>CAWUFW010001155.1:1292500-1898535 GCA_963921515.1 Calotriton arnoldi | reverse complement strand
TGCTTCCGACTCCTTATCATCTCTCCATGCCCAGCACCATTGAGTATCAACATATTAATGTGGAGTGTCTTTGCACGTCAGTATTTTCCTCACTTTCATTTTGCATTTCGGACCCATTCTATTACCTGGGAATTTGAATATTCTAATACCAAACCCTAGCAGCTCTCAAAAATATAAGCACTTGCTTTCAACTAAATATACTGGGGCAGATTTACAAGCCCCTTGCGCTGCCAGTACGTCACTTTTTGTGACGCACTGGCAGTGCATTTCTCTGACCCATATTTACAAGGACAGGAAAAGCCACCCTGCGTGGCTTTTCCCGTCCTTGTAAATACGGCCCCTTTACACGCAGCACTTTGCGTGAAAGGGGCGTTCCATGGGTGTTGCTGTAGGTGTTCCCACGCAACACTCATGGAACCAGGCTCATTTCCAGATTTACGAGGAATCGTGAACCTGGAAATGCGTCAGTATGGTACACCACCCTAGGGGTGGCGTAGCGTGGCGCAACGAGGAGAAATGTTTTCATTTCTCCTCGTTTTTTTCCTTGTTCAATGCGTTCTGCATTCTACTGCACGCATTGAAAGAGGAAAATGCCTGTACTGATTGTTTTCGTGCAGGAAGGTGCCCCTTCCTGCACAAAAATAATCTCTCCATGACACAGGCATCCTTGCACCATGGTGCAAGGGTGCCTGCGCCGGCGCACGGCAGCTGTTTGTGCGCCAACGGAGGGGAGAGCACAGGAATGCGACATATCATTGTAAATATGTCGCATTCCTGTGCTCTGAAAGTGCCGCAGCGTGGCGCAGCCAAATGGCTTGCGGTGCCGCGCTGCGGCACTTTCTTGTAAATCTGCCCCACTGTCTTTTTAATTATTTAAAAAGCCATCCCCAGTTGACAGCCCTCAACTGTGAGTGAAGTAATGTCACCTATTTCCCTATTAACTCTATGACCTACTTAAGTCACAGTGGTACACAGGGCGTACCAACATCACACACAACCACAAGGGCAAAACAAGCATTTGCAATGCAATAGGTCTCGCATTTGCAAGAGTTTGAGCTATTGGCATTGTAAATGACTATGCCTTTTACTTATGTGTTTTGAAAACCTGCAAGCGGTGCGTAAACACGCACTTTGTACAGATAGTCCTTGCTTGTGAGAAGCAAGGCTGGCAGTAAAAGAGGCGCAGTTATTGCCAGCCTTGCTTCTGTTCATACTATTGGCTTCTGGTCCTCCCACCCTACGGTTGGGACCAGGTGGCATTCTTATGTCTGGCTTTTCAGCTTGCACGCTGGGTAACAGCTGTACTGTAAACACAGCTGGGCTCCTGCATATGAGTTGTGCAACATGTGAAGGTCTATAAGCCTGGTAGATGATTTCATCTTCCCTTTTGGGACCGGTGACGCCAAGTTTCCCTCTTCCTTTACTGCCAACTTGTCTGTATGGGTAAATCCTGCTTTTCACCGCTATTGTCCTGTGGTTCTGGACAGCCAGAGAAAGCACAAATATTGTGAGTGTTGGGTGCTTGCAAATGCACAAAACCCGCTTCTGGGAACCAGTATTCAGTGGTGCTTTTCAGGGTTGCTCTTTGGTGATGCATGGGGCATATGTTTGGAGCCGTGTTTGGTGCTAATCCTGCTGTAATTGAACATGCACCCCTTTAAGGAACACTGCATGATGATGCAGTAACAGTCCACAAACCTGCTACCTCTCCAGTCTCTTGTTGACTGTATTCATGCCCTTGACCCTGTACAGTACTCCACTGCCTATTGGCTAGGTCTGTGCTATATAAATGCCACCAAATTACAACCATGCAGCTTATCTTTTTAGAGCCTAAATTTACCAAGTATTTGCACCAGCGCAATGCGGTGCATAGCCTGGGAAGGGTAGTTAGGCTCCATCGCAAACAGAATTTTGTGCTGGAAAGGTACCCTTTTTCTCAGTGCAAATAATTTTTTGCGTTGCTTTGTGCCACTTTGCGTTACTCATTGTAATTACTAAGTTATATAAAACATGTGTAATGACAAGTGTCAAATATTTCATTTTTCTGATTTTCGTTTCTTAATAATCAGATTGAAGTGCATAACTCTGGCAGTGGCAAAATTAGATGCCGGATCGCCACACATTCAGAAAAGGAAAAGTGTATTTTGCAGTCTTCTCCTGCACTCCCGTGAATAAAAGCACACGGTATTTCCTTTGCATTACTGTAAGTGGATATTTACAAGTGCGTTCCTGGTGTACTCCTGGAAAACTGTGAAGGCCGTACCTTCCTAAGCATGCCCTTGGAAACCTTTGGGAATTCTAAAATGACCTGAAATTTATTCCAAACCAAGAACAAAACCTACATCAGTAATTATTTTTTTGGGTGTGTGTGGCTAGGACCCAACGTGTTAAAAATGGAAAGCGAGTCCGATCATTCATGGACCTGAGAAAAACAATCAATTATGTACACAGACAGAAACCCTGGGAGGTAAAGAAAAGAAAAAAAGGGGACAGCGAAGAAGCCATTTCAGGGTATCTCAACTGGAGAACTTCTCAGGGTAAAAAATACTGTTAAATGAGAACTCTCAACTAGCCTCCAGCTCCTGTAGTCACTCTTTGCAATCTTCACACATTGACCAGGAAGGTAGCCCTGTAGGATAGAGCTAAAGAGACTCCTCTGTCTAGAGTGGATATGTCGCGGCCCTCTATCAAGTCTGTAACTGAGCGCATCTGCCTGCCTCGAAACACATCTCCAATGGTTCGGAGCTGACAGCGGGAAAGCGCTTGCAGTGTCAAGGTTTCGGTGGTCGGGGGCAACCATGGGTTATCAAGAATTGGCAAATGTGGGGAGTACAGATAGTCGGCTTTCAGATATTTATGAAGTCGCTCCCAAGCCCAGCATGTGGTTTGTATTATGTGAATCTCCATTGGCGTTCTCGGAAGACCATCGGGAGAATAGTGGAGAGGGGGTAAGGGCGGGCCTGAGAATATTCGGGCTTCAGGAATTGTAATCGCGCAATGTGCCAAATAGTATAGGTAAAAAACAGGTACTCCGAAACGCTCCCTGTGCAAAGGACTGGGTGAGCATCTGCCATCCCACCCGAGCCTGTCCCCCAGCCCAAACCAACCGCATCAGCATGCTTCGGAGGGTGTTAAAAAAGGTGGCTGTAAGTGGAATGGGAATGTTTAAAAACAGGTATAGAAACCGGGGCAGAACCACCATCTTAATGATCGCAACCCTGCCAGCGATCGACAGTGGGAGCGCTATCCAGCGATCTATCTGTGACGCGAGGCGATCTATGGCTGGGCCATAGTTAAGACGGATGACTTCTGATGCAGTGCGGTGTAAGAAAATGCCGAGATACCTGGGGAGTCATCGCACCAGTGCAGGGGTGTGTCCAGCGCGAATGGAAGGGTAGCATCCGTTAAGGGAAAGACCTCAGATTTAGTCCAGTTGATAACTAGACCGGAAAAACCGCCAAATCGCATCACTTCCCAAATGATCGAAGAGAGATTCGTGGCAGGCTCCCGAACGAATAAAAGAATATCATCCACATATAAGGAAGCCAGGAGAGGGCCCCGGTGGAACCCAAGCCCCCGCTGAAGATGCCGCTCTTGAAGATGTCGCACCAGCGGGTCCACCCCAATGATGAATAGTAGGTGCGAAAGCAGACATCCCTGCCTGGTGCTGCGTGACAGGGGGAATTGGTCCGAGAGTTCCCCGTTAACTCTGAGCTGAGCGACTGGGTTAGTATAAAGGAGGCGTACAAGGGCACAAATGTTATGTGGGAGGCCCAATTTGCTAAGCGCTGCGTGGAGGAAAGCCCACTCCAAAGAGTCAAACGCTTTTTCAGTGTCCAGCAATATCGCCGCAGCAGGGAGAGCAGGGTCGATTTGGTTAATAACAGCAAATAGCGTGCGCATATTAACTGAGGTCGAATGATTCGGAATAAAGTCCGACTGAAGGGGGGAGATGATTTGACCAACTAAGAGTGATATACGCGTCATGAGAACCTTTGTCAATATCTTGTAATCTTGGTTTAAGAGCGATAGGGGCTTATATGAAGCACACCTATCAGGTGGTTTGCCCGGTTTGAGAAGTAGAGTTACAATAGCCTCTCGCATAGTAGGAGGGAGCTCGCCCGAGTCCAACGCCTCTGCGTAAACTTCCAGAAGATGCGGGACTAACAGAGTTTTGTATGTTTTATAAAATACGCCTGTGAGGCCATCTGTGCCAGGGGCACGGGAGCCATCCAGGCTGTCAATGGCCTCAATTATCTCATCCGCACCAATAGGCAAAGCCAGAAATTGTTGCTGCCCCTTCTCAATTCACACCATCGCTATCTCCTCTAAGTAATCGAAGAGGGCTTCACCAGTCGGTGGGGAGCATGTAGTGTATAGATGAGTGTAGAAGGACAAGAAGATAGAAAGGATGTCAGTGCCATGCGTAACACAGGCGCCGTCCTCCGTTTGGAGCTGAGTGATGTACGCGGTATGCTGTCGAGGGGTGAGCAGCCGGGCCAGGGGGCGCCCCGGCCTCTCTCCCTCCCCGTACACACGAGCGTGTGCATATTTCCCTAAATAGGCGGCTCACGAGCGGCGAGTTCCTGAAAGTCTCCCAAGAGTTTCGCACGCTAATGCAACGTGGGAGGAGCGACGCCCACCAGCGCCCGGGCATCCAGATCCCGCAGCGCCCGCTCGGTAGTGTCAAGGTCTCGGCGGATGGTGCGCAGGACCCCGGCCTGCTTAGCTATACAAATGCCCCGAATGTATACTTTGAAGACCTCCCATAAAGTGGCGTAGCAAGGCATAGAACCCGAATTGGTCTGTAAATATTCGACGATCGCATCCTGTACCTCACTCTTAAAGACAGTGTCAAGTAGAGCGTCAGCTGGGAAGCACCAAGACATACAAGGACACGCAATATTAGGTAAAGTCAGCGATAATAGGACTGGTGAATGGTCTGACAAGGTACGGGGCAAATAGTCCGACTCTTGCATTGTGATCAGGAGGTCCAGAGTTGTGTACCACTGATCTATATGGGACCATGCACCATGTGGCGCAGAATAAAAAGAGAAACCCTTGTCCGTGGGATGCCGATGTCGCCAGGCATCGGCCAGCAAGTGTGTGCGCAGTAAAGTCTCAAGTTCCTCTGTAGAACACGGTTTTGTGACGTGGCCTGTGCCTGTAGTGTCGAAAGCGAGTTGCAGCGTGAGGTTAAAGTCACCCCCAAATATGATAGAGTCAATCGGTATGCCAGAAATATGCATGGAGATACTAGCAAAAAAGCCATGTGCATCCACGTTAGGGGCGTAGAAATTGATTAGGAGTATCAGCTTTGTTCCCAAGCTCCCTGATACCAGTAAGTATCTTCACTCGGGATCCCCAATCACTGTCTGGGTCGTAAAGGGTAATGCTTTGTGAATCAGGACACAGACTCCACAGGAGTAGGTGCTGTAACTAGCGAAAAATCTATTGGTACCCCAGGTAGTGGCAAATTGGTTGTCTGAGATCGGGGCATAGTGGGTCTCCTGTAGTAGGGCTATGCGTATTTTGTGTCTAGCCAAATAGGCCAAGACCTGGCGCCCCTTGCAGGGGTTTGACAGACCCCTCACATTCCATGTCATGCATCATAGCTCCAGCTCCCCCACCCCCTCCACGGGCCCACTACAGTAGCAGTAGTAGCATGTGGACTAAAGCGCCCATCTATTTGGGGCTAAGCAGCCAGCCAGTGCATAGAATAGTTTCCTGCAAAACGCAAACAAACTTCAAACCATACAACATGAACTCCCAATCCACCAACCCCCTCCCACATCGGATAGCTACCCAATCTGTATCCAGTGAATCCCAGTGCATCATAACTCAAAAAGAGAAGAAAACAAAAAGGGTAGGAGATCTCCTAGGGGGGCAGCAACGCCCCGAGCAGGCCACTCAGAGTAATATCAATGATACGTAAATTATATGTAACTACATTTGAACAGGAGGTGGACAGTAGCTGTGACACCAATAGTAAAAAGAAACATTATTTTGTCGAAATAGCCATGGACCCGTGCCTATTTGGTCCTGCCTTACATGTTTAAAGTTCACCATTCTGATTTTTGTGCAACAGCAGGGAGTAGAGAGTTACTTTCCAGGGGAAGAGTTCCTGGTCGACTTGTGGCGTCTCCAGACGTCAGCTGCGTCCGCGGGTGTATCAAAGATGGAAGTTTTACCATTAATCTTAATACGGAGGCGCGCCGGGTACAGCATAGCATAGCGAATATTTTCTCTTTTCAGAGTTCGCTTGATATCCTGGAATTTACGTCTGGCCTCCTGTACTACTGGTGTGAAGTCCGGGTAAAGTGACAGTGACATCCCCTGAAACTGTAGGTCTTCCACCTCTCTGGCCTTGCGCAAGGCGACGTCCCGGTCGCGATAATTGAGCAATCGTGCTATGATAAGGCGTGGGGGAGCGCCAGGGTCCAATCTGGGGGCCAGCGTTCTGTGGGCTCGTTCCACTGCAAATGTGGTGGAGAAACTGTCTCTGCCAAATAGTTCAACCAGAAGCCGCTCCACATATGTCTCCATGGGGCCTGTGTTAGTAGTCTCGGCCACTCCGGCTATCCGGAGATTGTTGCGACGTGACCTTGCCTCTAAGTCCTCAGCCTTCGTCGCCGTTGTTTTGAGGAGGCGCTCTGTGCGGTCAAGACATTTGGCAATGACTGTTTGTGCGTCCTCCACTTCTGAGATGCACTTCTCAGCTGTGTCAAAGCGGGCCTCGTGTTGTTCCAATCGGCCATGCATGGTATCGAGACGGGCAACCAGGTTGTCGAATTGTGCATCAATGGCTTTGAATCCTGCGCGTAGTTCCGCCATTATGACAGATGTGCCCTCCAAGGCAGGTTGTTCAGAATCTGGGGGGTCTGTGTGGGCTGGAGGGTCCCCACGTGCGGTCTCATTGCCGCCTGGGGGTTTTGGCGGTCTCAAAAGAGAGTTGTCATTGTCTGGGGTCCCCACGACCCATGATGAACAGAGGAAGGCCAGAGAGTGCCAAGAGTGATAAATTAAGCCCTTGGAGGGTGAAGAGGGAGCGCCGCTACTCAGTTGGTATGAGACCAGAGAGGGGATGTGGGTGCCAGCTTACATGTACTGAACTCACTGCGTCTTATCTTTGCAGAGAGTAGGCTGGTCGAGACGCAATGGCGTTAACATAATCTTCAGCCTGCAGTACTTCACAATCCCCCAATAAACAAAGATGGCATGTAAAGCAGCAGTGTCTCTTAGCGATGCATTCGCCGTGACTTACATTCCGGGGTCAGCCATGCAAGTTTGCTGTGACAATTTCTCCGCCCGCATGGCTCACCATTGGGCTTGTCACAGGCTGGGCTCCAGTGCAGCCGCCGCAGCATTTCGGCAGAGGGGGCAATCAGCTCGCCCAGGGGGTCCAGGGTCAAGCACGCGACTCACCGCTGCAGCCGGGGGAAAGATGTCCAGGAGCTCGAGCATCCGCTGCTACACCCCGCTAGGCCTCCAAGCCCGACCTCGATAATCCTGGTGGCCGCACCTCGCGGCAGCAGCCCCGCTCTCAGGCTCACCCGCGACCCTGTCGTCGCGGGGCCTCCGAGGGCCGCGTCAGGCTGCCACTGTCGCAGGGCCGCATGCGGGCAACAGCGAAACCCTCACCAGCCCCACTGCACTCTGCTCATGCCTCGGAGTCTCCGGCAGTCGTGGCGGCACTCGGGGGCACGGATCGCGGGATGGGACGCAGCTAGGCAGTTAGTCAAGCGCGGCCGCTCTGGAGCTCAGAGATCAAGCCACCATCTTGGTGCTCAGTCAGGCCACGCCCCCATCAGCGTGTTAACTTGAATTTGAATATAGTATGGGCGGAGGAGAGGGTAACAATTCAAATTCATGCAGAAACAAAGAAAATAATCTGAGAAAAGGCGTTTGCTGCTCCACAATTCATCAATACATACTGAGGAATGGTTCAGAAAAGAAAACATTCTACATTTGGTTCGCTCAATGATACGCTGTCCTTTGCAGATAACTCTAAATGTTGTTGGAGTAACTGGAATAGTGGCAGAGAGAGCAGCATGAAGGCTGTATGGAGGGTCAAAGGCTGAACGTCACACCTCAGCAGTAACATAACATAACATGTGTATTTGTAAAGCGCACGTTCACCCCAGCAACGGGGCATCTTGGCGCTGAATAACAGATGTTTATTGTTACCCAACTCAATGGTACTCATTTTATCGACCTCAAATGGATGAAAGGCTGAGTGGATCCGCCGGGATTCAAACCTGTGACCATGAGGTCGAACACAGGCCCCTGCAGTGGATGCATTAGTCCACTGAGCCACCAGACCCGGCACCAGCAGTGAAGACATAACTTTTAGTCATGTATGCCCAAGTCTTCCACTGACTTAGCAGCCAGTAGCAGGGGCCAGCCTAATCAGTTACTTTGTTTTATACTTCCGGTCAGCACGGCAACTGTGTAAACTTAAGGGAGAGTGGACAGATAGGTAGCTGAAGAAGATTATACAGGAGGGCTTTTTAGAATTTAAAATTATAGGGTAGGATATGCAACAAAAAGGCTGGTAAGCATTAATATTGTTACTTCAAACACTCGTAGGTTAAGTAGCACCATTGTGTTCCTATTGTATTAAATTTATGGCGGACGTGGGTGTGGAAGGAATATTACACTGTGGTAACTAGGGCAGTATATTGCTTTTGAGGCATTTTCCTCATGTGCTATGAAAGTTATTAGTTTTCTGCAAAAATAACTTCTATTATTCAATGTAAACTAGTAATTCTTCCTTAAGTTATGTGAGGGCTTGTGCTACCCCTGAATGTGATTTACTCAGTCACCTCCCATCCCTTCTGTCTCAACCTAGACTCCTCAAGCAAGCTAGCAGCCCAGGGTCATCACGATCACAACACTATAAGGCACAGCTATAGTTCGAGGTAGGAGGGTCTCGTGACATGTTACTAATTCGTTCTAGAGGCTTTCAGGGATTAGTAACCAAGGTCTTTGCTAACACAAGAAGGACGGTATGACTAATGCTACATTTATGTCAGTATGTATATGGTAGCACACTGGCGTCCAGATAAGAGCCGCATGGGGCTGCACCAACAGCAAACTCAATTACATTTTTTTCTACCCAGGCTTCTTGCTGTTGAAGCACAGAGTTATACTTTCTTTGATGTTGACAGAGATGTAAGGAGCTGAAGTCAATATAAAACATTATCAATTATCATTTCTTTTAGTTCACTTTACCACTGGATTCAAGCTAGCCTGGCTGATAAGTGGTGTTACCCCGAAACCAGTCCCAGGATGCTTGTTTCTGGTCCAAGGAAGACCTGGCTTGGCAGTTCGGGCTGGACTGTTCCCATAAGGTAGAGGGTCAAGACTGATTTGCATATAGCTGGGACTCAACTGGGGTGGCGAAGTGAGCTAAAGAACGATGATGGATTCAACCCAGATCTGTGACTGGGGGTGAGTGTCTGAAAAGTTTCGGAGCTCCGTCCATCATCTCCTTGTGTTAACTTTGTTCACCCTAAGTTGGCAGGGTATGCCCAGACGTGGGTCCCTTGCTCACTTGGCCACTGGATTCAAGCTAGCCTGGCTGATGAGGCGTGTTACCCCGAAACCGGTCCCAGGATGCTTGTTTCCGGTCCAGGAAAGACATGACTTGGCAGTTCGGGCTGGACTGTTCCCATGAGGCACAGGGTCAAGACTGATTTGCATATAGCTGGGTCTAAACTGGGGTGGCAAAGTGAGCTAAAGAATGATGATGGATTCAACCCAGATGTGTGACTGGGGGTGAGTGTCTGAAAAGTTTCGCCGCTCCGTCCATCATCTCCTTGTATTTGCTTTGGTCAGTTCTGATACCCATGAAGGGCTCTGATGAGAGAATCAAGCATAAGCATTAAGCTTTCGCTTAATCTGAAAAGTATTCTCAGCTCAAATAGCTGTTCAAGAAATAAGCTAAGACTACTCATAAAGAGATGTCTAATTAATCACAGGAAAGAGTCTCCTCTTAAAGAGTCTGGTATAAGGGACAACTACTATGCTCTGAATCGCTCTGTCTACCTAAGCTAAGAAAATGCACTAATATAAATACACATTTTCCAAGTTGTAACATTAATATTCTTTCTTCTTTGTATTGACCAATAAGATTTCAGTACGCTCCTGGAAACCAGTTTACTCCCAATCCTCTCACCAGAGTATAATCGTCCTTTAACCATGTGACCTTGAATGTTTCAGCACATCCTTTCTCATTTTCAAAAAACTTCTTCCTCCCTTTCGTCTGCGTCTTTTGCAGTGAGAAGCTCATTATAAGTTGTCTAATACAACAAATGTCTATTCATTAGCTAATAAACAGTAGCTTCGGAAAAAGGAACGTCTTCAGCAAAGATAAGAAAAACATCTTGAACAACAATCGTTCAATGTGAAAAACAAGCTTTTCAGTATTATGTTTTTTGATTCATTCATGGCATTTTCGGTTATGTCAAGTTAAGACCTCATGCTTCATTTCTATGGTACAGGCCTATAGTATTAAAGTATGGTTGCCTACTACAGTTTTTGCATTTAACACACTTCATTGTTAAACGTAAACTCTGCACATTATACTTTTAATAAAGCATCTTGCAAATAACTAAATTTGCGTTTGAAGTTTCCCCCCTCCGATGGTTGAAAAAACATAATATTTTCTTCACAAATTAATCTTTAGAACACACTCCCACTCTCTGTTGAGTCCTCTTTTTCAGTTTTTCATCTTCCTTGTTCTTTCAATTACTTGTATTCCCTATTCTTTTTCTCTTCTATTTATAACCCTCTCCAAATTTCTCTGTTTCTTTCTCTATTCTTTCTTATGTTGAGACAGCATCTAAATATAGTATATAAAGCGTATAAAGTTATCAAAAAACACCTATGATTAGCACAGGTTTCAGACTTACTTCAAAAGGTCCACCCCTTACCATTGCAAACCAGTTACTACTAGCAGATGCTTCTTTACCTAAACCTCCTAATACACTAGTAGTCGCTAATGGTTCTAGTTCAGGTTTCAGATCAAAAATGTTCTTTGCGAATTCTTCTGTCCTTATACTTTCATCTGGAATGTATAAACAGCAACGTTGAGCTTTCAGCATCTTACTGACTCCACCTTTGTCTGCCATCAAAATGCTTAAAGCTAATCAATCTTGAAAGCTATTGATCTAATAGCCACTATTTCTGAGTTAACAGCTAGCAAAGCACCAGATGTACTAGTTGCCAATGTATCCTCTACAGCTTTCTGATCTTCTCATCATTTAGAATTACTTCTACAGGTAGTATGATTGCTCAATAAATGTCTCCCACTAATTGTGTTCTATCATAAACCCTTTTTGTATGTCTATGAGATGGTGTTGTGGTAAAGGCATCTATGTTATTTACATGGTACATTTTGGGGAACAATATGGCTAAGTAACAACTATGCTCCCAATCAGCAGGTAACTGGAAATAAGCGTCTTGTCAACAAACAAAATAAACCCCTCGAAAACTGCATCTTCCCCTGTAAGAATTTGAACAGGTCCTCCCAAAACTTTAAATGTGTGCTCACAACTACTGACCCCCATGTGGCTTCTTTTATAAACACGTAATTTCCCTTTTTGTTGTCTGTCTAATTTCAATTTGAGGTTTTCCATTTTTATATTCATCGTCTTCTTTCTTCGAAACATTCTTAAAAATATTCTCTTGGTTTTTACTATGGAAAATGTGAGCTTTATTTTCCTTTAATGTCAAAATATATGTCTTTCATAAGGGTTTCATTAAACAAGTCAAATTATTTTTGTATGTCTTGACAGTGTCTATAACTGTGGATGATCTAAAGAAATACCAAGCAGTGTCTTGATCTTTTGCCTGTGGGTATAGATTCATACTTTTCTGAAGAGGAACTTTTGAAAGATTCATGTCATAATTGGAAAAATAATATTTGAAGCCTTCTTGTCTATAAAATAGGCTAAGCCAAATGCTACATGTAACTGCATATAATAGTGGGATGTGGTGATAGGTCACCTGATCCGCAGATGAAGAAGGTAAGTGTGCGCATACATAACAGTCCTTAGCATCTATAGCTTGTGTGTATTCCTGATCTAGTCTAGAATAAATATTAGTCAAAAACGTTTCTTTCGAATAATCTACAAATGAAGCCTTACATTTTGTTTCATCTATTGTGTGTGCAGGTGTTGTAGTTGCATGTGTAGATACATGCATCTCTATCTCTGCTTTAAAATTGAGTCTAACTAATACTGTTATGATTACTATTAGTACAACTATTAAAGTGGCACCTACAATGATCCTACATCTAGCTTTGGTAAGGAAACACATCTGTTTACAGTCAGACCTTTAGTAAAATATAGCAGCAAGCTGATTCATTTTTATGCCTTAACTTCTACTTGTGCAAAAGAGCAAAACCTTTTTGAAAATTGACTTGCAGTTATTTCATTCAAGTTATATACAGTATACTTCGGAGTCATCCCTAGCCCTACTCTGTCTTCTTCTAAATGTGTTATCCCTACTCTTCTACTGCAACCTTGGCCCTAGGTAATTCTTAATTATTTTTAATTGTTTTGAATAATTCTTTTACTTCACTCTCTTTTATTTCTTGACTTTAGCACTTGTTGTTGAAGCTGCTTTCAGTCTCAAGTTCAAATATTAATGTTTGTCAAGTTCTCAATTGCAATTTTTATTTCAAATATTTTGCTTTAATCAATGCTGTTTGTCAGGGTGGCATGTCATGGAGATTCAAACAACTCGGAGCTCAATTCATGTGGACTTTGATTGGCACATTGGCCGCATAAGAAGTCCTTTCAGGTGCTGAATACCTTCGACAAGGTAACTTTGCTCTCTTGGATCTCCTTAGTGTCTGCTGATCCTCCTCTGTCTCACTTATACTGCTGGATTCTGTTTCATCGATGATTGTTGGCTTTATACACTCAACTAACATACTTGATTTTGTTCGCCTCCTACCACTTGGCCTTTCAAATCTCCATATTGATCTTTCTCCTCTCACACTTGTTCCTTCATTTGGGTTATTCAATTGCTCGTGTAATTCCCAAACAGTTTCTCCAGTGTGTATTTCCACACCATGTTGCAAGATTTCAGGAACTTGAACTGGTGCAAGATCTTGCTGTTCTTCACCCCTCTCTTGTTCTTCTGGATGTACTGTCACAGGTGTTCTCTGACTTGGCTCAAATAACAATTTTTTTTTGTTTGGACACCTTACTCTCTGAGTATATGATGCATGCCTCACGTTAGGAATCCCAGCACATTTGGCAGCAGTGTTTGTGATTAAGATGGCTTGGTAGGGGTCCTACCACCATGGCACCAAACAGGACTTCCGCACATGCTTCTTCACCTAAACCCAGTCACCGGGACTAAGGTCATGGCACTGCTCCTGATGTGGATTGGCAGTGGCAGCTCCAACCTAGTGAGAAACAGAACACACCACATCACCCACTCCCATACAGTAATCAAATATCATGTAATCTGTGATGCTCACAAGTGCATTTGCAGGTACAGCAGGCAGACTCATAGCACGTACCATGAGGATTTCATGAGGCAATAGTTTTGCTTTCCTGTCAAGAGTACTGTGAAGATCCAATGGTAAAGCGTCTGGCCATTTCAGAGAAGTAGTAGCACAAACTTTGGCCAAACATGACTTCAAGGTTCCATTTACTTGCTCCACTATTCCTAAAGTCTCAGGACAATGGCTACAGTATAATCTCTGTTCCACTTGAAGAATCACACACAGGATTTTAAGGACCTCATTATTAAAATATGAGTCCCTCAGTCTGACTCTAGAGAAACCAGAAATCCGTACCTGGGCATGAGTTCACACAACAGCAGTTTAGCTACAGTGAGTCTGTCATTTCTCCGTGTTGGGTAGGCTTCCACCCATTGAGAGAAAATGCATCCTATAACAAAGACGTATCTCAGCCAGTTAAATAAAGGCATCTCAATAGGATCCAACCCCATCCTGTTAAATGGTCCACCTGATCTTCCTACGTGACTTAGGATTACTGATGTTCTTTTTCCTATATTCATTTAACACGTTATACATCTGTGACACAACTCTTCTGCTAGAACTCTGAATCAATGATTGAACCAATTTTGCCTAAACAACCTAACCATTACATCCCTTCCAATGTGTGCAGAACCATGGAAATGTTATGTCATGGGAAACAACAAAGTATCTGGCAAGACTGTTCTTCCGTCAGCTGAAACCCAAATGTCATTTTCATCCTTAACACAACCTGCTCAGACCCAAACTTGTTGTTCTGCTTCTGAAGCCTCTTCTTGCAACCTTTTAATCTTTTCCCAAGCGTCGCCTACTGACAATAACATAGAAAAAGCAGTGTCTTCCATTGATTCATTTGCATTTTCTACATTAAATGTGAAAGACACAAGTGCACAGTATTGGGGAACTTTATCTGCATATCGATTTTCAACTGTGACATGATCGTTGCTGGTTCTGTGTGCATCACACTTTACCACTCCAATTTCCTGGGGCAACTGCAAAGCATCCAACAATTCTTTTACATATTTCCAGTTCCTAATGGGGGATCCTGAAGATGTCATGAACCCCCTTTGTGACCATAATTGTCCAAAGTCATTGACCATACCAAAGCCATACTGAATATCTGTAAATTGAGATTGGTGTCTCGGGCTCTGCCTGGGGCTGGCTTAGGTCCTTCTTGGAAGGGCGGGTGCAACAGGTCTGGCTGCCGCCGGCCTCGTCAGCCCCTCAGTCGGTTGCCACAGGGGTCCTCCCTTAGCCCCCTTCTCTTTAACATCTACGTTACTCCTCTGGTCTATTTGGCCGAGGACTTGGGGGCTAAGGTCATTGCCTACGCTGATGACACCCAGCTCCTTTTTACATGGGGAAAGGATGCGGACTCCGTATCTTCGGCTCAGCACTGCTTGTCTTCTGTCTTTAAGTGGCTTGCTGCCGCTCAACTTAAGTGCAATGAAGACAAGTCGGAGATTCTCCTTTACGGTAATTTCCCCCCCCAGCTTCAGAGACACGCTCTGGCCTCCAGGGTTCCCTTTACCGACACCTAAAGGGAATTCCACCAAGAACCTGGGAGTGTGGTTCGAGGAAAATCTATCCTTCTCTACTCAGGTTAAGAAGCTTGCAGGGAATTGCTTTGGACTTCTTAAAACCTTAAGGAAATGTCTTCCTCTTCTCCCTAGGCCCGCTAAAGAAACGGTCATCCGTGCTCTGATCCTTTCTCGTCTGGACTATGCCAATGCGCTGTATGTGGGCATCCCGGGATATCTACTGAATAAGCTTCAGGTTGTCCAAAATGCGGCAGCTAGGCTTCTCCTTGAAATCCCCACTAGGAGTAGTGTGCGACATCACCTGCGCTCATTACATTGGCTTCCCGTGGCTGAACGGGTTAAGTTCAAATCCCTAGTCATCGCTCACCGCGCCCTTTATGGCCGGGGCCCCTCCTATCTGCAGAAGCGGTTCTCCTTCTATGTCCCTCTGAGACAACTGCGCTCATCAGCACAGCTTCTAGCACAAGTTCCCCGCTTCATTCGTCACAGGCTGGGCGGTGGCTCGCTTGCCGTGAAAGCTGCTCAGGCATGGAATGCCCTTCCTTTTGCGCTTCGCAATACCCAAGACCCCTTGGCCTTTAAGAAAAAACTAAAAACCTATCTTTTTGTCTAGTGTTAGTATGCTGACCCCTCCAGGTTCGCGCCGGGACACTCTTCGGAGTAGCTGCGCGCGTTATAAAATTAAATAACATAACATAACAATATACTCACACCTACTTGTGTTGAAAGGTAACACGCTCTCGTAAGGCCTATCAATTGTGCCACTTGTGCAGAGGTAGCACCTCAAAGCCATGAAGCTTCTACCACTTCTTGAATTGTGCAGACTGCATAAGCTGCTCTCAAAGTTCCCTCATTGTTTCTTAGACATGAGACGTGTACAAAAATGTCATAATCAGGCTCATCGAGAGGTTCATCTCTAATGTCTGGTCCCGGCTTAGTGCATAAGTCCGTAACACCTAGATCATCACTTTCAATCTCTTCCCCATCAACTTTATTTTCAGGCAAGGGCAATAGGGTAGCTGGATTCAGCATGCAACATCTCCTTAACACCACATTTTCAGCTGTAAGTATCTGTTGTTCATACTTTGTAAGTCTGTTGTTTGTCAAATATTGTGGGGCTTATTTACATGCCCCTTGCGCCACCCGTACGTCACTTTTCCCATGTTAAAAATGATGCAAAAGTGGCGCAAGGGGCTTGTAAATAAGCCCCTGTGTTTTTGTTCAAGTGAGCAAAATTGCGACTGATTGAGGAACCATCATTATAAGAGGATGTCCCATGACTATGCACTCACACCTCTCAATAGTGACACCAACTGCTGCAACTGCTTTAAGGCAGGCAGGCAATCCTGCGGCAATAGGATCAAGTTTTGCTGAAAAATCTGTCCCCATCAAATCACAAAAACCATGGAAAGTATCCACAGTGGGGAACTAGACTATAGGGCTTCAAGGGTGAGCTGGCCTCCAAACAGAACCTGTTCCACACAAAAGAGCCACCTAAGTGATTTCATTATCAATTTATAATTTACCACATTTTGTAAATTTTCCTACTTTCCAGCCTACTCCTAGACACACACAAAAGTGTGACAGGATGTCCTAACACACCACCAGGTGTCATGCTTCATCATAGGACATTACCACGCTCTCCAAAAACCTGATTTGATGGCGAGTGAGCCTACCTACACCCAGAATTCAGGGAGGCACTACTAATAACTCAGGATCCATGAATGATACGATTAAAAACCAATGTGGTGACCCAGTCTGGCATTTTACTATATAGGGTACCACTTGGTATTAAAAACTAGGTGTGGAGAATAGGGGAACTAGTACCCCAGCCCCACTAAACTTTAGAGTCCTTGGAAGTGGTTCTTCCCCTGTGAGCAAGGTGCATTATTTATTTCGATATTTTTATTACCATATCGAATAAGGTAAAACATGGGTGGCAAAACACCTTTAGTCCATAAGTAACACATAATGTTAGAGAATTATTTGAAGAGGAAGATAGAAGCCTTGAATTGACATGGTATCTATATCCCCTTGATGAAACAAAGCACTAAAGAGTATTTTTATTAACAGGTAATGAAGGGTAATGGGTATAAATTATTATATATCATTGATATGTGTCAGAGTGATTGTATCTGTGTTTGTACTTTACAGGTCTCCTTCCCTGCTGTTCCCTCCCTTTCCTTCCCTTGCTTAGTCACCTAAACCTTCTTTGTTATAACAACAATCAGAATTGACGCGTTCAAGAGGTGGACCTATTAAGCATCAAGCTGACCCTGAGGGATTTGATTACAACAGCGTTACAGTCAAGCGGCGTTTGGTGGAGTTTTGCTGGAACTCCATGTTACGCTTGGACAATACTCTGCGAACTCCGCCAGCAGAGTGGAGTTTATCAGTCACCCCTAGTGGTGACACAGTTAAAAGCCCCACATATCAAGAGTGGCTTGGTTAGGATGTTTCAATCAGGGCAAATATGTTGTCTAAACATGCTGTTTAGCCACTGCTGGGAAGATATAGACCGAGTAGGTGTATCTCCCGACTGTCCCATTGCCCACCCACACACAGATGTCCCCTCTGTCTCTGTGATTTGTTTTTCCACTAAAAAGGAACCCCTCTTGCATATGGCAGTATGTAGTATAATATATTTGTCCTTTCCATTTGTGTTTGAGTTTCTCGCCGTTTAGTCAGCTGGGTCTCTTATTGGATCACTAAGTTTGTCCCTTGCCTTCTCAAAAATGATTGCATTTGATGATGAGATTTCCTAGCCCACAGAAGGACGTTCCAAGTGAGAACAGTGTACTTGAATATGCTCTTCGTGTATGTAGGTACTGTGCTCTTGAGTTTGCTTCCTCTGCCTCATGACTTGGACTAGGTTAATAGTATATTTGAAGTTCCCTATTAAAATGGTTCCAATGCCCATCTTCTCTGTGTCAGCTGGTTATCATTACATGTTCTATGTGCTGAATTTCCCTTATTATGTCAAACAAACTTGGGTATCCCCAACAAAGGAACCCCTCCGTGGGCTGGGCTCTGAACTGTTTCCTGCCCAAACAATAGTATACAATAAGGTGAATGTGTGCAGCTCAAGTCATGCTGTGTAGCTGTCTGATTTGCCCTGAAGCAAGCCTACGTTTCATACTAGGGTGTAGGCAAGTCAAATTTTACCTGCATAAGGCTTTATTTATTTACTAGGCTCGTTGCTAGGGCTATTTATATGTGATGTTGTGCCTCTCTCATTGGAGGGTGCCCAATATAAGTCTATGGGTATAGCCCCCAAAGAACAACTCCTGGATTTCATCACATATGGTCTCAATCACCTTTAATCTGCCCCCAAAGAAATCACGAGGTAAAATCTTACATTTCATCTCAATTCTGCATTTATGCACTGGAATTGCTAGACTAGGAAAATGACTTGGACTGGTGCTGTGGGGCCAAGAAGGTGGTTTACAGGGGTAGAGGTGGTCTGTGCAAGTGGGAGAAGATTTGGTGTATGTGGAGGTTGTACTGAATGTGCACCATGGGGTGGCACCAAAAGCTTAAACACTATCTGTGGCTAGTTGTTGGTGGGACTGGGGGGCAGACGCCCCAGTTGCAATGGGCCTTGTCCCTGAAATTGGTGGGCTTTATGTATGAGGGGAAGTGCTGAATCCTGGCATCCTGGTCAATGGGAATAAATGTATGTGCTTGCCACTCCATTACATGGAAGGGGGGGACTGACTAGCAAAATATCATTATAAAGCTTGTGGGGAGGCACCGGGTACGCACAGGAAAGGGTCTGGCATCATCGAGGGACAACTCATATCTGTTTTCAGAAGCTGTTGGAGGGAGGGAGACAATGATGGGATTTCCTGTACCTGATGTATGCACTATCCAATTGCCTTGCTTGCTACATTGGCTGTATGTTGAGCAAACATTAATATAAAGTAGTTTAAAAGAAATCTGCATTTACGGCCACTTAAATGTAGTCCTCTGCCATTCACTTAATTCCTCAGCCTCAGACTTCAAAGAGGATTAGGTGTATCGGTTGTGTTGCGCACACACACACACAAATATACAGATTCTGGCCTGAAGGTGACCGCAACTGCCAGTGCTGCTGTTGTGTAGTTCCTATATTACCCATACAGGACCTGCGCGTTCAGATAACATAAACTGTGGGTTTGGTGGCAGACTGACTCTGAGCACCCCCACCGAGAAATGTTAGCCTGTTTGCATAAGCTAGCTCACAGTGCCACTAGTGTCTCCTCTTATCGGGGAGAGAATAGTTTCTGGCAACCTTAGAACATGACAACCCTGATCCCTCAAGATCGTGGAAACAATGTACTTCTTTTCGCTCAGTCACTCGTGCTTACTTATCTTGTCTCAGAGATACACAGAATAAATATCCTGGGCGTTTCAATAAGGGTGTATTGAACAGTTGTTATTCTTGTGTAGAATATATGAGCTGCAACAACCATTAGACAGTAGCAGAGATATATGATTAGCAGTACAGTGAATATAAATGGATAGTACAGTTCTATCATTTTGCAATACGCATGAATAAATACATGAATATAAGATGCAGGATAAAAGAAAGCGCGTACTCCTACGATGCCTATCTAGATGTAGCTGAGTGTACCTAGCATGTGAGTAGGTGTAAAGCCAAGAATCCCTCTAGGATTTAGTCGAACCCCATTACCTGAAGTGTGAAAATGTAGGAGCCCTTCTTGGTCTCGAGTTGGACACCCCATAAGGGATGTTCAGACCACTGTCAGCTGGAGCGTCTGCATGCAGGAGCCTCAACGTCTCTGGTCAGTGTGTCGGCCTGGAAGTCTCGGTTCCCTCTAACTAACACTAGCAAGAGGTGCTGTATTTATACAGAAAGTATCTAGGGCTCCTTTTTCCCTCGTTGCTTGTATTAGCCATTGTTGGATTTGAGGATGACGTATGGGATGAACCGTGTACATAGATATGGGGAGGAAGGTGGTGTAGCCCCAGCCTGGTTTCTAAGAACCCCTATGAATATTCATTCATACTGTGTGAGTCTATTGATGGATTTATAGGACTCTATTGTTTAGGTGAAACCCTCCTTCTGCATCCAGGACTAGAACTAGTTAAAGGTTCAATCCTAAAAGGCTTGTTACAGTGTAGTGTAGGGGAGGTAATGTAGGTGAAGGGCTATGATGTTACCCGGGCCTATATTAGGGTACCTATATGGAACATAACACCCACTCCTCTTCCGAACAGTCAACAATGATAAAAATGCTGGCGAACCATTTCCACTATTAGGTAGTAGCGCATTAAAACCATTAAGCCATCACAGAGTGTTGAAAAAACATTGTCTTAACCGCTTCAATGCGGCCGGAATTTTCCCGCTGTGCGGGCGAATTAATCAGTGGGCGGGATTCGGACGGCCCCCGGCTGTCCTCCGCACATGCCCACCGTGACGTCGGACGGCCGGGGGCCGTCCGCAGCATGGAAGGGGTTAAAATCAGTTTTAAAAACAGTCTCAGGGGGAAGAGAAAAAAAAAATGTGAAAAGCATTTCTTGGAATTGCTACTTAAGCCAAAGTCTAAATTGAGTTCGTTTATATAAGTCGAACCACTATAACTGTCAGGAGGCCATGCTTTTCAGCGAAAGGGTCAATTTTAAAGTAAATGTTCCAAATTTAGTCGAGTTTTAGAGAAAAAGAACAAACTGAATACTTTCCCAGCACACGATGAGCCAATTTTAGATTAAGTGTCCTGGCTGGGAGACGCAACATCGTCGTTGCTTGCTGCTGCAGGGGACGGTCCTTGTAACACCTCGCAAAGTACGTCAATGGAGCACAGATGATATTCAGTACTGCCAATAGATGGTGTAGAGGCAGCCGGTGCTGTAGTCGATACCTCGGTGCTAGTGGTGGAGCTGATGCTCAACCCAGTTGTAAAAGGCACCTGCGGATTCTCGAGGAATGCAGCCATCAAGATGGGAATACGCTGGGGACATTGCCGAGCGTGGGCCCTCAGGGGTTCCAGCCGGGTATTCAAGTCCTCAGGCGTGTCCGTTGCAAGTGTCAGACAGAGGTCCAACACGCATTTGTCACCGCAAAACAGGCTTCGAAGAACAGGTAAGATGCAGTCCATCCAGACTGGTCTAAACAATAGGAACCAAGAGGTGCTTAGTTCCCTTAGGCGAGGTGTGCCCAGATGTTGTACCATGCGTTCACGGTATTTGCGCTCCAGGAGCGCTTTTGCCATCTCGTTGGTAATTGGGCCGTCCATTACGGAGCAGAAAAATGACAATCAGGATTCCTGCGATAGAAAGCAAGATCAGCGGAAGACCTCCAAAAACGCTTCCCAATACGGAGTGTATAAAATTTGGAATAACTCCGAGGATTGTCTGAAAGGTGCTTAGAAATCCTGACCCTATGGTCTTAAATAGGTGTACAATACCACTCGTATCAGACATATTAAAGATACAAACCACCATTTCTGCGAAATTAATGGGGCAGTTTGTACGTATAAGTTCCTGTATCTCAGTCAAGGTCCTTGCGATTTGAAGATCAAAGGTCTCTCGAGCAGATGTTAAGGGTACTGTTTGCTGCGAAAGCATGGCTTTCAGTCTGCTCAAAGTATTAAACTGTATAAAGGAAACATTCAACGAAGGCCATAACGGCACCTCCCTGACTGTATTTGTTGGGGGAAACAATACTTGCATACAGCAAGTAACCCTGGAGTTCACAGTGACCAGATAGGCAATGCCCGGAAGCATCCCACAGCAGCCTTGATTGTTCAGCATCAAGTAACTCCCATTCGAGAGCAGCTCGAATACCGGTGTAATCACGGCAGCTGGGGTCCCTTTCATGTGGCAAGACAAATTCGCTACCGAACCATTACATGCTCCGTGCAGTGAGATGTCTTGGCACATGAGAGAACCGCTTAAAGCGTTCTTGCAGTTTGTCCCACTTAGAAACACTTCTCGATCCCCACTCCGGCATCGAAATCTATATGGTAATTACCAGGATTCCTTAATGTATTCCTCACCCATGTTTTCATATCTGCTTGCCTGCCTTTGCTCAAGGCAATATTGAAACTGAAAAGTAGTGACCGGTAGACTTATGTGGCCATGGATTAGCCATTCTGTTGATGGTGATTCTGCCACTGTAAATGGTAGTCTATCCAGTTTTTCAATACGCAGCATTGTATATTTTGCTCCCCTTTGTGCCATTTCAACCTGTTTATCTGTTAGATTATATTCAGAAAACAGAGACGTGCTGTTGCTGAAATGCCAGGGCACATAGCCTGCCCGCAAAGATTGCAGCGTCCAGCTTAGTAACATAATAGAACGTAACTGAGATTGCCCATGTTGTAATATGGCCAAATCTTGTTCTAGTATGTCTATCGCAGAAGACACAATGTTGCCTTAAGAATATATCCTGGAGGTCAAAGTTGTTAACCCATTGTCTACCACAGCTAACGCTTTCTCCAAGTTAATACGGTCTATTTCCCGTATTCTCTCTGCGGCCTATTGTTGGGATATTTTCCAATTTTCATTATAGGCAGCATAAATGCCAGCATATATGAAACGCTTTTGACGGGGTTTCCTGGGACCTTGTAAAAAATCCCTAAGATCCATGTCTTTTGAGAGTAAGGATAAGTGCTGTTTCACTTCTGTGAGTGTTGAGGTTTCTAGCCAATCAAGGCACAACTTCCCAACACTGTAGGATGTCACTACCCCTGGGTGTTCTCTTTGTACATAGCGTGGGTCTGGCCTATGGATGCTGTACCCTTCGGTAATACCCAAGAATCGTTTCTGACATTCATTCGTGTCTAAGGGCCAAACCAACCATTCTTTCCAATCAGGGTCTGATCTATTGTACTTTAGAATGTCATCTACTGTCGCCCCTTCCTGTGAAGTCGAATTTTGCCACCCATGTGATGGTGTCGGAAACCGAGGTGTGTTAAGGTCTTTGGGCCTGATTCACAGAACTAACTTACGTCAAAAACATAAACGTAAACGTAAAGTTAGTACTTTTTAGGTATTCACAGAATACACTTACTCATTTTGGTATTCACAGAATGAACTTACTCATTTCGGTATTCACAGAAGTTAGTCGTCCTAACTTTAGGACTACTAACTTCTGTGAATACCGAAATGAGTAAGTTCATTCTGTGAATACCAAAATGAGTAAGTGTATTCTGTGAATACCTAAAAAGTACTAACTTTACGTTTACGTTTACGTTTTGACGTAAGTTAGTTCTGTGAATCAGGCCCCTTGTTCTTGGCTAATCCAAGACAGGATGTCTGTTGCACAGTGTCATTTAAAAATATCTGCTGTGGAATGAGGCATGCTCTAAATAGCGCTTCTGTTCCCTGGACTTGCCAGTCTCTAGAACCCCAGACTGATTTTAAGTCTATTGTGTCCTTCCATAGGTCAAACCCTTGTTCAGACAATTGGGCAATAAAGGAAGCAGAGTATATCTGTTTGGTGTTAGGCAACATAATTTTCAGTGCTGATGTCGGTGTAACCTTATAATAAAATGAGGTCTGGTCAGTGGTGTTAAACCCTGAAAAATATGAAAATTTCTGTGCAAATGTTTGCGAACTACCTTTAGGTGGTGTAGGGCAATGCTACTCAAAAACATGTCTAGGTGAAAAAGATTTGTGCAGGAAATGATGACCATAATGTTTATAACAGTACAAAGTGTCAAAGTTTGAATTACCTTCTAACATTTCATTGTTCGGAAATGCAGCAGTTTTCTCTAAATCAGACAACATGTTATTAACAGTTTCAGAGTCCCAATCATCAGAAAATGTACTGGAGGTAATGATATCACTTAATGAAATTTTAAATACATGAGAAATTTTTAAAAGTTCAGTAAGACCGAATATATCGAAATCAACCTTGTCCCAAACTATACCGTCCGGTATAGGAACTGCTGTCATGTTCACCGATGACAAGTCTCTTTGTTCACGATGTGAGGACTGATGTGGCTTCAGAATCAAATTAACTTTTTGGGCTGCGGAGCTTTGTTGAAGGTATCGTCCATTAATAAGCATGCTAAAAGTTATAATTAAGCCCAGCAAGAAAAGAAAAAATAGAATCCCAGTAATTACCCAGAGTTCTAACCAAGGCGATACCAGGTAAGTCTTTTTGAGAAAGTGTATAAAGTCTTTAACTTGCTGCTTGCGTGATTTTTGGGCTTGCATCGTTTCCGGTTCACTTGGATCCAAAGAAAACGTATCAAAGTTCATGAAATAGCCAGAAGCAGTTCGGTCAATTGTAGGAATTGCATTGGGATTTGTTGAAATCGCATTTTGCTCTCGTCGAGGCATGTTGATGTAAACATCCGTATTTGGTCTTATTGCAACCTGGTTGTTATTTTGAGTTTCATTTTGAAGTTGAACTTCTGGTTCAAGAGGAACGAGTTCCATAGCATTGTTGCATAGTCCTTCATTCCGTACAGGAGGCTCTTCAAACGTGATGAGTCTTTCTGTTTGAACCTCTTGGATTGTAGCTAGAGGAGGGTGTCTGCTACTGTGGAGTCCACAAGGCCTACTGTTCAGTATCGGCCACATAGTGTGGTTTGATTAAGTCGATTGAGACAAATCTTTTCTCCTTTTTCCCGGCAAGAGGCGGCAAAAGCACAGTTCTTGTTCCTTGTACTGCTACGACCGGTACAGGCTTTCTGTAGGATGGCCCGAATTCTTTTTTGTCCGCTATTTTCTCTCTGACCAGATCCCCGACTTTTGGGATCCAGACAGGTCTTGCCGTGACTGCCTTGACTTCCCCAGTGGCGGTCTGTTTTAAGTGGACGTTGCTTTGTTGTGTCCTGGATTCATTTAGATCCTGTAAAACAGCCAAACGATCATGCATATCAAATGGTTTCTTATCCGCCACTGTGCCTTCACAATCAAGATCAGGTACCCACATTCTCGTCCCAAATAGGACCTCATATGGAGTGACACCCCCTAGAGAACTTCTTGGCTGGTTATTGAGTGCCCGTTGTACCCCATATAGGTGATTGAACCAACTACCCCCCTTGCCTAATACCCTAGCTGTTAAAGATTGCTTAAGTCCTGGTTTTTCCTCTCCACAACCGAATTTCCCTCAGGATGGTACGGAGAGGAGTACTACAGTGCTACGCCCATACTTTCCATGGCCTCTTTGTAAGCCCGAGAGCTAAACGCCGGGCCACGGTCAGAATGTAACGTGCCAACTGCGTATGTCCCTATAAAGACTCGCAAATCTTTGATAACAGTTCGAGCGTCAGCCGAGCGCTGAGGCCATACCCATAGGAATCTAGAGCAGGAATCCACTGCAACCATGATATACTTGTAAGCCCCATCAGATTGTAAGGGGCCGCAGTGTTCCAGATACACACATGCAAGAGGTTTGTCAGATATCAGTAGTGGTGTCTGCGCCGGGCGTTTTATGGTGGAGCCCTTCATCTGCTGGCAGATGTCACATTTCAAGACATAGTCTTTAGTTTGTTTTGTTAGACCTGGCCACCAATAGCGCTGGTTCAGCAATGAAATAGTTGCTGTAACGCCTGTATGCGCAGAGCCCAAACCCTCGTGTGCTGCTAGTATTAAACCTTGCCTACGATCCATATTTGGTATTACTCAGTCCCCCACTCCAGGAATCTGAGCATATGGAATGTTGTTTGCATCTAACTTGTAGGAGTACTTGAGTGGAAATTTCTTTGGTACTGCACTGCTGTTTTTGCTTGAAGCAATAACAGCCACCATAATATCACCGTCTATCCTCGTTTTTGAACAAGTGTTTGCAGCTATGGAAGCCGTGCGTACAGCCCCCTTTGCGGCTTCATCAGCCAATGAATTCCCTTCAACGTGAACGCCATCACGTTGATGACTCAGAGTATGGATCACTTGAGCCCTTGGTAGTTCGTTTTCCAACTCCACTACCTGTTCCCATAGCATTTTATGCTTAATTGTGCCACCTTTTGCATCTTTAAACCCGTTTAGTTCCCAATGATGTAAATATTCATTGTATGACTGTTCACAGTAAAAGGAATCACACACAATTAGTGTGGGGAATTCGTGATCCGTATTTACAAGTGCCAGTATCAGTGCTTTTAACTCTGCCAACTGAGCAGTGCAGTCTCCTAGAGATTGCGTTTTTGTGCAACTCGGATGGAACTTTCCATCCCGCATGCGACCTTTAACGATAGCACATGCCGCGCTGTATTGTTGCTTACTCCCTATGAGCAGATCCGTCAGTGTAAATAATATATTCATACTGATCTAGAGGCAAGATTTCATTTGGTAGAGGATATTCTTGTTCATATTGCAGAAATGCTTGTGTTTTTAGACTTGGATCAAATCTGTATTCAACATCCGTTGCAGTAAGAGAATTAGCCCATTGTATCCATTTCGGATGTAAAGCTTTTGCATTTGGAATGCTAGACTTGGTAACAGCTTCTAAAGCTGGTACTGGGGTTACGACAATTATGCGTTTCCCCTGAGCCAGTGCTCTTTCTCTTGCTACAGCGGTCTGAACTGCTGTCAGGATTTTTTCTGTTGAAGTGAAACGCATTTCTGCGCTTGTGTACAGGTGTGATTTGTAAGCGATTGTACGGTTTCGCCTTCATTGAAGGTTAAGTAAGTGTACCCGCATTGACCTGCTATTATTTGGATCACTAAGTTGCGTACGTTTACGCGTGTCTGTAAGTGTTTGGAAGCTATCATGTCTTCTTGTAGTGAACGTAGGATGCTTGTGTGTTCCTGTGTCCAATGTCTGACTGAAAAGTCAGGTTTGATTAAGTCGTAGAAAGGTTTTACTCTTTCTGCATAATCTAAAATGTATGTTCTGCCGAAATTTAGGAATCCCAGTATTGATTGTAGATTTTTTAATGATTTTGGTGGATGAAGCAGCGCACACTTTTCTAAAAAGTTAGCTGCCAGGCTTTTCCCTTCACTTGAAAGCTCATATCCTAAAAATAGGACATTGAGGTGGGCTATTTTTGATTTCTTAAAATTACATTTGTAGCCCTCAGAGGCGAATCCCATAATAATGGTGCTCTCCCTGGTCAAGTGCCTTTTTAAGTCATCGTCCGTCAGATAAATATCATCCACATAGGACAATGCTTCTTCATCAAAAGTTTGGAGTAACGCAGTTACTCTTGCTAAAAATACCCCCGGGCTGTTCTTATACCCCTGGGGGAGGCGACAAAATTGTTGCTGGGACCCCAACGAAGAGAATGCGGTCAAATACCTGCTTTCAGGCGCTATATTTTGGCAGAAGAATACATTTGAGATATCTAGTGTAGTTTTGTACTTTTTCCGCACAATGTTATTCATTAATGCGGCACTGTGTGCGTTTTGGACAGCGAATGTCTTTGTGCATGTGTTTAAATGTCTGTAATCTAAAACTAGACGATATGAGTTGTCCGGTTTTGATACTGAAAACAAAGAATTGTTCATTGGTGAGGTGCATGTTTCAATTACCCAGGTGTGGTGCAGCGGCCAGGGCAGCTGACTTCGGAGCACAGCGTTCACGGTTCGATCCCCGGCTCCGGCGGCAGC
Organism: Calotriton arnoldi; assembly: GCA_963921515.1. Lineage (NCBI taxonomy): Eukaryota > Metazoa > Chordata > Amphibia > Caudata > Salamandridae > Calotriton > Calotriton arnoldi. The sequence continues at coordinate 1,870,968 of CAWUFW010001155.1, read as the reverse complement.
TCAGCTCAGCACCATTGTGACTCTGGGCAATAGCTCACTTAATTTCCACTACGGCCCCCAGCGCCTTGAGACCCGTAAGGGTGAGTAGCTGCGCTATATAAAAAAACAGACCCTTGGTATTCAAGTTGATCTATGATCTCCCTGACCTGTTTTTTAGCTTCTTGCTTTATTGGATATTGCCTTTGAGCATTTGGTGAAACTTTTAACGGGATCATGTGGTGGGTTGAATCCTCATCCCAACCGGCATGATTTTTGTATAGTGCTGGAGCTAGGGCAACCGCCCACTCCTGTGCATATGCATGTTTAAGATGTATGGGAACGAGGTCGGAGAATGATGGAAAAATTACATTTTCTCCCTTAGGGCACTCCATAACGAATGCTGGCGGCCAATCTTGTTCAGCTAATAGGATGTCATAACCAGATGACAGGTTTTCCCAAAAGAGACCTTTAACTTTCCTGGGCTTGTCCCCCTCCATTTGGAGTGTTATTTTGTGTAACTTATGTGGGACGCTCACCCTTGTATCTGGTGTTTCCACCGTGATGTAATCATTCAAGTCCGCTGTCACCAGAAATTCCATCAGGTTCTGGTGAGCTATTGTTACTTCTGCCGCACTGTCTAGCATCGTCAGAGCCCATTCCCCGTTCAGAAGCTGCGTCCTCAGAATTCTGGGCATGTCTGATCTTCAGGCCTGCAACTTTCTTTTTCTTAAACTGAGGTTTTGATTTTGGCTTTTCTTCTTTTTTGGAAGTGTAGTCTTGAGCGTGCTGTTTGTCTCTGGACTTTGTACGCTCCTCTTTGTGTTCTGATCATCCTTCTCTCTCTGAGTTTTTCGTCGAGCCCTGAAAGGAACGAGAGGAACGTGTATCAGTATCCTGATACCTGTCAGGTTTCCTAATATTATCCCTATTCCTGAGATTATACCTCTTTTCAGAGGGCTCCTGTGGAGGAGATCTACCTCGGGATTGTGATTTCTCTTCTGAAAAGTTTTGTTGTTTTTATTATCCCACTTCTTTTTAGAAGAAGCAGGTGTCTGCTTGGAAGTGTCCATTTCAGGACTGCCCATCAGTTGTGGTTTTAAAGCTTTCCCACCCAAACTGTCTCTGCCTAATTCTGCATATGCAGTTTCTATTATTTTGGGCAGTTCGTGTTGTTGATCTAACGGACTGAACTCCCTTAGGCGTTGGCGGATTGCCACTGAAGCTGCTTCCCCTTTAATATTAGCTAGTATTATGGCTGATACCTGGTCATAGTTATTTAGTAACTTCATCCCCAAGTTTAGAGCAGGCTCTGCCCCGAACTCGTTTTCTATTTGTCTTAATACATCTGGTATCACCGCTAATGAAGGAATACCATGTGTTCTGGTATATATGGCAGCAAAGACTGTACCCCAAGAGGTGCAATCCTCTACTCGTGGTGTTATCCCTATGGGCAAGCAGATTGTTAGCATTCTGTGTTTTTCAAACGGGGTAGTATTCGGGAATACTGCCTCGAGCTGAGTTATTTTCTGAGCAACCCAGAATGGCATTTGTTCACGTTTCGTGGGCATCTTGCCCATTACCGCATGTAACTTTTGTGGTGTGATTTTAGTTGCTGTACCCTGAGAATGAGTTCCATTGGCTGCAACTGTTGCTGGTTGGACTGTGAAAGTCCTCATGACGAATTGTGTCAGGTTTCTGTAGATTTTAATTAAATCTTTGTGTTGTAAGAGTAAGTCTGGCTGTGGCATTGTTTCAATGTCAGGATGTGGTGTGTATGCCGCTAATATCGGCCATGTTGCCCCATCTCCTCTGAGCGGGCCTAATCTTACTCTGTGTCTTATATGGGGTAGGGCGCCTTTAAACCAGTATAGGTGTTCCTGGTACGTGAGTGGAACCTCTCTGTTTCAGATTTTTTGTCTATGGCCCTTATGTGGCTGCAATTGGCTCGAGCCATACCATCTCTCCCACTACTGTTCCACACTTTATCTCCTGTCTCTGTTCACCTATGCCCCATCCACTTCTGTTTTGGTCTCCAGGTGCCTTCTTCTAGCCTAGCTGGCACAAGCGTTGCAGTGTCTCCTCTCCCATCATGATCTCCATACTTTCACTTATGTGTCTGATATCTTTCCACCTCTGCTTCCGCTTGTCCCATGTGTGCTTTCTCCCCGCGCTTGTGGGGCCTGCAATTATGGTCTCCTCTTCTCCGCATTACTGGAACACCACAAGATGCTTACCATGGAGATGGCAGATTTTGTTCCACTACTGCTACTGCATGCATTGATTGTGAACAGATGCCAGTACCAAAGACCTTGCCCATCCTTCCCTTTTCCCTATGTGAACAGTCTGGTAATACATTAAATGATCTTCATTCAATGTCCATTGTAACTGAAAGAAAGGCATGTCATTTAAGCAATGTAAAGTATGTATTGTCTGCATTGTTGTCCCATGACACCCCAGCATCCAACAGAGCGCACTAGTCATAACATTAAATACAACCTCACCTTGACACCTCACTCCTGTTTCCAAGTGCTAAAACGAACAGGTGTTGCATTTACCTAATGTAATGATCCTCACTTTACTGACCTAAGACAGTTATAACCCTGGTAGGTTATTATTTCTCTCCTATCAACATGAACCATTAAGAAACAACACACAAAATCATACAATAGAACACAGTTGATAGAACATGTTTCATACACCCAGTAGATCACAGGTATGTCATATATGTGGCTATCATGTGGCTTGCAGCACCACTTTTCTGTAATATATGGCAACAACAAACATTCAACGTATCATATTAGACAGAACATCTTGCATACCTCAAACACAAATATGCCATATAGTTTGTGTCTAAAACTGGGTTATTAACCTGGAAAGGGGGAAGTTGTGGCACAAGCGCAAGGCAACTCCTCACCGAAATGTGTGTTAAGCAAAACTATGGCAGGTGTTAATTGGTATGAGGGCTCCAATAGATATAATTTGTCATCTCGTCCAGTTGTATTCAACCTTAACAATTTGCAATTCTTTTAGGAAAAATGAGGAATGCACTGAGAAATTCAGAGTAACACGTGACATTAGGCAATGTTGTGTCCTTGTGCCGCTTTTTTTATCACTTTATATATACGGGGTGGACGATTTTCAGCTGAGTATAAATGCCGACGCTCCTAGAGTGGGTTCCCGAGTCGCCCTGATTTTATTTAATGCAGATGATATGGTGCTTTTATCAAGGACGGGAAATGGTCTCCAGCAATTGATAAACCACTTTGTAGCTTTTATGGAGGAAAAGATTTAAAACTTAACCTAACCAAAACCTATACTTTAGTATGTGGGAAAAGATCAAAAAAGTGAAAAACCATTATGTTCAGGGTCAAAAACTAGAAGAAGTAAAGACTTTTAATTACCTTGGCATATTGTTTTCTCGGAAAGGAGATTGGACACCACCCTTGAAAACTGCTAAACTAAAATGTATAAGAGCCACTGGAGGGGTGTATAGTTTTGCTAAAATGCTAGGTAGCAAACCCCTTAGAGAAATCACGAAACTCTATAAAAGTAAATGCCTCCCAGTTGCATTATATGGTTCCTCAGTCTGGGTCTGGCTAAACTGTAACGTGTGACAGACACAGGAAAATATCTTCTTATGCAGGCTTTTGGCTGTCCCAAGTTCGACCCCTGCCTATATAGCACATAAAGAACTTGACATTGGTTATATGGAAGATGCCATTAAGCTCAACACATTAACTAGGTGGCATAGTATCTGAAGGAAACAGGGCACTAAGTTCACTAGGGACATTATAAGGGATTGCTTGGGACTTGATTACCACGGAAAGATACCTTTGTTTCAGTATGTAAGAGCATTATTACAAGAATTGGGCGATAATCTATCCGCTTTACAACCTCATAGTATTTTGCAGTTTAGCAAAAAGGAAATAAGATCGATTTTTATGGGAAGAAGAGAAGCTTGTAGGGAGTGTTAGGAATGAACAAAGACCACAGTGGATAGATAATGTATGGGTGTATCCTCCTTGTCCACTCGTGGAAAGGACCTCTCATCCTCCCTTACTAAATCTCCTTTGTTAATTTGTCCCATACAATTTGCTTGTGCTCCGCGGCTGACTTTAAATTAGTCACCCAATGGCGCTGTCTCGGGCTCTCGTAGCCAAGTCTGAAACTCCATTTGAATCCATTCAATAGCAGCTCTGCATCAACAGCTTGATTGTAGTGTGACAGCCAGAACTCTAATCTATGCAGTTTAATAGGCGTACAAGTCTTTTTCTGCAGGTCCCTGTCCCCATCTCCTGGCCTTGTAGTTATTACCCTGCCCATGCTGCTGTCCACTTGTAGCCCAGTGTTGCTGTACTCTTGCTGTCCCTTGCTGATGCCCCTATCCCCTGAACAGGATGCCCCACCCCCGCAGAAATTGACCAGGGGATGCCTGCCTGCACATTTAGAACATTCATGGCAGAACTTACAACATTACCTCATGCAGACTCCTTTGTTGTAGTCCCATTAGGTCCCAAAGTAGTTTACTTGTCCTTCACTGGAAACCCCCACCCCTCCACGGGTGGAGTGGCCTTGAAAGGACCGGTAGATAATTGGCAACCCACTCGCTGTAAAAATTGTCTTGCAAACTTGTGTGGGCCCATCGTATGCTGCCATAAGTCCGTGTTTAGCTCCCCCCACTGCTTCCGGGTCAACCACCATGTGGGCCTGAACTTCCTCATAATTCTGCACCCAAGCATACCCCCGTAGTTTAACTGTGCCTTTCTAATGACATCCATGTATTTAAAAAGTGCAACAGACCTCTCTGGGTACTTTTCACAATATACACTCGCATAAATGAGGAAAGCTGCCGTCCAATTCTCAATGGTTGCCAGCACTTTTGGTCATTTAGAAAGCTCCAGCTCCTCCTCTTTGATCCCTCTTTACAATTACACTTCCTATGCAGTAGCTTTAACATTTCAACATACTACCCTTTTCAAATTCTCTCTTTCATTACTATAATGAGGTGTACCCTCAATGGTTTAGAAGTGCCAATGTAAGGCAACTTTTTGAATTTAATCTCTTTACTCTCCAGTTTGCCCGGCTTTGCGTCTTCCTTCGCCCGAACCCCTCTATGTCTCCCCCCCCCAAGTGCCCGAACTTGTAACCATGTCCCCTGCGCTGGCTGACGTGGGCTGCTCTCGACCTGTGTCCCTTGTTGTTGTTACCTCCGACTTGCTCCCTTTTGCCCCTAATGCTGAACATTTGGTATCTGCTATACCTTCATCAGTGTCCACACTGGTGTCTTTAACATATAGAACTTTCTGGAGGCAGGCCTCCCTCCTCTCTTGAGGTTCCTTTGCCTCCACCCCCACTGATACACTGCCAGAGGGGTATGAACTGCCCCGTGAAATCTTACCTGGCGCCAAGGTTGGTACCTGCTCGGAGGCCCGCCACTTCGCCACCCTGTCCTGTTGCCAGATTCCACTCCGGTCTCCATGTTGCTGCTGCGCACAGTGTCCTGCAAAACACTAGTGGCATATCGGTTAGAAGAGCCCCCCCCATTTTTGCCACCAGGCAGACTCTGATGTTTGAACCTCTTCATCATCCCTCAACTCCCCTTCTTCTAAGGTTTCAACATCATAGCCGAGAGTAGACTGCTCTCCAATATATGCCCAGCTCTCGATATGGGCCTCATCGCCTGTCCAGGTTTGCAAGTATTTACCCGACTGTAGAAAGGTATCCAAAACCAACTTATGTGAGAGGGCCGTACCTTGCCCTCCCCACCATTCCAGAGATGCAGTATGAACTGTCCTGTATGTTTCAGCACTGGAGCTTGCTCCCAAACCTTCTGCATGGTGCACTGCTGAGGCCACACAAGACCTTCGCGGGGCAGTGTTGCCGCTGTCCCTCACCGACATCCAGCTAGCCGCCTGGGGCCCTGCCTTCTGTTCTCCTCTGGTCCAATGAGCCGCACAAACCTCTCCTGAGTCAGCCCTCCCCTCTCCAGCATCACCTGCAAAAAAGAGGAAAAGAGGCCGGGTGTGCTGAGATAATTACTATTTCTCTGAACCCCCAGCCCTGTCCCCTCAATGGCGCTACCAAACAACTCACACCCTGGCCTTGGAGTGAAAGGGCCTTGTGCCACATATCCCCTGGCTACCTCTCCCTGCTGCTGGCTCCTAACTTTCATGGTGCCCCCTTTGCCGTAGACTTTAATGGGGGGTTTCACAGACAAGGCACCGGATGTGCTCCCACCCCTGGGCTTAAAGGCTTCTGACGTTTCAAACTCTAGCCCCTGACCCTCATCCTCACTCCATATCAGTCGAGCTGCCGACAGCGCTGAGGATACCCCTGCTCTGTGCCTCCCCTCTGAACGTGCTTCAGCCGAACACTGAGCACCACTTGTTGTCAAATCTTCAGATGTTGTGGGCCACCCACCGCTAGCTCCTTCAGCTCACTGCTCTTGAACTCCCAATGACGCTCCCTCTAACCAGGTGGAACTACTCCAGTTTATTGAATTCCACCTCCCCTCTTGATTCAAAGAAAAGCCCAGCTCTTGCTCATATCCTATCTGGTGCTGCTCCTCCTCAATGAGCTCCTCATATATCTCTCTAAAATCTAGGGCTTCATCTGAGTCAACGAGATCCCCGCTCTCGGAACCAAAATCAGCCGGTTCACTGTCCCCGCATCTCTCGATTTACTAGCCGGTTGTTCCCGGCCCCTGCATACATTCCCCAGTGTCCCCGTCCCTTTCTGCGAGGCTGCGTGGATGTTCGCAGCGGCCCACCTCATTTTACGACGCGCAAGACCTCCTCTGACTCACTGGAGGCCTTGCGACCATCTTCCCTCATATTTGCCCAGGCGCGCTTTGCCAGGTGGCCTAATGCGCCCTTGGCCTGCTTTTCAACGTGCACAGGGGTTGCAAACTCTCTTGCGTGTGCCCACTCCCTTCCAGGCATTGCTCTCCTCATGCGAAAGCGGCCCAGTCTGCTCACTTGGCCACGAGCTTGGATGACGTGGGTCCAGCACGGCGGTGAACAGGCAAACTCCGCGGCCACAACCCCCCCTGATGTCTTCCTAACCGGGTGACCGCTGGGATGTGACGCCTGCCCTGCAGCAAGTAGAGGCACCCCACCGCTGTGAGGAGCTTTACAGCTTGCACCACTAGCGCCCCCATTGCAGTAAGTACCGTGTGGATGGAACTACACTACAATAAACTGCGAAACCAGGACAATCCTTAACACTAACTTAGGGAAAAACCGCTAGAGCTACCAGCCACCATGTCATCTGACAGTATGGTAGCTGGAGCACAGAATGCCTGGCTTGATACCGTTGGACTACTAAAGTAGCCCAAATCAAGCCTAAACCCAGCAGCAGTCGTCCGACTGCTCCACTTCCCAAATTCCCGAGGGGCAGACCTCCCTCTGGTCGGCTGCCCCCGAATTCCCCTTCTAGCTTTCTTTTCAAAGTAAGCAGTTCGACTCTCTTTAAAGGTACTCCTATTGAAAGGGCTGGTGAGAGAGAACAATCCGTGAAGTATTTATTATATTGCCACACTTGAAAAATTGTAGTTTGCCCGGAACTCGGAGAGAGCCCTGCCTATAGCACAGACAAACCAATTTTTAATGAAGCAATTTACAATCCAGCAACCCTCTTCCAATCATGAAGACTCAACTAAGATAAAACTAAGGAGACACTTCTGGATGGTGAACCCCTCATACAAATATGAGCAACCGTTCTTGTGTCTCCCTCTCACCCTTAATTAAAAGGTTTGTTGATTAGGTACAGATTATTTTCTGATAGCGCTCAAAGATTTTCGATATGAAACTTCAAAGGGCGAAACATCAATGAAATGTCAACTGAGCCACTAAGCAAAAGAGTCCTTGCTGCATATTTTATGTATCTGTAAATATTTATTAATAGTGAGAAGGGCCCTCTTCAGACCAAGATTTCTTACTATCAAGATTTGGTTATGCTAAGTGGAGGTGTGCTCTTGCTTAGTGGGTGCAGGACCTCAATTAACAGATTATTTTTTAAACTATCAATCAGTCAATCAGGGGAATTGTAAGCGCACTACTCACCCGTGAGGGTCTCAAGGCGCTGGGAGGGGTGGGTGGGGGTCAGCAGTTCCGTTTAGCCGAAGAGCCAGGTCTTGAGGGTCTTCCTGAAGGTATTCAGGGAGGGGGCGCGTCTGATGGTTGCCAGGAGCTCGTTCCAGGTTTTGGCCGCGATGTAAGAGAAGGATCTTCCGCCTGCTCTGGCTCTGTGGATGCGCGGGGTTTCGGCCAGTGCGAGGTTGGCTGATCGGAGGTTTCTATTGGGTACGTGGAAGGTGATTCTGTCGTTGAGGTATTTGGGTCAGGTGTTGTGTAGGCATTTGTAGGCATGGGTGAGGATTTTGAAAGTGACTCTTTTCTCCACGGGGAGCCAGTGGAGCTTTCGTAGGTGTTGGCTGATGTGCTCGTGCCGAGGGATGCTGAGGACGAGTCTGGCGGCGGTGTTCTGTACCGTCTAGAGTTTGCGGAGTAGGGACTTGTTTATGCCGGCGTAGAGTGCGTTTCCATAGTCCAGTCTGCTGGTGATGAGTGTGTGGGTGACTGTCTTCCTTGACTCGGGGGGGGGGGATCCATTTAAACGTCTTTCGGAGGATGCAGAGGGTGTTAAAGCAGCTGGAGGCGACGGCGTTGACCTGTCGGTTCATGGTGAGGGATGAGTAGAGTACGATGCCGAGGTTTCTGGCGTGGTCCGAGGGGGTCGGCGGGCTGCCGAGGGCGGTGGGCCACCAGGTGTTGTCCCATGCTGAAGGGGTGGTGACGAGGACTTCTGTCTTTTCAGCGTTTAGCTTTAGGCAGCTGTTGGTCATCCAGACTGCGACGTCCTGCATTCCTTTCTGGAAGTTGAGTTGGCGGTGGTGGAGTCTTTGGTGAGGGAGAGGATGAGCTGGAAACTATATGCAAATAGCACTTTACAACATGCAAACTTCCTCTTCTGGTGATAGAGTAACAGAAGAAAAATGTTTGAAATTAACTTTTTATTTGCCATAGTGGAATTTCGATGATATAAAATGCCAGTATCGCTAGAAGCTTATGAAGTCACTGATTACCTGATGATAACTTGGCAAGTTCATGGAAAATGTAGGTTTATCTACACAGTGACAAACAACTATTTTCAACTGCTCACAGTTGGAGTATACCTTTCCTTTATATCTAGTATCTCCCACTTTTACATATTAAGCACCCAGCTTTGCGGGCTTACAATAAATACTTGAGTGGTGACTTACCTAACATATAAAAGTAGATTTTCATACTTTTCACAGCACTTGTTCTTGCCATTGACACATTAGTGATTTTAAACTGCAGTCCAGCCAGAGCACAATGGTGCTCTCTGGAGCCATACATTTTGGTCACATGTGTGGGTTGTGTAAATACACATTGCAGCCCGCATACAACATTCAACTTCCATGTCACTGGTGCATTTTCTGCACCAACTTATCAAGACCTTACTGAAAAGTTAACTAACACAATTGGATGTAGCCAGTTTAAAAGTACAGCTTTGGGTTAAACCACACACAATGTGGCAGTGAATGGCAGTGTCAAAGCGCACAGACACACTCAACCCCTTTCCCCGGGCAATGGCCTGCAACACCTAAATCATGCACGCCAGCTCAATGAATAAGGCAGAGCATCCCAACCAAAAAAATGTTCCAGAAGACAATACCAACAACATATTGTCACAAGCCAAATGAGACAGTGATATGTACAGTGGCGGCACGTGCAGGTAAGCTCAGTGGGCGGGGTGGGGGTGGGGTGGAAGTGGCAAACGACAGAGTAGTGAAAATAAATAAATAAAACCACTTACCTTGCGCTCGCTGCATCGCCGACTGCGATGCAGCGAGCGCAAGGTAAGTGGTTTTATTTATTTATTTTATTTTCACTATTCCGTCATTTGTCCCTTCTACCCACCCACCGCGCTTACCTGCATGGGCCGCCACTGGATCTTTGACAGAAATTCAGAACCGTTGTAGAAAGTTATCCGGACAGCCGATATTGCTACGAGGCAGAAAGCATTCTATCCATATGTCTCTAGGATAATATAACATGGTGTATTTCAGCGCTGCCAGTAGGTAAACCAATGGCCGTGATGCAAGAGTTTCAAATATGGGGTTTAATAAAAAAGTAATAACCACCCAGCCTTACTGACTTGCAGTGAGTTGTCGGTTCTCTTGCTGACCATTCCAATTATATGACAAACTCTAAAGTACAATGTTCATAACCTGAAATAAAAGAGAAAACAATAAAAGTGCCCTTTAAAAACCCAAACCGAGATTTATCGGCGATCAGCCTTGACTATTGCAGGCATTTTTCGTGGCTTTGCAGGAAACATTTGCCGAGCTTTTAATAAAGGGGTTGTAACAAAAACGATGGGTATACCAAGATATCCATGTAATACTCCTTTTCACATTTGAATTGTTTTTATGGTTGTGCTTTAGCAATCCCAGGTTTCCAATGTTGCTCATGTCTGATTTTTCCTACCCTCTACAACTCCCCCCATTAGGGGCTGTTGTCTTAGCTGCCGGGCGGAAGCTGGGCATCATGATTTCTTATGTTACATTGTTGCGAAAATATAAATATATTCTCGTGTCTTCGTGGAGCACATTAGCAAGCAAGGTACAAAATCAAGCTCTAAATAATAATTTGGTCTTCTGTAACGTGGGCCTTTATTATGCACTCTACAAAAGATGCACTGAAAGTTGGGATGCTGAATTATGCACGGCTTAGAGCAGTGTTGTGATTGAATACATCCGCAGCTTGCATATCCCAGAGACTCTCTCATTACATTGCTGGTGGATGAAGATGAGTAACTGGGGGCACTTGCGCCAAGCATTTGAGGCTTCAGAGATGAGAATACTGAGTTCAAGCTGTTCTTTTTACATAGTAATGCGCCTACAGGCCCTTGGCGATAGAGCACATATAAAATATAAATAAATAAGTAGATACACTTAGATTTTTAAGAGCACAAATTCAACATTTATACCTGCTCTTTCGGTTTTTGAAAAAGTCGAAGTACCATGAAAACTTTGCTTGATTCATCCTTGAAAACGCATATGCCCTTTAAATTAAACTGTAATGATCGCAAATTTCTCTATTGCAGACTGAGCTAATGCACACTGCACTACAACACTAAATATAGTTATACAGATTTTTTTCCTTATTGGATATTTAGCCTGAGCTAATATCGAAGGCATTCTAGAGGAACCAATTTGCAGCAAATTGATTAAGAGGTTTACCAATTAAGTGCTATTTACCAGGAGTGCCAAACTGGAAGGAGCAACCATCAAACTGGAAAGAGCAACAACACATGGGGACGGGAGCCCTACTTGCAGACAGCAGCCTAGAGGCCAAAGCAAGCAAAAAGCCAGCGGCTGCTCAAAACAAGCCAAACACAGAACATGGTGTCTGGATCAGCCCACCAACAACTCACAAATCAAAGAAAAAGTGGTGGGGAAACAAAGTTTCATTCTAAAGTTTCTGCCTGTCAGGGCATAAGGGACAGCCCCATGTCAAAACCTAACCTTATGAACAAAAATAAGTGGAGTGAGTGAGACAGGTGGGCCCAGGAAATACCGCGCTAGGGCACACATCCCACAAGCCCTAACAGAGCAAAGACCAAGACCAACATGCATGCCATTCAAAGTATGTAAATCCAATGCTACACTGAAAGTTAGATTGGGGCAGGTACCAGCTTTTATACGATGGAAGCTGGTTCGGCAAGTTGTTTGGATATAGATAAGTGTCCCTTCTGCCTAAGGGGACCACTGACCTTTTACACTTACTTATAACTTGCTCCTGTTTTGCTGCTAGTAGAAGAATATTGTTGCTACCGACCTTTAGATCGACTCAGATATGTCATACAAAGGGTCTAATGCAATTAATTTTAAGATGTGACAATATACCTTTGTGTTATGCAGTAGGGAAATTCTTGTCTGTCGTTTACGATCAGTTAATTAAGCAGAAAGGCTTGTTGCATTAAGAATATGGAATGGATATATTGAGGTTGCTATGTTTAAGTTATACCCCCAATATAAGAAAGAGTATTTAGCAGTATTTTGTATAAAAGCACATGTATCTTGCACTTTTATTGCTTTATTTTGCACATAGGAAATAGCATTTTTGCACATTAATAATTGATCGTTTTAGTATAAACAGGTCTAGTGTCTGTTTTGACTAAGTGTCCATGGTCTAAAGTTGATTGTAGAATTGTAATTCCTCCTGCATTATCATTGATTATTCATGAATATAAAAATTGTTCTCTGTATATGGTGAATTGTTTATTCTCTGTCTATTTTCCTCACTTGCTCAAGATATAAAGATAATCGCATTTATAATATTACTGATCTAGTTAGCAGATTAGTGGATTGTATTCTCCACAAAGATAATGTTAACCCTGTTTGGAAATAAGTTTGAAGAAATATTCCCGCGGGAAGGGGGTTAAGGTCTGTTGATTTAATATGGATAGGAAATAGGAGAGGTTTTAATGTTTTTTTCGATATTGATCGGGTAGTGGGTAAAATGAATATTTGTTGATTTTAAATGCTATTATGTGTGTGATAAAGTACATCAGTAACACATTTTTTATTGTAATAGTATAAGTTTTAACATGAACTGTTTGTATTGCCTTTAGGCATGATATCAAACTGTCAATAAAACCAGACTATAAACTAGACAATGCTACACCAAAGCCCATCAAGTAGACAAGCAAGGGTAGGCTAAACATTAGAACCAGCACTACACATCCCAACAAACCCTGCATAAAGACAGGGGCACAGAGTGAGACATGAGACACACTTGAGATAAGGATGGGGTGGAGGACACTCACCTGTTCTCAAGTGTAAAAAAAACCAGAGCACCACTCAGCAAAAAGGCACCCCCATTGTCCCAAGCCCAGCAGGGACCACACACTGGAGAAAGCCCATGCCGCAGGCCTGGGTGCGGGTGAATCCATTTCCAACAAACAAGACTGATAGTAACATTAGGGAGCAGGACTAAACCACAAAACAGCACCACACGAGGCTGGACAAGCTCAGCAGGAAGGCGGGGGTGCACCATAGGTGAGACAGTAAACCAAGGCAACACACCACAAGCTCCAACCCAAACTGGGAACATAGTGAGCAGTCTGTGCTGTTCCTAGAGAAGGGGGCACTCACCAGTGTTCGAACAATGTGGTCTGCACAGTAAAGAGGTATACCCTGGCCCTTCTTCCAGCAATAAGCACGCTCAAGGAAAGGCCCACTCTGGCACTAAGCGTTGCTGACCTGGAATGGGGGAGGTCTGGGGCAGGGAGGACCACACCCATCAGCAGAGGCTGACAATACAGAACCGCAACCACATCCCTAAACCCAGATGGGGAGCAAGGGAAGAGCACACCAAATATAGGAATCAGCTCCACAGAATCCCAAACAATCCTGGCAGTCCAATATGGGTGTACACAAAACCAACAGACATTGAGCCATAAACCCAGTAAGAAAGCAAAAGTTTGGAAAAACAATCTAGGGCAGCCCGGCTTTATACAGTAATCAGGAACTCCCATTCACAGACCGGAAGCACAAGATGAATATCTCCCAAAAGAGACAAACACAACACGTTGTTTCTGGGTGGAGGTGGCCTTTTATCGGCACACCTGGAAGGAGAGGAGTTTACATTTTGTTTGCTTTAGAGAGGCAGTGGGGTGTCTGTATTCAGTGTGTGAATAGTATAATCTCATAATGGAATGTATGAACTGGAATGAGGCAGTGATAGGCAGGGAATCGTCGGTTGTTCTGATTCCTTTGCTTTTAATTGATGCGCGGTTGTAGTAATGCTGTAGCTATAAAACTGCTAATTAAAAACAGCATGGAATCTCTGTTTTCCAGGGCAATGAAGAGCTCGCCACAAGGGCATATTTCATTGTTTTAGCCAAGATCATACAAAGCACCAAAGGTGAGCATCTCCGTCCTCAAGAAGTGCCATCCCTCTGATCTCTCAAATTGAACAAATGAGCGCATACGCACTTACCCACTTGAAACCAGGAAGCTGTGATAGTCAGAATATTTAACTTATGAAGCTGCTAAAACAGAAACTCCTGTCAAACTCTAGAGCACATTGGAATATCACTGGACTTTGAACTCAGTAAAGTTTTCACTTAACAAGGAACAAGACTTCAGTCTGCGTAAGCTACAGTCAGAAAGGCTGTATGCTTTTAAATTATTTACAATGCAATTTTTCTTAATTGTGAGTTGTCTGATCAGCTACTTACAAGATCTTATTTGTCTCCATGTCTGCCAGATCACCAAAAGGACTATTTTTCTGGGTTTAATGTTCACAAATACCTTGCAAGGAGGACAAGACTGTCAAGTTTTAAATGTTTACGTCATAAAAAATATAGAAGAGCAACGTCATTAGCCAGCTCCTCCCTGAAGCTATTGAAACTTCATTCTCAGATCCAAAATGTTCCCCATTTCATCACAATTTATGAATGTCAGCTGTTTTCCAACAGTGCATTTGTAGATTATAGCCACGAAGACCAAGATTGGAGTAATGTAGAATGTGGATGTATATGTTATTTGTGCAGTGCAAACATAGCCCAAAGACAGTGAGGCGTTGAAAAGGGTCAAAGGCAAGGAACAGTCAACAAGTGATTGTGGAGGTAGTGTCTGGTTTATACAAAAGATACGCATATACTCAGGTCAGAAACAACTTCGCCCCCCCAGGATAACCAGGGTCTTGGTGAAAAAGGTGTAGTTTCTTCAAGAGGAAACTTCGAGAGTCATACCGGTCAGGCATAGGGCCAGAGACGTTTTAATGCATGGGCAAAGTGGGCTCTGGCCCAGGGCCCCAGCCTTTCAGGGGGCCCCCTGACCGAGTCAGCTCCCTTCTCCAGAGTTTTGCCCTAATGACCTTGACTATTTCTTAAACAGATTGTTTTAAATACTGTTTTCCTTCAATTTATTTTTTATGTACCTGATGTGTGAGAGTTCAGTACAGCCATTTTGCAGAGAAATGTTGTGTTTATGTTTCATGCAATATACATAAAAAAAGTTTCTTTCAGATCAAAACAAGGCCTAACATATAAGAAATGGGAGGGCGTCACAGAGATTATTTGCAGTAATATTGGTGAGCTGCTGCTGTGTTACAATATTGAAAACACACATAACCATCCCTGAATATTAGATGTAAACACATTTAGGGCCTTATTTATGAGAAGTGATGCATCGCTGTGTGAAAACAGGGATGCGTCACTTCTTAGTGCGCCCTCCTTGCGACATGATGGATGCGTCATATTTACTGTATGACGCATCATGTCACAAGGAGTTACAGATACGCCAGTATTTCTGACGTATCTGTAGGCGCAAAAGTGATGCATTGCTGGGATGTGTCTGAAAATAGACTTACCTCCAGCAATGTGTCCTTTCACATTACGCCTGCTGTGAGGCTGGTGTAAGATATTGACGCAATGGCGTCCTAGAAGTGGTGCACTGAGTTCTCATAGATTTCAATGCGCCACTTCTACGAGGCTTTTTGCGGGGGAACACCCACCCTGCATACATTATACCTGGCGCTGGTATAATGTGGAGCTGGGGTTTACAAAGTGACGCATCTGCCTAGATGCGTCACTTTGTAAATAGGGCGCAACATGGCACATTTTTTACGCTGCCGGTGCGTCACAAAAAGTGACGCACCGGCGGCATAAAAGTGAAGCAAGGCCTCCTAAATAAGGCCCTTAGAATTTGGACGAGTGTTCCTTTGCACTGCCAGGGACCTAATGAAATGAAATAGTGTAATTAATAAATCGCACAGCTCCTCAGACTAGAGTGTCCTGGCGCGTGACAGCGGGAGGAAAACGTGCGTAAAAGACCCATCAGTTATTAAAAAGCCAGGTTTTTAAGTTCTTCCTGAAAGAGAGTAGGTCTGTGGTTAGTCTCAGAGACTCAGGGAGTCTATTCCACAATTTTGCACCTAGAAAGCCGAGGGATCTGCCTCCAGTGCGGGCACAGCATATTTTAGGCACGATGGCCAGGTTGGCATTGGAAGATCTTAGGGGTCTAGATGTTGTGTAGCAATTAACGTGCTTATTTAGGTAGCCGGCTCCTAAGCCGTGGAAAGCTTTAAAGAAGATGGTAATCGCTTTGAAGTCGATCTGTTCTTTTATGCGGAGCCAGTGTAGAGACTTAAGAATAGAGGTCATACACCTGGGAGCCCATCAGGGCATCGACATGTATCCCTAGGTGCCTGACCCCAAGATGGCGGACTCCCAAGAGGAGTAGTACAGCACCAGGTACAAGAAGCAGCCCACACAACCACAGAGGCTCTGCTTGGTAGTCGAACCTACTAGGCACTGCAGGGATTTAATTCCTGTCATGAACATTCTCAAGGCGGGAGAGACACCCTGGATAGGGGGAAACAGCCTGCAGGGGACTGCTGACTGGTAGAGGGGGAGAGTCCCTGCATGCGCCCACCCGAAGCTCGGGGGAGGGGGGGAGAGTGATCCACCCCTTCCTCGGGACTTCCTACAGTAGGCATGGGGTCACCGGAATAAGGGGACTTCGCTGAACCTGACCTTAGGATGGTGCCTGTGTTTTGGAACTCTGAGTATTTGATGAGTGATGCGATCATCTGTGAGCTAAACCGGAGCTGCTGAAAGACTCATTAGTCGCCGTCCTCTACCCCCAACCTCCCTTAACTATGTCGCCTGGACTCTACATCTTATGGATTTCCCCCTGGGACCCAATTTTCAAACAATCTCATATTAGATGCCGAGATGACTCTGCGTGGTGTTTGTTTATTGGCATTGGCCCGAGTTTCTACGTGGCCCCACCTGGGTTCTGGTCCCGCTTGCTCTAACTTTTGGGCCTCCATAAGACACTTTTCTTCCACTGCCGGTCTACCAGAACTGATCTGCTTCCATGCCCCCTGTTCTTTTTTCTCCCCTCCCCTCCCTTCCATTCCCTTCTTCCTCTACTGGGGTCCTGATCCCCTATGTTTGATTATGCAACTGTAACTAATGTAACCATGCAAATCTGTTATCTTTGTTGTTCCCTACTGCGGAAACCTGAGCAACATGGCTGATACCCGGTGGAGCTGCTAGACAGCTATAGAGGAGATCGGCCCTGGTTCACCCCTTGACCATCACCTACCCAGCCGGACATTAGGCATAGTTCTCCTCGTCTCCCTTTTTGTCTCCCTCCGCCCCCTCCCTCCGATGAACTACTGTTAACTTTGTTCTTTTTCCTGTGTTCTTACTATGCTCTTGTAACGGATGTAATTTGTAACTTGTAACGCAACGATCTTCATGTAAAGCGCTCTGATACCTCCGGGTCTAGCCAGCGCTATATAAAACTCTTCAAATAAAATAAATACTAGATCTGGGTTTAGGTCTCAGGATGGCTCTGGCCGCCGCGTTTTGTACCACTTGTAGGCGCTGGATAAGGGATTTGGGAAGACTGAGGTACAAGCTGTTGACATAGTCAAGCTTTGATGTCACCAGAGCCTGCACTACGATCTTTCTGCTCCCAAGAGGTAACAGTGGCAGGAATTTTTTTTGCATCCGGAGTATGCCAAAGCAAGCGCCAGTTAGATTTTGGATTTGAATGTGCATGGAGAGTGTCTTGTCTATGACAATTCCTAAGTTTTTGACTTTCTCCTTTTCCGGGGCGGGGGCAGCAGATCTTTTTGCCACGAAGAGCTCCAGTCAGGTGTTTCTGGATTACCAAAGAAAACGACTTCAGTTTTGTCAGGATTGCACTTCAGCTGATTGATCTTAAGCCAGTTAAAAACCTTTGTGAGGCAAGGCCTAATCATTTCCCCGTCAAAGTCGGTTCCTTTTTCACATGTAAAAATCAGCTGAGTGTCATCAGCATAGGAAACAATTTTGGCGCCCTCTTCCTCTACCAGAAATGCAAGGGGGGATAGATATATATTAAAAAGGTTAGGACTGAGAATGGAGCCCTGAGGGACACCTACATTCATGGCCGGAACGAGGGATGAGAAGGGGGGAGCCAGATGTCCTGAGATCTATTTGCCAAGAAGGATGACATCCATGTTAAGGCGGTCCCCCCCCGGCCGATGTTAGCAAGTCTCTCCAGGAGCCTCTCATGTGGGACCGTATCGAAGGCCGCCGACAGATCGAGCAGTATCAGAACAGCCTTGCCTCTGTGGTCCAGCTTACCCTTGAGAAATTCAGTCACTTCCAGCAGAGCGGACTCCGTACTGTAGTTAGCCCTAAAACCGGATTGGGACTCATGAAGGAGCTTCCCATCTTCAATGTGTTTTTAGAGGGCCTTGTTTACATGCTTCTCTAATACTTTGGAGAGGGCCGGAAGAAGGGAGATTGGCCTGTAGTTGGCAGGCTCCATCGGTTTGGCGTTAGCCTTTTTATCAGTGGAAGAATCTTAGCATTCTTCCATAATTTCGACATGTTGCCTGAGGAGAGGGAAGCATTAAAGAGCTGGTTTACCATGGGGTTTATGGTGGGAGCTAATAGGTTCCGGATATTCACTGGACATGGTTCGGTAGGAGAGCCAGAGAATGCTTTGGAGAAGGGTCAGTGACTCTTCAAGCTGAAACTCAGGGAAAGTTAGTAAAGATGGAGGATCCAAGAGGTGAAATTTGCTATTAGAACTAAGGTAGAATGTCAGTTCTTCCTCTGAGATGTTAGTGAAGGCTTGTTGGATCACGAAGATCTTTTTGTGGAAGAATTGAGCTATTTGCTTAGACCATTCTTCCGTGCATGGCCCTTCCTTTGTGCTGGCTTTCGGGCGCTAAAGGATTTAACTATGCTAACGATTTCCTTACTCTTATTTTGGGCATTTTCTATCTTGGTTTGAAAGAAGTTTTTCTTGGCTGCCTTCACGAGAATGTAATGAGCTTTTAAGGTGTCTTTATACACCTTCCTGTCCTCAGCTAGATAGGATTTACGCCATTTTCGTTCCATTTTTCTACAATTTCTTTTGCTAGATATGAGGGAATCGTTAAACCATGGAGCTGGTGGGGCCGACCTCTTTGAGGAGCGGGAAACAATCGGTACTGCTGCACCAATGTTGGTTCGGACCCATGAATCTATTGAGAGGGCGTCCGAGTCGGGGCAGCCAGACAGCTCCGGTGAGGAACGACCGATGGCGTCTGCTAACATCGGGATGGATATTTTATGGAACGTTATGTAATTAGGGACCCTCTGCCCTGCGTTAGCCCGAGGGGCTGTGGCAGAGTTGGGAATGACGAATTTTAATAGGAGGTGGTCAGACCAGGTAATGGGAAGAGGTAGGCTTACTGTTATGTCAAAGTTGTGAAAGATTTTGTCTAGGGTATGGCCCTTCCCATGGGTGGCCAAAGAAATAGATGGAAACATGTTGCAGGCCTGCAGCGTCTCCAACAAAGAAATTGTTTGAGGTGCTTTTCCATTGTCCATGTGTATATTGAAATCTCCCAGAATAAGGCAGTTGTTGTATTTTAAGTCCAGGGAGGTGGTGGCTGTATTAAGCGTAGTAATAAAATTTCCAATTGCACCGGGAGGGCTGTAAATCAGAAAACCAGCTATGCTATGATGGGGGATAAGGTACAGCGGAAGCCTAAGGACTCTGCGCCCACGATGTTTTTCATCGGGATGGGAGAGCAGTCTATTTTTTTATTGTAAATTATGGCGACACCACCCCCCTTCCCACTCGGTCGGTCCCTCCTAAGGATTTTATAACCCGTAGGGATGGCCGAGGTGATAGTAGGGTTGGAGGCTTCAGACAGCCAGGTTTCAGTGAGAAATAAAAGATCAGGCTGTTCGTCTAACAGTAGGTCATAAATGTGTGGTTCATGCTTTTGCATAGAGCGAAAATTTAAAAAGGTGGCCTTTAAGTCCTCTGTTTTCTTATTGTTTATTACACTTATTGTTGCGTGGGAGGATCTTGGGTGCGAGTTTCCTGGGCTGGAGGAGAGACCAGTTGCACTTATTGCATCGAAAGTCTACCTCCAAGCTCGGATCAGCCGCTGTACACTGACATAATGGTAGCCGCCTAAGGCTAAGCAGTTTTTCCCTATTGTAATATAGTGGAAGAAACTCACCGGAGGGGAACGGGCAGCATGGCCGGCGCCGGACGCCTCCGGGACGCTGACAGGCGCAGACGGGCTTGCCTTTAGCGCGCCAGCGGCGCGCGTCCATTTGCATCGGGAATATATAGGCTAATGCCTATGATGCAAACTGGATCGCTAACGCAGCTGAGGAAGCGGAAACTGTGTGGGCGGAAGTGAGGAGCCTGATAGTAGCCCCAGCCCTCCGCACAATCGGTGTATCAGCCGCGGCGGACCAGGACTGGAGGATAATCGAGATGCGAATTGGAGCAGCTAAGGAGGTGTAGGCAAGCAGAATAAAGTAAAGTGCAAGTGCGCGTAGGTAGGAGAAACTGTTAAAAAGCACCGAGTAATTCAGCCACACATATACAATTTAAAAAGTATTAAAAACCTAGTAGCAGGGCAGGAAACACTAAATCATACCGCTGTCAGCTGCGCGCGTCCGTTTACATCGGGAATATATAGGCTAATCCTGTGATGCAAACTGGATCGCTAACGCAGCTGAGGAAGCGGAAACGGCGTGGGATACAGGGGCTCAAATTGGATCATAAATTCAAAGCTGTTCTGAACAGGGGCCCCAAAATATGTTTGGCCCAGGGCCCCCAAAATCCTTAAGATGTCCCTGCATAGGGCTCACTTTTAGGGACTAGCGGAATCACAACAACAGGGAGGACTGAAACTATGCAAGCCTATAATAAGTTTCACATATTTTAGGAGCCAATATAAATGAAATACAAAGTACGACAACAGGGAGAGGAAACATCACCAACTACTCTAGGAAGAAGGTCATGATTAAACTCAGGACGAGCAGGACAGAGTCCTATTCCCTGCGCTCAATTTGCGGAAGAGTAATGCTAGGGCCCAAAGCTCTGCTCAGAAGTCTGCGGCCAGCACCGGCATGCCGAATACCGAGGCTGCATAGTCTGGAATCCATCTCATGCTTCCTCCCTTAGTGATGGTTTTTCCCCTTTGTGCGTTTTCCCTCTCTTGCTTGCGGGGAAAAGTACAATGAGGAAAAATATGTGCCAGTCCCAAAAAAAGAGTGAAAGTGGGCTGCACCGGCAATCACCGGTCCAAACTAAGCACTGTCCAATGCACGGGAGTTGCAGTCATCCCGCAAATGAGGAAACACAGGTTAGGAAAGACTACTCATACAGATTGGAAGGGACTAGAACTAAACCTAGACCTAGGGGCCGATTCCGATTCGGGCCAAAAATCTCTCCGACCGAGCCGGACCCGGAGAGATTTTCGACCGAATCGGACCCGTGCAGCCCGACCGAACGAGTACGATGCGCACGTATGCCATCGGACTCGAGTCGGTCGGACTCCCATTGAAGTCAATGGGAGCCTGTCGTACAACGCGTACGCGGGCTCCCATTGACTCAATGGGTGCGATACGGACAAGGGCGCCCCTACAGCGTGTACGGGGCGAAGCGATTCGCGCCGTACACGCACAGGTAGGGGGGACCCATGGGTCCCCCCTGTGTGCGACTCGCGCGGCTACGCGTACAGGGGGTCCGACACAGACCCCCAAAGTACGGCTCCGACAGCTCTTTCGAGCCGGAGTGCGCGGCTCGGTCGTACTGCTCGCGGCGCGCATCGTACTTACCCGGCCAGGGAACGTCTCCATTGCGCGGTGCGAGTCGTGTCCGTGCGAGTCGGTCGGTGCGGTTCGACCCGGGATCGAGTCGGTCGGAGCGGTCGGGACGCCCGGACGAGTCGGTCGGCGAATACGCATCGTACTCGCTCGCCCGGACGCGCGTACGAATCGGTCGGGAAATAGGGCTCCGAATCGGATCCGGTTAAGCCGTATCCGATTCGGAGCCCTACCGGCCGAGATCGGAATCGGCCCCCTAATCGGGAAACACCCCCCAAAAGAAAAAGAAAAAGTGTGGGACTCGATGTGGGTGCAGGAACTAGCAGCTGGAAAACCCTTACTCTGTGGTTTCCATGCAGTTAGTTACCTCTAGTGATTGCTACTTCTATCAACTAGCACACTCTCCAGTACAATGCACAGAACCCACCCAAGCCATCGGTGCTCCTAAACCCCAACCACTCCGTCCTCCACAAACACCAGCAGGAGTGCATCAAAAGGCATGTAAGCCAGTATACATTTTTTTCCCTGTCTAAACCTACACGCTAGTAAATGATTCATGACAGAGATCTGGTTTCTGGAAGCAGAAGTGCCCTGTTACTATATTGTGATGCAGTGTTCTTTATAGAGGTTCATCTTCAATTCTTTCTAAATTGGAGCAGGATTGGGGTGGTCCTGATTGATACATGGTTTTTGTTCCAGATCCTGGGTGCATAGAAGGAAAAGGCTTGTGTCTTGATTTTTCTATTTTTATGCTCATTTGGTTCTCTTGGTGGAATTGAACACAGCAAAATTTCCTCATACATCCCACTTTACTATTGATTGAATGTTTTTAGAGCGTTATTTGCCACTTCAGCCTCAAGGGCTGTTGCCATTTGCTGGGGTAACCAATTTAATGTTGGTGGAATAAGTATACAAAGATACCTATAACTTTTTAAGCGGTCCATATTTGATCATTTATCGAAGCAGAAACAAAGCAGACCCATTTCCAACAAACTTCAAAATTTGAAGTTTAACTCGCACTGATGAGTAAAAAAATTACCCTAGTGTGTTCAGGCGTTTGATCTATAAGGACAAGGTTGTCAGCAAACATCAGCAGGTAATGCCTTCTTTCCCAATTTTGGGGTAAGTAATGGTTTTCATTTAAAACCATGGGCAGGTCTACAAAATATATGTTGAAAAGAGCCGGTGCTAGTACACAGGCTTTGTTTAACTAATTACTTCTAGAGATCTTACGTGTGCTTACTTCAACTTGGCCTTTGCAGACCCTGACCAAGGTATTGGTGTGAAAGGTTTGTAACCTGGTCAGAAAACCAGGGTGATTACCACTTGCTAGACTTTCCCCTCTGTTTTTCCCGTAAAGTGTCTCAATATGCACTAGCCATTGCTATTCCTTAATTTGCGAATTTGGGTCAGATATGAACTGTTTGCTACTCTTACCCTCTAAAATCCTCTGTGATTTTTGTGCTTCCCACAGCCAATCATATGTTTCTATTCTCGACAGTTGTGAACCTCTTTTGCTTATTTGCTACATTGTCTATAGATGCTCCAGGTACTCAGACTGCCAAACTTATTTTCTGGCTCCTTTGCAACTCTGCGACCTTCATACGCAGCATGTTTTCTCAACCCAACACTGTCTTTATTAAACCAGGACATCCGCCACTCGGTTCATGCTCGTCCCACCAACATTTTTCAAGAAAGCCCATAAAGAGGTGATTGTAGCCCTCCAATGTGCATACAGCCCTCCACAGTGGCAGCATTCACCCCACACCCACTTGTGGATTCCCTAAAAGCCTCCTTAGCACACCAAGATTTCAATTCCTCCTGAAGGTCAGTTATCCATTTTATGGTCCTGTTTTCCCTGAATTCACCCATACTCTCTGTCAGCCATTAGCAGAGCCAATAATATATTAACTTGCCTGTTATGATTGCTGTCCACCCTTTCATTAGTTGAGTAGTCCAACACGCTGTCATGACTTTCACAATCAATAAAAAAGGTAGTTGAGTACATTGTTGCAACAAGATAGCAGTAATGAGTATAAGTGCTACGTTACCTTTAATCCACGTCTACAATGCCTTTGAGATGAACAAATGACTGTTTAGAATCCCCCCGTGGGAGTCTAAACCATGAAAGGATGAATCGCCATATGGGTTTTAAAAGAGGTTGCCATTAAAATTACCTGTAGCCAAACATAGCCACATCATGGCCGACTGTGCTGGTCCCTAAAAAATTGCATATACATAACAAATTCTTGTGTAATGTCAGGACTACTGCAAGTAACTAGAGGTACATAAACATATCATAGGTAGAAATCGCATAAGTAGATTGCTTATCCTTGTCCAGCCAAATCTAACAGCAAGTGGGTAAGTATTATATATTACAATTATAAAATAATACAACTTAAGGTTTGAAGAATACATTATCAGCCATCTCCCATTAGCTCTAGCCCTCTGTGATCTGTTTGCAGGTTGCTCAAAAGCAAACATCTAGTTAGCACTACTGTTCCTATTGCCCAGGTTTCCTGCACACGGGCGAAATTGAGCTGGTGAAGGAAAGAAACTACAAATGTATTATCGTGGTATCCGGAGATCGCGGATATGTTCCATGATAGGACCGTCCACTTAAAACATGAGTCTAATGGGGCCATATCATGACTGACTTACTTCAACACTGCCACTTTTGATAGCTGGTTCTGTGTGCCTAATAGTTTGAATGCTACTGCAATGCGATACACTGGTCACGCCTTACAATATTAATATTGAATAACATTTATTTTGGGATAAAAACCCATAAAATTGACTTTATAAAGAGACAAAACTATCCTATAAATATATACGATCCCTTGCATATAATAAATATGACCAACATATCACAGGTTGCTTAGGTAACAGGTGGGACCTATTCTTATGACTGATATGATATCAAACATATAAAATGATCACAAGCTGAAACATGTTCTGCTTTGTAAAAAAAGGGATCACTGTATTATTAGTCAGCCATAACATACACACCTACTTAAATCAATGACATTAACAAAGAGTACACTATAAACTTAAAGAAGTGTCTATAATACATACGACATTTACATCAGACATGACAGAGAGAGTGTACCTTTAGAGTGAAACAGGAAATTTAACTGCTGCTCTAAAATACCCAAGTTTCACAAAAATTAAATAAACAACTTTTTATCCTTTTGGCACAGAAGAGGCAGGAAATCAGAAAATGTATTTCATTTTTGCATACCATTAGTAAAAGCAATTTTTAGACCGGGGGACGGGCAGATATGTAGACATAAAAGTGGCCAAAGGTAAGGTACCAAACCTAGCTTATAGTAAATGAGAGCGTAAATGTCCCAGAATGAGGGATAACCACGCAGAAGAGAACCCAGTAATCACAAGTGTGCAAGGGTCTTGCCTATTCCGAGAACTAAACCTCTGAATTCCCAGAATGAGTGGGGTGGGGGGGGTGTAATGGCCAGAATTGATCATTCTAGCCCCCCAGTATATCTCCCCTTCGTAATCTGAATAACTTAGAATGAAGCCCATTGTGTTAACTCGCACTCTAATACCAAAATTATGTTTGTCAGCAATTTTTTGCAAGGACTTCTCCTCCCAATTGGTTGTATGTCAGAACATCGATCACAAATACAACTTGCCGCAAAATATTATAGCCAGAATATTGACTGTCAAATTGTTGTGAAGATAAGTGTTGGTAAGTATAAATTTACTGCTTGTAACTCCATCTATATGTAACTTGAAGCTATATAGATTGTAAAAATACATATATGTGGAATTAAGCATAATAACTCTACACTTACCTATGTATACTTACCTTAACTATATTTTGGCAGTCGCTATTCTGTTTTTTTTTGGGGTTTTTAAAAAAAATATTTTTTATTGAATTTTTTTATCCCTTTTTGTCCAAGGCAAAATATACAAAAACAACACAAGGTTAGGATATAATTTCAAACACATTGTTACATGTTGATAAAAAAAACGAAGTCTAAAGAAAAAAATAGATAACATACGAAGAAGCAAAATTGCCACGCGATCAATGGACAGGGCAGTCGATATTCTGGATACAATATATTCTGTAGTACAATATTTAATACTTGATATCCTGCCAACTGCACTTAAGTGGACTTATGTCCATGAATATAGTCTAGACTACATTAATAGTTAACTCATTAGAGCTACACTAATGATACGAAAAATATAATGTATTCTGTAAGCACACCGGTGTGAGAAAAATCGAAAATGTGTCATCCATCATCACCAAAAGTGTGGGTATCTTTTCCCCTCGATTATTTATTAACACTTATACTTAAGTATAGGCAAGACCATTGACCCCTCAAGTGCTGAGTGTTTTTCCCTCAGTGCTAAGTCATTTTGTTAATATTTGGGGCAGTTTGTGTGTAAACCGTTCTAACTTTTTTTCCAAAAGATACCCAGGCCAGATTTGTATCCTTTTCACCACATGTTGGGGATTGCAAAGTTACCTAGAGATAATCGTTTCCTCAGAAGTACCTAGGAAATAGTCAAAAAGTAGCAATTAAAAAAAAAATGCGAAAACAATCCTGTGCAAAAAGTGTTTTCCCCTAAAAATGACATCAACAAAATAGCTGCTCTAGATCACTTTTTTCCCATCTTTCAGAAACAGGTGCAGTAGAAAAAGCATTTTTTCACTGCAAATTTTGGGATTTTATAAGTGATGGTTAATATTTCCTATTTTTGCAGTTTCTAACTATTGCATATTTTGGGGGAAAGAGGTGAATCTAGAAAGCGTACATTTGGGAAACCTAGATGCAATTGTGAATGCAGCAAGGGGTTATTTGTGTAGTTTGCTCATGGTTTTCCCAAACAAAGTAATAACTGAATTTAAAAAAAGAGAATATAAGTAGGAAAAAAAAGAAATAGGTGACACTGTTTTCATCTGTAAGTTTTTGTACATAAATCCGATCTACAGTAACAATATACTATTACGTCCGTCAAAGTCTTCCAGTCACAGACATATACAGTTTTTGTCAGTTATTCGAAAACATGCAGTCCCCAAAACCATTAACCCAGCTATGGCATATAATGATTTTTAATTTTTTTCGACCATAAATCAATTCATATGGAAATATTTAATGAATAAAAAATGGGTATGATGTAAAGCACTGCATTTTTTAAATGTGCCCCAAAAATCGGAGTTTAGGAATCAGGGTTATTTGTTTGGGATTGCCCATTGTATCGGGTGATTCTAATGTTGTTTTTTAAACTGTGTTGGAAGCCATAGTATAGAGAAATTCAACAGATAAAAATAGATGCCCTAACATTCTCATTTTCCACACAACACCTGATTAAAACAGAACTCGACATGTTAGAGTAGGCTTAGCACATTTGATAGGAAAATCCAGATCATGTGAAGGGAGGAAATGATATTTGGATAAGTTAGGCTACTGTGGGAGTGGCTATCCACCATATCTGGTCCCAAAGTAGCCTGGCACCCAAGGAATTCTATTCACCCTAGACATTTCTGAAAATTAGAGACCTGAAGGAGTCTAGCATGATGTGGCATGGGGGGATTCCATTGCTTTTGCTTACCTTAGAAGGCCTTGCAAAGAACTTAGGGGCCGATTCTGATGCGGGTTGGAAAAGCTTCCCGACCGAATCGGTTGGGAAATGGTGTCCGACCCACTCGGATCGGGAAAGTCCGACCGGCGGAGTAGGATGCATCCGGATGCTTCCAGATACGATTTGGTTGAACTCCCATTGACTTCAATGGGAACATTTGTTCCTAACCGCATCAGAATTGGGCCCTCGGTCGGGAAGACACGTTCCATATCCGATTTGGAAGGAGCAAATGCCGTTAGGAGGCCTTCCTAACCGCATCAGAATCAGGCCCTCGGTCGGGAAGCTTTTCCAACCTGCATCAGAATCGTGCCCAAAGTTTTTAAGGAAAGGTCTGGAATTTGTGGAGAATGACAAAACCCCTACCACCTAGTGTTCCCTCACTTCTCCTGATGAAAAGAATCTGTTGCCAGGAACAGGAATGGCCTAAAAGCAAAGCTTTGATTTACATTGACTCTTGGGATCAGTTACTGTGATCAGGACCTGGCTCGGCCAGCACCCAGGGTAACAACAGCAGACATTTTTGAAAACTAGACTGGAAACTTCAAGATAGTGTGGCTTGCATGGATCTCACTACATATTCTTACCCAGAATGCCCTGCAAATATTAAGCTTTGAGTGAAGTCACAGAATTTCCTCACATTTCTCTGAGGAAAAGTTCCATAATCTGCAGAGAATTACAAAAGTCCCAACACCCAGTGTTCACACACTTCCCCTGTAGGAAACAGACAGTACACCACCTGTGTGGGTAGTTTTAGTATCTGGAACAGGATAAGTCCAACAACACAGAATGGAAACATCAAGATTTTTGCTTTGTATTACATCGACTCTTGGCAAAAAAGTAGCTGCTGCATTTGGGCTTCGGGTCAGCCACCATACAGGGTAACTGTTGGACTTGGCCCTTTCTGCAGGGACATCCCCAAGTTTTTTGCCTTCACTCTCCTCTTTCCGAACCCATTTTTGTAGGCTTTTAGGACTCTGTACAGTTTACCACTGCTAACCAATTCTAACGTTCTTGTGCTCTCTCATTTAAACATGGTAAAATTGGCTTACACCAAATTGGCACATTTAATTTACTTGTAAGTCCCTGGAAAATTGGTACTACATGTGCCCAGGGCCTGTAAATTAAATGCTACTAGCGGGACTGTAGCACTTATTGTGCCACCCACTTAAGTAGCCCTTTAAACATGTCTCAGGACTGCCATTGCAGTCTGTCTGTGCAGTTTTAAACTGCAATTTCAAGCTGGCAAAATTGTTACACCTACCTGATCCATCGTGCAGAGCCTAAGTATGCTGCCGATACTACGAGGGAATGCAGTTCAGGAATCCCGGCTCAAGAGCCAACTACAACTCCCAGCAGCCTCGAGTCAGGAACAATTGACACAGCAGTGACGACACCGTGAACCGGAAGTTAAAAGATCCATTCCGGTGATCGCTACTTCGACACAGAATACGCAGCAAGTGACTGTGTCCACGTTGGGTAATCCTTCATCTCAGAGTCAGCAAGAGGGCAGTAAGGGTGACGCTGTCACCATATTCTCATTATCTCCCTGATTGGGTGCATTGCGTTCCTTCCTCCGATTCACTTCCGCATTCCCTGGGTCTGCTATATTCATTCGGAAGCGGGAGCCGGAACGAGTACAATAAAGAGGTGGGGGCTCGCCCAGATTAACCCCTGAGAACTGTTCTGATAAAATTCTATTGATGGGGTTCTACATCTAAAGGCTCAAGAGTTCATTTCATTAATGCTATATCTATCGCATATTGTTTACCGAAAGGCACTGTGCATTAAGAGGGCATCTTGTACTGATATCGATACCCTTTCGAAGTTAAGCTGACTTTCGTCTTGATATGTTACAATACGTATTGGAGCAAAAATCCAGTGAGAATTACACAGTTGTGATTCCTAACAACAGTATTTTGTTATCACTGATGGACAATAAAGGGCATGTGTATTTTAATGCCTTATACAAAACGGAATAATCTTGCAGTGGTGATCCGCGTGAAATAATAATTTTTCTTTTCTTAGCAGGGGGAATTGGTGTGTGCAATTTCAACCCCCCCTGTGATGCAGGGTCGTTTTATATTTGTGGCGGGTAAGAATCAGGCATGATTATGTGTGAATGGTTACCTGGTGGTGCAAGTCATGGTATTAAATGTGTCTCTCCTTCCTAGACAAAGGTTTGAGAAAAGAGAGAGCTTTCAGATGACAGAAGGCACTCTCATACTGGAGTGTTATACAGCTCAGCATTATTTTCTTTTATATGTAATAAGAGACCTATAAAAAGTTATATAATATTGATGCAGATCCATCGTATAGTGATACTGATTGCTACTATCTTATGTTTGTTTCTTTTATAGGTCTCCCTCCCCGCTGTCCCTATCCTTTCCTTCCCTCGCTTAATCTCTTCTACCGTCTGTGCTATTATAGCTTCAGAGGGTGAGGCGACTGACAGGTGGACCCACTTGAGCATCGAACCGATCCTGGGAGTTTGGAATAAAAACCTTGACAAAAATAAACCCTTTTGCCAGGCTTAACACTTCCTTTTTAATACATATAAGTCATCCCTAGGCTAAGGCCCTAAACAGTCCATAGGGCAGGGTGCAGTGTATTTTAAAAGTTGGACATGCACTTTTAACTTTTACAGGTCCTGGTAGTGAGAAAAAATTTGTTTTTCACTATTGCAAGGCCTACCTCTCACATTGGATAACATTGAGTTACCGTATTACATTTAATAAGTTCTAACTTTCGATTGGGAGAAGGTGGGAATGCTGACTTTGGTGTCTAAAGAATTGTAATTTAAAACCCTCTTTAATGATAAAGTCGGATTTTAAGTCACAATACAGAAAATGCCACTTTTAGAAAGTTAACAAACAACCCAGAAGTTGTCTGGGGATACTTAAGTGCACTACAAAATGCGCACTCATGAAAGAGTGTCAACAAAGTTATCAATAGTCATCTGGAATTTCATATAATTATAAACAACAGTTGACCGTGGATACAATGAAGATTTCACAAAATATACTTCCAAACAGAAACGAATGAAGGAAAAATGTGTAGGTCTCTCAGCTTTTTATTCAATCCAGTAGTGGAAGAGACGCGGTGGATTCAATCAAGTATTGCTTGATACAGCTTGAATTATAACATTTTGAAAAAGATCCCAATGCATTTCGGGCCAAGTAGGTGGCCCTTCTTCAGGGGAACTGTGAATGTCAAATAACATAATCAAAATCTAGATAAATCAGCATCTAATCAACATTGCATTTTAAAGAAGGGGGCTCGAGAGGATTACCAAAGTGTCTGAATTAGTACATGCCACACAAATGCCAAAAGGAAATGAATGTAAACTATAAGGAACCAAAGAGTAAATGCCCAGTCGTGAAAGAAACACCGAGTGTGAAACGTGAAATCACATACTGCTGCTTAAAACAATGCCATGCTTCTTAAGTGCTATCGCTCAAAGTGAAAGTATTTACGTGTGCGATAAACACTAAAAGTATATACGTGTGTGATAAAAACTAAAAGTGAACGTGATCCACACGGAAAACTTACGAGTTAAACGTCTGAATAATAATACTTCCCGGTAACGCCTGCAAACACAAAAGGCGTCGATATGAAAAATAAGTGGCGTCGATATGAAAAATAAGGGAAAAGTAAAAGTGCGCGGAAGCAAGCTTACCAATAGTGCGTGTGAGGATTACCTAAATGATACTTGAGGAAACACAACCGCTCAGTTGACACTGGAGGGCTTTAAAACGGGAACTGAAACAGACACGGAATAACGTGTCATTCAAACAAGACGCTGGCAGAGGAAAACCAAAATGAAGAAATGCCAAACCGAAGTAAACTCACCAAAACGTGACGATACCGCAAATGCGGGTGACTTCTCGGTTCTCAACCCGAGAGGCGAATGAAACAGCGAAATGTGCGCGCAAACCAAAATGTAGAAAAAACGTTAAAAAGCATGGAAACAGAAACAGGGACTACCCGGCAAAACACAGGGGCAAAAGCGAGTTAAACGATAACAAATAGTTGAAGATAGCATGCAAATAGAAGATTGATGAAATTCAGGGTTAGTGAAAGCAACAGTGTGTCTAAACTAAATAAAACTAACATTTGAAAAGAAAAATGACAAAATGACAATAAAGTTAAATTGACAGAAAAAAACAATAACATAAAACGACTGAATTAACAAAATCACTAGGATGCTAACCATATAGTTAAATAACAATCAAGTGCAAATATACGTGACATAAATCAACTGAGTAAATAAATAGACAAATAGAGACAGCATATAGGTATAGGTCAGAGGTTACATATGAAACAAATAAACCATGATATAGCAATAGTATATCAAAAACAGTTATAAAAACTAGGAAAATTCACATTTATCATTCAACCCATTAAGCACGAGACTCTCCATGAACCAAATCCAATGTAATTCACGTTGCGACAGAAAACGTGTCATATCTCTGCCTGCTGTCTCTTTTATAAGTTCTAGCACGCTAAATCTAAGCTGCGCAATAGTGTGGTGTTTTTCTTGCCAGTGTTGAGCAAGGGGTGAGCTCAACGTATTAGTCCTTATTCTGCTTTTGTGTTCTGTTATCCGAGTGCGTAGATTTCTCTCGGTTTTGCCAACATAGTAAAGTCCGCAAGGGCATTTAATCACATAAATGACGAATTGACTATTACAGTTAGCTGTAAAATTCAGTGAGATGTTTTTACCTGAGCGTGGATGGGATATGCTCGTGCCTACCATGGCATTGTTGCAGTGAGAACAATTGAAGCATTTGGTCATGCCTTTGTGAATAATGTTCTGACCGGTAATGGGTTTAGAAAGTATTTCTTTTAAATTACTAGAACGTTTGTATGCAAAGAGTGGAGGATGTTGAAAAAGGCTTTGAAAGTCTGGTTCAGATTGCAAAAGATCCCATCTATTGAGTACAATATGCTTAATTTGTTGTGAATGTGTGGAGAAAGTAGATACAAAAACCTCTCTAGATATAGATGGCTTATGAGACTTCTTTAACAGCAGATCTCTGTCAGCTGCAAGGGCTCGGGTTTCAGCCTTATCAAGTATATGAATAGGGTAACCCCTTTCTTGAAATTTCAATTTGTACTGCTTAATGGTGTGTACACATGTCTCCGGGTCAGATGTTATTCTTTTAATCCTAGTGAATTGTGAGTACGGTAAATGTCTTTTCAATGAAAGTGGGTGAAAACTCTGGAATAACAGAGAGTTGTTGCGATCAGTCTTTTTTCGAAACACACTCGTTGAGATGACTAAACCTTGACGTTTAATACACACATCAAGAAATGAGATAGTGCTAGCCTCAATATTAGAGGTAAATTGAATCCTGGGGTTAATTTCATTCAATGAAGAAATACAATTTTCTAAGGCATGACGAGGTCCTTGCCAAATAATAAAGATGTCGTCAATATAACGACGATATAGCTTAAGTTGGTTTGTCCAATTCACATCAGAAAAAATAAACTCAGTCTCAAACTTAAGCATAAAAATATTACCATAACTAGGAGCCCCGGAAAACCCCATGGATGCATTTACTCTTTGGTTCCTTATAGTTTACATTCATTTCCCTTTTGGCATTTGTGTGGCATGTACTAATTCAGACACTTTGGTAATCCTCTCGAGCCCCCTTCTTTAAAATGCAATGTTGATTAGATGCTGATTTATCTAGATTTTGATTATGTTATTTGACATTCACAGTTCCCCTGAAGAAGGGCCACCTACTTGGCCCGAAATGCATTGGGATCTTTTTCAAAATGTTATAATTCAAGCTGTATCAAGCAATACTTGATTGAATCCACCGCGTCTCTTCCGCTACTGGATTGAATAAAAGCTGAGAGACCTACACATTTTTCCTTCATTCGTTTCTGTTTGGAAGTATATTTTGTGAAATCTTCATTGTATCCACGGTCAACTGTTGTTTATAATTATATGAAATTCCAGATGACTATTGATAACTTTGTTGACACTCTTTCATGAGTGCGCATTTTGTAGTGCACTTAAGTATCCCCAGACAACTTCTGGGTTGTTTGTTTTCTTGCTCGAATTTGGCAGCATGCAGAACCGTCACCTTGGTGCACACACATGGTTTTAAGAATTTTCTAAAATAGTTGTATATTGTTGTTTCGAGGTATTATTGAGTGCATATTGTGCTGCATATTGTTACTTTTAGAAAGTTGGCATTTTCTTTTCCAACCATTTGGTACCTGCAGCTGGGGTCACATGACTAGTTGTAGCTGGCAGTTGGTGTTTGTGTATTGCTCCCAGACAGTGCGACCAAGGGGGAATAGGTGTTGGCAGGATGTGCTATCTCTAACTTGATAGGGGCGGAGCTGTCACCTACCACTCTTTCTCATCACAAAGGCTCTGCATTGGCAAACTCACAAAGGGTTTGACACTAGTGTTTTGTGTTCCCCGACTGTGGGTGGAAACCTCCAGAACCTTCTTCAACTTCAAAGCTGGCACCAAGTATAAATATTGGACCCTCAGACCCAACTCTTCAGTACACCTCAGGAACTGTGGAAGATTCAGTAGGACTGATGTGCTACTCTGCAAGAATGACTTCTACTCTGCTGCCCTGCTGCCTGAGTGAAAAGGACTGGAACTGCATTTAGAACCCAGACCCACCAAAGTGACTCCAAAGGCTAGGTGGCTGATCTCCTGATCAGAGACTCAGGGACAGAAAAGGCTCCAACCACCATGAACACAGCACCTGGACTGTGCCTGCTATGAGTCTTGTCCTCCAAGTGGTGTGACTCCAGTCCTGGGCCCTTGGAAGTGGGCCTGAAGGAGCTCTGTCAGCCCAGCTGTGTTCCAAGCAGAATTGACACAGTGCAATGCATTAGCCCCCGGCTTCGCATCAGAAATGCCGCTGCTGTTTGACACATCTCGATAGAGGACCCCCCAGCTCTTCGGACCAGTCGCTGCACAACACCTTCTCGATGCAGGACCTCACATCACAGCCCCGCAAATTACTCAGAACCATCACTGCATGACGCAACCTCAACACAGGACCTCGCATTGCAACCCTGCAGCTCCCCGCTTGTTGTACCATAGTTAAAGTAGTAACTATGCCCCTGGCAGATTATATGCCCATAGTCAAATTTCTGGTGGACTGGAGTTAGAATAGTAAATATGAGCCCCCCCCAGTTATATGCAGTTACCCCAGTACTAGTTGGACTGGAGTTAGAACAGTAAATCCAACCTCTTCAAATATATGCACTTTCCACCATGTTAGTTAGACTGGAGTGAGAATACATTTCTCACCCTAAACATGGGTTCTTTCTCCAGTGCTAGTTGGATTTGAGTTAGAATAGTATATCTGACCCTCTCCCTCCCAAATAGTTGCATTTCCCTCCATTTTAGGTGGACTGAAGTTGGAATAGTAAATTCCCCCCCCCAAATATAAGCATTTTCCCCAATGTTAGATGAGCTGAAGTAAGAATAATGCACATATTTGCTGCAAGTAAGGTTTATTCTTGTAGGTTTAGGCTTTTATGTATGTTAAGTTACTAAAAATTCTAATTAATTTAAGAAAGTTCTACTTTTTCATATATTTCTAAAAATATATTTTATAGTTTCAAAAATTAAAAAAGTATTTGTGCAGATATTTCATTTTATTTTCATTTTTAGGTAAATAGAAATTACAAACATTATTTTAACTTGTTTGTAATTGATCTGTTTTTAAATCAAATATTTTGTAATCTCAGAAGTTATATTATTTATGATGATTCGCAATTTAAAATAAATAATTTGTAAAAATAATTAATAGTAAAATTAATTATAATTATGTCAAATCTACTTTTGAAAATCATTTAAAAAATGTAATTGCAAATTAAATACATTTAATATGTGTAAATTCATATCCATATTTTCTACACTATATTTTAGTTTTTGATATTTTTGTTAACTTTGGTTAAAAAACTCTTATAATCTTTATTTTTGCAGTAGATATTTTTTTACTTTAGATATTTTTGCAGGACATTTATTTTGGAATCAGTATTTTTGTTATTTTTAAGTATAGGGGTCACAATATTTTGGTAGTCAATAGTTTTGCTACAATATTTTGGTAGTTCAATATTTTGGTAGTCAATATTCAGGAGTTCTACTTTCCACCTTTACCACTTATTCTAAAAGTATTGACCCTGGCCAAGAGGAGGGGCCCATTTCTCTTCTAAAGCAGAAGGCTGTAAAAAAAAGTTTCTAGAACTGCTGTATGATATCAGTCTTTCTTTGACCTCAGACTACAACTATTGACCTGCAGTCTGAAAATCTATGACTTCTGCGTTAGTGGTTGTCCAATGGTTTATAGTTTGTGGATCAGGTTTATTAGTAGGCCTTCACCCTAAAGGGTTATGTTTGCCATTGAGCTTTGTTCTAGACTTGGTAAGATTTTATAGGCTTTCATGCTTGAGACTGTTGGACTCACTTTGTTCTTCAGTTCCATGAATAGTGCTTTGAGACTGTGCTTGCTATTCCTGCTCTTCATGTGCAACCATCTAGATCCCGCAACACCCCCCATTCCTCCAGTTGGGTGTTAGTACTTCATTTATATGGATTACAACAGAGCTTGTGCCCTTTTAATATTTTTCCCTTGTATTTTTTTGAGAGGGTGCCTGCAGTGTGACTGAGATCATGTGACCCAGCCTCACAAGGCAGATTCTGTGACATCACAAAGAGAAGGATCAGGCATGTTTGATTAGCTCCTTCTCAAAGAACCAAAGGGAGTTGTAAGAGCGAACTGGAGTCAACAGGAACATCAGTCCCAGACCCAGGCCTTCAGAAAATCCGTCATAGTGCTACTAAGGCTCGGGGGGGCGTGGCTAAGCCTGCAGCGATGGCGGACGTACATGGGTAGAGCTCCGACGGGGGCTCCCTAATCTGGCCACATATCTCCGGCCACAGAGAACCGCGATGATCGCAGGCGGGAGACGGAACGCCTGAGCACCTAGTCCAGCCCCGGGCTGAGCGCGGGGCCGGTTGGAGCCTGTGTGACGCGCTGCGACCCTCGGCCCTGCGGCTCGCCGGGGTTGGCTGATAGACGACTGGGGATGGCAGTAACGCGAGCCCGCGGCTGAGCCCCGCCCACAAGGCCGCACCGAGTGGTGCAGGGGCCGCATAACGCCGCTGCTGAGGGAGCTGGGAACCGCGCCGATGTGCGTGTATGACATCTGGAGCCCCACCGAGTGCCCGACCGGGGCCACTACTGAGAAACGGCCTAGGACCATCGTCATACACCGAGGCCCAGCGGGGTAGTGGTGCGCTGAGCGCGGAATCACCCACGCGCTGCACCCGGAGGCTGGTGGTGGAGATCCTGCGAGCCCTGGTGATGGCTCTGGGCGCCGGCCGCCCTATCCATTTCGTGTTGTGCCGCTGAAGCGACCTAGCACCTTGCCCAGCGTCGGTGCTGTCTGGGACCACCAGCGGAGATCGAGGCGGGCCCCAGGTGCGAGGCCTGGATGGCTTTCTGGAGGCCTGCTGTGGATAACGTTGGAGCAGCGCGGCCGCTCGTGTGGGCTAGAGGTCCAGCCCCGTGGTGGCCCTGCTGCTGGGAGGGCAGCTGTCGTATACCTATTACCCCACTGCAGGCCCCGCTGACGACGCCGACGGTCACTTGAGGTGAGAGACAGGGAGCCGCGGCGCTGTGTGCTGGCTGAATAGCGGAGACCTCCGTGGGGGCGGAAACTCGGGCCCCCGAGGCTGGGTGCTGTGGCTTACATTAATGGAGCAGTGGAGTGGCGGCTGGCAGTGGCGGTGAACGAGCCGCCTGGTGACGGTGTGATCTGCGGGGCCCCTGCCTCCGCCGGGGGGGCCGCCGAGGTGACATCACCCCATACCTGGCTAGTTGGGAAGCCCGGGAGCATTTTGACCCTGAGGAACCTGCAGCACGGTGTTGGAGGAGGGCACTGGAAGCTCCCTGACTGAGTGGCAAGTCAGAGACCAGGCTCTATCAGCGGCCAGTGGCCTGAAAGGCGTGTGGCGACTAAGTGATACTTATTGGGGGGTCCCGTCCTGAGGCAGCCGCTGGACTATAACAGATGGTCGTCCCCACACAGTAGAAACCGTAGGAGACGTCAGGCGGAGCGGTTCTGGCCTCAGCGTAGTGGTTTTCCTGGATCGATGTCGCGGGGCAGGCGACTTACAAACACTGTGCCTGGTACAAAGGCCCCACCCCCGCAGACGCGGGCAGCGACAGGCAAAATGGCAGAAGAGACATCGCCAGCAAATATGTCTGGGAAGTTGGATGTGGTCCTGGCCGCTGTGGAAAAACTGGGTGAAAACCTACAACACACCCGCACTGCCTTGGAAAGCAAAATAGACAAGGCAGTGATAGATCTAACACTGTTGCACGCAGACCATCGCAAGCTGGCAGACCGCACTGGTGAACTGGAGGTCGGAATGGCGGAGCTGTCGCCCCGTGTGGCGGACGTGGACAAGCACATACAGCAACTACTCAACAGGGTGGACTTCCTCGAAGACCGGGCGGAGGATGCGGAAGGGCGGGCCCGCCGCAACTATGTGCGAGTGGTGGGTCTGCCGGAGGGCACAGAGGGGAGGAATCCTGTTGCTTATGTTGAATCCTGGCTGCGGGGCCTCCTACCGGAAGGGACTCTCTCTCCGCACTTCGTAGTGGAAAGGGCGCACAGGGTGCCGACCAGGCCCTTGCCGCCAGGATCTAATCCCAGGCCTTTGCTGATTCGGCTGTTGAACTATAGAGATCGCAACATGATATTGCAGGAAACAAGGAAGCTGCACGACATCCAGGTGGATAACCATAAAGTGATGTTCTTCCCAGACTACACCATTCAGGTGCAAAGGCAGAGGTACTCATACATGGATGTGAAGAGACGCCTCCGGCAGAATGGATTGCAATACTCTTTGTTGTTCCCGGCACGTCTGCGAGTGGTGGCAAACGAAACCATGCATTTTTTCAACACCCCCGAGGATGCGGAGAACTGGCTCGACGGGACCATGCCATCGGGTGCTACACCCCGGCCTGACAATGCAAGCACTAAACCTACCGGAGAGGTGCTGCGCCGGCGTCGCCCTAGGAGGAGGAAACCGAAACGCATGCCATCCTCTTCACGGGTAAGCCTAGCCCGGGACCAGACACTGCGGGAGCGGCAGGGAGCTCTGCAAGCGGTGGCAAGTATCAGCGGCATGCAGGTGGATGACAGCGCCTCTGTCTCGAGTAAGCAGGAGCGAGCCAGCGAGGCCGATGCTGAGGATTTATCAGATGATCCGCTCACAACGCAGGACTCTTACGCCATGCCAGAAGTTACACCTCAAACAGCTGAACACATTGCTTGATGTCCGCTGTGGTTTCCAGATACTCGAACTCATACATGACTGTCGCTCCTGTGCGCAAGTATAAAACTGTATGATGAGCAATGTCCAATCTTGCTTGCATCGCAACGCACGCATAAGCATACTCACAATTTAATTCTTGTTAAAAGAAACGCTGGTTACTCCACTGATCACCGAAATAGTATTTAGTATATGTCCTGCAGTGATTCTGAGGTCTGCTTGGAAAAAATGGTTTCCTGATGGTCCCCATTAGATACAATGTGGAGGGGGATTGGAGATGTTCCCGGTTGGGCACGGTATGGGGTACAATAAGGCTGGTCAGAAACTGGGGAGCCCCCCCCTGGGGAGATTCTCTCCCTTCATGGGCAAAGCCAGATTGTAGTGCGCGGCGCACCCCCCACAGAGTTAGACAGTTTAATGCTATCATGCATGGTTTGGACGATTGCTTGTTGCACACTCGCCCTTTTGGTATTTTATTTTTATTTTGTGATGGACGTGCGTTTGTCGTTCATTAGGTTATGTGAAGATTGTTTGAATTTTCTCATCACTGAGTACTATTGTAACCTCCCCCATTTTTTGATTTGCCATGCCATGATTTTAGAGTTGGGTTGGAACGGCTGCAATACTGCTGACTGCAAGGGAGCGTGTGCTAGGGTTGCACACATACACACTATGTCTCCTCCTCCCGCCGAGAGGCTAGGCCCAGGCGCATATACATCTACTTCACAATTAAGATGGCACCTACTAAGATAAACTTGGAATGTGCGGGGCATTCATAGCCCGTCGCGCCGCTACTTAATTTATTCATATTTGAAGCGCCACCATGTACAGATAGCACTCCTACAGGAAACGCATCTGCAGGGGTCAGAGATACATCGCTTACACCGGCGCTGGAGGGGGCAGTTGTATGCAACGGGGTACTCGGCGTATGCCCGCGGGGTGTTGGTGTGGGTAAGACCGGGGACCCCCTTTCGGGTGGTGGATTCCCATGTGGACACAGAGGGCAGATACGTCATAGTGAAGGGAGTATTGGATGGCAGACAGATTCTGCTGGCCTCACTATATGCACCTAACACGGAGCAGGCTGCTTTTCTTGATCAGATTTCCCTTAAACTGGCCGAATGGCATGATATTCCTTTAGTGCTGGGTGGCGATTATAACAGCGTGCTGGATGTGTCCCTGGACCGCTCGTTCCCTCCACTGCCGGGCACGATTACACACACTGCGGCGAAGGCATTGACACACTGGGCCGCGCACTGGCATCTATCGGATGCTTGGCGCCACCATCATCCACTTGATAGAGCGTACTCTTATTATTCTGGGGCACACAACCTCCACGTACGCCTTGACCGCTTCATGGTGTCCGCTGATCTTCTCCCGAGCACTTCGGGGTCCATATACATGGGGCGGACGCACTCTGACCATAACCCGCATATCGTGGAGCTGGTCTGGGACGATGGGACGCCGCCAATCCCCGTGTGGCGACTACAGCCGGATGTACTCCTTGATGCACCGTTCCGAGGGTCCCTGGCAACTAGTGTTGCCCAATACTTTGAAGACAATGCAGGCACTGCTTCGTCCCCGTTGGTGGAGTGGGATGCCCTCAAGGTGGTGGTGAGGGGCCATTGCTTGGGAGCGCAGGCGGGTATGAGAGTGCAGCTTGAGAAAGACCTTACCACCCTGGAGAAACGACTAGCGGATAGGGAACACGAGGCGATTGAGGGGTCCCAGGGGCCACTGGCACACTGCAAGGCGGAGCATGCTAGATTGCTGGAGCGGATGCGTTGCCTTAATTATGCAGCGCATTCGGCACGGACGCACCATTTGGGGGATAAGGCGGGGAAGTTGCTCGCGTGGCTCGTCAGACAGGAGGTGTCGTCATCCCCTGTCACGTCTGTGCGAACGGCTTCCGGAGCATAGCGTACACACAGCGCGACATTCACGCCGCGTTCGTGACCCATTATCGGGATCTGTACAAGTCCCTGATGCAAACCGAGCCCCTAGCAATACAGCTCTACCTTGCGCAGATAGTATTACCGCAACCCACTCATACGCAGAAGGAAGATTTAAATGCTCCTCTTACCGGGGAGGAAATACATGAAGGCATATCCTCTTTATCTAACGGGAAATCGCCAGGGCCAGATGGCCTGCCGGCTGTATTTTACAAAGCGTATGCACACCTACTAGTGCCGCAGCTACTGAAGGTGTATGAGACTGCCCTAGATGTATCCGCGCTCACCGACACGCAAAATGAGGCCCTGTTGGTATCTCTCCTGAAACCAGACAAATCTCCTGACACCCTGGGATCCTATCGGCCTCTGGCACTTCTTAACACTGATTATAAAATCTTTGCGTCACTGCTTGCCCGGCGGCTCTCATCCTCGGTGCCGACATTGGTACATCCTGATCAGAACGGATTTGTCCCCACAAGGAACACCTCGCTAAATCTCCGTCGGTTCTTCCGGATACAACAGTACGCGCTGCACAAATGGCCTCGCTCTGGCTGCCTGGTACTTGATTTAGAAAAGGCATTCGACTCATTGGAATGGCCCTACCTAGCGGCGGTGCTCCAACAGTATGAGCTCGGAGATTACTACCTCAGCATGGTCCAGTTGCTGTATCGGCACCCTACAGTCCGTGTCCGCACTGGCAGACTCCTCTCAGATTCGATTAGAGTGCAAAGGGGTACGCGCCAAGGCTGTCCGCTATCCCCGCTGCTTTTCTCCCTAGCCATGGAGCCATTGGCAATGATGCTTCGCGACAGTGGTGAAGATTGGGGCATACCGCTGGGAGACGGGACCCACACGGTGTCCCTGTATGCCGACGATTTACTGTTGTATGTCCGCGACGTCACGGCCGTCCCCCGTCCATTGAAGATGTGTTGAGGACCTTTACGCCAATGTCGGGCCTTCGGGTTAATTGGGCTAAGTCTGGGGTGTATCCCTTCGATGCGCGAGTGGAGGAAACAGACGTGGTCATCAACGAATCGCGACTTCCGTGGTTTCCCACCACCTTCCGTTATCTCGGACTGTTCATTTACCGAGCACCTGCTGATTTGCTGGAAGGCAATCTGTCGAGAGCGATAACAGCGGTGCGAGCACAAGTGCTGTTTTGGAAAACGCTCCCGCTAAATGTCATGAGCCGTGTCACTCTACTAAAGATGATAGTCCTTCCCAAGCTATTATACTACTTTTCGAACCTTCCAATTTATATTCCATCCCAAACCTTCCGCGACTTGGAAAGCATGTTCCGCGACTTTATATGGAACAAGGGTAGGCCTCGCGTCGCGCTGTGGAAACTGCACGCACCTGTCAGTCAAGGAGGGTTGGCGGTTCCTAACATGGAACTA
Organism: Calotriton arnoldi; assembly: GCA_963921515.1. Lineage (NCBI taxonomy): Eukaryota > Metazoa > Chordata > Amphibia > Caudata > Salamandridae > Calotriton > Calotriton arnoldi. The sequence goes on along the minus strand of CAWUFW010001155.1, from coordinate 1,829,026 downwards.
TACTATCTGGCTGCCCAGCTGCAATGGGTGACAAAATGGCTAAACGGCAGAAATCTGGAGGACACGGCGACCTGGCAACAACAGTGGACGTATACACAAATCTATCATCTGTTTCATCCAGTAGCCAAGCCCACGCGACCGACCCAATTACATTTGGGTGCCGCATACCGCTGCTATAAGAGGAGCTTGTATCTAACTCGTGCGACGCTGCCATACGCCCCGGCATTGCCGCTACAGGGGACCCCGCGGGGGAGGGCGGGCACTACTGAGGAAGCTCTTGGGACTTGGCATGCGGCAGATGTGACAACGCTAGGAGATCTGTACCGCGATGGCACGTTATTGACATTTGAAGCCCTAGCGGCAGACACTGGTGTGCCTGTGGGTCAATTCTTAATGCATGCCTCCTTAACAAGGGCCCTAGCGACTCATTGGGGAGACCTAACAGTTGAACCTCCTATGCATCTATTGATACAATATCTTTATGTTATGGGGGCGGGATCGCACATAGTACACTGGCTGGTAACGGCCTTACTCACGCACACCTTGAAGCCACTGCTATCTCTTCGCGCCCGCTGGGAGGAAGACCACGGTCTACCCTGGACTGACCGGGAATGGGACATCATCCTCGCTGGCCCCACTTATATTCCGAGGAACTCTCGGTTCAAATTAATACAAACCTACATTTTACATAGGGCGTATCTTTCCCCGGATAAAATCAATCGGTACTTCAATATCACCACATCAGAGTGTCCGCGTTGTCGGCGGCCTGCCGCAGACCTGTTACACATGGTGTGGTCTTGTGCCACCCTTCAGTGCTATTGGAGCGAAGTGGCCACATCCCTGGCACATTGCACCGATACGACCCTGCCGTTGACATGGGAAGTTTGCATACTAGGGGTCTATGCAAGGACCAAGAAAAATAAAGTAACGTCACGATTTCGAGATCTGGGGCTGATAGTAGCGAGACGTTTAATCACGAAGCGGTGGAAACATGTGGACCCCCCGAATTGATTAGCTGGGAAAAATCTCTCGCAAATTGGGCCCGGGCGGAAAGCACAGCACTACACAGAGAGGAAACTGCGGGGTTGCGCAAATTCCCTATTGCACAATATTGGGACACTATACTAGCGACATTTCTTGATGAGGGCGATGGGACTGGCAGTGACACTCAGCCAGATGATACGTAGCCTACCCACAAGTGATTCTGGGATGCGCGGGATGGGTTGTTAAGTGACGGGACCCGCCAGCCATAAGACGATGCCATACAACAGCGATATACCACACAGCCCCTCCCATCCCCCCCACTGCTGTCCCCCCCCCTCCATCAGCATGACGCAGCTAATCTCACCTCGGGTGCGCGCACCTGGCCCTGGCGGGCATCCCTTACTGCCACGGAGGTTAGGATCCGAGGCAGTGCATATGTGACATCCCGCATAGATAGATAGCAGTCGACGCAATGAGACAAATATGGCAATCACCCCCCCCCGTCCCTTTCCTTTATTATGTTATATATGTATTTTTCTTTGGTTTCAAGTTATTGAAAATAATAATTATGTAATTATATATATGTCTTGGTGATGAACATCTATTCTGGTTGTTGAATTATTATGCCAAGTCCCATCATTGAGGAACTCATATAATCCTATGTTGCCATTTAGTGCAATTATTGATGGTGTGGACGCTGCATGTTGAAATGCGATCCTTGACAATTTATAAGTACATATTGACCCGGCAACCGCCATTGTGACATGATAACAATGATGTAACATTGCTGACAGCTGACTGTAGTGCTATTAAAGACGCAGACAGTAGCTATCGGCTGCAAGTGCTGAGGCTTGCCCTGATGCTGCTCATACACCATGGTATGTTGATATATAAGATGCTTCCATGAGGATATATTTTGTAATTGGATTGCAGATTTGGATAATATCTAAATTGTCATGTAAAATGTGAAAAGATGCAATGACCAAAAGGTTTTAAAAACAAAAATGAATAAAGATATTTAAAAAAAAAAAAAATAGTGCTACTAAGGCTCCTCTCAGGGTTACTGTGGGAGGAGTCTCTGGCTTCTGGAGACATCCTCAATCCAAGTTAGCCACCCCACAAGGCAGTGAATCGCTGGTGGTGAGAGGAGGACTGCTACATCTTGTGAAAGGTTTTTCAAAGATGGGTCAGAACGACTTGACGCTGATCCGGGATGGCCACCATTTCGTGAGCTCCGCATTGGTGGGCTGAAACACTTTTACTGTACGCAGTCTCCTGCTGACTCTTCAAGAAATGCTCGGGAAATACATACTGATGCTGCAGGTTCGTCACAAAGACGTTTTTTTGCAACATTAATGACTATATTTACTGAAATTCGGCAGGCAAGCTGACAAGAAGGTCGCGCCCACCATTTTGTTTTAATTGTCAAAGCGTTATGCTCATTTTCTGCTGCCTCAGGATACTGCCACCTCTCCTATAATATAATGGGAGATTTGCAATAATACTTTATTTATATCCTTCACCATCTCCTTAATAATATTGTTAGAGAATCTGGCATTTTTCAACAGCCTGCTTGATTGACTATATCTGCCTGTCACTTTTAAATTACTATTGTGCAACTTTGGTTAATTGATTCTACAAACCCCATATGGTTAGGACCAGGAACCTTCAACTTACCACCATTAAACCTCCAGTCACCAAGAACATTACCAAAGCTACTACCTTAAATCCCTTTTCTGTTCTGAAAGACATGAAAGATACTGGGGGTGCTTCTCAGGATTCTCCCTCGTCTTCCTCTAGTTTGGTTGGTTCTCAATCCATGTCTACTAGCAAAGTGTCCTCTAAACTACCTGCAACTTCTAATATCTCAACGAATAAAAGAATTAAAAAGGATCTTCGATTGTCCATAAAGTCTACTACTGCAATTTCAATGGAGCTTCTCCTTGAGGAAAGCTGAGCGCTCTAGTCTGACATGGAGAACACCAATAAACAACTTAAAACTCTGGATGATAAATGGATAAACGTGGAGGGCCGAGTTAATAACATGAAACGGAGGGTTGAGGTTCTCGAAGATACTCCGCAGACTCCAAAAATGTTGCAATCTTAAGTTTTGTCCTTAAAAAACATGCTGAAGACATAGAGAATCGAAACAGAAGAAATAATCTGCACATTTACAGTCTGACTGAAGAAGTGGAGGGCTCAGATCCCACATCTTTCTTTCAATCATTTCTTCCCATATTCTTAGTCCTGTCTACATCCCCTCTGTTGAATATCCAAAGGGCACAAAGCCTTGGACATTCTACTCACTCTCCATAATCTTCGCAGAAACCTAGAGGAGTTATCATTTATTTTTTTAGAGTACTTGGATCTACTCAAAGTTATCAAAGCAGCCAAGGCCAAAGGTCGTATCTCACGGTCCAGATCCAATCAGTTCTTTGCGCAAGATTATGCCAAATCTTCAACGGACAGACGGAAGAAATTTCTTGATATGTGATCAGCTCTTCGCTCTCTAAATGCCAGATTTAGTCCTTTCCACCCTTGTTTATTCAAAGTAACCTACAATAACAAAACTACCACTTATGAAGGTCCTTCCCTTCTACAAAAATGTGTTGCTAGCTGCAGAGAAGAGGCAATGGAAACTTCTAAATCTAATGTTACCTATTTTTATTAAATTCATATATTTTTTTCAATGGAATCTTTCTGATACCTGCCTGGTTGTCATCCATTTAACTGCCAGCTATATAGTATGGTCAATTCTCAATGCATTCTTAGTCCCAGTCAACTATTGACTATCAGGCCTCATAGAGGGGTCCTTTATCACCTTGATATACCCACAGTCCTGAAGATTATCTCACCCACTACACAATGACCGAGACCGAAACGTCGACCCACAATACAACTTCCCTCTCAGTTATTGTTAAACCTATTGTCTAGAGCCTAGTATCTTTTGCTTGACTGGCTTTACTTGTATAAAGAGGTAGTGGATTTTGGATACATTATCACATGGCATCTGACTCTGTATATAGCCAAACAATGACCGTGGTCAATGTATCATGAGACTTATTTAGGTGAACTCCTGTTACTGTAAATATGAAGATTTGTTTGATTTGAATATAATATAGATTATGAATATATACACCTGCTCTTAACAATTTTTCTTAATAATTTTTCTTCTCTCCAGTCTATATGATAGGAATCTTCAATTAAATTGCAGTCGGTTAACACACACTGAATGATTTATGAACTTATGTATAAATATATATGTTTAAACAAATCCCTTGCGAGCACTCTTACTTGTTAGACATTACTATAAAAGGCAAGCAAATGGCCTTTTAATCGGATGTGGAGCGCTCCAGAAATAAAATGTTATTTTGCTTGGAGTGACGAAAATCCATACACTCCTCCTGATGTTTCATTTAGGGATCAAAACCTGTATTAGCTATGTCCCTTAAACAAGCCATATTATTTTTTTTGTTTCACTAAGTGAAACTTTATTTAATGTGTGCTTTTTCATTCAACTAGGATTTTGTATCATTTACTTATGGCAGTTATACAGCAAAACACACATACCAGCGGTATTTTTCTCACAGCTGATATATATGCTTTGGAATTTTGCGAATTGCTAACATATGGTCACGAATGTGTTCTGGGATAATAATATACCGGCTGTGTTTAGTGATACAGAACAACAATAGGGGTCTAACTCCAGAAATGTGAACACGATATAGATGAAACGGGAAGGAGAAACAAAATTTAACCACAACATACTGTCTTCTTGTTATTGCTTTCGCTAAATCAATGCCTTCTGCCGAATGCAGACCATTTCAAAGCACTGCAGCATCTTTTTATTCTGTTTTAAGCTTTCCAGTTGCTCTGGCAACCTTGAAAGCAGAGTCAAGTGTGTGATTTTATGGCATGGCTTTCCGATCCCATAAAAGTAACTGCTTCATCTTAATCATAGACAGGAATGTAGAGAAAATCCTAGGGTTGCCAATTATACAGCCGAGACAACTCTTTTTATATATTATAACACCTGGAGAGCTGTTATATTCCTATAATTGACATCTGAATGAGTTGTTTGCAATTAGAAAGGTGCAACTTCGGTTTTTTTCATGGATGGTACATATTGTGAAATTCCAGGACAAGGCGTACACAGAACATCTCCACTATTTCCAGTGGCATGCACTTTTAACCGTGACACCTTAGGTTGCATCTGTGCATCCATGAACCTTCATTTCATTTGAAAAACAATCTTTGTGGTGCAATGGTTATTTTTTACTTTTATTTTGTATTGCAGGATTGTGCCACAAAACTAATAAAATGAAAAAATAGAAATTTACTGCTGCTTAAACGTAGTGGCATTAGGCTTTTAATAAAAATTTTAAATTAAAAAAAAAGCATGGAATACAGTTTTAAAACCGTGCAGGTGCTTCCTAGCAGGAAGGTGTAATTAGAATAATCGTAAACGCCTTTTTATGTCTCGCCTGCGACAGCGCATGCACAACATGCGATCTCTCTTTCAAGAGATATTGTATAAATCAAGGGGCTTGCAGCCTGCCCATTGATTAACATTTGTTGGCTTCATTGTCACTCGTATTTGCTGCCTTCTAATTGGCCAGCACATGCTGGCTTCACTTCCTCTTCTTTCGGCTGGAGCATGGACCAAGTACTGATTGCTTCAGCTTTATTGCTGTCCTTTTGCTGGCTGTGATTGAGGTTCTATTTTTATTTATTTTTCTTCTTCCATGTCGTCCTTGTTGAAACTCTTGCCATTTGAAGCTTTGTTTTACTATGCCACACACACTTCAAAGAAGCCCTTTTTTCATTTGAAATGTATGTTTATTTTGACAACAGATATATCTGCTTGTTCTGTGACAACAGATGTTATCTGCTTCCAAATCTATTTGCACTAAGACATGGACATGAATGCAATTGCTTTCTTTTTGTCATAGGATTTTTTGACACATGTCATATTTATTTTTCCTTTTTTACGCATGTGGAGATTAACTGATTTGCTCAGAATCACATGACTGTTGTGCCGAGACCTAACAAGCATTGACAAAAACCAACAGGTCTCGCCTTTGAGACTATTGGCTCTGCTATTGCCTTTTGTTTATGCTGTACAGCAAGGGCATTGCCAACTTTGGCAATGATTTGTAGCCAAGCTGTATAGCAGTGGGGCTGCTGTGAAGTGTGTCTTAAAATAATCATAAAAACGGACTATAATGCATCCAGCGCTAATGCACTTAAAAAAAAAGTGCATTACCCTTGCTGTATCATAGAGCTTTTTAAAATTAGTTTTAGCCACACCGCAAAGCATCTGTGCTTCAAGCATGCATTCTGTTTCATCGCAAGCTGAACACTGCTTGCCTTAACCACGTATATGGCTGAACCTCGCATATGCCTGGTTAAGGCAGTCGGCGTTCTAGCTGATGGCTGGCGGGCAGAGGAACCGGAAAGGAGAACCTGCGCGAAGGACAGGGACGCAATAAATTAAGTTGGGCTGGAGGGGTAGATTTTAAGGGAGGGGGCCAGTTTTAGGGCTCAGGGCGTTTGGGCGGAGGTGGGCAGGTTTTAAGTGAGGTGGCCGATTTTAGGGCTCAGGGCAGGGGGCTGGGGTCAGGGTAGGTTTTAAGATAGGGGGCAGAGTTTTAGGGCTCAGGACAGGGGCGCGGAAGGAGCAGTTTACAGGGCGGGGCAGTTTTTAGGGCTCAAGGCAGGGTGAAGGGGCAGTTTTCAGGGCAAGGGAGCAGGTTTTAGGGCAGAGGGAGGCAGGATAGTTTAAGGGGTGGGGTCCTTTTTAGGGCTCAGGGAGGTCGGGTTATAGGGCAGGGGCCAGGATTTTAGGACTCTGGGTGGAGGGAAAGGGGCGTGAACTTTACCACACATCCCTTTATCAAACATGCCTTTACCGCAAACTTGTGTGGTAAAAGCATGCGTGGTAAAGGCATGTGTGGTAAAGGAATGCGTTGTTCAGACGCATTCTTAGTTCGGGCTGCGTGGTAGAGGCACGCGTGGTTCAACCATGGGTGCCTCTGTCATACAACCCTTAAAAACAATCCTAAAGACAATAGCTGTCATAGACCAGACTTACTGGTTTGCCAATGCTTTTTAGTTTTAGGGCTTTATTTTGATTTCAACGGATGGGTTATTCTATCACAAACATGATGAATATACTGTGCGCCGTATTACAAGTGCAATATATATATAATGCACTTGTAATGCACTTGTGATATGGCAGACGGAATATCAGTCACATTTGCGAAGGAGTAACCCTTCTGCCAAACTCTAAATTCAGCCCTTAATGTACATCTTAGGAAAATATAACTCTTACTGTGTGAAGAAAAATGCTATTGGCTTTGAATTCTTGTAATATGAAGACGTAATTCAAACACATGTGGATTATTGAAAAAATAAAAAAAATTAAAGAATGTACAACAATTCATTTGGCAAAGCAAGATTTTTGCCTACCAGCCCTGGCACTGATGTGCCCTTCTTTGTAGGCGGATGTGCACATGTGATTATACAAAGTGATGTCAATCACAGTGTATGGGAACCTGTAGTGGGCTGTCCCATACTGTGTGCTCTGGTGGGCAGAAGCAAAATTTGAATTACAAATCAACTGATGAAGAAAGCCGGCCCAAAGTCTATATATCTGTGTTTGTTTTAATTATGATAGGCTGTTGAAACATTTAAACATGTTTGAAAAAACTCAAACTTGTGCTGGATGAAAGCATGTCTTTGGGAAGCTATGCCACTTCAACTTTATACATTTTTCTTGTGTGTTTTTCCAGTGAACTTGACAACTATGATACCCTTTGGAAGGTGTGCCATGTGTTCGACCATTGTCAACATTGAAACAGTGTACCTGCACTCAAATGGCTATTACTATCACAATTATGCTGTGATTGACTGTGCTAACACCAAGATCATAGGCCATGGAAGACTGCCTACTGGCCCTGCCTTCTAAAAGGCTTTTCAGTCCCCAAAACTTGTACTATTTGTCTTCATCACATCTGGGCCATGGATGTAAGCTGTATGTTGTCTGTTTTTGAGATCTGTGTTCCTTGAGTGGACTAGTGTCAAGTTCCATTTAACCCCACGTGTGTTCTGTGCAAAATGATGGTGTATTTTGTGTTTTATTGGTGATGTCCTGCTCTGATATCATAGTCTGCACAGACACTGTCCGTTTCCCCATCCCCGAAATCTCAGTATCTGGTGACGGATGTATTCAGTCCATTTCCATTGTTCCAGTGTAGGTTTTCCCTGCTTGGGTGGAACCCATTCTCTCTTATTTCCTTTCTTGTGGACATCATCCTTGGCAATGGGAGCATAGTAAGCCCCCCAAAGGAGGCCTATATGCCTTACACATGAGGACGTCATCATTAGTCTGTCTTTGTACTCTGGGTCTCTGAAATAGGGCAGCAACAGAGATTTCTCTGCCAGGATTGGAGGAACCCAAAAACTTTTGACAATGGTATTCTGACTTGCCCACTGGAGGTGAGTAAGTGCTGGACCCTTCGGCCAGTACCTGGTTCACCTTCATTGACTTGATCCGAAGGGTGCCAGTAAATTACAGAAGACCAAAAGACCAGGATTCCTACGATCCCTCCAGACTGAGGGCTTGATTTAGATCTTCGTGCATGGGTTACTCCGTCACAACGGTGGAGATATCCTGTCCGCCGAAATATAAATCCCATAGGATATAATGCAGTGGTCTTCAAACCTTTTAATGCTGCGCCCCCCTGTGTAAAACAAAAAAGGTCATCAGGGCCTCCCAGAACTTTTCACAATTATTCTAATACATTAGCAATGTTTAAATATGCCTTAACATATTTAAACATTGCAGGTAAGTTCTGTTACCCCTTTTGAAAATGAAATCAAGTACATGATTGCCAAACATACTATTTTGGTCAGCGAGCCTTACTAAAGTGTAAATGTATCCACAGTATGATTATCTGAAGTGTGGGTGGGGTAAGAAGTTTAGGGAATATTTGGAGTCCCGTCCCCTTTGACAGCTACTCCCAGCTGGGAAATAAATAACAAAAGATGCTATGCTAGCAACTGACCAACTTTGTTGAGAGTAATGCCGCCCTGCATGATACACAATCTGGTTTTCGGGCAGGCTATAGCACGGAGACTGCACTCTTGGAGGTGGCCGAGTCGGTGAGATGGTCGTTAGATTCAGGGGCTTCAGTGGTACTGGTGCTCCTGGATCTGTCAGCAGCTTTCGACACCGTCGACCACACCATGTTGGTGCAGAGATTGCAAGACACAGGTTTTGGGGGGAAGGTTTTGACCTGGTTGAAATCATACTTAAGCGGCCGTACCCAAAGAGTCGCTTTACAACCATTTGAATCAAAACCTAAAGCCCTATGGTGCGGCGTCCCTCAAGGCTCCGCGTTGAGTCCTTTACTTTTTAATTTGTACCTAGCCCCTCTTTTCTCTTTGATTGCCAACTGGGGTGTGAAGGCAATCTCCTACGCTGACGACACCCAGCTGGTTTTCCCTTTTCAGGAGCGAACGACAGAGGCTTTTATGAATTTTAAAGGTTGCTTGAGAGACATAGCCATATGGATGAACACAAACAAACTAAAACTCAATGCGGGAAAAACAGAGGTGCTGTTTTTCGGCAATGGCCCTGTGCCTGCTTCAGATTTGTGGTGGCCAGTAGAAATGGGCCCTCCGCCTTCTCCTAGCACGAGTATTAAAAATCTAGGGGTGAGATGAGAGGCGGGTCTCTCTTTCTCGGCCCAAATCCAACAGGTCACCGCTTCGTGTTTTAGTAAAATGAGAAATCTTCGTAAATTTCTACATTTTATGCCAGAAGATTGCCGTAAAGCCGTAGTCCATGCCACAGTGACATCCAGGCTGGACTACGCAAACGGCCTATATCTTGGCCTGCCTAAATATTCGATTAGACGTTTGTAAGATGGTGCAGAATGCGGCTGCGAGACTAATTAGACGCATTCCCTTTCGACATCATGTCTCTCCGCATTTACAGGAACTACACTGGCTCCCGGTAGCTAAAAGAATTGAATTTAAGGCCTTGACTTTGGCCTATCGGGCTCTTCAGGGAAGATGTCCTAGCTATCTTAAACAAAGACTTGGCCGGTATAAGCAAAATAGCTCCCTGCGGTCAAACTCTCAGAATTTGCTCTTCGCTCCCCGCTTTGTGAAAGCCCATCTGGGCGGTAGGGCGCTCACAGTAAGAACGGCTAAATTGTGGAATGCCCTACCTGGGTTTCTCCGCCAAGCTGACACTGAGACCAGTTTTAGAAAAGCGCTGAAGACATGGCTCTTTAGCAATGATTAGGCCTGACTTCAGTGCCTAAACTATGTGCACGCGCTGCTTGCCGCTAGAGCGCCGGGACACCTCTGTTTTTTTGAGGTAGCTGTTCGCGCTATATAAATTTCAGTATTATTTTTAGTAACGGCCCATTACAATGTGGCTTACTGCCGCTCTTTTTTTTTGCACTTAAAAAAAAGCACTATTATCAGCATGATGCTTCTCTTGGCCAGAGAGTGGTGCCCACCCCCCGAGATCAATTAAGGCTGATATAATGGGATTTACATTTCGACGGACGGGATATCCGTCACCGTCATGACCGAGTAACCCATCCGCCAAGATTTATATCAGGCCAGAAGTGACTGCCAGGAGGAGGCCTAATGGATGAATGCATATTGCACTTATAAACCATGAGCATACATCCTGCAGGGTCTCTTGGCACTAAAACATCTTAACAGAGGGCTGAGTTCTAGACAGAGATTCCATTTGCATTAACAAAACAGAAATGTTTTGAGAGCTTTCCTGAACCTTGTGTGGGGCAGAATGCCTTTCCATCTTCGATTCTGGTCTGGAAATGTTGCTACTGAGAACATCAAAGTGCTTTTCTATCGGAATTTTGTTTTGAATTATAATATGAAAAACAAGCAGTCAGTGAAGAATCTTTCAGCCTGTTGGATTTAGAACCAGTTGCTTAGGGCCTATGTGTAGGCCTTGCACTGCTGCGTATTCCCGGGCCACCAGCAAATAACGTTCACAAGACACAGATGTAGTGCTTGAGAGACCACGAGGTCTGGATCTTGCCTCTGATGGAGCAGGGTTTTTTGCGAAAATAAAACCTGCTCGGATTGAGCCCTCAGTAATATATACTAACTGTGTGCAGTGAAAATTTATGAAAAAGCCTAACATGTGGAAAAATGCTAATGCGCAAACGCATATTAAAGTAATAATAGTAGGCCGCAAATGCTTTTGGCTAACGAAAATATAAAGGACTAAAGCTTACTGATGCTGCTTTTGTGCACGTTATTAACGTCTACTAAGAAAAGGTAATAATAACTAATATGGGTTGCGCAGGAATTAATGCAGCATTGGGTTGGTGCCTAGAGAAAAAGCATTATAAGTGAATAATAATATTTGTGTTTGCTCTGTTTAGAAAGAAACGGTTCGCAAATTCTGCATGGCAAATAATGGGTTACGAAGCCACTGGAAATTAGAAGTGTTTAAATGAATTTCGAGAGTGAATAAGGAGATGGAATGCTATTCTGTCCTTCAAGTCCTGAGTGCCTGTTAAAAACCAATATGAAAGAACAATGCGAGAAATAGAGGGAAGCTTCCTCTGCAGAGAGGCGCTCAGCGAGAAAGATATACAAAGTTTGCAACAATTTGCCGGAGAAGAGGAAGATAATAACGGTGGCTCAGATTAGTGTTTCCTGGGGTGGAAGTTTATGTCATTGATTAAATAAAAACAATTTTAGTGTGGCGGACATGCTGAGAATGGTGTGACCATACACCCCCTTCCTTAACCAATCAAATGTGAAGAAAACCTTTAGTTTGATACTTGTGTGGGTTGGACATTTGGGTTTTAGGGTATAATTGAGGTGCCTGGTGGGAGGGGTTAAGAAGACTGTCTTGTGAGACTGTTGGGAGATCGTCGCTGTCGGTTTGCTGTTTCTGTTTCCTGTCTACTGATTACTGACTTAGTCTTTGCCTCTTCAAATCTTCTTGAAGGGCCTTGCTGCTCTCATGGCCAGAGAGTAGATTTCCTATTCCTATTTGGGTTAGTATAGACTGAAATCTGATTTTGCATAAACAATTGCAAATGTATTTTATCTCTGAATCTTTTGTCTCTTCGCCTATCCACTCCTTTATGCTTTGTCATTGATATGAATTTGTCATTTTCTCTTCTGATTTTGTTTGCTTTGTGACGATGAATGAATGAATGAATGAATGAAATGAATGAATGAATGAATGAAATTAAATTTCTATAGCGCGTTACTACTCTGAGGCCTCGTAGCCCTTAGGACAGGACAGACAGAATCATGGCAGGTTAGTGTGTAGTACTAAAAAGATAAGTTTTAAGGAGTTTACGGAAGGACTGTAAGTTAGATTCCATGCGAAGAGTAGAAGGAAGAGAATTCCAGAGATTAGCAGCATTCAGAGAAAAGGAACGTCCGCCCCATCTGGATCTGCGTACTTTCCTTGTGGTAGCAAGGAAAGCGGAGCTGGAACGAAGACTCCTTGGAGGTTGGTAGGAGTGACCAGGGGATGGATAATGGCAGGGCCAGTTTTCCAGATGGCTCTGTGGGCCAGGCACATGGCCTTAAATCGTATTCGGGACTTGATTGGGAGCCAGTGAAGTTTTCTCATTGCGGGTTTTGCTGATTGTCTCCGAGGAATCTGGAGGAGTAGACGAGCCGCGCAATTCTGGATCACTTGTAGTTTTTGAGTAGTGGCCTGAGGGGCGCCCAAATACAAGGCGTTCCCGTAATCCAGGCGGGACAAGATGAGGGCTTGCACCATAATCCTTCGCGCCTGAAAGGGGAGTAAATCAATGGTTTGTGTGTATGTTTGTACCAAAGAGCATTATTTCACATTATTTAGATAAACATTATAAATTTACAAATGAGTCTGTCTTTATAAGGAGTGATTTATTTCTAAGGTTTGATTTGCCAAATGTAATCAACTATATAAAAATTGTATCGCCAAAATTTGATATGAGAGTATATAGGTGCGGTTAATAAGTTTTGGATTAAATTGGAATTACACTAACCCAGCGTGAAGGGACTTGTTGGGTAATGGAAAATGGGCCTTGTCTTAAGAAATTTCTAGTCCTGAAACGCTGGATCAGTTTTGGTAGCAGAGGATGGTTATATTGGTTATTTTGGCAAATCAATGATTGATTTATTGATTTAAGATTATTGATTACTAATACAGAAAGTTATTGTCTTTGTTTTTATGTAGTCTGGAAGTCCGGGTACGGAGTTGCCTAAGATACCGGGATGCTAATTTAAGCCGTTGTGGCATAGTCATAGTGTGGAGAAATACCACACTGGAAGTCACGGTGTGAAGAAATATCACGCTGTAAGTTCTTTGTCTGTTGTTGTAATATCGAACAGTGAAAGGATGTTGATGTTATTTTAGGGACTTACTCTGTTGTAAGGAGAGTCTATGAAATAGTGGAAAGTCCGCTTCCGTAAATCTGGCCTTATCCCCAAAGGATTACCAAGACCTCTTTTAAGAAAAAGTCCTCTTCGAAACGTTGGCCTTATGCCTAGAGGAGTACTAAGACCTCTTTTCACTTGTTTGGGAGTGGAGTGATGCTGGTCGTTATTTTACTCGAAGTAAAAGGAAATCTTTTAGAGTAATTGAACTATCTCTTTATTAGTGGAGCAGACAAAGGCGCTGTTTTGTGTCGTTTCTAATAAGAATTTAGTTAGAAAAACTTTGTTTTACATTGCCATAGTATTTTTGTAAAGGGAGGGTCAGTAGTAGGAATTATACTGATGTCACAAAAGTCGCACTGGCATTGGTCAGAATAGTGGGTGTGTATTGTGCTGTAATTGGTTGGTTGGTGTGAGCCGCGCTGGGATTGGACGAGCGTGAGTCAATAAAGTGAGTGGAATTACAGAAGGATTTCCTTAGTTTTCCGAAATAGTTGGTGAAGAGAGAAGAAACAGAGTGTTAAAAAATGAAGTTGATTAAAGCCATTCAGGATTTTTTTAAGAAGGACAAATCGATTGTGATTAGAGAGGGAATTCCTGTACCTCCTCCAAGATCGCCTGCTTCCTTTATGATGTTAGAGCGTGGATACCATACGTGTACATGGTTAGAGAACTGGGTGAAATATACAGAGGATGATGGAGTGTTAGCTTTCCCAGAGCATGGTACATTTAATGTGAAAAGTTTGGAAAATTTGAGAAGACGAATGAATTCTTTGAAACCAAATCCTAAACCTATGCAGTATGAGGAGCTTGAGGAATGGGAGCACGAAGGGTACAGAAGGGAGAGAGACAGGAATGCATTGAAATACAAGAATACGATGAGATGGTTTTCAGAGGCTAAGTGGGATGCTCAAATGAAGAGATGGAGGAGAGATGTAATTCTAGATGGATTATATCCAGTAATGGTTGCTAAGGATCAGGCTGGTGGAAAATGTAAGGAGAAAAAAAATAATATAGAAACTTCAGAATTAGATATGGACCCAAATGAAATTGATGATGAGTTATTACAAGAGATGTTACTGAAAAGACCTCCACCGTATCAGGAGAACCCAGATAGGGTTACTCCGAGTGCACCATTAATCGAAATAGAAGCTTCCCAAATTCCACAGGTTTCACAGGTTACCCGAATATCACAGGAAAAGGAGATTGAGATGCTTAATAGAGCAAAAGAGGAATTGACTCCGAAAATTAATCAGATGAGTTTAAATGCAGAAGCGTTGTCAGTTCCAGTTACGATTGGTCATATAGTTCCCTTGTATAGTGAGGGTCAAAATATTTCAAGAGTACATGCATTAACAGTTCCGGTGAATGATGTTAGGAATGTTAGTGAATCAGACTCAAATGAGGCAAGTACGTCATTGATCGATTTTCCAGTAAATGGAAATGTAACTGAAACGCCAAAAAGAAGTGTTCAGGTAGATCTTAGGAAAATATTGCCAAATACGAGAGAAACAACTTCTACATCAGAGGGTTCTAGTTCAGTGGGACCTTCGCCGGAGGAGTTGGATGAATGGATAAGAGGAATGGCGTCTAATAAATCTAAATCAAGTATGGATTTAGGGAAGTTGAAAGTAGATTTGGAAGAAATGATTGTTGGTACAATTAGTCCAGAGAGATTGAGTAAATATCAGGATGAAGAGTTGTTATTCATGTGTAAACATATTACATTAAAAGCGAAAAATTTGCATGAGAAGATAGCAGAGGTTGCACAAAAATATGGTGTGGATATAAAAAAGTCAAAGGCTTTGCAAAAGACATATAGGTTGGATTTTAGTAATAAGGATCTGGAGAGTTTGAATGCTTCTGGAAAACGATTGCAAATAAAGGAGTTGATAGATACTCTGAAAAGATGGGGTGATGTGGAACGTTGGAAAGGTAGATGGACGAGAAACGAATATGAATAAGGGCGTGACTGCTTCTCCTTTACTTCCGTTAAGAGAAACAGAGTCTGCTGAAATTATATATCCAATGAGAGAAGTTCCGGGTGGTGGATATGTTCATATCCCTTGGTCAAGACAGGATATATTGTCTTTCACAAATGATTTCCCCAGATTGAGAGAAAAGCCTGTCGAATGGTATAAACATGTAGAGAGATTTGGGAAAGTTTCAAAAGTCTTGTTGAAAGATTTGGATGGCTTGTTTGATATTGTTTTTCCAGCTGAGTTATGGACTGAATGTAAAATTGCAGTTGATTGGCCAAAAGACGAATATCCTAGAGATATTAAAACAGGAGCGCCTTCAGAAGAGGTGATGAAAAAATATAACCAAGTGATTACTTATTTGAAAGGTAAGATTTCTCCAAAAGAAACAGATTGGGTTAAGATTGACAGGACGACGCAGGAATCAAAAGAATCAGTACATGTTTATTATGAGAGGTTGTTACAGGTGTTCAAACAGTATAGTGGTTTTGAAAGCATTACTGATAAAGATATGGGACATTTTGTCTATAAATCTGTGTTTGGATTGAAACCGGAGATTAGTAATATGATTTAGCAACATTTGATATGTTGGCAGAACAAGACAGTGGATGAAATTCTGAGATATGAAAAGTATTGTAGTAATGATATTGAATCGAGACATAAGAAATTGAAGGAAAAAGTGATGTGGGCACAGGTGAAAGTGGCGCAACAGAATAATGGGAATTTTGTTGATGGTTCGCAAACAGGTTACCAAATGAAAGGGCAGAGTCAGGTACCAATGAATGTCGTACCAAATGGGGTTGTTCAAGTGCAGTTACCAGGGAAAGTAATAGGCAAGAGTAATAAAGAAGAAATTAAAAGGAAATTTCTGTGTCATGGATGTGGCCAATTAGGGCATTGGAGGAACGAGTGTAAGTCTTTGTTGAAAAATAATGGAACGGTTCAAAATTTCAATCAACAGATGCAGAATGAGGTGGTTGTGAATCAACAGCAACAGCTAGTTACACCACAGGTACAACAGGTACAAGTGCCTCAAGCACCTATGCCAAATAGTGTGAATGCTCAGGTACAGAGATACAGTACGGATGCTGGTTTTCACGTGAGTGAACAAGTTGGTAAGAATCAAAATGTACAAATGGCTTCGCAATACTGGTTGCAATGTTCTGAGAGTGATTCAGATTCATCTCAATGACTGTGCTTGAGGGGGGAGGAAGAGTGCATGCTTGGCGCATCTCTAGAGGTAGATCAGTCAGGTCCTTTTGTGGATGGGAAGGTGGAAGGTAATGATATTACATTCCTTGTGGATACTGGTGCTATCCGTTCTACTGTGAGAACAGCGGAAATTCCAAACCTACCCTTCTCGGGAGAAACTATCCAAGTTGTAGAAGTCTCAAATAGACATATTAAGACTCCAGTAACCAAACCAATGGAGGTTCATATTGGAAAATTCAAAGATTTGCATCGGTTTGTGGTGTGTGACTCGAGTCCAGTAAATCTTTTAGGTAAGGACTTATTGTGGAAAATGAATTGCACAGTCTATTGTACACCTGATGGTATTGCGTTCCAAACACCAGCTGAGGATGTTGCTTTTAAGATGATGTTAGCAAAGCAAGGGACAGAAGTGAATGATTTATATCCTATGTTTAAAACAAGTGATTTGCCTGTTGAATTAAGAGATACTGTGACAGCTGATGTATGGGATCTTTCAGGGAAAGACATCGGATTAATGAAAGATGTTGATCCTATTCAGATTATGGTTAAGCAAGGTGCAGAATTTCCAAAAACACCACAGTATAAAATGAGTCCTGAGACAATAGAGGGAATTACTCCAGTGATTGAGCAAATGATTGAACAAGGTATTTTGAGAAAGATACTAGGGAGTCCTTGTAATTCACCTATTATGGGAATTAGGAAACCAAGTGGGAAGTATAGGATTGTACAAGATTTGCGCAAAGTTAATAGGATTGTGGTACCTTGTTGTCCAATAGAGCCCAATCCAGCAGTGATTCTTTATCAAATTCCTTGTGATGCGGAGTGGTTCACAGTGATTGATTTGTGTCAAGCGTTTTTCTCAATATCCCTGCATCCGGATAGGCAGTATCTTTTTGCTTTCCGGTTTGGAGACCGTGTTTTGTGCTGAGTTCCTCAAGGGTATACGGAGAGTCCTTCAATTTTCAATCAAATTCTGAAAAAGTGTCTGGAGTCATTGGTAATGCCAGAAGACTCGGTATTGGGCCAATACATCGATGATCTATTGGTGGCATCAAAGACACGAGAGGCATGTGTGACAGATACAATTGCTCTACTGAACCATTTGGCAGTAGGTGGGCATAAAGTGTCACCAGAAAAATTACAATTTTGTCAAAAAGAAGTTCAATATTTGGGACACAAAATTGAAAAAGGAGTTAGGAAAGTATCTCAAGATCGAATTGCTGTGATTTTGCAAATGGGACCTCCCAAAACGCAGAAAGAAGTTCGAATGTTTTTTGGGTATAGTTGGATATTGCAGACAGTGGATTAGTGGTTTTTCATTGACGGCTAAGCCATTACAGAGATTGAATCACAAAGATGTAGTCGATCCAATTCAGTTGGATGAAGAAAGCATGAAAGCTTTTATGGAACTGCGAGATAGTCTATGTCGAGCGCCTGCATTGGAAATGCCAGATTATGGTAAAGAGTTTGCATTGTTCTGTTGTGAGAGAGATGGGTGTGCACTTTCGGTCCTGACACAGACACATGGAATGGCACGAAGACCAGTGGCATATTTCTCTGCTACCTTAGATTCGGTGGCTGCAGCGTTGCCAGGTTGTTTGAAAGCGGTGGCTGCAACTTGTGTGAGTCTGGAGCAGAGTGAGTCGATTGTAATGGGACATCCAGTGAGAGTATATGTGCCACATTCTGTTGAAATCTTGCTGACACGTACTCGGACTCAGCATATGACAAGCAGTCGTTTGACCAGATATGAGAGAGTGATTTTGGGTGCTAAAAATGTGACAGTAACAAGATGTACTACATTGAACCCAGCAACTTTGTTGCCGAGTTCAAGTTGTGAAGAAGTGAAAGATGAAGCCGATCATGGTTGTTTGGATGTGACAGAATTGTGTACGAAGCCGAGGCCTGACATAAAAGATGTACCGTTGTCAGAGTCAGATTGTGTGATGTTTGTGGATGGTTCATGTCTGAGGGATGAAAAAGGTGTTCTGCATGCTTTATATGATGTATGTACAGTGGCCATGGTTCTTGAAGCATCCTGTCTAAAAGGGATAACTTCAGCCCAAATTTATGAGTTGGTCGCTTTGACCAGGGCGTGCATAATCGGCAAAAATCTGAGAATAACCATATTTACGGATAGTCAATATGGTTTTGGGGTGGTGCATGACTTTGGTCAATTGTAGATGCAACGTGGATTTCTGACTTCTTCAGGATCACCGATTCGGAACAGTAAAGATGTAAAAGAATTAATGAATGCACTACAATTGCCCAAGGAGATTGCAGTGGTTAAATGTCCGGCACATAGATCAGGAAATGAATATGTGACCAGTGGAAACAGATACGCTGACCAAGTGGCTCGTTTCTGTGCATAAAATTCAGTTTCGATTAACAAAGGATCAGAGAAAAAGAATACAGATTGTCACTTGATGTTCTCTACTATTGAAACGAGGGACGAAATTAGACAGTTGCAGGAGGAAGCCAATGAGGAAGTAAAAGAACTTTGGATTAAATCAGGACGTGTAAAGAGATCTGATGATGAAATATGGGTTTATACAGATGACAGAGTAGTAATGCCAGATTGTTTACTTTCTCAAATGGCCAGGATGTACCACGGAATTACACATGTGGGAAGAGACGCCATGATTAGACTCTTCAAGCAGTCATGGTATAATCCTAAATTTAGGGTTATTGCAGAGAGTCTATGCCAAAGTCTATGCCAAAGATGCTTAGTGTGCCAGCAGCAGAATCCAGGCAGAAAAACAGTTGTTAGTTGGGACAGAATTGGGAAAGCAGCCGGACCTTTTACTAGGTTGCAGGCTGACTTCATTGAACTTCCTCCCTGTAATGGACTAAAATATGTGCTGGTTGTTGTTTGTCTGTTTTCTCGTTGGGTAGAGACATATCCGACAAGAAGAAGTGATAGTCTAACAGTTGCTAAATTGCTTTTGAGAGAGATTATTCCTAGATTTGGATTTCCAGTCTCTTTAGAAACAGATAGAGGTACTCACTTTAATAATGAAATAATTCAGATGATTTGCGCAGCATTACAAATTGAACAAAAGCTGCATTGTGCATATCGACCAGAGGCCTCAGGTGTGGTCGAGCAAATTAATGGCACTATTAAGTCCAGATTGTCCAAAGTGTGTGCATCCACAACATTGAAATGGCCAGATGCTTTACCCTTGGTGTTAATGAGTTTGAGAAGTATTCCTGATAAAAAGACTGAATTATCTCCTCATGAAATTATAATGGGAAGAGCAATGAGACAGCCGATTGTACCAGCAAATCAACTGATGAATATTACTGATGATCTAGTGCTTGATTATTGCAAAGGATTGGCTGATGTGGTACGTTCTGTGTCCCATCAGGTTGGAGAAATTGCAACCACAACACAGCAGGAGCAAGCACATGATTTAACTCCAGGTGAGTGGATCCTGGTGAAGAAACATGTGAGAAAGTTGTGTTTGGAACCTAGATGGCATGGCCCTTACCAAATCATATTGGTAACAACGACAGCAGTGAAGTGTGGTGGCTTGCCGAATTGGATACACACAAGTCATACAAGAAGAGTCCCAAGTCCACTTGAAAGACAAGAAGAAGAGCAGCAACTGGTGGAGAGACAAGGAGAACCAGAAGCTGAAGAACGTGAAGCCGCAGAGTCTGAAGTTACAGACTTTGAAAGTGTTGAACACATGCTTGATCAAGAAAGAAGTCGAATAAAGTGGGCACCAGCTACTGGGTCTAATAAGACTGCTGCTGAGGGTGACAATGGAGAAGTGTTGAGTGAAAATGAAGAGCAAGTGAAACGGAGAAAAGGATTAAATAAAAGAACTTGTGAATTTGACACTGATGCTAATGAAACAGTTCAAATAAAGAAAGCAGGAAAAGGTGATGTGTGGCCAGAAGGAGTGAAAAGATTTAAATACACTCTGAAACAAAGATCACCTGAGACAATAATTGAAGTTCAAGATCAGACTGAGCAAAGTGAGTCTGAAGAAGAATCTGTTCGTAAAACGAAAAGAGTAAGAGTTCCAAACAAGAAATGCACAGCTCCAGAATGGACATGTGTAGTGTTGGAAGAAATTAAAAATTCAGAACAGATCAAAGAAGACGTTGGTACAGAGCAAAGTGAAGGAAACGGTTTTGAACCACCTTAAAGAACTGTATAAAATAAGGTGTTGAATCCAGAAAATTGAAAATTCATTGAAAGAATACAGAAAACTGAAGCAGAAGATCTGATGAGGAAGAAATAAAAAGAGGAGGTAAAGAAGAAAGTTATAAAGTGTGAGGATACACTACGTTGGATAGATTTTACAAAAATTTTATAGATTCAATTTTCGATAGAATTTTGAGTTAGATTTTTGAGTTTTTCTAAAGTTTTTAGTTTTTAGAATTAATACAAATAATATTAGAAATGGCAAATACAGCAGAGACTGGACATCAAAATCGTAGTTTTAAACGTAGATGTATTAATGCTTGCTTATTTAGTATTTTTCTACTAATGTTGGTGTGGTTAACATTAATTATCATTATACCCGTGTGGGAAGGATGGGCGGAAACAGAAGCGAGGAGGCCGGATCGGTGTAATATTGGGGCGTTTTATTGTTCAAATGGTTGGTTAAAGTATGTACAGGTATGACTTTCAAAATAAGGAAAGGATTAGGACAAACAAAGGTTTATACTTAATAGGGGTTCCTTCGCCTAGGAGATCCACAGTTCCAAATCAAGGGTATTGTAAGTTTGGTCCAATGAGGCTTTAAAAGAAATGAGTAGTTTCTTCACTGACTCCTTCTCTTTCTAGTCTCTTTCAGGTACTCCGGTCGGTCGGAGGGGGTCCCGGGAGGCTTGTAGAGGGAATAAACAACAGAGGAAAAGGACGCAGTAAGTATACTTGTAGAGGGTTTATATCACTTTTACCCTTTTACCTCACCCTGGTGGAAGATTGGTGCACAGGCAAGGAAAAGAAGGTGGGAAAACTCAGGAGGGTCTACTTAAACGATTTCACAGGTGCTCGAAGGGGTGGGTAGGTGTATGATATAGGAGTGGCAGGAGGTTGGTGGTTCTGCAGAGTCAAACAGTTACTCTTGTGCGTGGGGAGAGGACATTTGCAGTGCCCAAAAAAAAAATAGTGCAGAGGGTGAGAAAGAAGAGAAAATAATAAATAAATAAATAAAAACAAAGACATAACGGTAAACTGTTCATTTCCCGCTACCCCGCCTCCACCCTCTCTGACGTTTATGTACCGCCTCTGGCCGCAACTCTCCATAGTTGCGGCGGTTCTTAAGTGTCCTCCGGGGACCACCACTCCTTGCTCCACACGTCAGCGGCGTCTTCGGTCTCTCCCCGGATTGCATCTGCGGCGTCTTCGGCTTCGTCTCTCTTGATGGTGTTCCTTTTCCGAGCCTCCATCTCCGGGGACGACTTCCTCCAGTCGTCTGTCTCCGTACATGTCGTCGGCCTCCTGTTCACCGTCTTCCCTTCTTTTATGGCGGCTGATTGGTCCACTAGCGGCACACCCCTGCTCCTCGATTGGTCCATTCGGCTGGGAATGGAGATCTCGTTCTGTGGGGACAAAACACAGTCCGTTTTCAACGTCTCCTTTCCACTAACACTATCAGCCGGACACGGAAAGAAAGGAGACCACAGCGCTGGAATGGCAGGTAAGCCGGGTTTTGGGGCCGCTTCCTTACAACCCATCTTAATGGTAACTAATCATAAAAATAATACTAATACTAATGGTGTGATGAGTAATAAAGTAGATACTAAAGATTTTGAAGAAGACTCACATACTAAATTAGAAAAGATGAAAGATGACAGCATCTATCATCATGATAAATCAATTAATGATTTTGTGTTAAATGTTTTCACGAAAACTACTTTATGAATATGTAGATGTAATGGATGCGAGGGATTGCTATGTGTGCATGCAATTACCGTTGTCTGTCTCAGAGGGGGTGACTTACCATCACCTACCTTTAACATATGGTGTGTCTTGCAGTGTATTAACAAGTCTGTTTTATGGGAAGGGAAGTTTGCAGTATTATTATTCTAACATGGATTTAGTATTTTCAGAAATTCCTATTAGAAAGAACATGAATAGAATATATAGTGCTAAAAATGCAGAATATATGGGAGAATTTTTTCATTCTACACAAACAATAGATACAGTATATCCACATAGACACAATTTAACCTGTAGATAACGATTTGAAGAAATAGAATTCATTAATATGGTTGAAAATGAAATGAAAATGAAATGAAATGAAAATGAAAATGAAAATGAAATTAAAAGAAAATTGGTATTTATAAAGCGCTAACTGCCACTCCGAGAGGAGCATCCTGGCGCTGGTATGGAAGTGAGCGGCTGCTCAGAAATTCTTAGATGAGAGAAAGGCAAAATTCATCTGAGGCTCCGAAGATCCAAGTCTTTAATTCCTTCCTATATTGTGTTTCAGATTTATGCATTCTTAGATGTGGTGGCAGTAGGTTCCAGGCTCTAGTGCCTAATGCTGTTAATGTTTTTCCTCCCTAGTTTTGCATCTAAAGCTGGGCGGTTTAAGTAGATTCGCTGATGATGACCTGAGGGTTCTAGATGTGCTATAAGGAGTGAATCTTGATGCAAGATATTGAGGCCCTAGTTTGAGTGAAGCTCTGAAGTTGATGAGGAGGATCTTGAAAAGTATTCTCTTGTGTAATGGAAGCCAATGAAGGGTTTTCAAAGCTGTGGAGGCGGAGGACCTTCGTGGTAGTTTTAAAACCAACCGTGCTGCTGCGTGTTGGACTACTTGGAGTCTTTTTAATATTTGTTTGTTGGCTCCTGCCAGAAGACTGTTGCAGTAGTCCAGTCGCGCCAGTATCAAGGCAACTGCTACTGATTTCCTTGCCGCAAGTGGGAGTAAATCGAAGAATTTTTTCAAAGATTTTATAAGGCTGAAACAGGTCCCTGCAACCTTCAATGCATGTGGTTTAAAGCTGAGGGCGGAGTCAAATTGCACTCCTAAGTTTCTTGCCACCGTTACTGTATCAGGTGGGGGTGACGTGCCCTCTGGCCACCATTCCTCTGGCGAGAAAGAGACTTCTTTGCCTATTGGCAATATCTCAGTTTTTTCAGTATTGCACTTGAGGTGGTTATCCGTCATCCACTGGAGGACTTTAGAGAAGCATTTTTTAAAATTGAGTTCGGTCTCCTTAGAGTTTTGATCCAGAGATAGAATCATTTGGGTGTCGTCTGCATAGGACGTAACTTCGATCCCAAATGAAGTTATTAGTGAAATAAGTGGGGTCATATAAACATTAAATAGCAGGGGGCTGAACAAAGAGCCCTGTGGTACTCCTGTTGTGATGGTGCGTTCCACTGAAAAGAACGTTCCAAGGGAAACAGCTTGCCGGCGCCTGGAAAGAAAGGATTTTAACCATTCCAGGACTATATGTGAGATACCACATGATTTGAGCCTGGAAAGGAGGATATTATGTGAAATAGTATCAAATGCAGCCGACAAGTCGAGCAGGATCAGTACTGCCTTCTTTCCTCTGTCTGCAATCATTTTAAGAGAGTCTGTGATTTCTAGTAGTGCCGACTCAGTGGAATGCTTAGAGGTGAAAACCAGATTGTTGGGGATGGAGGATCTTTGCAACCTCTATGAATTTAGTTAGCTCTTTATGCACAAATTTTTCGGTAATTTTTCCTAGTAAGGGAAGGAGTGATATGGGGCGTAAGTTGGAAAGGACCGATGGATCAATATTTGGCTTCTTTTTCAAGGGTTTCACTATTGCCAACTTCCAATCTTCTGGCACTACTCCTGAACTTAAAGAAGAATTGACAATCTGATTTATAATTGGGTTGACTGTGTCAATAAGCTGATGAAGAACTGAGGGGGGACAGGCATCTAAGGGAGATCCAGATTTGCATGTTATAATAGCTTCGCGAGTTTGATCAAGTGACACTGGTTCAAATGAGCAGATAGAGTATAGGGTGGCGCCATATTCATGCTCTGAGTTGGTATGTGTCAAGGGGCTAATGTCCGTGTTGAAATCTTTTTGGATGTTCATGATCTTTTCTTCGAAGAAGCATGAAATTTGGTCGCATAGCCTTTGTGACGGGGGAAGTTCTTTTTGTAAAGCTTTAGGGTTTGTGAAAGACTTTACCACGGAAAAAATAGTTTTTGGGTCAAGTTTGGCTTCCTGTATTTTACTCGAGTAATAATCTTTTTTGGCTAATTTAATCTGTTTGTGAAGATAGAAGACAAGAGTTTCAGAGGAAAGCTGCTGAGCAAAAGTCTCATGTACCTCCATGGGCTTTCAGAGAAGGAAATTATAAGAAGGGCAAGACATACGTTGCCATGACCCTAGACTGGTATCATAGAGGGAAACTTTGTTTACTTAGACAGAAGACTGATTATAATAATTATTTCATTGGTTCTAGTGAATGTGATCATACTTTCCTAATTAAGGAGACTGGGGAATAAAAGGAGGAACTGATCCTGTCTTTCCAGGAATTTATTATGTGTGTGGTAAGAATGCCTACTATAGGTTACCTGAACATTGGTATCGGTGTTGTTATTTAGCAATAGTATTTCCGAAGATATATCACATGGACAAGAGTAATAGAATCAATGAAATAAAGAATGGACTAATACGTAATAAAAGAGCAAGTTTTTCAGAAATAATTGGGGATGTATTTGGAGCATTGATACCTTCAGTTGGAGTTATTCTAAATTCACACAAAATTAGAAAATTGTCTACAGTGGTTGATCGCTTATCAACAGACACTGCTGGTGGGTTCTTGATGGTTGATACTGAAATGGTTGCAATTAGGTCTATGGTTTTACAAAATCGACTTGCCCTTGATGTATTATTGGCCAAAGAGGGTGGAGTCTGCAATATGTTGAAAATACAACAATGTTGCACTTATATCCCTGATAAGAGTAAGAGTCTTGAGGGGTATATTAAGAATATTACGGATCTTCATCAAGATTTGTCTGAATTGAAGGTAGATGGTGCTTGGGAGAAACTCGGTAAGAGGTTTTCCGCTATGGGTAATTGGTTTTCTACCTTTGGAAATAGTGTATAAGGGAGAATACTAACACCTATTATTGCAGTGACTACAGAAATACTAATGATTTTTCTGATCTATAAGTGTTGTAGATGTAAAAGAGAATCACCAGATAATAAACGAAAAGCAAGAAAGAGAAAGAGAGAGGAAATAGAATTAGAAGATATGAAAGGAAATTATTATGAAGTCATGAAGGATTTAGATGGAATAAAGATAAAACGTGAGAGAACATCTGCTTTCTGATAAGTGACAATTTGTATTGGTGGGTATTTTGGTGATGGCTTAAAACGCCATCAAAGGGGGGATTGATGGAGCAGGGTTTTTGCGAAAATAAACCTGCTCGGATTGAGCCCTCAGTAATATATACTAACTGTGTGAAGTGAAAATTTATGAAAAAGCCTAACATGTGGAAAAATGCTAATGCGCAAACGCATATTAAAGTAATAGTAGGCCGCAAATGCTTTTGACTAACGAAAATATAACGGACTAAAGCTTACTGATGCTGCTTTTGTGCACGCTACTAACGTCTACTAAGAAAAGGTAATAATAACTAATATGGGTTGCGCAGGAATTAATGCAGCATTGGGTTGGTGCATAGAGAAAAAGCATTATAAGTGAATAATAATGTTTCTGTTTGCTCTGTTTAGAAGAAACAGTTTGCAAATTCTGCATGGCAAATATTGGGTTACGAAGCCACTGGAAATTAGAAGTGTTTAAATGAATTTCAAGAGTGAATAAGGAGATGGAATGCTATTCTGTACTTCAAGTCCTGAGTGCCTGCCAAAAACCAGTGTGAAAGAACAATGCGACAAATAGAGGGAAGCTTCCTCTGCAGAGAGGCGCTCAGCGAGAAAGATATACAAAGTTTGCAACAATTTGCCGGAGAAGAGGAAGATAATAACGGTGGCTCAGATTAGTGTTTCCTGGGGTGGAAGTTTATGTCATTGATTAAATAAAAACAATGGGACATTTAGTGTGGCGTACATGCTGAGAATGGTGTGACCATACACCCCCTTCCTTAACCAATCAAATGTGAAGAAAACCTTTAGTTTGATACCTGTGTGGGTTGGACATTTGGGTTTTAGGGTGTAATTGAGGTGCCTGGTGGGAGAGGTTAAGGAGACTGTCTTGTGAGACTGTTGGGAGATTGTCGCTGTCGTCGGTTTGCTGTTTCTGTTTCCTGTCTACTGATTACTGACTTAGTCTTTGCCACTTCAAATCTTCTTGAAGGGCCTTGCTGCTCTCATGGCCAGAGAGTAGATTTCCTATTCCTATTTGGGTTAGTATAGACTGAAATCTGATTTTGCATAAACAATTGCAAATGTATTTTATCTCTGAATTTTTTGTCTCTTCGCCTATCCACTTCTTTATGCATTGTCATTGATGTGAATTTGTCATTTTCTCTTCTGATTTTGTTTGCTTTGTGACGATCAATGGTTTGTGTTGTATGTTTGTACTAAAGAGCATAATTTCACATTATTTAGATAAACATTATAAATTTACAAATGAGTCTGTCTTTATTAGGAGTGATTTGTTTCTAAGGTTTGATTTGCCAAATGTAATCAACTATATAAAGATTGCATCACCAAAATTTGATATGAGAGTATATAGGTGCGATTGGTAAGTTTTGGATTAAATTGGAATTACACTAACCCAGCGTGAAGGGACTTGTTGGGTAATGGAAAATGGGCCTTGTCTTAAGAAATTTCTAGTCCTGAAACGCTGGATCAGCTCTTTTATCAACAGACCGCTTGCACATGACTGCCAAAACCACAACCGGGTCCATGCTAGGGGTTTTACTCAAAACACCCCTCCCATCCCTCTCATGTTGGAACCACCCAGATTCCAACATAACATTCCTTGTTAACCCCGACAGAACAAATGCAGTGAACATAACTATTGAACCTGCTGAAACAAAACTAACCAAAAAAAGAAAACACAAAACACAAATCCTGTCTATGACTGCAGGCCACAGTCATCTGGTCCTCGCTCGGCTCCCTGTGCTAGTCGGTTGCATACCTGTCTGGATCAGTTCAGCACAAAGTCTTTGAATCTGGTGGAGCCAACTGGACGTGGTCTGAGATGGTACCTAGCCATCCCCTTTTGATAAACCACCGGACTGTCCTCAACCATATCTTCTTGTTGCAGAGTTGCAGAGAGGTTCCTCCAGAGGCACCCTCACCTAAATCTCCTCCAGTGTCATTCTCATGGGAGCTAGAAGATCTGTGAACCTGATCCTGAATATCTACCTTGGATGAACATCCAGTGGAAATTTCGGTGGAACCTCCTGTGGAACCCAGCAGAGTGTCTTTGTTACCCCAGTATCCTCCACATGGGAATACGGATGATCAACATGTATTGTTTGAAAAAAACTGCATTCCTGGTGATAGTGTCATCACCTCTTCTAGCCGTTATAATTGTCCCCGAACAGCATTGACCTTCCATGGATTAAACTCAAATGGTAGCCAAAATTTGCTTCCTAGATGTCGATCCCAGACAATTACCAGATCACTAACCTGTAGATGCTTCGCTGGGCCCTCCGCTTCACAGATGTTTTGTCGTTCTGTACCTTACGCTGGCGCAATGCTTCTGCCACCCCATCTCTGACCACCGACGGCTGCAGGAAGTGAGTAATGGTGTCACCCACCATCCTATTCATGCACAGAGAGCTGGGGCTAACTCTTGTCGTGGCATGCGGCGTAAGTGTATACTCGCGTAGGAATTAATACAGGGCACATTTCATATTCTGGTTATCAGCCAGCGCAATCCATATGACTTTATTCAGCATTTGCATGAAACGTTTAGCCTTACCATTAGCCTGAAGCCACCTGGGAGGGATCCTCCAATAAAAAATACCTCTGGACTTCAGATATTCAGTGAATTTCTGGATGGAAAGTGGTGCTCCATTGCCTGTATGGAGTTCACTGAGCAAGCGTAGCCATGATCTTCTCCAAACGGTGCACAGTCTGACTAGTGGTCATGGAATTAAGGATTTCATCTTCAGGATGCTTTGAAAAGTCATCAGTTACAACCAGCATGTGTCGGCCATCAGGGAGGCTTCCAAAGTCCACATTAGCTCTGTGCTGTGGAAAAGGTATAATGCCATCCATGAGAATAGGTGCAGGTGGATCTGTGGGGCCAGCAGCCTGACATAGCCGGCAGTGGCACACAGTTTGCTCAACCCATTCATTAAGTCCAGAGAACGAGACCTTGCACCTAAGTCTGGATTTCGTGTTGACCACCCCTTGGTGAGCTGTATGGGCTAGATCCACCACTTGCTGTTGCAAACGTCCAGGTATCACTAACTGGGATCCTCTCAACAAACAGCCTTCAGGAGATGCCTCCAGCTCATGATGGCATTGTGTAGCGACAAGAATGTCCTTTGCACCTCAGCAGTTCGATGGAACAAATCCTGTTTGCGCGTCTTCCAGTTCAAAGTTGTCACAGCCGATGGGCCACCTAGAGACATTCATCCACAATCTCATCCAGTGAAACAGGCAAAGAATAGGACTGTTCTACTACAAACTTTACATGCTCCTCAACTTCCTCAGCCTCTCACTCCTCAAAGATAGTGGCCGGCCTCATATGTCTAGAGAGATAGTCCGCAGGATTCTGGGTCCCCAGCCGGTATTCCACAAAGAAACGGTACTCCTGCAATCAGAGAATCCATTTCTCGATTTTCGGAGGCAGCTTGGAGGAGGAACCAGTGAAGAGTGGAATAAGTGGCTTGTACTACAAATGGGTGTCCATAGAGATATATGTGAAAATGTCTGCACACTCAATGCCATGGCCTCCTTCTCGATACGTGTGTCGCTGCTCTGTGTCTGTCAAGGGACGATTGGCATATGCTACGGGGGCCCAGTTATAATTGTTCTGTTTTTGCAACAGTACTGCTTGTGACACTGGTGGGAGCAGGGGCTGACTGAATGTCTTTGACTTTTGCAGGATCTTACATGACTAACACAAAAAACAGATCTCTCTGCAGGAATGCACATTTCTCCCGATGGTGAGTGACCCATTCTCCAACAGTCACCGAACCATCGCCCTGAGCCCGTCAACATGTTTTTGGAGGGTGGGGGTATGCACCAAGATGTCATCACTGACATTAGTGACACCCGGAAGTTCTGCCAGCACCCCTCAGAATGTATCCTGAAACCCTTCAGCAGCACTGGATACACCAAATCTGAGGCGTTTATACCTCCTCAAACCCACATGGGTGGAAAATGTAATGATCGTTCTGGATTCAGGTGCTAACATCAGCTGATGATATCCATTCCTTAGGTCCATTTTTGAGAACCACCTTGATCCAATGACTTCTGCCACAATATCATCTACCGTAGGTGTCAAGTGTCTTTCACGTCTTATCGCCATATTGAGCAGGCACACAAATTCCAACCTCTACGAGTTGCTTGGGTTTCCAGGCCACTATTATAGGGTACACCCATGGAGTAGGGCCTTCAACTTTCTCATTAATGTTGGCTTGTTCCAGTTTTTGCAGCTTTTCCTCAACCTTAGGACCTGGGTGATATGCCACCCGTTGATGTCCTAGGGCAACTTTTTGAACTGAATTGTCAATGTTCCATGTGACCCTTGAGGCATCCAGTGCCCTCAAATAAAAGTCCAAACTCAGCCAGCGGGGCTTCAACCTTTGCATTAAGTGCACACTTAATGCAAAACACACTAGCTGGAGGCGTTTTGCCATCTAGCAACTAATCAGCATACCGGTACCTCCTTTCGTGACATGCACTTGTGTTGTTCGGGCCCCATGGGTTACATCTGTTGTGGATTCGCCTGCCAGTGGGAGGGCGATGTCAAGCCAAAAGCATGTACCTGTGTTGACATGGGGCGTAGGACGGGTTGCTGTGGGAGAGTCTGTAGTATTATTTTTTTTTTTTATTTAAGAAGTTTTATATAGCGCTGGCCTGACCTGAGGGTATCAGAGCGCTTTACACCAGTTGCGTTGCAGAAAATCACACAATACATTAATAATATAAGTCATGAACGGAGAGTTCCAGTTCGTAGCGTAACCATGAGGCGCTGAGGTCATGGAAAGTCCTAGAGGAAAGTAGGTGTCATGAGCAGAGCAGAGCAGAGCACCACTTTCGAGGAGGAGTGACGAGAACGGGGTCAGGGGCGAGGGGGAGGTAGAAGTCTTGAAGACACAGAGTCGAGGCGGTGCGAGGTGCCTGCTTCATCTGCGCCAACATATTGATGGAGCACCCATGTCGATCAGAGCTGGGATTTGGTGACCAGTGATTGTAACCATGCATCATGGTGTGCGTTGTTTGTGGCGCTCCTCAGGTTGCATGGCATGTATGACATGCACTCCGCCATCCTTATCATCACCGTCCGTGTTCCCATCATTGCCAGGATGCCCATGGCATTCACTGATTTGGACTTCTGCACCTTCCAGGATGCGGTGGAGTGACATACCACCAAAATGATTGACTTTGTTACATGCGGAACACCTTTTCCATTGCGCTGGACATTCACCCTGATGCGGGTAATGGCCTTTGCACCAGTAACACACCTTGAGATTCGCAGCTGGCTTTGAACAAGCCTTCTTCTTCTCCGCGCCAGCTTTTGCAACCAGATTGACTGGTTCAGATTTGACTGGTCATTGGTGGGCCACCTCAATGTGCGCAACACATGTTGTGGTGAGTTCTTTAGAGCGGGCTATAGTGAGCATATTGGTCATGCTCATTCCCAGAACTTGGAGGATGTGCTCCCTTAGTTTGGCAGAATAATAGCCCTGAATGAATTGAGCCCTGATCTCATCATCAGCATCCAGCATTGTGCATGTGCTGGCCAAGTCTTCTAACTGAGCATAGAATGAGTCCACAATCCCTCTGGCTGTTGCCTGGCCTGACGTTAGAGAAACCACTCAAAATCAGGATTTGCAAGTGTTTTTTTAGGACTATTTTCAAGGTATCGTACGTGAAGGGTGGGCCAGTTTCCTGTACCGTCTTCGCAATCTTGTGGATGGCAGGTCCCAGCAAATGTAGGAACATAGGGTGCCTTCTTTCATTGTCTAAACCCACAGCAGCAAAGTAAGTTTCCAACCCTTCCACCCACACCTTCCATTTTGCCGTCTTTGAGAACGGGGTCCATCAACCATAAACTGCTCAAAGGCTGGGACAGACACATTGGGGCCCTTTGTGCCACTCCCCGACTGCACTAGAGACGGAGATCCGGGAGGTAGGTGGGCGCGGCACTGCGACAGGCCCTACTGTTCCTCTCAACAGTTCTGTGGGTGAGACTAGGCTGATAGGCAGCAAAAAAGCAAAAAACCCAAGGCCACCCCACCAGGGGAAGAGCAGGCAGTGGGTGTGGGGACTGGAGTAAACAAGTCCTAATTACCACCAGATGACTAAATTGTTCTGGGGCCCCTACACAGTGCACAACGAAAAGGCAAAGTACAATCCTGGCCAGGAGCAACCGTGGCACCGTTCCGGGCGTGGGCCTCACCACAGCCCTCGAGGCAAAGATGAGTTTATCCTAAGTGCCCTAATCCACATGATGTGGGCACAACTGCAGCACCCCCACGGCCGCCTGAGGATGGCGGGGTCACTGGCTGCGTGGGACTGGTCTGGGGCACAAGTCTGTGGGTCTCTTTTCAGGCGTGGTGTTCCCGGGTTAGCCTGAGAGTGGGCGGGACCTGCCGCCACTGGTAGCAAACCCAAAGCACAACCTCCAGCACTCCAGCTCAAGCACGGCACCTCCAATGCTGACTGTGATAGGGCAGGGTCCACCGCCAGTGAGGAACTGGGGTCAGACGCAGATGGAACCTGCGGCAGGACTGGCTCAGCCGCTCCCCAGAGGGGCCGCCGGAGCACGAAGGAGAGCTGCTGAGCCCTGAGCCACAGAGCACTCCTGCAGCAAGCACAGCAGGAGAGGCAATGTGGCCACAACACCAGCAGGAAAGTGAGAGCCGCGAGCAAAGCGGCCACATAGGTTACAGGCACTCCCCTCATTGCCAGCTGTTTAATTTAGGCCCAGTTGCTTAGGGCCTATGTGTGGGCCTTGCACTGCTGTTTGTTCCAGGCCCAACAGCAAATAATGTGCACAAGACACAGGTTTTGTGCTTGAGAGACCAAGAGGTTGAGGCTTCGCATCTTTTATTAACAGAATCCCTGCATGTGACTGCCGAAACCACGACCATGTCCGTGCTAGGGGTTTTACTCAAAACACCCCTTCCATCCCACACGGGTTGGGACCACCCAGATTCCAACATAACAGAGCCCATTAAAAAAAAAAAATGCATAAGTCATAAGGTCCAGAAATCTATCCATGGTTTACTTGTGAGCCGATGCAGACTCCCCAGTGTTGTAGAAATCGGCTTCCTATTGCCAAATCCAAACATAGCTCTCATTGCATAATTTGAATCAGTTACAGTTGTTTTAAAGCAGAATCTGGTAGCCATATGTACACAATATTACAATAATCGAGTCTTGAATGAATGCAGGAAATAATGTCCTGTTTTTGTAGATTCTTTGGAGAAAGAATCTTTAATGGATAAAAGCATAAATATATCAATGCTTTAATCTGAGGAAGCATGGATAGTTGAAAGTCCAAAAGAATCCCTAAAGGTTTACAGTTTTTTTCTGGATAAGGCACTGGACCTAGGGCCAGATATCCAAGGAATTGATTCACAAAAAGCAGTCACAAATTGTACTCCAACGTTTTGCTAATCAATTATTATTGTTGCAAACTTACCTATGTATTAGTAGCTCGGTTCACAAAATCACCATTCAGAATGGGTCGCAGTTTGACCTATACATTACTATTCAAACTATGACTTACTCCTATTAGATTCCATCAATGAGCCTACCAACAAATGGTTGCTTTTACTCTCATTCAGTTGAAGGGAATTTTGAGACATTCACGTTTGAGTTTCTAACAGACACTTAGGTAATTATTTGGCCAAGCCCATGGATTCTCGCTTGTTGCAAATTATTCATTACATGTCATCAGCATAAGAAAACACACAGCAAAGCCATATTTAACAGGGGTTGAATATAGATAATAACAAGCACTGGCAAAGGCAATAGGTTTCGTCTATGTCATAATTAATAACTTTATTTTTTTATAAGTTTTACCTTGGTGAGCAATTGAGCAGCTGTGAAATATAAGTGAAAGAAACCCATCCTTCCTACTTCACTGGCCCCTTGACTGCAGGCTTCACATCCCAGTCGTCAGCCCTTCTTTGTCAGTAAGCTATATATACACATTGAAATCTTCATTGAGTTTTTTTATTTAGCAGAAATCCTCACGTCAAATCTATGTCGAAGTGTCAAATTTAAGAAAACAACTATGTGTGGTTTACTGCCAATATGTTGTCAGTGCTTAATATGAGCTGCTGGTTTCCAGTGCTCGACAATTGCACGTGTGTAGAATAAAGTCAGTAAACCATGGTGCACAAAGTGACACACACAACAATTTCACAAATACATAATGTCATAGGGCATCCCCTATTTTAGGGATAGTAGTGCCCCTTGGAAGAGGTGTCAGAAGGTATCCTTGTAGTCACACACTGGGGGAAAGAATACATTGACAAGTAGAAAAGTAGAGAACCCAAAGTCTAAGAAAGTCTCCTTTAGGGTGAAGAAGACCCCAACTTACTTCTTCAAAGCACGGTCTCTGCTGATGACCATGATCATAGTGTATCATCCGAAAGTTAAGTTGTAATGATCAACGCCCTGTTTAAAAAGGCAGAAGTGTGCTCAATCATGTTTGCGTCACCAAAAATATAGTTAGTTCAGCAAGAGAATGTCTCTCGACAAGGGCAAGCTTGTAAAGGAACGTGTCTCAGGAAAGAGGCAGGCGCATGTGCATTGAGTCTCCGGGACTGTCAGAAAGATTGATCAGCAGTCCTGAGTCACGTGGAGGCAGAGAAGCTGATGGGAGCACTAGTCTGGGGCAGCCCGGCAGAATGTAGCGGTCTCATTTTATAGACTAACAAAGAAAAAATGAAGTGGATGTTGTAGTTGGTATGGCAAAAGTCGGCGTTATAACTTCGTTGAATTAAAGGCATTGGCCAAAAGAATGAAGAACAAGGGATAATCAAAGGGAGAGGAGGCAAAGGGGCTGGTGGGAGTTGTAGTCAGGAGTAGGCCAGGATAAGATAACGGTCCCGTTTTACAGACTAGAATAGAAGAACTCAGCGTATGTGGTAGTGGGTGTGTTAAAAGTGAGCGATACAGCTCTGATGCACTAGAGAAATTGGCCTCTCTATACGCATGACGATGGATGTAGAGTTTCCCCTTAGGATGACCCAGACCTTTTCAGGATGCTGTGCAGGCAAAACATGAAAAAAAAGTTACACAAAAGCAGATGAAAACAGCACTTGGGTCACGGGACACTGATAAGAGAAACACAGAGGAACAACAGGAAATAGTATGCTACAGCCAATAGAAACGGAGGAAAAGTAAGTGGCAAGCACACAAACCAATGAAAAGTAAGGGCAGGATGGAAGCTCCTTTTAAGATTTATATTAAGTACAATAGATTTCACAAGCACAGCGCAAGCGCTGTGCAGGCAAAACCTACAAAGGTTGTGTGACAGGGTTGAGCGCTGTGGATGCCCACATGTGATCGTTTGCGCCTGAGAACATTGAGTGGGTGGAACTACTACCTGAATATCATCTATCAAAAAAAACTTGAACCATGATAGAACCTGGTCTGCTATTTCGCAGCCGTCAGTGGAAACCAAAAAGAATTCTGTGATCCTCTGTGTCAAAGGCTGAGTATAGATCTAAAAACAGTGCTGCTGTGTCTTCCTGGTCAGGGATGGTTCTAATTTACTCCTTAGCATGGGCTGTTTCAGTGCCTCTGCCTCTGCCTATGCTAAAATAGTTGCCAAGAGCTTGAAAGATTGCTAAACTGCAGATATGCCGATAGTTGCTGTAGGAAAGTAGGATCTGCTTCTTATGGTTACCCTCACTTTTTGCTTGATGTGATGCTGTTTTTGACTAGTCTGACTAGGATCCTGCTAATCAGGACCCCAGTCTATCTGCCTTCTCCTTAAACTGTTGTGTTAGGTACTTAGGTACATCCCAGATTGGATACTGGGGTACCCTGGTCAGTCCCTAGTATATGGTACCCATGTACCCAGGGCATAGGTACCCCAGAGGTCTTCCATGGGCTGCAGCATGTATTATGCCACCCATGAGAGACCATTCAAAATGGAACTACAGGCCTGCCATTGCAGCATGTGTAAGTTAGCGCATGCACCACTTACGAAAGATATAGGTTTACTATATCTAAGGGTCACTGCACTTAAAACCTATAAGTCACCCCTATAGCAGGCCTTTACAATCCTGAGGGCAGGGTGCTTGGTTCTAAGTGAGAGGGTGCCCCTGCATGAGCAGGACACCCCTGCAGCCTACGGAGTCCATTCTCCCGGGTTGTCAGTGAAGCAGCCATATACTATATAGAGGTGCACCGTGTAATCGCGCGATGACCATCTCAAAAACGGCTGCAACAAATCCTATCATGTTTGGTATCAAACATGTTGGAATCATACCCCAACACCGTAAACGGTGAGGAAGGGATGATTCCAAGCACTGGAAGAGCCCTCCGTTAGGCTCTCAGTGTTCCCGGTACCAGCCTTCTAGTCCCGGATAGCACAAAATGGTTGTTGCCGACCAGAGACACAGTTCTGCCCTCCTGCTGCTGAGCCAAGATCGAGCAGGGGAATGTAGAACAATAGGCATCCTGTCACAGGGAGGTGTATTAGGGCTGGGTGGGTGGGTGCGCTTGCCAGCACCTGAAAGTCTGCATGAGGGGCACATTTGGTGTCCCTGTGCATAGTCCAGTTCAAACCAGTCCTGGGAGCCATTGGCTCCCGCTCTAGTGCGAAACTGGACAAAGGACATGGCAGTAACCTCCCCCCGTCCAGACCCTCCCCTGGGAGGGTCCCCTGAATCTTCTCAACCCTTTCCCTAGGGTACTTAAGGTCTTACCTGGGTGTTCGTCCCTAGATTCGTCGTGGGATAAGATTCAGAACTGAAACCACTGCACTTCTACCGTCTGGGCACTCTGGACTTTGCTGGACTTCGTTTGGGCCTGACTTCATCTCCCTTCCAGTCTGCTGCATCGTCTCTGCCTGTGAATCATACAGGAACCTTCCAAGGCCTGTGAAGCATCAAGGACAACCGAAGTAATCTCCCTTGGAGTGAAGGAGTCACTCCCCTGCATTCGCAGGCACTGCAACGAAGACGACTGGTCTGCAGATCCCGAGCTCCTCCGGACTCATGGGCTCTGCAACACAGGTGGTGGTTTTCCTCAGCTCCGTAGGCCTGCTCTACCCTCTTACCAAGTTTGAGGCCTGTAGTCCTTGTGGGGAATGCAATAACCGAACCCCTGGGTCCCCTTTGCAGTTGCAAAGGCTTGTTGACATCTTTGCAAGAAGATCTCTGGAACCTCGAGCACCTCCAGTGGCCAGAATCTTCAGCCACACCGCATCATGTGCATCGTGGCCTGCATCTTTTGGTGAGCTGCTTGAGGTCCTCTCGCGACTCGTGTGCCTTTGGCCTGTGGGTCCATTTGATGGTCACCTTTGTTTTCCTTGGGCTCCCCTGACTGCTTGGGGCCTGCCCTGACTCCCCTACTTGTGGTGAATCTCCTGGAGCTTGCTGGTCCTAACCGTGCACCTTCTTGACTTTCTACAAGGGTTGCCTTTGCCAAGGCTTGTTGGTGCTCCCGCCAGACACCGACCCCTCAGCACTCGACATCCTTCGTGGGACAGCTTGTATCCGGGTCCTGGTCGTCCTCAGCGTTGCCTGGTCCTCGCAGCTGCAGAGTCAAGGTCACCGTCATCTTTCCTGAAGCACCCGACATCGGAGGGCATCCGTCTTCCAAGTCTCCTGGTCACCCCTGAGTGACATAGACACTGTCCCCTCTGCTTACAGGTACTCCTCTTCAACAATCCACGTTTGGATTCCTCCGGACACTTTCTCCTCTTCCAGCAGCGTCACTTTCCTGAAGTCCTCCATTGGATTCGACGGCGGTTTCCGACGACATTTCACACCTATGCACCCAGCTTCCCTGGGATAGGTAACTTGGGTACCACGGTATCCACAGGTGTGGTGGCTCTCCAACCTTCTGTCTTCCACAGGGTTTCTTCAGGGTCCACTGGGAAGGGTCCCTAATCTTTAAAAGTCCAACTGCGACTTGCACATAGACTTGTACGGAGCACGCGGTCATGTTCACACACTGCAGACGCTCTCCATGGGGTCCCTATCTACTTACCTTGGGTGGTTCTGTGGGTCCCCAGTAATTCTACATCCTCTCGACATTGTCCTGACTCAAGTCGTGGTTCTTATACCACTTTCTTAGTATATGGTTTGGTCCCCCCCCAGGCCCACTCTGTATTAGTGCTATTTACTGTGATTTATTTGCTAAAGTACTGTGTCCTTTGGGTCTATCTCTGTGTAGGAGATACTGTAATGTACTAGATAGAGTTATATAATAAATACATATTTTTTATAAATACTTGGGGTGGTTCTTTTTCATTTACTCTATACTATAAGATTGCATTCTAGTAAAACAAGCTGCTTCGCACTCCTTCAAGACTAAGCCTGAAGGCTGCTCTCCACAGCTACCACTTGGATAGCTTTCTAAGGTTGTCTGAGACCTCTTAAATCACCATAAGGGTTGTATGGGCTGGTGCAAGGTGCTAACTTACATTAGTGGACATTATATACCAGGCCAGCTTCTCACAGTTGCTTATACACAACTTTCACAGTTAGTTTACCCAGATAAGGCAGCAGCGGGATAGGCCTGTAATTGGCAACATTACTGCAATCGAAATTGCTCCTGTTTAATAACAACTTAACAATTCCTTTTTTCTATTCTCAAGAACCAAAGCAGATTCTTGAAACAGCTTTATTATTTCTCTGATTGTATGAGCTGTTGCTGTATGACAGGAATGAATTAGCCTTGGAGGACATAGGTCCTCTGCAGTTCTGATTTCATTTAAGAAGCACAGCCTCAACTGCCATCAGTTTTGGAATAGTAAACTTATATTGTGCAATGTTTGTAGTTCTGTTAAATATCCTGTATTTTGGTTACAACGTAATTAGTTATGTTCTCACAAACTTCTGAAGAATCTGAGTTTGAGTTAAAAAGACAACTGGATGAGATAAGAGAGTGACTAGATCTAAGCAGATCTTTAGAAGGGTTTGTAGATGCCTTGATAATGTCAGCGATATAATGCGAATTAGCTAAAAACAAATGATGTTTATATGATTTCCGATTATGTTTATACAATTTAAGATTCATTTCCTCATAAGAGGCTCGCCATTTGCGTTCACACTGACAAACTCTTAGGGCCAGATTTATCAATATTTTATGCAACACAGCAAGACAACTTGCTGCTCTGCGCTACGTTTAAAGTGGGAAGGCAGAAATGTGATATATCTACCAATATATGACACATTCCTGCCCTCTGCCTGCACTGGTGCACAATCTGCTGCCTAGTGCCAACGCAGGCACCCTTGTGCCAGTCCTTAAAGGCATTTTCCTCTTTTTAAGTGTGCTACAGAATGCAAGGCAGCGACTGTGCTACAGAATGCAAGGCAGCGACTGTGCTACAGAACGCAAGGCAGCGACTTTTACTGCCTTGCGTTACTCCAGATTTACCAAGCAGTACAGGGCCATGCAAGATGACCTTGTGCTGCTTGGTAAATCTGACTTAAGTATTGCGTTGCCCTTCAGACACCATGAGTGACGCAAGAGAAACACAGTAATATGATTAATCCGGCCCTTAATCTTTGATTTTTCAAACACTCAGCAAGCCATACATTAAAAGGTTTAAAATGAGACAGATATATGGGAAGACATGAAAGCAACTAAGCAAAGGATCTGTGTATGGACAGCTCAACAGACTGAGCCTGCCCAGAAGTCATAAGGTTACCCCAGCCTAGCTGCTCCAAAATCAAGAAGACCATCTAGGAGGAGAAGTTGTTCCATTGCCTTCATCAATGAGAAGGTGAACCTACATTGTCGCTGACATATCCTATGCCTATTGGATGCCCCTATTCACTACTTTACAGCCCCACAGGTACTATGAGAGAGTTGGTCTCCATACTCAGCATGGGATTTTGTTCTGCCGGCTGGAGAAATTTGTCCTAATTCCAGAACTATTTGAACCATCATTCTAGCCCATATGTTTCCAGAGAAGTTGTCGTCAAGATTAACCCTAAACTATATGGATGCTAGTGGCTACCAATGTCTTTTTTACCTGCTGTGGATGCCCCTGGTCTCAGGGGGGGGGCCCTTCAAAGAAGAATCTTGGTCACGTCAGTGGATTTCTAGACAGAAGGACCTGAACCTAAGGTACCTTTAGAAACATATAAAGGGAGTTGGCCCAATGTTTTCTACTCTCTCCAACATTTAACAAAGGACCAGTTGTGCAACTGACAGCTCACTAAACACTAGTTAATTGGCGTTTGTCCACAACTGGTTGCTGATGACTAGTCCCCAGGTCACAAGGACATCCACAGAGGGCACATAAGACTTGTTTTAATGGGTAATCTTGATGCTTGGGTGGTGGGTTGTTAGGTGATATCTACTTTTCCCATCTATTAGGTTTGTTTTCTTTTACAACAATTTGGGTAGCAAGTTAACTCATCAAACAAGTAAAGCTTGTTTAACAGTGGAGAAAGTTTTAAAAGTCTCCACTTTTTTCTAACTCTGCATATGTGCTGCACTTTACAGCACACATACAATGTGGTAGAAGTATTAAAGCATGCTGTTTGTTCTGGAAAAGTCCCTTTCCTGTGCAAAACTTACGCTTGACAGAATGCACACACGCATGCGCATACCAGCCTAAATAACGCCAGTGCTGACGGAAACACTCTGTGATGCAGTGTAGAGCAGCAACTTTGCTTGCTGCACTGTATTACACCAACATGTAATTAATCTGAACTCCAGTGTACTTGTTTAAAACATTGTAATTATTTTATTTTACAGAGCATTAAAAAAAATTACTTTAACACTCTTACATTATTTTCTTGTCATCAGAACTTTAATTTGCTGAGTTTATGGGCTGTGGCGTCCAGTCCTTTTCTCTGCTTGCTATGACAGTTCATATATTCATGGCGGCTTCTACATTGAAACACCTTTCAAATTCAGTGTTGCTTATTCATGGAGAAAAGACTGAAAATGAAAAACTGTTTGCTTGAGGGAACCAGTTTCTGTGACAGGCTGAACTTCTGCCTGCATGTTGCCTCCATTTCCTCCTTGCTTTTCCCTCCCTCACTCTCTGACTAGGCTCCCTATACACAGTGCCAGGGGTGAGCAATACAAAAGTATGTCACAGAAATACTCTATTTGCTTGCGTACTGTTTCAGAACTATTTTTTAAGGAAAAAAAACCTTGTTGGCTTACATGAGGAACGGTAAGGATCCTCATCACGACAAAGACTTTGATATATTTTTCTCTTGATGCACATATTGTATAAAGGTAGCAATATAGGGTGGTTAATGATTTCTTGTTGACTAGATAAACTTTATAATTCTAATGAATTACATTGCAGTTTAAGAAAAACTCTGATATTTATGTTGTTATGTGTAGCTTGTCTGTGTAAAAAACTAGACTTCTTAAATGTTATTACCGCACCCTAGAATGAAAATCTAGGGAAGTGCTGGTGACCAGTGTGAGAATTCAAGGTGAAGAGTTCCGGGCAGTCAAAATATACAATTCTAACAACTAGGGTGTTTTCCTGCTGGTTTTCTAGGCTCCCCTTACTGCAGGCTCCCAAACCGAGAACTATATAGCTCAACGCTATATGAGGTAGCATGCAGGGCAGTCCAACGAGTCCAGAGGAGGTGCTGTAGGCTGGAGACTCTGGGCCATATGTACAAAAATTCGGATTTATGATTTCCAAATTGCAAATCCATAGAAATTGCTATTTGGGAATCGCAAAACGATATGTATGTAACCACCAATTCCACTAATAGTGTTTCCTACAGATTCGCATTCGCATATAAGGAAATCACAAATTTGAAAATCGCAAAATGGAAAAAGTTGCATTCTGGATGCAGAATGATGATGTCAGGCCAGGAAGTTTACAAATACAGGGTGTGGCCACATCCCACAAGCGTAGGAAGGTGCTGGAAGTAAGGAGTGTTCCTGCATCACTACTGTTAGTGCATTACACCATTCCTGGAGACCACTGTGTCCAAAGAAGATGGGGACAAGGATTCAGGGAGCAGGAAGAGGAAGGTGACATTTTCTGAAAAGAAGCTGGAGCTCCTGACATATGGACCAACTGTTTGGAAAGGCTTCCTTCACAGTACAAGAGTGCCAAAAAACAAAGATCTGGACCAGCATCCTGGAGAAAGTGAACTCCCTAGGTGTCACCCAGAGGACCATCCCTGAGATACACGAACGCTGGTATGACCTGAGGACTCGCACTAAGGAGAAGGTGGCCAGCAGGATGGACGAGGCTCATAGACCAGGTGGTGGACCCTTAAAACACTCCCCTCCCACTCCCATTGAGACACTCATTGAGAGGACTCTGGAACCGGAAAGTGTGGTAGGAGTGGCTGACATTGACACCTCCAATTCTGCAGGCACCAGCCAAAGTAAGTCATCTTCCCTTTACTTTACTTACTTAACATAACATAATGTTAGCAAATCCAAAAATCTTACATCACAGAATAAATAGCTCCATTGAGATGCTTGCCCTACCCTGGCAATGCCTCATGGATGTAGTACACATATGTTGCTTGCTGTACTGTGTGCTGATAACTACACCGAGCATATCTGTACATCATAAGCATGTCACAAACACATGAAGCACAGTTACAGCAATGTAGTGAACAAACATTAATCATGTATTTACACTAACTATATACATGCATTCCCACAGATCACACCCAGGATATGTCAGAAACATTTGATGCTGTAGCCGCTACTGACACACATGTGGAAATTGAGGACACAACATCACTATCTACTCAGCCCATCACCCCAACTCCAACTGCTAGGAGAACAACCATCTCACCACCACCAGACTTTGTGGACAGTGATTAGGGACAATCGCAGAGCAGGGACACCACTACATCTGTGGGTATGACACTCAGGCAGTGCAGAGGGCAACTATCAACAGTCCTCAATGATAATGTTTCAGACAACATGTCAAAGATTTCTCATGTGTTTGGTGGCTTGGAGAAGTCCATCGTCTCTGTGCAGTGCCTGCAAACCAAACAAATAAGGACTGTCAATAGGTACCTGCTACGAATGTCGAGGTCGATGCAACAATTGGGGAAGGGGCAGGACCGATGGATTGCTGCCACGGAAAAGGAGCCCCGTGTGCAGAGACAGAGACACAGGGAGTACCTGGCACGCTTTGATTCCTTCACCCATTCCATCAACCGATTGGCAGTTGCCACAACAACACTAACAAGGCGAATTGTCAACATCCAGACTGACATGAGGCACTGCTATCAGGATGTTGCATGGGGGTTAGTGCAAGTGACCACAGCCCATGAGAATATTCAGACCCACAACTTCTGTAGCCCCAACATCCTGCCCCACCTGAGACTGAAGAGGGCTCTAGCCTCACTGCCACATCTATTCAGGAGGCATGCAGTTCCAGGCGGACATGCCGAAACACTTCTGGGACTGACATGTCAACAGATCCACAGCTCAGTGTTGCTGACAAAGCACCCAACCACAGAGGGAGGAATAAGTGAACCACTGAACACTTAGAGTCGTGAGTCTACCTTGTTTTGTTTATCATTACATACTTTGTTTAACCAATGTTAAGTCCACAATGAATACAGTTGATTCTTGAGAGAAGCAATGTTGTCAAAACCTGAATAAAAGGTGGTCTCTCAGTTATGCACCATGCATTACCATCATGTGTGATGTATATTTATTAGATGTTTTAATTGCTCTTACCTCAGAAATAGTTGTTGGTGATCACTGTGCATCGTGCTCGTCCCTCTGCTGCACATGTACCCTCCTGGTGCATGTGTAATG
This sequence comes from Calotriton arnoldi, assembly GCA_963921515.1. Lineage (NCBI taxonomy): Eukaryota > Metazoa > Chordata > Amphibia > Caudata > Salamandridae > Calotriton > Calotriton arnoldi. Next base: position 1,785,359 of record CAWUFW010001155.1, on the reverse strand, counting down.
GTGGTAATTCATCATCAGATTCAGGCTCTATGGGGATGTTGTGCAGACCCTTCTTCATTGAGATATTGCGCAGTATGGCACATGTAGCAATGATCTTGCAGCACGTCTCTGGTCTGTACAGAAGTGCTCTGTTGGTCTTGTGGGGGCAGCAAAACCGGGACTTCAGGATCCTAAAGGTCCTCTCTATGAATGAGCGTGTTGTACTGTGTGCCCTGTTGTACTGCCTTTCACTTCTGGGCTTTTTCAGATATGGTGTGAGTATCCAGGGACGCAAGGCATATGCACTGTCAACTTAAGAGCATGAGAAAGAAAACCTTTAGGTCACATTACACAAACCGTCCTGCCCACTGTATTCATTGAGTCTGCTATTCTCTTACCTAGTAAAAAAAAAACGTTGCCAAATTCACCCTGTGCCAGTCGGTGCCTGCACATTGATTGAGTGTGATTTTGTTCCTCTTCCTGTATATGAATTCAGTTGCTGAGGGGGACATATGGCAATATGTGTGCCATCAACACAGCCAATGACATTGGGGAACTGTGCTACCATGTAGAACATCAATTTGGTTTGTTGCAATAATTGGGGGGAATTGGGGAAAGTTATATATTGGTTACCTTTACTAACCATAATGTCCAGGAACATGTGAAGGAAACTGGAAAAGGCACTTTGTGAAACCCCCCACCATTGCTATGATCCCCTTGGTAACTGCCAGAAGCTAAGAGGTGCAGGCAACACAATACCTGCACATGTTGTGGGATTGTATTGCTTCTGAGTTTTGGGGTCTATAGCAGAGGTTGTAACTCAGCAATTAAATCAATAATTACCCGACTACTGAGTCTACACTTCTCATAAATCTCCTCCACAGTCTGTTCAAAAAGGGTGACCCTCACCCTAAATATTCTCTCCTTTCTTCTCTTCCTACTCTGCTAACCAGCCAAAATCCTCATCCTCCTCAGCAGAACATACAAAGCCTCTATTGTGAAATAGCCTGATGCATTTTGGGTGCCTTTTTATAGTTTGCACCTGGCTACCACCTGATCCGAATCAATGGTAATTGCATTTCCTAAATGGCCATTTTGCGGCTAGTCACAATTAGGACATCCTTTGTACAGGTGGTTAGCGATTTGCAATTTGGAAATCCCTATTTGCGATTTCCACCTAGTAGAAATCGCATTTTACACCACAGCAAATGCCTTTTGTACATACTGAAATGGCATTTTGCATTTCCTAATGGCTCGAAATTGCAATTCGCACCAATAGGAAATGCAAATTGCCTTCGTACATATGGCCCTCAGAACTCAGCAGCACAACACACACCATTAATATATCACTGTGCAGCCAATGCTTTTACTTTTCAAAAGAAAAATTACTTTATTACTCACAAAACTAAATATCCATGTAAACTGGGCCCTGTGCCAGAGACACCTTTAAATGTTTGTGCCCCAGCAAAACCTAACCACTAAAAACACATTCCCCCTTTTGTGCCTAACACAAACAAAAGAAAGGCATTAATAAAATTTTAGGCCTACTAGCTGTGTGACCGTATCACCATACAATCAACCTCAAATATAATATTTCTGTCACATTTCGCAGTGCATAAGCAATTAATAATTGTACCAGTAAGACATTTAGTTATTGGTTAAAGGGGGTGGACATCTAGGCTGCAGAAAGGACCAAGTCCAAAAGAACCAAAATATGCTATTCTTTAAACTTTCATTATTTACATCATACTCTTGGAATAATAAGCAGTGAACATTTCATCAAGGGTCCTACTTCTACCTTGTACACAGTACCAACCTTAAGCATTCATAACCAAATGTCCGTCCACTCAAGAGCCTCATGGTAAAAACTCCATCTCCTGCAGGAATGCTTGTAACTTGGAGCAAACTATCCATGGGGGGGTCATTCTTTAAAGGTTTTCTAAAGAATTAGGATGACATATTAGATTAAAGGTGGGGGATCCCTCTGGGGGACTTGTGCTATGCTGGCAGCCCTCAAATTTATATATCTATTTGGTGGTGCCCTGCTCTTTAGGAGCACCACCAAGCAAAATAGGAACATTTTTGGGGACACCCTCAGGAGTTGAGGGGGAGACTTCTACGCCCAGAGGCTCTCTCTTTGAGCCAATTGCACCCCGTTAGATATGGCCACTCAACTTTTTAATTTGCGTTTTCTCTGGGTTTTTCTCCAGTGGGTGCCCCTGCCTCCTTCTGGGGTACCCACACATTACAGCCGCAGGACTACGTGGGAGTCCCTAAGTTCATGTAGGCTTTGCCCTCTCCACATGCACTTGGCTTTAATTGCTGTGTGCTGGTGGGGGAGCTAGTTTTCTGCCCTCCTGCCTTCCTGTAGGCTTACATGTGAGGATTACCAGTGCAGGGGCAAGGTAGGAGGGAGCATGTGCTTGTGCCTGGGTATGCTCTACTCTACATGTGCCACTTCGTTCAAGCCCAGGGGCTCCATTGGCTAGAAATGGACACAGAGTGGTCACCACCTCGTGGGGGTATATTGAATGCAACATGAAGGCACTTAAAAGCAGAATGGGTTCCCTGGGGTTATAGCTATTGAACTGATGTATGCTATTAAGGCTTTCTGTGTCTTGTAGCCTCAGGGGACCTGAGGGGCAGCCAGAACTTGAACAGATTTTTTAAGGACAATTAACTCAAGCCCAAAAATGCATGGGTATTGCAGTGTATTGCTTATGGTTGCACACTCCAGCCAACAGGAGAATTATGTTTGGGCCTCTTGGCCTCTTAAATGTTAGTGTTTTTTTTCTGCAACTTTATTTAGGCTGTTCTTCCTCCATTGAGGAAGAGCAATGGGTAAAGGCATTCCGGCCCCCAGTTTCTGGTAGTCTCCTGGCCAAGGGTCTTCCAGAAGCAGCACCTCGTGCCCCTCAAGGCAGACTTCACTCTCTGGCTGAATGTCCAAGTTATCCTGGCCACTTGCAGAACATCTGTGGGTCTTGCAAGTTTATGGGGTACCCCTAGCCAGCGCACCTCCAACCAGAATAAGTCCAAGGAGGACTACTTCTCTCAGGGTCCCCAGCTAGCTCACTATCTGCTATGCCCCAGATGGAGGGGGGAGGCCAGTGACACTGACGCTAGAGACAAACTCCACAGAGTCCAAGACCTGCAAGTTCTGGGCAGATGTTCGTAAGCAAGCTGGTCCACCCTTCTTGTACTGTACTCCCACTCTTCACTCAAAGTCTCTACCTTTGTCCTAGGCTTTTAAAGTGGAGGTGGAGGGTTCTAGAAGATGGGCTTCGCTACACAATCTAGAGATGCCACATCACCCCTCCCACAAAACAACATTTCCTAGTAGCAACCACAGGGCCACCACACTGCACAGCATTTTGGTATTTTTTTAAATGGCAGAATCAAGTGAGAGTCTGCAAGACCTCATCCCTTTGCCTAGCTCCACCCCTACACGACACTGCAAAACAGGTTTCTTTTCTCCACAACTTCAATGTTAACCCCTTGTGTGACTGGTGATAAAGTTCTGCTTGTTCCCCTTTGACTCAAAGCAGATTCTAACCATCCCTTTCTCTCTCAGGAGAAAGCTAGTCCTCCTGAAATGGGTCTTTTGTCCAAGGAAGGGCTTTCAAACTGCAATTTGGCCAGCAGAATAATTAAGTTTACACAGTAGGCTAGTTCAGGCCAATCTCATTAAGGTTGGTTAAGGGCATTACTACAAATATCAAGGTATATTAAGTAAAACATATATGGCAAGCTAATATTTTATGTGCCCTCAAGACAAAAAGGGAACCTAGCAAAAAGGCTTGAATGGCTTTTCTATGTTCAATCAATTCAAAACTGTATTTAACACAGTTTTCACCCAAAGTGTAAATACAGTTAAGCACTATACACTTTATTCTTTTTGGATGCCCAATTAAATGAAAATGTACAAACAATGATTCAGTTGGATCTACTTATAAAACACGTGATATGTCAACTGAGGCCAAAACACCATCCTCATGCAATGACCAATTATTAGATACACACCACCATGTTGTTAGCTTAGGGAATCTTCATTACGTACTGTTTCTTAGTAAGACTTTACAAACAGCTGATCCATATGAAACCGAATGGGTGAGGGATGCGGTTCTTGTGAGTTGTGACAATGGTGGGAGTGAAAAAGCTACTCAAAAATGTATCTCTTTCAATGCTTTGGTGCTTATTGGATCATTCTTACTAGGGACAATCATAACCTGGTACATTTGTCCTTATGACGTGCAAAATAGTGTACCTTATTCCATGCAGTACAAGCATATCTATATAAGAACTGTTGATGTTTCGAGTTTCGACCCAAAAAATAGTTATTTTTAAGGCCGGGTCTGAATCAGGACAGGAAATAATGATTCTTTTTCAATTCAACGACATAAGTTTTGTGAAATTGTTGGATCAAACTACAGTCGATGTAAAAATTATAATAATAAACTGGGGTTAATAATCTCACTTCCAGTAACTGGAATGCATGCCACTGCATAATAGTCGAAAAAGCGTAATTAAGCAGTTATGTGAGGAAATGAATACAAATATTTGATATTTTGAATAAAAAAAGCTCCCCCCGTGCAGGAAGTGAATAATAACATGCATGGATGCTCGCATACTTATCACCGAGCCTTTAAAAGTCCAGGATCAAAGATCCCCAAAGACATCTAAGGAAAATGAGCTACATAATTATAGACAGAGTGTCAATCTTATATATGAATACACGTCAGTGGTCTTACTCAATGCCAGCAAAAAGGCTGGATGCCGCACTTATCCAGAGCTTCTTGGATGTGACCCTGAATGTGACTGAATACCTGCCTCGGCATGCACACTGGCCAAAGGTGCGTCACTGATACAAAGTGGTCTGTGGGATACTACGAACCACCAAGATGAAATCCACTATTGGATATAAGAGGAGAATGTCATATTAAAAGAAATAATTAAGTTATTTGATAAATCTGACTACTCGACATAAAATAAATCTTATTGAAAAAAGACTAGTGCAGAAAGAAGACTTAAGCTGTGATTTTTTGCAGGTCAGAACTGGCTTTTTCACAATAACCACATACTCCCTTTTAGCATTTGACTATCAGGGTAGTGAGGACGAGAAGCCATACTCATATTCAGTATGACACAGTAAAAAAACATAAATGTCCAGTCACTAATTAACTTTAGAGAAAGAAAAGTGATTTATTAGCAGGTTTGTAAACAAGCATTGATAAATGCATTAGGTTTCGCCTATGTGATTATTAATAAGCTGTTTTCTGTTGGAAATTGTAGCTTGCTGAGTAGTTCCACAATATAAGTTACAGAAAGTCTGTTAAAGTGTTATGACTTGTTTATGTACAAAAAGGCAATATACTGTGCTCTTACTAGTGGTATAGTGTGGGTAAGTAATTAAAAAAAATTGAAATATGAAATGAAAGAGGGAAATAATAGAATTAATTGATGTAATAGCAATATTATGTGTTTAGAGGAGTTCTGACAACGTTTTGCCTGTTAGATAAATGCACTTCTGACTGTCTTGTTTAGTAGTAAAATTTAGCAATAATCTGGGTTTAGTGGGGTCCTTAGAGCTTTTGGCCCCAGTGCCACTGCATCTGCTGTAAAATTTAAATCAAGCCCCTTTTAACTGCAAGGTAACTGCAATTGTGACTGCCTGTATAATAGTAAAATATAGCAATATCAGGTGTCTAGAGGAGTTCTGACAAATTTTTGGGCCCGGTGCCACTGCACCTGCTGCACCATTTAAATCATAACCCTGTTGTCTGCAAGGTAACTCCACTTGTGGCTGCCTGTTTAGAAATAAAATATAGCAATATTAGGTGTTTAGTGGGGTGCCTGGAGCTTTTTGTCCCGGTGTTACTGCACCTGCTGCACTATTGAAATCATGACCCTAATGCTTGCTAGATAACTGCACTTATGACTGCCTGTTTAGTTGTAAAATATAGCAACATTAGGTGTTTAGGGGAGTTCTGACAACTTTTGGCCCTGGTGCCACTGCACCTGCTGAACCATATATATCAAGTCCCTTTCAACTGCAAGGTAACTGCAATTGTGACTACCTGTTTAGTAGTAAAATATAGCGATATTAGGAGTTTAGAGGAGTTCTGACAACTTTGGGCCCGGTGCTACTGCACCTGCTACACCATTTAAATCATGACCCTGTTGTCTACAAAGTAACTGCATTTGTGTCTGCCTGTTTAGTAGTAAAATATAGCATAGCTCTTGTATATTAACTTTATTTTTAGCGTGCAATGTTTATTACAACATTTAGAATTTGATCATAATGAACAAATAGATTAAGTTGAAAAAATCAATCCGATAATGTCTACAAGGTGCAAAGAAAGGTACTGAGGCATGAATAGGAAATGCCACAAACATTCTAAGGCTAAAGCATCTGCTTTACACAACTTAGGGCCCGATTCCGATCTTGTTCGGAAAGCATAACGACCAACTTGGTCCCGGATGCTTTCCGTACGACTCGGATCGGGGGAGTCCGACTGAACGAGTACGATGCATCCGTATGCATCCAGATACAATTCGGTCGGACTCCCATTGGCTTCAATGGGAGTCTGTGTTCCGAACGTGAACACAGGCTACCATTGAAGAAAGGGGTGGCTAGGGAAAAAAGTGCACCCTGTGACGGGTACCCCATGGTGCCTGCCACACTGTGCATGGTTGGGAAGAGGGGACCCATGGGTACACCCAAGGGCCCGATTCAGAGGGCCCCGGGTGAAGGGGGGCCTGCTACGGGCCCCAAAAGACCGATTCCGCCAGCCGTTTCGTTCCGGGCAAACCGCTCGGAAACCAAGTCCATAGAGCTGTACGAATCGGCTCCGGAAAGGCTTGATCTCTCCGAATGCCTTTCGGAACCGATTTGGTCAGCCCTAACGGGTTCCAGGCATCATACTTGGTCGCTCGGAGCTGGGAACGAGTTGGTCGGAAACAAGGGCTCCGGATCGGTTTCGGCAAAGCTGAATCTGATTCGGAGCCTTTCCGACCGAGATCGGAATCGACCCCTTAGTAGTAAAAAGCAAGCATTCCAGCACCCGTTAGAAGCTGTGTGCCTTTTTCCGTGGGAAGAGATCTTATCTTGACAGTGAATGGGGCTTAAACAGTGTGAACAACTTTAGTAGAAGTATCATAATTTGTGCAGCCAGGAGAAGTTAACAAAAAAAAAGTTCCACACAAAAGCGAATGAACACAGTAATTCGGGATTGGGAATTGACAGGAGCACCCTTTTAAGATATATTAAAAACAAGAGATTTCACAAGCACAGCGCAAGCACTGTGCCGGTGAAACCTAATAAAAGAGTAAAAATTAAGATAATACCACAAGTGGTTTTATATCCTCCGATTGCCAAGGACTAGGCATTATGGTCAATGTAATCTCAGCAGGCTATAATTGGGCTGGCTCAGAGATTTCCAGAAGTGTGTAGATCTTTTAGTTTTTAGAGGTGAAGATTGGTGGGAGACAGCTAAGGATAAGATATGAGCTTTACTTGTTTGATGTGCTAACTTACTATCCAACTTGCTGTAAAAACTCCTGTCTTAGGTGCTCTTTGAGGATGTCCTTGTGACCTGGGGGACCAGTCATCAGGACTGATAATTGTACAAGTGATGTTTATTAATTAAATTGAAAGCCCAGAGAAATAAATATGTATCATCATTATTAGACCTCTAAACTAAATCTTAACTTTTCCGTACTTTATTTGAACGGAGCTGTTATTTTATGTATTCAAGTCCATAATGTAGGTTGCTTTACAGAGTGTATTAGATCAACTAATATAGTTTAGGAAGCTAGGACCTGATGTATCCAAGAGTTTTACCCAGTATGAGTGTATAGGAAAATCTGATAGTACATATTGGCCCTATTTATTTATAATCATTTACAAAGGGTGAAGAAATGAAATATTTGAATATATATTTATTAAATCTTCTGTTGTAGTCTGTCAGTGCTTACTTGTACTTTTATTTTTTCTGTTTAAAATTATTTTATTCATACAGTGTATCTTTGTAGAAGTTTGTTAATTGTTACACATGCAAGGTTTTACTTTCTGCTTACATAAATGCATCTATTTGTTTGTCTTACAGAGGGAGACACACTAGATTAAAGAACTTAATATTATACTGTTTATAATGCACATTTGTGAAATGCAAAAAGGTTTACCTTCAGCTTTGTTCTTCCTACCTTGAAAAGCCTCAGGTCAGATTACTGTCAGATTAGCTGCGACAGTGAGACACCCAGCTCCTGTTGTAACACACACAGGATCAAGAGTTTGTTAAAGGGGAAGGCATAGGTAGAGTTGTGAAGTGGGCTACTGTATCAATAATTTCAGGCTCTCTAGTGACAACATACCCATACATACTTGTGCTAGAGCAAAAGATAGGCAGTGGTCCACTTCTTCCACACCTACAATCACCTTTCTAGCCGAACAAGCCACTTTTTCCAGCCTACCTGAAGTACACCATGACATTTTGGTATTTTTCTTAACAAACAACCTAGCTGTCTTCTGACTCACATATCTAGGGGCATTTCAATCTAAACGTCCCTGTTCCCTCATATAAAAAAAAAAACGATGCTTTTATGCAGAAATCCTGATGCAGTCCCCCGATGGTATCTTATTGAGCAACAACTTGTGTGACCAATGTATATGAACTTAGAATTGTCTAAAATCGTTTACAGTTATTTCTACCATATTCAGTCCTGCCAAAACAAAGCTATATCTTCCTTTCCAGAAGCCCAAATGCCTTTATCTAACAGCATGGCAACTAAACGACACTGTAAATGCTATCTGTTGACAAGAATAGCAACGCGTGTCAGACCCCAGTTCCAAGAAGGAGGCGCCACAGGGCAAACAGGGAATCCACTAGGCAACAGCCATGGGGGCTGGGGTTGTTTGCCTCTGCTGTCAAGGGGTTAAGCCTACTTCTCAGGGAGGTAGTTGAGGGTGCATCAAGCTCAGAATTCAGCAATCACACGGCAACACAAGAACTGATTGTCCAATCCATTGCTGATGTTTTTAGAAAGAAAGTACTTTAACACTCTAAAAAATGAGATACTATACACTATAATATACAGGCACTAGTCCATTGGCGAGGGGATCAATGCACTCATGATTCAAAGTCCCGCTGACCTTCTCTGCCCACTGTTTCCCTAAACTGTCTATAGGTTTGGTAGGTTTCATGCACAAGTACCGTGCTACCCATCTGGAGTTTAGAGTTTGTGCTGTCAGTTTTTGACTTTTTAGCCCCAATGCCAATCTCAACAACAGGAGTCTTTTCGTCTTCTGCCGGCTATGGTAGGGCCAGCAGGCGCGTCTGGTGTTTCCTTCCTCTTACAGCAGAAGCATGCGCCGGCTGCGAGTTAAGCAGCACTCTTGCTACATTCTTGAATAGTGCAGCTGAGGGACACCTACCCAGGCCTGGCTGCAGGCATGATCTGATATTTCTGATGGTCCTCAATGGTTGCAGGCATGGAATGAGTCCGGCGGGGTCAAAGGTCACAGGACCGCCATCGGAATTTCTCATTCAACACGGTGGCTCCACCTTCAATCTCTACGGTGACAAAGCAGCTTAGTCTCCTTTGGGGCATAGTGTTCACGTTCACAGATGATGCTCCAGTTCAAGAGCATATCGGCCGCGCTCTCTCGAGTCTCGTCTGGGTGGACGGACCCACAGCTCCAGGGTGATCTGGTTCTCGCTCGCCCAGGTATTCAGTAGCTTCTGTAGGATTTGCTCACTCTATCCCTCTTTTTCTCAGGCAGGTCAGCTTCCAGATACTTCAAGACGCAGACACAACTCTGGGGTTGGTGTTTTGCTGCTCCTTCACTCTCTCAGCAGGCAGGCTGGCTTCTAGGTGCTTCAGAAAAGGCAATCAGCTCTTACAGCAAGAGATGGACTCAGGTGATGCCCTCTAGGAAACTGGCTGTCAGGCTGATACCAGCTCTGTTTGCACAGCAGTCCTCTGGGTACTCTATGGAACACCCCCTTCCTTGGTCGAATAGAACTTGAAACTAGAACAACAAGTGGGTCAACAGCTCCCACCTTTATACATATAAACCAGACAGGGGATGTGTATTTGTTGCACTTTCAGAACCAGTTAGGTCAGTTCTCTATTATTGTGTGCTTTCCAGGCTGCCTTTAAGACTCATCCTTTGGGTAGAGAGATGCTCCTCATAGCAGGGTCATCACCAGGTTAGAGTACCCCCCACAAAAAGGCACAAAGAGGTGTCAACATCCTGCACATGGCTATTAACAGCCACTATTAAATGTAATTAAGAAGAGGGACAAAAGGCTGGCCTCACTTAACAATCTCTTCCCGCTCTGAACAAGAGAGACTGTAGACCCACCCCTCACCCCACCATCTATCAAATGGCAATGCTCAGGAAGACTCATCTGCAGCTCTTGCAGCAAAAGGACCTAATAGAATTTGTAAAGGGAAGCCTGCCTCTTATTTCACCACTTCAGTGTCTAGGTCTCCCCCCACCAACTTCAGGAATGCCATCAATACACTTCCACTTACTGGGAAAACATCCTCACCTCCATCTTGTGCACATGAACAGTCCATTTACTTTCAAAGTGGAAGCCACAGACCTCCATTACTCTGGTTCCCTCATACACATTATGTATGCACCATGCCGGTCATAAACAGACATACATGCAAACATGCACAAGTTATGGCTAGGACCTTCATTACCTTGTAGCAGCGGAACCTTACATGAGTGGCCCAGTAAGCCTCCACTTCCATGATCCAGATAAAAAGGTCTGGTCACAGCTACAGATTCACACAACACAGTACGCTGCCATCACCGTAATTCACACTAAACCCATGACTTGCACAGTAGTTCACGGTCTAACCAATGAGGGCACACTTTGTACACCCCTCCATGTTCAGGACCTCTCGCATCTCAAAGGACAGGCCTAGGCCTTCGTGCGCACGCTAGATTATGGAGAGGCTGGGGCCAAAAATCAAAAACTAGGATACCAGATACTTGTAGTTGGGCATTCATGGCAGGGAAACACGACTGCACACCATGCAGCCCCATCCAACCTGTGTGACTCCATCCCCCTGGAAATAACTATCCCCTACATGTCTAAACTATAAACCTGAAAAATCCAAAGTAAGTTACACCACCTCTCATAAGCATTTTATGGAAAAAGAAAGGAGGTATCCATACCCCAGGATCACCTTTTTCACCTGTAGTCCTCTGTATTGGTATTTATCCAAGTAGTGCAGCAAAAGAGTGGAAAAACAAAGCAATATTTTGAAACGATGGGTGAGTGACTAAAGGGACGTAACTTTTACATCAACGAAACCAAGTTCAAAGTCCTTTTTTATGCCACTAAAACCTGGGGTGTTCATAACTGAAAAAATATTGTGACGAGAGTGTCCAAGATTGGGGTGCAGCGGAAGAGCTAAAACATGCAGAAAAAAGAAAATTTTGTTAAACGTATTTAGGGAACTTAAAAGACCCAAAGCGAAATATAATTATTGGATCCTAGACTGTATCATGCTATTGCTCATTGCAGGGTCAACATTGACATAAGGACAGTTTCATTTTCTCTCCTTTATATAGCTATTGCCATTAGGCATAAAAACAAGCTAGTCAAAGTGCTTGTCACATAATTTTAATGTTTTAATATTCAAAGGTTCAGCATTCGCTTTCGTAATTTCTTTGACATCGGAAAATTACTGTTATTGGTTTACATTGACCCTCCAGATCTGGTAATGGCAGTTGTGATCAACAACTGCAAGGTATACAGTACATTTATTGCCTCTAAATAGTCTGAATAGAAGTTAAAGATTACAAATTCATCCAAAAGCAAATTAATCTAAAACACTTCCAAAGAAGGAAAACATTGTTAACAAAATCGATTAATTGTATGGCACAAATATAAGAAGCCTCTTAGTAGGTGGGAAACTGTGTAAACATATTTTTTGGGATGGTGGTGGCTACAAAGCAGTGCTGGGCTACATTTGAATTGCTCTACCAAAATTTCTCAACATTTTGGATTACACTATTTTGCAAATTTTTTGCCAGGAAGATGTAAGTCTCTTGCCAAGAGGCATTCTCTGTTCCAACCAGCCACCCACCAATATATTTTGTTACTTTTGTAGAAGTATGCCTTTGTGTGAAAAAAGGGATGCGAGATACCGGCAAGCATCATTTTGCACTAGAAAGCGTAATTTCACATAATTTTCAACAAATTTCACAAAATAATATGCAATTTCACGCTCCCGTAGCAAAGCTATTAAAGAAGATTACAAAACTATTCTTTACAACTTGTCACATTTGTACAATAATCACCTGAGACCGCCTGGATTTCGGCGATAAATAAAGTTGTTAATCAACCAATCAATCAATCAGGGTTGGTAAAGGCCAACTACTCACCCTTGAGGGTCTCAAGGCACTGGGGGGGGCCTCAGGGGGGCGGCTTCATTTTAATGCACCTCCCATCAGCACATTGCCAGACACTGCACTCAGACCAATGCTTATCATAATCACCACCTGGGTTGTCCAGGCATTTTCATGCTCATGTTCACTTCAAGAGTTTTTCCACGAGTTGCGTGGAGCAACGAAAGCATAGGGCGGCACCAGGACCCCAGAATTCTGCGAGGCACGCAGGATGTCAACCTTGGGCTTCTTCATGGTCAAATGAATGCCATTGGCTCTTTGAAAGGGGGACAACTAAACTTTAGGAATTGCCCTTTCCCAGATGGTGGTTGGCCAATGGAGGATGACTGAATCTCCCAAATCCAAGATGTTGCAGAGCCTCTTCCTGTGATGTCAGTTCCCTTTCTTAAGTATATTTAAAGAAGGCTTCATAAGAGGAAGATGCGTGCAAGGCATTTTGTTCCCTGATTTTTCATCACCATCTTAGCCCCTCGCTGCTATTTACGTCCCTGATTTTAGCTTCAAGTAGGTGGATACATTTTCAGGGGTCTTCTCTTGGTATAGGCTGATGCCATTTCCTTCCTTATGTCAGGAGGAGCTTTGTGCCTTATTGATTTTTCAGTACTAACACAATCTTAAACCAAGAATTTCAAGATTTCCAAAGGAGGGTTTCCCCTCCTTGGTTTTTCCTCCTGTGAATCGCCAAAGGAGACACTTGACACTTTTCACATGAATTATTCTGTGTATGATGGCGCCATGGCTACTGGGAGAAGTGGCTCTTTTCTTGGGTGATCTAGAAGGGTACTCAACATAGCTTCTCAGTGTACAGTTCTGGATACACATTTCGTGCCGTGTATGGCACAAACAAATAATGCTGATTTGACACAAACAAATAAAATAAGCATGTTACAAAGTGGAAGACTGTGTACAACATAGGATGAGATTTACTAAACCTTTGCACAAGCAGTGGTGCAAATCAAACCAGCAGCAGTGATACACTTTCCAGTGCAAAGAGTGCTTTGTACTGGAAAGGTGCCCCTTTCACAGCGCCAAATTCACTTTGCATCACTTTGCAACAGTGAAGCATTACAGGGCTGGATTAGTGCAAACAAAACTAGGTTTTGACATAAACGTTGATCAACAAAGGTAGCCTGATTGGATTTTGCACCCAAAAGTAAGCCTACTGGAAGCAGACACAAACAAGGGAGAATGTGCTGATTTTCTCAGAAACTGGTGCAGTGCATGTGTGCTGCTGTGCACAACACACATTAAATGTGTCAGAACCTTCTGCCATTGTCTACACATAAGAACTTATACCGGTAGGGAATGCTCCTGTACAAATCCTAGGCAAAAGAGAGAACACTGTCCTCTGTGCAATGGCACAAGGCTTATGCATTGCGCAAGGTAGCCTATTTGTCTGCCAGTGGAGGGGATGGCACCAAGAGCAGGCCAATATTTGCAGACAACACCCTTGTATTTTCCCCTTCTCTCAAAGTAGCACAGCAAATTTGGATGCTGCTCTGCATTGCATAAAATCTTGTTAAATCTGGACCAGTTGTCTTTCCCCATACTGGAAGGCTTTTTTTCTGAGAGTTTTAAAGATGTTCCTAGTATTTAAAAAATACTAGAATGTCTTGTTTAGGACTCCAATGCAATGAGTGTTAGAACAATAACATAAACACCTTAAAAAGTGAAAGACTGTACAAACTGGTGGGTGTGAAGGTGCTGGGTGGCTCTTACGTGTGGGCCTCAATGTTTTCCTAGAGTTGGTAAGGTTTAAGCTTTTTAAGTTACTTGCACTAGAAGGCACTATATGAAAACATGAATGGATTTGTATTCTTAATCGAGACCATGATCAAACATCTTTATAAGGTCTACTGTCGGTTCTGTAATTAAAATTCAACAACTTTGATTTTTGATTAAGTTTGAGGGGCAACTTGTAAAAGTATTGAAAAGTACGATGAGGCATTATAAACACAAATTGTAGATGATTTTGAATTATATGAAAAGGATGGCATTAAATTGACTGGTAATGTTAAGTAGACTTTACTTAAAATTGGGTTCACTATATTTGAAACTAAATGCTTTAAAAAAAAATTGAAAGCATACATGAAAATTTAAATCACTTCTTTTATTTACCACTCAGAGATTGACGTCTGCCATCTAGTAACAGTAAATAAAACACCACCTCGTGTGGTATGCGCATGCATGTATGATGATGAAGGGACACGTACATGTCATTGCACTTTTTGGGTTTTTCCTTATGCTGCGCAACATCCACAAAAAGCATTTTTGCTTTTTTGCTGGTGCTGAACATCATCAGCAAAAAGCATTGGCAAAGCCAATATGTCTGCATTGGCAGCAAAAAGTCAAGATTCTTTGACTTTGCCAATGCTTGTTTTCATCATGTGTTCGCGCTGCTGCTGCTTGCTTTAGGTGAAGTCCACCCAGGATTTTCGCTATTCAGCTTCCTCTCCAGGGAATCATTGATTCTAAATTTTTCCTCAGGGCTAGCTTTTCCCCTGTCTTTCATATATTTGGGGCTATAGCCCTGTAATTCCGCACCACCTGTGGGCAGTCCTGTAGTGTGGCACATTTCCCTCATCTGCCCCTTTCCATTTTTTACCTTTTTCCAAGAATTTGTGTTGTAGATGGAGGCTGTCTCCTGCCTCCTTTCCAGTCTGGCTTCTTTTTTCTTTCTGCAGTCCTAATCCTGGATTTTGTTTTGGGATCCAAATCAGACACTGCCTATTTCACTTCTTTTGGCCCACAGAAGGAGATCTCAGCACTTGACTGGCATCACTCTGCCCAGGGGCAGCTCCTCCTCAGGAGCAGAGGAGCATCGCCCCACCTGCTGCGAGTGGAGCAGGCAAACACAAATAAATAAAATGACATGTCAATGCCATTTTATTTATTTACCACTGCACCGGCTCGTGCTGTGTAGAGCAAGAGGGTGGGGGCAGGGCTAATCCTGCAAATGAAGGAAGACAGCACTGGTCTACAGTGCGCATGTCGGATTGGCCGGGCATCTTGCGATGGCCAGCCAGACATGCGCACTGTAGACCCAGCAATTCAAAGGCTGTGAAACAGCCTGGGGATTGTTGGCACAAACCCCCAGCCTCAAAATGAGTGCTGGGTGAGCCTGCTTTTCCCAGTTCAGGAGCTGCTTTCACAGCATGAAAGCAGCTCCAGGATTGGTTAGAGTTTCGTTTCACAAGCAGGAAGGAAGTCCTTCCTTTTACTGCCCGTGGACAGCAAAGAGAAGTGCCGCACTGGTCGTGCTCCCGCTCCCGAATCTTTGGTGAGTCATGCAACTTCACGCCCACCATTTTTTATTTTTTAGCTAGCCGCCACTGTTTGCCCTGCACCTAACCAGATGCATTCGAATGCTGAAATGACAAGCAGGTGAGGTATGGTTTTTATTAAAAAAATAATTGTGTTAACAACATGTGATTAACATGCAGTGCAATTAATATATTCTGTTGAGAAGTTGTGTTTATTTTAACAGTGAAACATGTAGGCCTTGATTTTAAAATGGTTGTTGCTGTCTGCAGCCTTATTTCCCTGCAAGCAGTAATCTCTCAATCAATCAATCAATTACAGAATTTGTAAAGCGCACTACTTACCCGCGAGGGTCTCAAGGCGCTAGGGGAAAAAAGGGGGGGTGCTGCTACTGGTCGAACAACCAGGTCTTGAGTAGCCTCCTGAAGGTCAGCAGGTCTTGGGTCTGTCGTAGGCTTAGTGGAAGGGTGTTCCCAGGTCTTGGCGGCGAGGTGGGAGAAGGATCTGCCGCCGGTGGTAGTTCTTCGAATGCGAGGGACGGTGGCGAGGGAGAGGTCGGCAGAGCGGAGTTGGCGGTTGGGGACGTAGAAGAGGAGTCGTCTGTTGAGGTAGGCTGGGCCAGTCTTGTGGAGTGCCTTGTGTGCGTGGATGAGGAGTTTGAAGGAGATTCTCCTGTCGACGGGGAGCCAGTGCAGGTTCCTCAGGTGGGGGTGATGTGGCTGTGGCGTGGTACATCGAGGATCAGGCGTGCGGAGGCGTTTTGTATGCGTTGCAGTCGCTTGATGAGCTTGGCCGGGGCTCCCGCGTGAGGGCGTTCCCATAGTCAAGTCTGCTACTGACGAGGGCCTGGGTGACTGTTCTTCTTGTGTCTGTCGGGATCCACCTGTAGATCTTGCGAAGCATGCAGAGGGTGTTGAAGCAGGCGGATGAGACTGCATTGACTTGCTTGGCCATGGAGAGAGTTGAGTCGAGGATGACTCCCAGGTTGCGTGCGTGGTCGGTGGGTGTCGGGGCTGCTCCCAGCGTCGTTGGCCACCAGGAGTCGTCCCAGGCTGAGGGGTTGGAGCCGAGGATGAGGACCTCTGTCTTCTCCGTGTTCAGTTTTAGTCGGCTGATCTTCATCCAATCGGCGACGGCCTTCATTCCTTCATGGAGGTTGGATTTGGCGGCGAGGGGGTCCTTGGTGAGGGAGAGGATCAGTTGAGTGTCGTCGGCGTAGGAGATTATGTTGAGGTCGTGCTGTCTGGCGATGCGTGCGAGCGGGGCCATGTAGATGTTGAACAGTGTTGGGCTGAGGGACGATCCCTGGGGTACGCCGCAGATGATCTCGGAGGCATCGGATCGGAATGGTGGGAGGCGGACTCTCTGGGTTCTGCCGGCGAGGAAGGAGGTGGCCCATTCCAGGGCCTTGTCACGGATCCCTGTGTCGTGGAGGCGTGCGCGTAGAGTGCGGTGGCAGACAGTGTCGAAGGCGGCGGAGAGGTCCAGCAGGATGAGGGCTGCGGTCTCACCGTTGTCCAGCAGGATCCTGATGTCATCGGTGGCGGCGATGAGGGCAGTCTCAGTGCTGTGGTTGCTGCGGAACCCCGATTGGGATGGGTCCAGGATGCTGTTTTCTTCGAGGTATCGGGTTAGCTGTTTGTTGACGATCTTTTCGATGACCTTGGCTGGGAACGGAAGCAGGGAGATGGGCCGGAAGTTCTTGAGGTCTCTCGGGTCCGCCTTGGGTTTTTTGAGTAGGGCGTTGATCTCTGCGTGTTTCCAGCTCTCTGGGAAGGTCGCGGTCTCGAAGGAGAGATTGATGACGTTGCACAGGTGGGGTGCGATGGAGCTGCTGGCTTTGTTGAAGATGTGGTGCGGGAAAGGGTCTGACGGGGAGCCGGAGTGTATTGTGCTCATGGTCTTGATGGTGTCCTCGATGTTCACGCTGGCCCAGGCTGGCAGGGGGTCGTGGTCGATGGTGTGCGGCGGGTCTGGTGCATCGATCTTAGTTGGGGCTGTCTGGGTGTTGAAGCTGTCGTGGATGTCGGCGATCTTGCGGTGGAAGAAGGTGGTCTCTCTGTCCTTTCTTTGCCATGCACTCTGCACACATAAGCTATTTTTGGTACAATGTTTTGAAACAAGGTGTCACTTTCTCGTGTTCAACATGATGCTTCATTCTTAAGTTTTGCTTTCATGCTGTGTTAACATAGTGAGTTGTTTTAAGGCCTCACCTATTGGGACCAAGATGATTTCTCACAAGAACTTGTCCTTGTATGTTATGTAGCAACAATTTAGGTGTCTGATGATCACCAGGGTGGGAACTGCATTATATGAATCTGTGCGATGGTGCTCACAAATATGATTTCAAACTGTATCATTCTTAAATATGATTGCATTGGGATTGTGAGACCTCTGCACATTCACACCAAATGTGTGGTTCTTTTGTGTAATTTCCAATAAAAGAGGCCACATCCTGAGGGGTGTGGGCTCACTCTCCTCTGATCTATAGCAGGTGACACTATGTCGATCTGACCTCTGATTTCTGATTTATTATACTTGAGCTGAATTATATCTTGTTCTATGATATCATTATTTGCATTTTTATTCAAAGCTACATGCTTTTATATGACAAATTACTAACTTCCTGACTGCTTGCCATTTATTTTGTTTTCTGTAATGCCTTTTAATTTTTCAATAAACCTTCATGGTTTGATTATAATACTTGTCAATCTTCATTGTGAAGCCTAATACGCTTCACATTTAATTCTGAAATGTGTTTTATTTTTTACATTTTTTTATTGAAGTCGGTCCCGGATCACAACAAAAGGAGGCCATACATATGACACTATGGGACTGATTACGATGGCGGTCGTAGGCACCTCGGCGGTGCTGGCGGAAAACATGCGTTTAGTCACTCCTGCGGCGGTCCTCGCGACCGCCACATTACAATGGGCAAAAATAGCCCTTTTTCCGCCCGTCGCGGAGTTTCCGGATCTGCCAGATTTTTCGTTCCGCAACGGTGCCGGAGGGAGTCAATAGGGAAAGACCGCCATGCGGAATGACGTTCCGTCCGCCGGACAGATCACGATGCGTCAACCAGCCCATCAGAATGCAGCGGAGAAACTAGCTATTCGGACATGGTGGAAGCACAACTGTGGAGATAGAAACTCGAGTCCGAGCCACCTCCACATGTTCCTGGCCGCCATGGATCCTGCTCTACAAGCCCTTCCGCTGCTGTACCTGATCCACTACCAGCAGATAAGGCGCCGTCGCGGTCAACACCGCAGGTGCTGTCAAAAACATATCCCCGCATACAACCCCTGTACAACAACAACAACACACAACTGTTGCGGTGAAATACGTGTCATGTCTACAACAAACACCCTGGTGGAGACAGGAACACATCCCATAGTCCAATTACACATGTCTTGCACGTAACAAATTGTCACCTCAGCATCTGGGTCACCCATCTCCATGGAGATGATTGCAACTAGCCCAGTCATGCCGGTCATGTCACCGCAGCGGTGAAGCCGCGGTAAAACCTGCCCACAATGTAGTAGGAGTCCAGCACATTGTCCCAGGCAAGCAAGACCATCATCACAACATCCACACCAAATGTATCATAAACGAAGCACCAATCTGCACAACATAACTGCAGCAAGAAGTCATGTGCAAGGACACTCTCTATAGTGACATCTCATTAGGATCATCAGCAATTGTATAGTAACATGAGTGTGGGGTGAGGCAAGAGTCCCTTCAAAATGACAATAGTCATCATTGCATCCAAATAAGGGTCAGTCCACATACAATGTGGAACAGAGGAGGGCAGAGCAAGCAGTGTGTGTATGTGTATTTCACAGTAGTCCAACAAGGTGTTGGAATGAGTCAGTGAGCCAAGGTAGATGACACATCATTTTAGACACCACTGCCACATAATCACAGATCAGCACAGCCCCCAAGCAGACATTGATAGGCTCATCACATACAATGGCAGACCATATCACATAATGACAAACCCATACCATGCAACACAGTACATAATTTCTGACTCAAACAGCTAACTCAAAGTAAGCACCACTATGCATTTGACTCACATGTGTACTGCTGCAATAAATGACACCATGTGAGTATGTCCAGTACATCAACAACACTGACTACACTCTCAACTCACAGAACACCTACACACCATTACTCCACCTCAACAAAGGTAGCACCAACTACAAAGTATTGAATGAATGCCAAATTGTCAGGAAGAGTCCATCTTGACAGCAGTAAACTCTGACTTGAGACTCATGACAACCTTCCTCTTCCTCACACCTGCCTTCCACTCATGTGAATTAAAGTGAGTAATTGAATAAATGAAGAGTCACTGTGCAGATTAACAACCTTGCAACTGTTCACACTGCATGTTAAGTCCTTGATACCTCTCACACACTTAAACTCTGCCTCATACACATACCATAAGTCAGAAGCACTGTATCATAATAAGTCAACTATCCTAAAGTGGAGTGCACAGTGCAGGAAAAGCATTGAGAAATGACTGCTACCATTTGTACATGACATTCAAGGGGTACCACATATGACACTACACTTAGGACATCAAATAATACATGGGTGGCACAGAGATTACAAATTTATGAAAGTAACATCTGTGCAGTAAACCTGTGATACAGCAATGCAAGTAATGCATTGGCCCAGAATGATATGAACTGTCATAAGCCATACAGTGACCAGCCCCTTATCTGTATCATCTATCTTTACATGTGTATGCCACCAGCACAACACTCATGGCTCACGGTGACAGTCCCTGACTGTCAAACCCAAGTATGACCTTCCCACATACCCCTCATCTACCCATCTCCCACCTTCACTGCTCAACACCTGGGAGAAGCACAGATAAAGGTGAAAATAAGGTCCTGTGAGTTCCCTGATAACCAATGCCACACCCTGGTGTGTATCTACAAATGTCTGAGTCCCACTCAGGGGTGTCTGAACCAATGCTGATCAATTGCCAAACGCATGTATCACAAACCACATCAAAAGAAGTCCAACAAGCTTGGCCATGTGCAGTCAAAGAGTGGATAGGCAATGTGATCCTATACAACCCTGGAATAGATAACATTTCTCCTCTGGCCAACTGCACAGACAGCATCATCCACACTAATCCAAAAATACATGAACAAATGTCAATTATAAACACAAACTGTGTGCAACCAGACAAATCTGCAAACACAGACATAGACACTCCACCAGTTACAAAGTGAGCATGATGTCAATGTGTAGCACAAGCATTCACATGCACAATCCTGACAAGTGACTGTTCAAATATAGGAGGCCATAGCACAATTGTGCACTCAAAACAAGCTAATAAACAAGACTCCACATTGCCGCATGTGACATTCACACAAGAAATACACAGTACAAATTCAACACACATCTGAATGCATTCAAATACACAAACTCCTCACACACAATGTCATGCTAAAAAACACATTACACACACATGGACCTGTCAGTAGAAAGAGCCAACACAGGACAAAGACTGCATCCCTCAACAACAAATACATAACATATCCACATACAAAAACATTACATAGCAAACTCAGCTGGACATATGGGGGACTCACACCTGGCAAGGACAATGCAACATCCACTGACAGCAGTGCATGCACAGTAAGCAGTGTGTGAACATTACCAAAACCAGTATCACACATATCTGAGTGCACCACTATGAACTTTAACATCGCAAATCATCACCGCACACAGAACACATCACACTCAGGATGGGTAGCAGTACCTCAACAAACAGATACACACTTTAGCTATCACCTACTGCTGCACAACTCAGGAAAACACATATGCATGGAACCTGACTAGAGGACTGTTCGGGAAACTCATCTGCTCTGTACATGAGCAACCATGACTGCAATCAAGTAGAAGAAAATAGCACATAACAAATTGTTTCATTTTCTCTCCTTTATATAGCTATTGCCATTATGCATAAAAACAAGCTAGTCAAAGTAATTAAGTATTTCTAAATGCAAATGCTTTTCACATAATTTTAATGTTTTAATATTCAAAGGTTCAGCATTTGCTTTACGTAATTTCTTTGACATTGGAAAATTACTGTTATTGGTTTACATTGACCCTCCAGATCTGGTAATGGCAGTTGTGATCAACAACTGCAAGGTATACAGTACATTTATTGCCTCTAAATAGTCTGAATAGAAGTTAAAGATTACAAATTCATCCAAAAGCAAATTAATCTAAAACACTTCCAAAGAAGGAAAACATTGTTAACAAAATCGATTAATTGTATGGCACAAATATAAGAAGCCTCTTAGTAGGTGGGAAACTGTGTAAACATATTTTTTGGGATGGTGGTGGCTACAAAGCAGTGCCGGGCTACATTTGAATTGCTCTACCAAAATTTCTCAACATTTTGGATTACACTATATTTGCTAATTTTTTGCCAGGAAGATGTAAGTCTCTTGCCAAGAGGCATTTTCTGTTCCAACCAGCCACCCACCAATATATTTTGTTACTTTTGTAGAAGTAAGGCTTTTTTGTGAAAAAAGGGATGCGAGATACCGGCAAGCATCATTTTGCACTAAAAGCGTAATTTCACATAATTTTCAACAAATTTCACAAAATAATATGCAATTTCACGCTCCCGTAGCAAAGCTATTAAAGAAGATTACAAAACTATTCTTTACAACTTGTCACATTTGTACAATAATCACCTGAGACCGCCTGGATTTCGGCGATAAACAAAGTTGTTAATCAATCAGGGTTGGTAAAGGCCAACTACTCACCCTTGAGGGTCTCAAGGCACTCGGGGGGTGGAGGCCTCAGGGGGGCGGCTTCATTTTAATGCACCTCCTATCAGCAAATTGCCAGACACTGCACTCAGACCAATGCTTATCATAATCACCACCTGGGTTGTCCAGGCATTTTCATGCTCATGTTCACTTCAAGAGTTTTTCCACGAGTTGCGTGGAGCAAGGAAAGCATAGGGCGGCACCAGGACCCCAGAATTCTGCGAGGCACGCAGGATGTCAACCTTGGGCTTCTTCATGGTCAAATGAATGCCATTGGCTCTTTGAAAGGGGGACAACTAAACTTTAGGAATTGCCCTTTCCCAGTTGGTGGTTGGCCAATGGAGGATGACTGAATCTCCCAAATCCAAGATGTTGCAGAGCCTCTTCCTGTTGTAGTGTAGCTCCTATTTCCCTAATAGGCTCTGCGCATTGGAATAATATATCCTATAGGTTTGACATAGGACTGAGGTCGGTATGTCCCTATCGAGTATATTAAACTTAATTACTTGTGCCAGCTAGCTCAGAGGCCACTAGAAACTCCTTGACAACAAGAAGGGAGTAGTTTCTGGCAGCCGTAAAACATGACCACTGTGTTTCCCTTTAGAATCAGAACGTGTCCCAGAGTCATGGAAACAATAGATAACTATTTCACTCAGCTCAGTCGTGCATGCTTAGTTTTCTCCAAGTTACACAGAAAGAAATAGACGGGCGTTTCAATAAAAGATTTATTGAACAGTCTTGTTTCTGGTGTAAGTAAAATGTGCTGTTACGATCACAAGACAGTATGCGAGATAAATAATAAATAATAGTGTGAGCAGTAGAAATAAATAATACTGCGAGAGCATTATCTTTTCGTACATATGCTTTTACATAAATAACACAGACTAAAAATGCGAGTACTCATATGATGCGTTTCTAATCTAGTTCTACCCCAATGTACCTAACCTAACCTAGGTGTAGGACGAGGTATGAAGTAGGTGAAGTATTCCTTACTATGGTATACTAAGAGTACGCTAACCCCAGTATGCCTAGTATGCCAAGAGTCCCTCTAGGTTCTAGTCTGCTCCATACCTGAAGAATGAGAGAGGTAGGAATCTCTTTGCCAGACTCGAACTCCAACACCCCGCAAGGGAAGTCAGATCACTGGAAGCTGGACACTCTGCGTGCAGGGAAGACAGCGTCTTCTCAGTGCGTCAGGCCGGGAAACGGGCTCCTCTGAAGTCGAGGTCTCCTCTGATTTACAGGGGCTAGGGAAGGTATATTTATACCTGAGAAGCACCTAAGAATGTTAGCATTGACGTGAGTCGGACAGCGGAAGACGTCATGAATGAACCCCTAAGAAATAATGGTTCATGCATAATATATGAGTCCTTGAAGAAATCAATAGTCCTGGACTAGGGAAACTCCCGCAGCCTAAGGGTTTGTTCTTCAAGAACTCATTGTGACGTTAGGGTGGACGGATGTCAGAGACCATGCCTGTATTTGGAGTGCACGGTTTAATGCCTAAATAAGGGCTGGGATTTTATGCCTATATAAGGGCAGGGCGAATTGTGCCTATATAAGGACATGATACTGGAAAGCCCGTTTATGGACACCCTAAGAGGAATACAACACTGTGATGTCAGTTCCTTTTCTTAAGTATATTTAAAGAAGGCTTCATAAGAGGAAGATGCGTGCAAGGCATTTTGTTCCCTGATTTTTCATCACCATCTTAGCCCCTTGCTGCTATTTACGTCCCTGATTTTAGCTTCAAGTAGGTGGATACATTTTCTGGGGTCTTCTCTTGGTATAGGCTGATGCCATTTCCATCCTTATGTCAGGAGGAGTTTTGTGCCTTATTGATTTTTTAGTACTAACACAATCTAAAACCAAGAATTTCAAGATTTCCAAAGGAGGGTTTCCCCTCCTTGGTTTTTCCTCCTGTGAATCGCCAAAGGAGACACTTGACACTTTTCACATGAATTATTCTGTGTATGATGGTGCCATGGCTACTGGGAGAAGTGGCTCTTTTCTTGGGTGATCTAGAAGGGTACTCAACATAGCTTCTCAGTGTACAGTTCTGGATACACATTTCGTGCCGTGTATGACACAAACAAATAATGCTGATTTGACACAAACAAATAAAATAAGCATGTTACAAAGTGGAAGACTGTGTACAACATAGGATGAGATTTACTAAACCTTTGCACAAGCAGTGGTGCAAATCAAACCAGCAGCAGTGATACACTTTCCAGTGCAAAGAGTGCTTTGTACTGGAAAGGTGCCCCTTTCACAGCGCCAAATTCACTTTGCATCTCTTTGCAACAGTGAAGCATTACAGGGCTGGATTAGTGCAAACAAAACTAGGTCTTGACATAAACATTGATCAACAAAGGTAGCCTGATTGGATTTTGCACCCAAAAGTAAGCCTACTGGAAGCAGACACAAACAAGGGAGAATGTGCTGATTTTCTCAGAAACTGGTGCAGTGCATGTGTGCTGCTGTGCACAACACACATTAAATGTGTCAGAACCTTCTGCCATTGTCTACACATAAGAACTTATACCGGTAGGGAATGCTCCTGTACAAATCCTAGGCAAAAGAGAGAACACTGTCCTCTGTGCAATGGCACAAGGCTTATGCATTGCGCAAGGTATCCTATTTGTCTGCCAGTTGAAGGGATGGCACCAAGAGCAGGCCAATATTTGCAGACAACACCCTTGTATTTTCCTCTTCTCTCAAAGTAGCACAGCAAATTTGGATGCTGCTCTGCATTGCATAAAATCTTGTTAAATCTGGACCAGTTGTCTTTCCCCATACTGGAAGGCTTTTTTTCTGAGAGTTTTAAAGATGTTCCTAGTATTTAAAAAATACTATAATGTCTTGTTTAGGACTCCAATGCAATGAGTGTTAGAACAATAACATAAACACCTTAAAAAGTGAAAGACTGTACAAACTGGTGGGTGTGAAGGTGCTGGGTGGCTCTTACGTGTGGGCCTCGAGGTTTTCCTAGAGTTGGTAAGGTTTAAGCTTTTTAAGTTACTTGCACTAGAAGGCACTATATGAAAACATGAATGGATTTGTATTCTTAATCAAGACCATGATCAAACATCTTTATAAGGTCTACTCTCAATTCTGTAATTAAAATTCAACAACTTTGATTTTTGATTAAGTTTGAGGGGCAACTTGTAAAAGTATTGAAAAGTTCGATGAGGCATTATAAACACAAATTGTAGATGATTTTGAATTATATGAAAAGGATGGCATTAAATTGACTGGTAATGTTAAGTAGACTTTACTTAAAATTGGGTTCACTATATTTGAAAATAAATTCTTTAAAAAAAAATGGAAACACATGAAAATTTAAATCACTTCTTTTATTTACCACTCAGAGATTGACGTCTGCCATCTAGTAACAGTAAATAAAACACCACCTCGTGTGGTATGCGCATGCATGTATGATGATGAAGGGACACGTACATGTCATTGCACTTTTTGGGTTTTTCCTTATGCTGCGCAACATCCACAAAAAGCATTTTTGCTTTTTTTGCTGGTGCTGAACATCA
The DNA here is from genome assembly GCA_963921515.1 of Calotriton arnoldi. Taxonomy (NCBI): domain Eukaryota; kingdom Metazoa; phylum Chordata; class Amphibia; order Caudata; family Salamandridae; genus Calotriton; species Calotriton arnoldi. Next base: position 1,759,338 of record CAWUFW010001155.1, on the reverse strand, counting down.
TCAGCAAAAAGCATTGGCAAAGCCAATATGTCTGCATTGGCAGCAAAAAGTCAAGATTCTTTGGCTTTGCCAATGCTTGTTTTCATCATGTGTTCGCTCTGCTGCTGCTTGCTTTAGGTGAAGTCTACCCAGGATTTTCGCTATTCAGCTTCCTCTCCAGGGAATCATTGATTCTAAATTTTTCCTCAGGGCTAGCTTTTCCCCTGTCTTTCATATATTTGGGGCTATAGCCCTGTAATTCCGCACCACCTGTGGGCAGTCCTGTAGTGTGGCACATTTCCCTCATCTGCCCCTTTCCATTTTTTACCTTTTTCCAAGAATTTGTGTTGTAGATGGAGGCTGTCTCCTGCCTGCTTTCCAGTCTGGCTTCTTTTTTCTTCCTGCAGTCCTAATCCTGGATTTAGTTTTGGGATCCAAATCAGACACTGCCTATTTCACTTCTTTTGGCCTACAGAAGGAGATGTCAGCACTTGACTGGCATCACTCTGCCCAGGGGCAGCTCCTCCTCAGGAGCAGAGGAGCATCGCCCCGCCTGCTGCGAGTGCAAACACAAATAAATAAAATGACATGTCAATGCCATTTTATTTATTTACCACTGCACCGGCCCGTGCTGTGTACAGCACGAGAGTGGGGGCAGGGCTGATCGTGCAAATGAAGGAAGACAGCACTGGTCTACAGTGCGCATGTCGGATTGGCCGGGCATCTTGCGATGGCCAGCCAGACATGCGCACTGTAGACCCAGCAATGCAAAGGCTGTGAAACAGCCTGGGGATTGTTGGCACAGACCCCCAGCCTCAAAATGAGTGCTGGGTGAGCCTGCTTTTCCCAGTTCGGGAGGTGCTTTCACAGCATGAAAGCAGCTCCAGGATTGGTTAGAGTTTCGTTTCACAAGCAGGAAGGAAGTCCTTCCTTTTACTGCTCGTGGACAGCAAAGAGAAGTGCTGCACTGGTCGTGCTCCCGCTCCCGAATTTTTGGTGAGTCATGCAACTTCACGCCTCACCATTTTTTATTTTTTAGCTAGCCGCCACTGTTTGCCCTGCACCTAACCAGATGCATTCCAGTGCTGAAATGACAAGCAGGTGAGGTATGGTTTTTATTTTTTTTTAAATTGTGTTAACACCATGTGATTAACATGCAGTGCAATTAATATATTCTGTTGAGAAGTTGTGTTTATTTTAACAGTGAAACATGTAGGCCTTGATTTTAAAATGGTTGTTGCTGTCTGCAGCCTTATTTCCCTGCAAGCAGTAATCTCTCTGTCCTTTCTTTGCCATGCACTCTGCACACATAAGCTATTTTTGGTACAATGTTTTGAAACAAGGTGTCACTTTCTCATGTACAACATGATGCTTCATCGTTAAGTTTTGCTTTCATGCTGTGTTAACATAGTGAGTTGTTTCAAGGCCTCACCTATTGGGACCAAAATGATTTCTCACAAGAACTTGTCCTTGTATGTTATGTAGCAACAATTTAGGTGTCTGATGATCACCAGGGTGGGAACTGCATTATATGAATCTGTGCGATGGTGCTCACAAATATGATTTCAAACTGTATCATTCTTAAATATGACTGCATTGGGATTGTGAGACCTCTGCACATTCACACCAAATGTGTGGTTCTTTTGTCTAATTTCCAATAAAAAAGGCCACATCCTGAGGAGTGTGGGCTCACTCTCCTCTGATCTATAGCAGGTGACACTATGTCGATCTGACCTCTGATTTCTGATTTATTATACTTGAGCTGAATTATATCTTGTTCTATGATATCATTATTTGCATTTTTATTCAAAGCTGCATGCTTTTATATGACAAATTACTAACTTCCTGACTGCTTGCCATTTATTTTGTTTTCTGTAATGCCTTTTAATTTTTCAATAAACCTTCATGGTTTGATTATAATACTTGTAAATCTTCATTGTGAAGCCTAATACGCTTCACATTTAATTCTGAAATGTTTTTTATTTTTTATTTTTTTTATTGAAGTCGGTACCGGATCACAACAAAAGGAGGCCATCCATATGACACTATGGGGCTGATTACGATGGCGGTCGTAGGCACCTCCGCAGTGCTTGCGGTGGTGGAAAACGTCCATTTAGTCACTCCTGCGGCTGTCATCGCGACCGCCACATTACAACGGGCAAAGACAGCCCTTTTTCCGCCCGTCGCGGAGTTTCCGGATCCGCCAGATTTTTCGTTCCGCAACGGTGCCGGAGGGAGCCAATAGGGAAAGACCGCCGTGCGGAATGACGTTCCGTCCGCCGGACAGATCACGATGCATCAACCAGCCCATCAGAACGCAGCGGAGAAACCAGCTATTTGGACATGGCGGAAGCACAACTGCGGAGATAGAAACTCGAGTCCGGGCCACCTCCACACGTTCTTGGCCGCCATGGATCCTGCTCTACAAGCCCTTCCGCTGCTGTACCTGATCCACTACCAGCAGATAAGACGCCGTCACGGTCAACACCGCAGGTATGTCAAAAATATATCCTCGCATACAACCCCTGTACAACAACAACAACACACAACTGTTGCGGTGAAATACGTGTCATGTCTACAACAAACACCCTGGTGGAGACAGAAACACATCCCATAGTCCAATTACACATGTCTTGCACGTAACAAATTGTCACCTCAGCATCTGGGTCACCCATCTCCATACCCTGCTAACTTAGGGCGAACAAAGCGATACCAAAGGGGATGATGGACGGAGGGTTAGAGCAAATCAAACACTCACCCCCAGTCAACTAATCTGGGATTAATCCATCATCATTCTTTAGCTCACTCCACCACCCCAGTTCAGACATGGCCATATGCAAATCAGTCTGACCCTGTGCCTCATGGGAACAGTCCAGCCCGAACTGCCAAGCCATGTCTTCCCTGGACCGGAAACAAGCATCCTGGGATCGGTTTCGGGTTCAAAACCCTCATCAGCCAGGCTATCTTGAATCCAGTGGCAAAGTGAGCAAGGGACCCACGTCTGGGCATACCCTGCCAACTGAGGGCGAACAAAGCTATACCAAAGGGGATGATGGACGGAGCGTTAGAGCAAATCAAACACTCACCTCCAGTCAACTGATCTGGGTTTAATCCATCATCATTCTTTAGCTCACTCCACCACCCCAGTTCAGACATGGCCATATGCAAATCAGTCTGACCCTGTGCCTCATGGGAACAGTCCAGCCCGAACTGCCAAGCCATGTCTTCCCTGGACCGGAAACAAGCATCCTGGGACCGGTTTCGGGTTCAAAACCCTCATCAGCCAGGCTATCTTGAATCCAGTGGCAAAGTGAGCAAGGGACCCACGTCTGGGCATACCCTGCCAACTTAGGGCGAACAAAGCGATACCAAAGGGGATGATGGACGGAGCGTTAGAGCAAATCAAACACTCACCCCCAGTCAACTGATCTGGGTTTAATCCATCATCATTCTTTAGCTCACTCCACCACCCCAGTTCAGACATGGCCATATGCAAATCAGTCTGACCCTGTGCCTCATGGGAACAGTCCAGCCCGAACTGCCAAGCCATGTCTTCCCTGGACCGGAAACAAGCATCCTGGGACCGGTTTCGGGTTCAAAACCCTCATCAGCCAGGCTATCTTGAATCCAGTGGCAAAGTGAGCAAGGGACCCACGTCTGGGCATACCCTGTCATTGCAGCGGTAAAACCTGCCCACAATGTAGTAGGAGTCCAGCACATTGTCCCAGTCAAGCAAGACCATCATCACAACATCCACACCACATGTATCATAAACGAAGCACCACTCTGCACAACATAACTGCAGCAAGAAGTCATGTGCAGGGACACTCTCTATAGTGACATCTCATTAGGATCATCAGCAATTGTATAGTAACATGAGTGTGGGGTGAGGCAAGAGTCCCTTCAAAATGACAATAGTCATCATTGCATCCAAATAAGGGTCAGTCCACATACAATGTGGAACAGAGGAGGAGCAGAGCAAGCAGGGTGTGTATGTGTATTTCACAGTAGTCCAACAAGGTGTTGGAATGCGTCAGTGAGCCAAGGTAGATGACACATCATTTTAGATACCACTGCCACATAATCACAGATCAGCACAGCCCCCAAGCAGACATTGATAGGCTCATCACATGCAATGGCAGACCATATCACATAATGACAACCCATACCATGCAACATAGTACAAAATATCTGACTCAAACAGCAAACTCAAAGTAAGCACCACTGTGCATTTGACTCACATGTGTACTCACTGACTACACTGCCAACTCATAGAACACCTACACACCATTACTCCACCTCAACAAAGGTAGCACCAACTACAAAGTATTGAATGAATGCCAAAGTGTCAGGAAGAGTCCATCTTGACAGCAGTAAGCTGGAAGCGGGCGCCCCTCTGATCCCGAGTGGGCCCATAATAATGGCGACCGCCATGGCCCTCGACCACTGGGGTTACGATCACCCGCTGGCTCTCTGCTTTTCCTGGTGAGCCTTTCAAATCGACCCACAGCCGGTGCTACTGGGACTGGACCGGCACATCCTGAACGCGCAGCCCCGGCCCTCGTTGGCCTCGATAACGAACCGGGGTCCAGCGCCTCCACCCCCCAACACACCGACTCCGATCGGGTCTGCAGCCGGACACGTCATAACCTTGCTTTCAGCCTCCCCCTTGGAGAGCAGGTCGCTCCTCCACACCACTACTGAAGAGAGTCCATGGAGACGATCATCGCGGCTCCTGGCCGCTGGGGCTCAGATCTCCCGCTGACTTCCCATTTGCTCTGGTAAGCCGCAAGGTATATCCTGCTATCGGAGCCACAAGGGCTGTCCTACTGACGGAGCCTCTGGGGCTGGTCTGGCTCGCAGCACTCGCCCCCCACCGACCGCTGCCCCGGATCTGTGGTCGTCGCCTCCTCCCCCTCGGCACATCGATTCGGTGCTGGTCCGCCACTTGTCTCGTCGCTCCTTTTCCTTTGGTCTCCCCCCTGGACTGGCTTACCACCACCAGAGAGGACCCTGTGATTGTGTTCACCACGGTTCCAGCTTGGCTGGGACTCCCAGTCTTGCTGACCCCTCCCATCCATTGGGGGTGCCCTCTACTTGGCGACCCCTTCACTATAATCCTCTGGGCCATTATTACTATTTTCGGTGTTTCGGCCCCACATGATGGCGAGGATCTGCACGATCTTGCACCACAAAATGGCGGACGGCAGCCCCCACAATACCGAACACACAGGGAGCCGCCTCTCACTTCCATCCTGATGCCTTCCCAGCCCTCTGGGCATGATCTTTGTCTCCCCCTACTGGACCCGACCTGCTGACAACGTTCGTACCCCCTCAATAAGGCCGCCCCTAACGATCGTCGCCTGTCCTTTTAACCACAAGGGAACGATGCTTCCCTGTCCTGAATGACCCACTGGTTTTTATTCCACTCCCTCTCCACCTCACCCTTACTTCGACCCCACAGGTACTGGATCCCATCCCATGCTGAGAGCCTCCTCGAGCAGCTGTCTGTCTCTCAGGACCTGGGCCTAATCTACCCCCTGCGGCCACACAGACTTCTCCCGTACGATATTCCTGATCCGATTAACCTATTCCCCCCAGAGATGCTGACTCCTTTTACATTTTTCTCTGACTTTTTGGCCGAATCGGAACGTTGACACTTCCCATGCGGATAGACTGCTCCCTTACTTTAAATCTGAGCAGCTGCAAGACACTATAGGCTTTATTTGCACTGGGTGACCACACTGACCCACCTTGTCTAGATTTCTCATTATTTCGAATTTTTTGGTACTTTACATTGCCTACTCACAGGCAATCCTCCACAGTGGCACAGGGGATTTTCTTTTCTCAGTGCTAAATAAACTCTCAATTGCACTGCTATTTTTGTTGTTAACTCCCAAAGCGCTCAGATTCCCAATATTATGTTTTTTTGGGGTTTTTTTGGTATTTGTTATTGCCTGCTGCCAGACAATTCTTCACAGTGGCACTAATGATTTTCCCTGTGCTCAATTTAACTCTTAGTGCTCTATGTTGTTATTTTTATTGCCTGCTGCTAGACAATCCTCCACAGTGGCACAAGTGACTTTCTTAGTGATGGTTTGAACTCTTAGTGCTCTATTGTATTGTTATTCTTGGTTGTGAACTCCTTAATCACCCTGTGATTGTAATTTTTACCTGCTCTCATATTTTTCATTATTTGTTGCCTTTTTCATCCTTTGGTTTTCATAAGATCCTCAATTTCCCCTTATTATTTTCCTCTTGCCCCAACTTGCTTTTTACTAGCCGAAGTTTGTAAATTTCTGTATTGTTCTCTCTCTGTAATTTATCTTCCCGTGTTTACTCTGATTGTTACTCTCTTTCTGATTCCTCCGATTTTACCACTTCTCTTCCCCCATGCTCCGACCTCTCTCTCTTCACCTACTAATGACTTGTGTCTAAGCTTGTCTAGGTTTTGCAATATGTGTAATGCTCTCTCACTGTAACTTAGCTTCCTTCCCATGTTTATTTTGACTGTTAATCCCACATTCTGTGTCCACTCCGATACTCCCACATCTCTCCCCTCTAACGCTGACCTCTTATATCCTCCTCCTAGCACGGTCCTCTCTCCCTTCCTGTGCTTGCTCTAATCGCTAACTTTCCCCCCGTCCCTACTCTGACTCTCCCACCTCTCCACACCCTTTTTCAATTTTTTCCCGCCCCGCATCTTACCCTCTCCCCTAGCCGCTTTCAGTTGAACTACCAAGCCCCCCCCTCAATCACTCCCTCATACCACAGGACTCTCCCATCACTAGACATGGCCCCAACTCATGGACCATTCTTTACCACCCTAATCTTTCCAAAAACGCTAAGAAAAACTTTAAACACAAATTACTAATTCGTCACCATGAAACTTTATTTGTCAATAACTACCTCAGCCTCTCCTCCATAATAAAAACCAACTACATCTTTTACTCCAAACGCCCCTCCAAATGGAGAAGCATCTTCCTCCACCACCTCCCCATCACTAAATCTTGTAAAATCCCGTATGGTTTTAAACTATCTACTTCCCCTTCCTCTGCTTTCCTCGGCGAAATCGACATCTCCATTTTCAAATCCGGTAACATCCTCATACAAGCTTCTGAAAATCACTTCACCATCTTTGAACAACATTTCAGCACCTTGTCCTACCTACTATCCAAACCACCTCCTAACCCTTCATCTTCCCAACCGCATGACGCCCTTTTGCCCTCTCCCTCCTCGACCCTAACCCCCCTCCCGTAGGCATTTCAACTGCTAATGATGTCTCCCAAACCCAGACCTCCAACTACCCTCCCTCGCTAGCGACCCTTCCTCCTCCTGACAGCCCAACAGCATACACAGTCTCACAAACTCATTCTCTCCCTAATGACTTATCTCCGCCTACCACTAATCCCACCCCTTACCTCACTACTACCTCCCAGCACCCTCACCTCGAACTCCCTGTTGTTCGACTGCCGGCACCAATATCATCCTCTCTAATTTGCCTTCCTCCCCCTAAGCAGGATGTTATCTCTCCTCACTCCCCTCACGCCCCCTTACCATCTCAGAACACTTATCCTGATTCTACGTATTCCCTTTATGACTCCACGGCCCTCCCTTCGTCCATCAACTTGAGCACTCCTCTCTTCCCCCCTCCTGGCCTTCCACCCCACCCACTCTTCAGACCGCTTTCCCCGGACAACACGGATCATACTCTTTTCCCTCCCGCCCTCTCACCCACCGTCCCTATCACTCCTATAACCCAGACTCTATCTAACATTGAACACTATCTCTTAACCCTATCGTCTGAACTCACTCGACTCAGAAAAGATTTAAACTCCCTCTCCTCCAGGATCCTCCTCAATCGTGTTAATTCCCCCGGCCCTGACTTACAAAACACCTCTAACCCTCAACATTGGAGAACCTCCCCCCGCTGCAACTGTACACATAGGCCCCCGTGCCTCGAGCCATCTCTCCTCCTCTGACCTCCTTGACCTTTGTAACGCTTACCTCCCTAACTCTCCTATTATCGACCCTCCCGTCCCCCACTCAACCATTCCCGTGATCCTGGGGACTAGCAGAATCCCATCCTCCCCCTTCTCACCTAGACCCCCACCGCAACTTACCGCTATCCAATCATGCTCTCCCCCCATAAGCAACCCTAAACCCCTCTCCTGCATGCTGGTTAACTGCCGTTCAGCTGTCCGGCATGTGACAGAAATAGCTGAAACCATCCTTAGCGAAGCCATTGACATCGCCTTCCTTACGGAAACTTGGCTCAATGACCACTCTACATCTATCCTTGACTTGCTCTCCCTCCCCGGTTACTCCATCCTCAGAAAAGACAGACCGGACAGAATAGGAGGTGGTCTAGCCATAATCTTTAAAAATGAACTACAACTCTCGCTTGTCAAGAACTCTGACCATACTACCTTTGAATACCTTGGAGCGGAACTTAAAGCTCAGGGTTCTCCACCAATTTGTCTACATAATATCTACCATCCTCCTGGTGACCCTCTTCCCTTCGCAGAGGAACTTTCCGACCTTCTCACCCAATCCTCACTTTCCAACTCTAAAAATCTCTTCCTTGGAGACTTCAACCTTCACTGGAATGATACTGAGGACTCTACAGTTAACCTCCTCACAAATCTTCTTGAGATTAGTGACCTTAAACAACTTTGCCATTCTCCAACCCACACCAAAGGGGCCACTCTTGACGCCATCATCACAAACAATGATTTGGCCTCCCTTTCCAACATCATCCCCATCGACTGGTCTGACCATCACCTCATTCTCTTCACGATCGCCACCACGGCCCCACCACCCCCCACTAAAAGCATCAAACACAGGAAATTGACCAGAAACCTTCATCTTATCCCCCCTGGCGAACTGGAGACTAAACTCAAAGCTTAACTTCTGCTCACTCCCCTCTCCCAAAATGCTAACGACTTCACCGAACATTTTAATAAATCCGTCAACGAGGTCCTAGACCAAATTGCCCCACCCAAATTAAAAACTCAAAGAAACATCCCTTCAAAATCCTGGTTCAACTCAGATCTCAACAACGAAAGACGCTCTCTTAGATTGACTGAAAGAACTTGGAGGCAATACCCATCCCCCTCCCATCTAGCCCTCCTCAGATAGGCTAGGTCCAACTACAAGAAACACATCCTCAATGAAAAGGCTTCCTTCTTCCGTGCACAACTTGATCGGGCCAAAAATAGACCCAGAGAACTGTTCAGCATCGTCAAAAACCAAACATCCTCTGCCCCCCCAAAGTTGAAGGCCTCAATTGAGAAATGCGAAGAAATTGCGAACTTCTTCTCTGAAAAAATCACCAAAATTGATCAATCCTTCCTCTTAAATCCCCTCTCACCCAACCCACTATCTTCCTATGAAATTTCTTCTGAATCTCCCTCCTTATCAAATCTTCCCCCCGACTCTTCACACCTCACCCTCGTTACTTTCCCTCCTGAACCCAACCCCAATAATCCCCAGCAAAAAAATAAGGCCTCCTGGCATAATTTCCACCCCGTTACTGAACACGAAGTCTATAACATCATCACTAATCTAAAACCATCCTCTCACACCAAAGACCCTCTCCCTTCTAACCTAGTCCAAGATCTAAAACATATCATTGCTCCATATTGGACCACTATCATCAACTCCTCCATGGCCACGGGGTGTGTCCCTGCCTCCCTCCAACTTGGACAAATCACGCCCATTCTCAAAAATCCCAATGCCGATCCTAACGACCCAAATAATCTCCACCCTATCTCTAACCTCCCTCTTCTCTCCAAAGCCCTTGAAAAATGTGCCCTGCTCCAATTGGATAAACACATCAACACTTTCAATCTTTTTGACTCATTGCAATCAGGCTTCAGAAAAGGCTGCAGTACAGAATCGGCCATGCTTAATATAGTTGACGACATCCATCACTCCCTCGACAAGGGCGAGTCTAGCCTACTCATTCTCCTCGACCTCTCTGCTGCATTTGATACAGTTAACCACTCTGCCTTACTTAACACTCTTAAAGCTCGCTTTGGCCTCAATGGTCTTGTCCTCAAATGGTTCACCTCCTTTTTCCAACACAGAATTCAACAAATCAAAATCTATGACTGCCTTTCTAACCCTACACCTGTCTCCCTTGGTGTCCCCCAGGGATCTATTCTCTCTCCCGCTCTCTTCAACCTCTTCATGGAACCCCTTACCCTCATTCTTAAACATGCAGGAATCAATTACCACCTCTATGCCGACGACACCCAACTTTACTATAAGATTAAATCCCGCTCTGATGTTCTGCACCTCAACGACACCCTGACTAAGATCCAATCATGGTTCCACTACAATCATCTTAAACTCAACCCTAAAAAAACCGAAATCATTCTCTTCTCTCCTAAAAACAACCCACTCCCCATACAAGACTGGATCTCCGACCTTAACGCTCTCAACTGTTCAATCACCATTTCCAACTCAGTTAAATCTCTCGGTATCACCATTGGCAATAGCCTTACTCTTATTTCCCACATAAAAAACTCGGCCAAAGGAGCACTCTTGACCCTCCGTCATCTCAAGAAAATTAAACCCTTCATCCCTGCTGACGACTTCAATTCTGTGGTCCAATCACTGGTCCTGTCGAGAATCGACTATGGTAACGCTATCCTCTCTGGAACACCTAAAGTCCACTTAGCACCACTCAAATATGTGCTCAACCTAGCTGCTAGGCTTATCTCCGACTACAAACGTTTTGACCACACCTCCCCTGCCCCTAAAGCCCTCAAATGGCTGCCCGTCGAAGGCAGATCCACCTACAAGATTGCATGCATTACGCACAAAGCCCTTCACCAAAACACCCCGCTGTACCTCTCTGATAAACTCCACAAAGCGGGCTGCGCCCCACCTATGAGGAGCACCAACGCTCTCGTCCTAGTCCCCCCTCTGTTAAATAAGAAATGCACACAAGCTCGCTCCTTCTCCGGAAACGCTCCAACCATCTGGAATACCCTCCCTAAAGACCTGCGCTGTAACCCCTCCTACTACAGCTTCAAAAAAGACCTAAAACTGCACCTCCTCAACAAATATTGGGGTCCATAATACTTGCCTCTGACACTGACACCCACTCTGATCCCCCCCGTCAGGCTCCCCTCTACTGCCCCCGGTCTCTCTCCTCCCCATTCCCCCTCTTTACTCACCTCCCCCATGCTACTCTCTCCACTCCCCCCTAACTCCCCTCCCTGCCTGTGCCTATTCGTCCTAGGTCTATCCTTACCCATCCCCTCCCACTGTCTCCCGCCTCCTATACTTCTTCCCCTTCCCTTATCTTTTCTTTACCCACCTTCCCTAGCCTAAATACTCACTGCCCGCTTAAGCTTAACGTAATCCTTATGTAAATAGCCTTCGTATTAATCTGTTCTCTTTGGTCTAATGGTTCTGATTGCTACTTCACTAAACAAATGTTTTATTTCCGTCCCTCCTCATACTCCTGTAAAGCGCTCTGATACCCCTGGGTCCAGCCAGCGCTATATAAAACCTTTTAAATAAATAAATAAAAATAAATAAATAAAAAATGACCTTCCCACATACCCCTCATCTACCCATCTCCCACCTTCACTGCTCAACACCTGGGAGAAGCACAGATAAAGGTGAAAATAAGGTCCTGTGAGTTCCCTGATAACCAATGCCACACCCTGGTGTATATCTACAAATGTCTGAGTCCCACTCAGGGATGTCTGAACCAATGCTGATCCCAAACCAATTGCCAAACACATGTATCACAAACCACATCAAAAGAAGTCCAACAAGCTTGGCCATGTGCAGCCAAAGAGTGGATAGGCAATGTGATCCTATACAACCCTGGAATAGATAAAAAATTCTCCTCTGGCCAACTGCACAGACAGCATCATCCAAACTAATCCAAAAATACATAAACAAATGTCAATTATACACACAAACTGTGTGCAACCAGACAAATCTGCAAACACAGACATAGACACTCCACCAGTTACAAAGTGAGCATGGTGTCAATGTGTAGCACAAGCATTCACATGCACAATCCTGACAAGTGACTGTTCAAATATAGGAGGCCATAGCACAATTGTGCACTCAAAACAAGCTAATAAACAAGACCCCACATTGCCGCATGTGACATTCACACAAGAAATGCACAGTACAAATTCAACACACATCTGAATGCATTCAAATACTCAAACTCCTCACACACAATGTCATGCTAAAAAAACATTACACACACATGGACCTGTCAGTAGAAAGAGCCAACACAGGACAAAGACTGCATCCCTCAACAACAAATACATAACATAGCCACATACAATAACATTACATAGCAAACTCAGCTGGACATATGGGGGACTCACACCTGGCAAGGACAATGCAACATCCACTGACAGCAGTGCATGCACAGTAAGCAGTGTGTGAACACTACCAACACCAGTATCACACATATCTGAGTGTACCACCATGAACTTTAACATCACAAATCATCACAGCACACAGATCACATCACACTCAGGATGGGTAGCAGTACCTCAACAGATACATACTTTAACTATCACCTACTGCTGCACAACTCAGGAAAACACATATGCATGGAACCTGACTAGAGGACTGTGCTGGAAACTCATCTGCTCTGTACATGAGCAACCATTACTGCAATCAAGTAGAAGAAAATAGCACATAACAAATTGTGAAACAGTGCTGAGGGGCACATTGGTTCTGGACACAGATCATCCTCCCACAGTATAGTGTCACACTATGGAGTGGTGGGGAGGGTCAAACACTGGCAAGGCATGGAGTGGCAGATATCAGACTGAAGTGGTGTGTACATTAGTATTGTACAGGTGAGGAGTGTACAGAGCAAAAACACATAGAGGAGTAATTCACAATGTGTAGGCATCAAAAGCTCCTCTTGGGGCTGGTATGACTCTGAATACCACATAGTGGACAAAATAAAGTGTAAATTGACATCAATGTATGTGAAAAGTCACTTATAATGTTTGTTTGCCTGAGCCAGTCAGCACAGTGAGCACAAAGGTAAGCAAGAGCCATGGCTGATCACAAAACCACAACACAGACATTACAATGACACTCTCTGCATACTCACAAATGATGTGGACAACAAGTAGGTGTACCCTAGGACTGCAAGGTCATACCGACACACTGCACATTGCTCAAGAAACAACTCTGAGCTGTGCCCACAATCTACAGCAGGTGTCTGATCATGTAAACAAACAGGCACTCATCAACTGGATCATACATGTGTATAAGGGTCATGCTCAAGGGCACATACATATCAACACTTCAGCTAATGACAGGACAATCACACTGTATGAGTACTCAAGTGCACACATCCAAATGTACCCATGTGACTATGAAGCCAGACCTACACAAGATGACTACACATCTACACTGCTGTGTACACATCAAGATAGATTCCACAGATATGACGGACCCTGTCCACCCCTCAAGTTATCATGTGAATAGAATTCTCTGCTGTTGTGGTACAGCATCCAAATATGACATGTGTACAAAACTAGAGACCCGACAATAGAATGATTAGGACAAGAGTAGACCATCACAGACAAGCATCATTGCACCCTCAAGCCTCTGAGTCAAGAAGCACAAAAGTGGCTGTAACCTCTGGCAACCTCTGCAAAAGAAAATCAAGCAGATGCCAATGTGAATGTGGCATACAGAGCATGTAACAGATGAACATATACACATACATTGCACTGCATCATTAGCAAGGGCAGCGACAAAGCTCAGAACATAAATAACACTCTTTATTACATAAACTCTGTATCGGCATCAAAAGTGCAAAACATTAAGGCCATCGGCCAGTCCAAATTTCAAGTCCACACATGTGTGTGCATCAAAACTTGCGCAACAAACATGTAACACAGTCCACTACCATGGGAATCACCACAGGATAGGGGCCTCAAATGGGCAGTCCAGGCACCGCTCAGGAAGGAATGGGGTGGGAAGGGGGACTTGGCTTTAAAATTGTGTGGAAGTTGAACTGGGAGGGGTCTGATTGTCTGGGCTAGTCGGAGGAGTGGACCTGGGAGGGAGAGAACTGGCTGAGGTGGAGGGATCCGTGGATGTGGGAGCATGAGGGCTGGTTGGACCGGGTGGAGTGGTGGCACGGGAAGGTAGAGACATGCTGTGTGGAGGCTCAGTGGCTGATGGTGAATGTGGAGGGCTGGGTCTCAATTGTTTTGGGATCCGATATCCCCCAAGTGTCTTGCCACAAGTGAGGAGTGAGGTGGCCCCAACAGCCTCCCTCTTCCCCGAAAGTGTAGCAGGTGGTGGTGTATCTTCCCGTGGGGATTTTCTAGACCTGGTGGTACGCTGGGGTGGGGGTTGCCTTTTCCCCTGCCTCCCCTGTTGTGGAGGTACACTCCCCACTTTGCTCTCTTGTCCACGCTTCACAGGTGTGTGGGTGGGAGTCAAAGTTTTGGGTGAAACAGCCTTCTGAATGTGTTTGGGGGTAGTTGTGGCAGGCATCAGGTTCACTGCAGACAGGGCAAGAATTTGTGTGTCTTTGGGATCAGGTGTGGGGATGGGAGTGCCCTTGGAGGGTGATGAATCTGAGGAATGCAATGTGGATGCATGTTTTTTGGCCTTATGCCTCTGAGTGTCCTGTGAGGGGCTTTTTGTGGTGCGGTCATGTGTGCTCTTTGTGTGCTGTGGTGACGGCGTATGGTGTCTGGTTCGCTTAGAGTGCTGTTGTTGTGTGCTGTGTGTGGATGACTCGGTACCTGAGAGCTCTGATGTGTGTGTACTCTGGTCAGGTGGGGGCACTGGGAGTGTGGTTGCGGAAGGGACAGGAGCTGGACTGGGAGCTTGGGACTGCTGAATGGCTGCCATCACTGTGGAGGACAAAGACTGGACAGTTTGGTGTAGGCCACCCACGTCCGAATGAATGAATTCCATCAACGCAACAACCTGTGACAAATTGTTGCCATGATCCTGGAGGGCATTCAGGAGCACAGTCTGACCCACACAGAGCTGCTGCAAAATGTCTATGGCCTCCACACTGAGGGCAGCAGGGGAGACGGGTGCAGGGGTAGCGGTGCCTGGGGGAAGGAGACTCTACCCTTCTTAGGGCTGCGGGCACGGATAGCACTTTGGGGAGCATCCGGGACGGTGGACACAGGACGAGGTGTGGTGTGGTGGGAGAAGATGCAGATATTGAACTTCCTGTGCCCGCCAACACCGAGGAGTCACCGCTGGATTGTGAAGATGTGGAGGTTGGTGTTTTTGGGCGGGAATTCTCCAGGGCACTCCTGTCCCCCTCCGAGGCGCTGGTCCCCTCAGTGTCACTGAACTCCTGTGTGCCAGTTGTGCCAGTAGCTTCCCCAACGGTGTCTGGCCCCTCTCCTTCCCTGCCCTCGGTAGATGCTGAAAGAGACAGAGACATAGGTTCAGTAAAGGGGCATACTCACAAACATCATATGCAATACAAATACTTTTACTGAAACTCCCACATTTAACTACTCCATGTACTGTCAGCATATTGCACATTTGTGCAATCATCAGCTGATGCATGGAAACATGCTTAGTCAATATTCATGCTCCAAGTTGCGTTGACACAGCCAAATAGCTGTGCATGTACCTACATTTCAACATCACATAAAATTGTCTGTAGGCACACCTACGTGCCTGTAGGTAAGATAGCTACACATCCATATATGTTGTCTCAGTCACATCTGGTGTATATTTCACTGAACACCACCTATACAAAGTAAAACCTATCCATTTGCAAGTGATATTACCTCCTGAAATCCACTATCTTTGGCACTGAAGCACAACTACAGTTGTACATTGGTGTCAACTTTGTAGATGTGTCAATTTATTTGAAGTGCCCAGCACACATCTCTAAATGCACACTAACATGATGCTCACTGCTGTTCACTGCCAGTTGATGTCTCTGAGACTCACACTGCTGCGTATGTCACATGGACACATCTGTTTTGGTATTGAAGTGCAAATAAGCCCCATGTAACAATGTAGCCACGTAGACAATGCACAATAGCATGATAAGGGCAATGTAATGCAAGGCCTTCATGTGTTGTGACATGTCACATACCAACATCTTATCAATTGCCTGACAGGCCTTCGTTGCTCCAAGGTATGATAGTGCCTTCTGTAGATGAAGTTGTGAGTGGCCTCCATTAGGACAGCTAATGTGTGCCAATACCTATGGTCTGGCACATGACATCCCTACGTTGTGCTGACTGATGACATCGATGACACATCAATGTGCCAAGAATTCAATCACTGATTAAAAGCAGTAGCCACAACTTCACCATGCACTGATACACATGGACACCCCTCCACAATGCACACATACATACTGAGGACTGACACTCTGAGTAACATTTGCTTTTGTTTATCTATCAAATTACAGTACAACCCCTCAGTCACATCACAATTTGCCCTACCCACTGATCACATCCAACCATGTTAAGCCCTAGTGCCAAAACAATCTCACAATAGCCTGGTTCTGCAACATTGCATTTAAATTTCAGAGTCTAACCATCCTAGTCATGTTGCCATGTGCACAATTGGCAAATCAGCCAATGCATCACTGCAATCATCACCATCTATTCCATCAGCACCTATGTGCACTTGCTGACACTGTGGCAGGAAATTACATCATGTGATGCCATGCTGCTGATATTTGGCTAATATGTTTTGCAATGATGCTGTCATCTCTATCATTGTGAAAAACACAACCCATGGGACAGGTGTGACCTCTACCAACTCACTGCTCCCTGAGTCCACATTTGTGCATTTATCTAGCCACTTACACATCATCACATGAGCACACTATTGCCGTAGCCACACAGCACACACAAGCCGGACAAGTGTACTGGGCTACACACTTCACACAACGAATTTTCCTGTGTAGGAAGGTATCATTTCAGACAACATTCACAAAATGTGAGATGAAAACATGTCTAGCTGACTTGCTATGACAGCGTTCATGGATTTCCCACATGAGCAACAAAATGTTCTACACATGCAGAACTTCTGCAAGCAACACTGAGGATACTTAGGAGCCATTGCATCGCACCAGAGACATCACAGAGGTCCGCACTTGCTCTGGGCGGGGATTCAGGCAGTCACTCATGCGCAAAGTCACACTTAGCACAATACTCACCCCCAACTTGCTGCTGTTGGGCCCTCAAACGTCCATCCAGCTCTGGCTGTGTCACTGCCAGGATGCGGGCCATTAGTGGTGTCATGCTCCTGCGCGCCAGCCAGCAATGTGGGAATGGATAATCAACAAAGTCAATGTTCAGTGCAACACATGTGCCATCATGGCTGGCTCAGCGACTTGGCTTTGGTTGGTGCTTTGCCACGTGATCCTCCTGTGGTGTTTCTCAGACGGCCCCTCTTGCAGTTGGCAGGGCGTGCCTCTGCTGCAGGCTCAGAGGTGTCTGAGGAGTCATTGTCTTGCAACTCACCCATCTCTGTGGCCGCAGCTGAGGTGGTGGGAGTTTCAGCAGGCTGGCCACTGGAGGGGGGTTGAGCCGTCATATGAGCAGCATGTATATCCCTCAGAACACCCACAAGCTGGCCCATGAGATTAACAAGTTGTCCCATTCGTGTGTCCATGGACCTCTGCAGCAGGCGGAGCTCAGGCAGTTCTTCTACAACCTGGCCCATCTGTCCCTGGTTCTGTTGGTATGCACCGAGGATTCTTGAAACTGTGACCAGGGCTTCTGTCTCAGTGTCCTCATGTGATTGTCCCCCAGTTGCCCTCCCACCTGCCCTGCTGACACGGACCTGTGGCATTGGCTGTCGATGCACCCACACACTATCTCCGGCATCCTCAGCTTGTGTGGTGGTGATGGTAACCACTGAGCCAGGGACAGTGTTGCAGGCAGCTTCATAACTGATAAACTAACTTACGCATAGGAATAGCTCGGCAGTCTATTAGCATGGCAACTCTCCGGGGTGGGGGGGGGGATGCACAGGCGGGGGAAGGAAGGCAAGAACTCAAAAAAACTAGGCATATTTGAAATGTTGTGGGGCAACACCAGGGGGGGGGCAGAGAGTAGGCCTCAAGGGGGATCCCCCATACAGTATCTCCCACTCCACAGGTCTCTGATCCAGGGCATGCACCAATCTACTCAATCACTCACTCACTATACCATCTTGATTCTGAAATGTTATTTGATATTGAATTGCTTTGAATGACCAGATCCGGAGAAGAGCAACAAAAAATCCTTAGGATCTTAACACTGCTCCTGGTTCATTGGAATTTCTTTAATATGACGTTAGAGAAACAGTGCTACATCACAAGTGAGGTTCCGCAGGAAATTTACCTGCCGAGTGGATGTTGCGTCACAGGCCAGAAGCCCAGCTATCAAGTACACAGTGATCCTTACCCATGACATCGTCTCTGGAGGACCGACTACTGTGAGATTATGATGATTGGAGTGGCACTGCAGAGGCTTTCCTACCTAAAGTTTTACATCACCAGCGCACAAAGGCCATTCACTGAAATTTGTGACGTGTTACAAAGATATGTTGATGGTATTGCCTCCTTATTTCCCCTTTTATTATAAAGTCAGTTTCTCTCTTTATCTTACAGAGAATGAGAACTCATTTTGAACTTATATCAAACAGACACAACCTGTGTTGACTGTATCAACTCCTGCAAAAGACTGTTTATTTACATTCCACTATGTTTGGTTGCCTCTATATCTTATGGAGAAAGGAATCTTAAACCTACATCTAACAGGTATGACTCCTTTCAACGATGAAGATATTTCAGGTGTTCACACAGAGCGCACATTAGTGCAAAGGACACGAAAGGTATGCTTCGAACTCATTAAATATGGGCAGAACAGGGTTTTAACATATACTTACAAACGTGAAGAGAACCAGAGCAAACGTTTAAGAAACCATATAGAGAGTAAAACGTGAAGAGGTCAGATATCTGGGGCTCTGCAGAAAGCAAGAAAATGTAAGCTCTTCTAATGTCTGGAGTCTGGAGTTGAGGCAGCAAAACGCTTGATTACGTTTTCTCCTTTTCACTTTTATAATGGAAACTCGAAGCCAGACTTGATATATTTCTTGTGAAAATTAGAACCATCTGCAATGATGGGGAGGAATTTTCGTGGTAAAGGCATTTGCGTGGTAAAAATGTTTGTTGTAAATGCATGCGTGGTAATGATGCATGGTTGTACTAAAGGCGAAGTAAAGGCATGCGTGGTAGTTGCAAGCGTCGTTCCGTCATACAACCATTTTGGCTTGCAGAGGTGGTCTAACTAGCTGAAAGCAGCTTTTAAAATCTTAGCAATATGAGGAAACCTCCTTGGGTGAGAATCCAGAAGGTCTGGCATGTGGGACAATTCTAGGTGTTCTTTCACAAAGTTTAGTGGTATGCCATTGCTTAATTTGAGCAGGTGGTTTCGGGTGGGACCCACTTGCACTCATTTTTGGGGACCAGCACTTATTTGCCCCATAAGACATTTACCAAGAGTAAGAAGGAAAGAACGCACAAAGGGGATAAGAGAAGATTAAGAAAGACGTAGAAACATTCACATAGTGAGAAAGCAGGAGCGATAATAGTGAGATAAAGGGGCCGGGAGCGTCTGGCACTGGATTAAAGAGGCATGAGGTTGATCCAAGAATACCCGTCCTTGTTATTTAACTCATCAACATTTAATAACGCCGCCCGTGGGCTTCTAAGCAGAGCTTTGGGCACTGGCACTCTTTCTTTTGCAAATTAAACACTGTATGCAGACCCTTGCATGAGTCGGGAGAGGTGTCGGAGTGTGGGAATAAGTATTCTTTCCTGAAATGTTTCTATTTGATGGTGAGATGTGCCGTCCAGGCCCCCAGACTGTGCAGGAATGTATCAGTTCCAAAATAAAAACCATGGATGAAACCTTCAATATAGTTAACTGTCATACACATATGGAGGACAGTACTACTGAAAACCTAAGGAGAGAGGGAAACTACAGCTGTAGAGTCAGAGACAGATTGTGGGATATGGAGGAACGGGGGGTAGTGGGTCTTGTAGATGGAGCCAGGCTGAGCAGAATATACCACAGTGGTTCAGTGTAAATGTATAGAGGATGGGTGATCAGATAGAGCCCTTAAGGAAAACCGCAGCAGAGAGTGGAGGATCTGGTAGTTGCAATCTTAATAAATTAATATCAGTTACTAAGGAAAAAAGATGTAATCTAGAACCTTCTCAATGCATCATCCTAGAAAACAGAGTAGAAAGCAGCGTTACCGGGGTTGTCACCAAGGACAGACTGCTCTTATCCAGTGTTAACAGCAATGCTCAGCATCTGGTGAATTGCAGTTCAGTGCAAAACTTTTATCTGTTGAGTTTAGAACTGTGCTATAAAATAAGGGAAACAATTATAGTAAAATGGATTCTGCTGGTATTTTCAACATCTTTTCTGTGCATTGTCATAGGGGCCTGCCTTCCAATGCCTGTTTTATGAGAGGCCAATGTTTGTGTGTGCCCCTTTGAATTTGTTCCCCAATTATTCTCAGTTGGACTGCTTTCTAATAGACCAATACTTCGGAGAAGCCCAGTCCCGCCATCTACACTGAGGCCTTGAGCAACCTCAACAACAATCTTGAGGTCTCCCCTGCAACACAAAATTAACCATGTGTGTCTAGAGGGCCACAAAGACCTTTTGTTATTCGTAAAGATAGGGCCTAGAATTTGAATAGAAGCCTGGGAATTACGTTACATTTGAGAGCTACCACTCTACCCATCTCCCTATATATATGTAGGTCTTGCGCCTCAAGTTATCTTCTAGGTCTCATAATAGTGGAGGTATATTGGTGATGTAAAGTCTGGATACTTTAGGGGGGGTATAGGAATTCCTAAATATTTTTGCAGAGTCCACGGATGTTCAAAACAAATAGGACTACATTCCTCAGTGCCTCACTTTCTTGTTTGTCTAAGTTAATGAGGAGCAGAATAGATTTCTCTTCCTTAATTTAGTATTGTGATGCTCTTTCGTAGTTTTTTTATTTTTTTTATATATTTTTATTGGTTTTTTGTACAATTAATAGAATCATTGTTTAGTTCTCATACAGTTCTATGATACATTATCATTCTATACATATCTATGTAACAGAGTGTCTTACATTTCAACATTATGCCCCACCTCCCGTGGGTTAGCTTATACATCGATGATTGTTCACTTCAAACTTTCCCAATTCTATAACTCAATATTCCCCCCTTTCCCCACCCCCCCACCCAACTCAGCTCCGTAGACCTCACGTCCTATTACTGCTAGTGTCTCGCTTAAATCTCCATATTGTCACCAGTGTGCCCATCGTATTTTGTTTTTTAGTTTCCCGCTACATTTATGTAGTGTTATTGTTATGGGGAATTCTTGGTAGGTGTTAATGTTGTTAGTTGCATGCTCCTAATGTCTGCCAGCATTGCAGTCCATGCGGTCAGGTCATCTTCCAACTTTTCGTCTTGTCTGACCTTTTTCATGCGTGATGCTTCTGCTGTCGCCCACTCGCACATGTCTCCCAGCCACATTTTCATGCGGGGTGGGTTTGGGCTTTTCCAAGATATCGCAATTCATCTTTTTGCCAGTATAAGCCCCAACATCACTAATCTCCTACTTAACTTTTTGTTTTTGGGTGTCGGTAGTAGTCCTAGCAATACTGTTTTGATTTCTTTAGGGATTGTCCATCCTGTGGCTTTTTCCAGCTTATCTATAA
This sequence comes from Calotriton arnoldi, assembly GCA_963921515.1. NCBI lineage: Eukaryota > Metazoa > Chordata > Amphibia > Caudata > Salamandridae > Calotriton > Calotriton arnoldi. Next base: position 1,737,618 of record CAWUFW010001155.1, on the reverse strand, counting down.
CTTCAGTCCAGTAGGAAGCTATAAACGAACATTGCCACACCACATGCAGAAAATCCACCTCTCCCTCATTACATCTGAGGCATTCAGGTGTCCGGGTTGGGAAACTTTTACTTAGTGTTTTGGGAGAGAGATATGTTTGATGTATATAATTATATTGAACCAGTTTAAACTTTGGGTTGGAGTTCACTTTCTTAACTCCCTCATGCACTTTGACCCATTCTCGTTCAGATAGGGCCTCTCCCAGGGCCTCCTCCCAGCGTGCCTGGACCGGTAAGGTCGGGGCTTTCAAGTCCTCCCTAAGTGCTCGATATATATGCGAGATTAGACGGCCACCCTGTGCCATTTAGAGCATTGCCTGGAGCACTTTTGTTACTGGTGGTTCCTCCGGGAATGACGCCCACAGCTCACTGGTCACATGTGATATCTTTATGCTCTTTCGTAGTTATTAAAGGTGGATTAAAGGTTGTTTATTGAGACAAGTGGGTCTGTCACAGTTAAAACATTGTCTGTGTAGAAGGAGAAACAAACCTCCCCCCAGTAGCAACCCCCCTTGAATATTGTTGATTCTCAAGTGGCAGTGGTCCAATGGCCAGTTCCTCCATGAAGTTCTAGCCAGGAAGACTGTGTACCGGTTACTAATATTCCAGATTTAGGTGTGCGGTAGGAGGCATTACTATTTTTGCATATGTCTCTCCAATGCTAAATCTCCAAATGGGTTCTGTCATGAAAGTCCATGTCACGCTATCAAAGGCTTTTTCTGCATCCAGTGCAGTTATAGACAACTTTATTTCCTATTGTTCCCTTTCTCAAATTGGTGAACTACGCATCTGATGTTATTGAATGTTCGGCGCTCAGTGATGAATCTGGACTGATCGCCATGTATAGAGCCTTGAAGTATTTCTGCCAACCTGTTGGCTTGTTACTTCATATATATTTCATTGTCAATGTTGAGGAGTGCTATTGGTCTGAATGCACCACATTACATCAGTCTTTATCCACTACTAGAATAGATACTGAAGCCCCCCCAATTTCTGCAGTAGATCTAAAGACTTTTGCCATTGTGGAAACAAGGAACTGCAAAAGTTCTGTAAAACACTCCAATAAATCCGCCCAGATCCAGGAATGTGAAGTATGTCATTTGTTTTATTGCTAACAAGATTTAAGCCTCTGTTAAGGTACATTCAATTCTTCCCTCTGTTCCTAAATTACCTTTAGGACGTGCAATTTATGAAGAAATCTAGTTAGGGCCCGATGTGACTCTTCCTTCTCAAGAATAATTTTGCATAGAAGTCTCTGGACAGAACTGCCTTGGCCCTGTCCTTGTAACAAATCTTTCCTAAAGTTTATTTGTTTACCTAAGATGTCTGCCTTGCCCTTATTGGCTTTTAGGGCATTCACTAATAGTGTGTGAGCTGTAGCACCTGTTTTATAGAACTTTTACCTTGAGGGTTAATAAAGCTCTCTAAGATCAGTAAACCAGCATGGTAGTGAGCGGGCCCTGATTTTCATTAGCTTACCTAAATCAGCCCTGGTGCCTGCTCTTATATGTGCTTTCTCTGCCTTCTTAGTTCTTTTTGCCACTTGTTTCTCTATTCCTCTAAGCTGCTGCTGCCACCAGGGCTATCAGTTTCCCTCTCACTTCAAGCTTGAGGGTATAACACTTCTAGCTATGTTGAGTGATTAATTTAAATCAAGGTATTCCCCTATTGTGGCTCCGATCTCTGCCCTGTTAACTTCATTCTGCATAAGGTATCTACCCAGGTGCCATTTCCTGTCCCTTAGGAATGTTTAACCATTAATTATTAAAAACACGTGTTAATAAATAAACAATTAATTAAAATACAATTAACACAACAAATAATCAATTAAATTATTTACATAATTATCAATTAAATATTTAATTAACATTATTTACAAATATGTTAACATATGCAGCATTTAAGAAAATCTCATCCTGTGTTTTTAACTCCTCATGATGTCTATCTGCTCGTCTGTTGGTCTGGAAATCATGAACAACACTATGGACAGTCACTCATAAGAAGCACAATTTTCTGTATTGTTCTGGCTTTAAAAATAAATACAGCCAGGAAACGCATTGTTTTCTGTCTGTATTTACCTGTAGAAATCAGTAAAACAGAGCTCTGGTAGCCTTAGTCACACGATTTGTTTGTTGGCTATAGGTCAGAGGGCAGAGGTTATAGATGCCTGGCAAAAAGCTAATAACACTGTACAAACAACAAGCCTATTTTAGAACCAGAAGCTGAACCACTTATTGTGGCGATTGCTACAGATGAAAATATAAAATGTGATATGACGATGTACCTAACACTGGTCAGCAGCCGGATTTCTGATTGAGGCCCAAAATACAGTACATGCCATTTTGGATGTGTTATTTTAACAGCTGTGTTTTTGTAAACATTGAGAATGAGTTTATCTTCTTTTTCAAAAAATGACAAGCAAAGGCATAAACAGCTGCCGCAAGTGGTGCCTCAAACTCTGCACTGCAGACTCCCTTAATAGGGTAATGAATACGCGTTCTGACTGGCTGCTGGACCAGTCAATAACTGACAGGCGTTGGAATGGGCGTTAACTTGCAAATATTGGAGGCAGCAATAGCAAAGGAGTATCCTCTTCCTCACAGCAGTGGGCACTCTGTTGACAGTGTGCACAGCCGAAGGTTCCGTATGGCTGATAGAGAAGAGCTCTTACTGCTCTGCTAGGTCAGAGAAGGCACTCTGCAGCCAATTGGGAACGGGCACCAGAGACCATCATTGTAAACCGGCTCCTGCCTCACTAGACTGCCCATTGGCACAGATTTGTAATAGAAAAATTACCCTGTGGGAAATGGCACTCACAAATAGATAGTTATGGGAGTAATGCATGGCCCTGAACGTTTCCTCAGAACGAACTGAACCTGTGTTATTTAAATAGAACCCTGTGATATCTCTCTTTCTCTCTCTCTCTTTCTCTCTGTCTCTCTCGCTCTTTTGTCTGTGCCGCAACTATGCAGAGAAACCTTCACACAAGGGATAAAGGGCTGTCATCTTCTGAGGTGACCAATGCATCTATCATGGGGACCTGAAACAGAAATGATCAGTGCATTTCTTCACCCATTGACAGCTGTCTGTTCAGATTACGCTTCCTTTGTACCTCTGATACCTTCCACTTACAGTAAGTCACTTTTTTCTTGGTATTTACCTGTGCCAGAGTGTTTGGTGTGTTTCTCGTTTGGCAGTAAACTTTTCAGATACTGCGCTTAGAAGCCCGCAAACACATTAGCACAGTGAAGAGACACCTTTTCGGGCTGCTTCTGATTAAATTATTTTTTTACCTCTCCATTCTCATTCCATACTCTGCTTTTGGGGACCAATGTTCCTCAGACCTGTCCTATCTGGCTACCCCTCTTGCCCTATAGCTAGGGTTGAACTGTCTTATAGGGCAATCGGGCAGAGCCCGAAGGCTGGTCCTACAGGTCAGTGTGTGGGCTGTTTTTTTGGTTGTTTGTGCGCCAGTCTCAAGATCTGCTGGGCTGGTTTTTACAGTTGATTTTCCTAATATTCAAACAAACATTGCCTGCAGCAAACTCAAATCCAGGCATTCTTCCATACCTTGCAAAGCACTTATACAGCTGTCTTTTCAAGTTCAAAATGGCCCCGATTTGCAAATGTGGGCCACTTTTTTCTAGCTATCTAATTCACTAATGGGGGACACTTTTATTTTGGTGGCCGCGACAATTTTCTGTCCAAGTTCTACCCTGTGGATAGGTCACTATTGCCTGAAAGTGCAGGTGGCAGAAGGCAGTTTATCTACACCTTACTAACACGACCCTATACTTTAGGGATATTTCTGTCTTTATGCATTTAGGCTGTTTTGCTTGGGTCCACCCCCCAGGACGGTCTGCGTTTGCAGCTAAAGACACTTCATGAATCTATTTGTATTCGTGATTGCAGAGGCAGCACTGTGCGGGGGAGAGAATAACAGCAGAGATATAACACCCTCTTGACAGCAGGTAAAAACTACAGCCATGCGCCACAAAACTTTGCAATTTATGACCGAGAATTTGGAAATGTTTAAATAACTGTTCGGAGGCTTCATGCCGCAAGACGAAGAAGCCTATTTGAATTCTCTCGACGGTTCCGAGGGGTGTTAAAAACCTCCCGGATTGAGTAATAGGCGCTGTCAAACATTAAAATATTAGTGCTCGCCGTGGCTGCGGAGGGATGCAGTCATATTTTTGAAACTCTTTGTCTTGGTTGACATTCACAGACGTAAAGTTCAATTGTTTCTCAGCCCCAAGATGAACATGTCTTAGAGTCAGAAGAACTATTATAAGAAGATGGTCTGAGGTAGAAAGAAAGAGCATTATGCAGATATTAGAAAGCAAGGCATGCCTCAGGAAGGAGAAATTGGAGTATAATGAGAAATGTGGGACTCCTCAAATCACTTGATTCCTTTTGACTAGAGGAAATGCGTTCTGCAAAGTACTGCAAAGTACTTGAAAGGCAATGGTCTGCCGCAAATAGAATGTTATGTAAAATGTAAGTATCTAATCCAACCACGGATTAGAAGTATGCAGAGCCCGGATTGCAGTGGCGGCCGGCACAGGTAAGAGCGGTGAGGCGGGGCGGCGCGGCGCGGCGTGGGTGTCGGGGAAGTCAACATACGACGGGATAAGTTGCATTAAATAAAAAAACACCTACCTTGCGCTCGCCGCATTGCCGAGTCAACGATGCGGCGAGCGCAAGGTAAGTGGTTTTATTTTTTTTTAAATGTAATTTAACTTATTGTGTCGTATGTCGACTTCCCTGACCACCGACCCTGCCCCGCCCCCTCCCCCCCACCGCTCTTACCTGTGCCGGCCGCGACTGCCGGTCTGAAAGGACCTCTTGAGCGGTATCACCTGAAGTGAGCACTTGAAGTGCTAATTTTACACACGCAGTATAACACAAGAAAATCACATTGCAATAATTCAGCACAAAAAAACAACAAAACACATCCCCTTGTCACACATTACCGCTACAGGCGTAACAAAACTTGAGGGCCCCCCCTGCAGATTACATGGAGGGGGGCCCCCCACGCTCCAGACTCAGTCAGGAGCTCACATGCCAGAGGCCTGCCACCCGTGCACAGTGCCGGATGGGGCCCCCTGGAGCTGGGTGGCCCCCAGCACTGTGGGGGCTATTGTTACACCACTGATTACCGCCTTAATCTACCACCAACGACATGAAATAACACCTGTCAAAAATGTTTTGTGATCTGGCCCGTGGTCCCTGCTATAGGGCTGATTGGTGACTTTAAATCATTCACGAGCTAGAGCAGCAGTATTTTACCACCTCAGGTAATAGCAAGTGGTTGTTTTGCACGGTAAACTGCTTTTGCTTTTGGCTGGAAATGTAGCAGCATGTGTTGGCATCTCTAAAGTACAACAGAACACAGTACAATAGCACAAAACAAAGCAAAATAACATATTAAAAGCATAACAGAGCACACACAAGAAAGCAGTCAAAACAGAATGTAACTCAACAGCCGCGTTATGATGCAACAAAATCACAATGCAGCAAATGCAGCACAAAAACAAAACAGCACACAAAACAATACGTCAATATCACAACCAAAATGTAGCACAATAAACATGCATAAATGTTCTTATTGTCCTTTACCACCTCCACAAATCTGCTTGCGACTCGATGGATGCAGCTTACGAGTCTTGGTATCCTTTACATTCCTTCTGTCTTTTTCACAAAGGTTTAAAGGTGTTTCCAGCAGTTGCTGTAAGCATGCTAAAAAGGAAAATCTTCTCCAGGATAAAGTGGCTGTAATGCCTGGAAATAACAAATTTTAAGACAACTGCAGAATCCAAGAGCCAAAACACACTATTTGCATATTTGTTTATATGTTTCATTTTGTGCTACAAGTACCCTCAGGTACAATTTCACTGTGCTTGGAGTAAATGTCCATTAATTCAGGGTTGCTACAAATGTACACTCAAAGCCATGAGTTTGTGTTTTGTTTTAAAAGAAAGCTTCAGTTCACCCTTCCCTCTTTCTGTAAAGTAGTGGGTGCTAGGCCCACATACTTGGAAATAAGGACATTGACACACTGGTCTGGTACTGGTAACTGGCCTCGAGCACGTGCACTCGGGCCCTTTTCTTGGCAGGGACCAGAGACGTTTTAATGCATGGGCAAAGTGGGCTCTGGCCCAGGGCCCCAGCCTTTCAGGGGCCCCCTGACCGAGTCAGCTCCCTTCTCCAGAGTTTTGCCCTAATGACCTTGACTATTTCTTAAACAGATTGTTTTAAATACTGTTTTCCTTCAATTTATTTTTTATGTACCTGATGTGTGAGAGTTCAGTACAGCCATTTTGCAGAGAAATGTTGTGTTTATGTTTCATGCAATATACATAAAAAGTTTCTTTCAGATCAAAACAAGGCCTAACATATAAGAAATGGGAGGGCGTCACAGAGATTATTTGCAGTAATATTGGTGAGCTGCTGCTGTGTTACAATATTGAAAACACACATAACCATCCCTGAATATTAGATGTAAACACATTTAGGGCCTTATTTATGAGAAGTGATGCATCGCTGTGTGAAAACAGGGATGCGTCACTTCTTAGTGCGCCCTCCTTGCGACATGATGGATGCGTCATATTTACTGTATGACGCATCATGTCACAAGGAGTTACAGATACGCCAGTATTTCTGACGTATCTGTAGGCGCAAAAGTGATGCATTGCTGGGATGTGTCTGAAAATAGACTTACCTCCAGCAATGTGTCCTTTCACATTACGCCTGCTGTGAGGCTGGTGTAAGATATTGACGCAATGGCGTCCTAGAAGTGGTGCACTGAGTTCTCATAGATTTCAATGCGCCACTTCTACGAGGCTTTTTGCGGGGGAACACCCACCCTGCATACATTATACCTGGCGCTGGTATAATGTGGAGCTGGGGTTTACAAAGTGACGCATCTGCCTAGATGCGTCACTTTGTAAATAGGGCGCAACATGGCACATTTTACGCTGCCGGTGCGTCACAAAAAGTGACGCACCGGCGGCATAAAAGTGAAGCAAGGCCTCCTAAATAAGGCCCTTAGAATTTGGACGAGTGTTCCTTTGCACTGCCAGGGACCTAATGAAATGAAATAGTGTAATTAATAAATCGCACAGCTCCTCAGACTAGAGTGTCCTGGCGCGTGACAGCGGGAGGAAAACGTGCGTAAAAGACCCATCAGTTATTAAAAAGCCAGGTTTTTAAGTTCTTCCTGAAAGAGAGTAGGTCTGTGGTTAGTCTCAGAGACTCAGGAGTCTATTCCACAATTTTGCACCTAGAAAGCCGAGGGATCTGCCTCCAGTGCGGGCACAGCATATTTTAGGCACGATGGCCAGGTTGGCATTGGAAGATCTTAGGGGTCTAGATGTTGTGTAGCAATTAACGTGCTTATTTAGGTAGCCGGCTCCTAAGCCGTGGAAAGCTTTAAAGAAGATGGTAATCGCTTTGAAGTCGATCTGTTCTTTTATGCGGAGCCAGTGTAGAGACTTAAGAATAGAGGTCATACACCTGGGAGCCCATCAGGGCATCGACATGTATCCCTAGGTGCCTGACCCCAAGATGGCGGACTCCCAAGAGGAGTAGTACAGCACCAGGTACAAGAAGCAGCCCACACAACCACAGAGGCTCTGCTTGGTAGTCGAACCTACTAGGCACTGCAGGGATTTAATTCCTGTCATGAACATTCTCAAGGCGGGAGAGACACCCTGGATAGGGGAAACAGCCTGCAGGGGACTGCTGACTGGTAGAGGGGAGAGTCCCTGCATGCGCCCACCCGAAGCTCGGGGGAGGGGGAGAGTGATCCACCCCTTCCTCGGGACTTCCTACAGTAGGCATGGGGTCACCGGAATAAGGGGACTTCGCTGAACCTGACCTTAGGATGGTGCCTGTGTTTTGGAACTCTGAGTATTTGATGAGTGATGCGATCATCTGTGAGCTAAACCGGAGCTGCTGAAAGACTCATTAGTCGCCGTCCTCTACCCCCAACCTCCCTTAACTATGTCGCCTGGACTCTACATCTTATGGATTTCCCCCTGGGACCCAATTTTCAAACAATCTCATATTAGATGCCGAGATGACTCTGCGTGGTGTTTGTTTATTGGCATTGGCCCGAGTTTCTACGTGGCCCCACCTGGGTTCTGGTCCCGCTTGCTCTAACTTTTGGGCCTCCATAAGACACTTTTCTTCCACTGCCGGTCTACCAGAACTGATCTGCTTCCATGCCCCCTGTTCTTTTTTCTCCTCCCCTCCCTTCCATTCCCTTCTTCCTCTACTGGGGTCCTGATCCCCTATGTTTGATTATGCAACTGTAACTAATGTAACCATGCAAATCTGTTATCTTTGTTGTTCCCTACTGCGGAAACCTGAGCAACATGGCTGATACCCGGTGGAGCTGCTAGACAGCTATAGAGGAGATCGGCCCTGGTTCACCCCTTGACCATCACCTACCCAGCCGGACATTAGGCATAGTTCTCCTCGTCTCCCTTTTTGTCTCCCTCCGCCCCCTCCCTCCGATGAACTACTGTTAACTTTGTTCTTTTTCCTGTGTTCTTACTATGCTCTTGTAACGGATGTAATTTGTAACTTGTAACGCAACGATCTTCATGTAAAGCGCTCTGATACCTCCGGGTCTAGCCAGCGCTATATAAAACTCTTCAAATAAAATAAATACTAGATCTGGGTTTAGGTCTCAGGATGGCTCTGGCCGCCGCGTTTTGTACCACTTGTACAGAGACGTTTTAATGCATGGGCAAAGTGGGCTCTGGCCCAGGGCCCCAGCCTTTCAGGGGGCCCCCTGACCGAGTCAGCTCCCTTCTCCAGAGTTTTGCCCTAATGACCTTGACTATTTCTTAAACAGATTGTTTTAAATACTGTTTTCCTTCAATTTATTTTTTATGTACCTGATGTGTGAGAGTTCAGTACAGCCATTTTGCAGAGAAATGTTGTGTTTATGTTTCATGCAATATACATAAAAAAGTTTCTTTCAGATCAAAACAAGGCCTAACATATAAGAAATGGGAGGGCGTCACAGAGATTATTTGCAGTAATATTGGTGAGCTGCTGCTGTGTTACAATATTGAAAACACACATAACCATCCCTGAATATTAGATGTAAACACATTTAGGGCCTTATTTATGAGAAGTGATGCATCGCTGTGTGAAAACAGGGATGCGTCACTTCTTAGTGCGCCCTCCTTGCGACATGATGGATGCGTCATATTTACTGTATGACGCATCATGTCACAGGAGTTACAGATACGCCAGTATTTCTGACGTATCTGTAGGCGCAAAAGTGATGCATTGCTGGGATGTGTCTGAAAATAGACTTACCTCCAGCAATGTGTCCTTTCACATTACGCCTGCTGTGAGGCTGGTGTAAGATATTGACGCAATGGCGTCCTAGAAGTGGTGCACTGAGTTCTCATAGATTTCAATGCGCCACTTCTACGAGGCTTTTTGCGGGGGAACACCCACCCTGCATACATTATACCTGGCGCTGGTATAATGTGGAGCTGGGGTTTACAAAGTGACGCATCTGCCTAGATGCGTCACTTTGTAAATAGGGCGCAACATGGCACATTTTTACGCTGCCGGTGCGTCACAAAAGTGACGCACCGGCGGCATAAAAGTGAAGCAAGGCCTCCTAAATAAGGCCCTTAGAATTTGGACGAGTGTTCCTTTGCACTGCCAGGGACCTAATGAAATGAAATAGTGTAATTAATAAATCGCACAGCTCCTCAGACTAGAGTGTCCTGGCGCGTGACAGCGGGAGGAAAACGTGCGTAAAAGACCCATCAGTTATTAAAAAGCCAGGTTTTTAAGTTCTTCCTGAAAGAGAGTAGGTCTGTGGTTAGTCTCAGAGACTCAGGGAGTCTATTCCACAATTTTGCACCTAGAAAGCCGAGGGATCTGCCTCCAGTGCGGGCACAGCATATTTTAGGCACGATGGCCAGGTTGGCATTGGAAGATCTTAGGGGTCTAGATGTTGTGTAGCAATTAACGTGCTTATTTAGGTAGCCGGCTCCTAAGCCGTGGAAAGCTTTAAAGAAGATGGTAATCGCTTTGAAGTCGATCTGTTCTTTTATGCGGAGCCAGTGTAGAGACTTAAGAATAGAGGTCATACACCTGGGAGCCCATCAGGGCATCGACATGTATCCCTAGGTGCCTGACCCCAAGATGGCGGACTCCCAAGAGGAGTAGTACAGCACCAGGTACAAGAAGCAGCCCACACAACCACAGAGGCTCTGCTTGGTAGTCGAACCTACTAGGCACTGCAGGGATTTAATTCCTGTCATGAACATTCTCAAGGCGGGAGAGACACCCTGGATAGGGGAAACAGCCTGCAGGGGACTGCTGACTGGTAGAGGGGGAGAGTCCCTGCATGCGCCCACCCGAAGCTCGGGGGAGGGGGGAGAGTGATCCACCCCTTCCTCGGGACTTCCTACAGTAGGCATGGGGTCACCGGAATAAGGGGACTTCGCTGAACCTGACCTTAGGATGGTGCCTGTGTTTTGGAACTCTGAGTATTTGATGAGTGATGCGATCATCTGTGAGCTAAACCGGAGCTGCTGAAAGACTCATTAGTCGCCGTCCTCTACCCCCAACCTCCCTTAACTATGTCGCCTGGACTCTACATCTTATGGATTTCCCCCTGGGACCCAATTTTCAAACAATCTCATATTAGATGCCGAGATGACTCTGCGTGGTGTTTGTTTATTGGCATTGGCCCGAGTTTCTACGTGGCCCCACCTGGGTTCTGGTCCCGCTTGCTCTAACTTTTGGGCCTCCATAAGACACTTTTCTTCCACTGCCGGTCTACCAGAACTGATCTGCTTCCATGCCCCCTGTTCTTTTTTCTCCCCTCCCCTCCCTTCCATTCCCTTCTTCCTCTACTGGGGTCCTGATCCCCTATGTTTGATTATGCAACTGTAACTAATGTAACCATGCAAATCTGTTATCTTTGTTGTTCCCTACTGCGGAAACCTGAGCAACATGGCTGATACCCGGTGGAGCTGCTAGACAGCTATAGAGGAGATCGGCCCTGGTTCACCCCCTTGACCATCACCTACCCAGCCGGACATTAGGCATAGTTCTCCTCGTCTCCCCTTTTTGTCTCCCTCCGCCCCTCCCTCCGATGAACTACTGTTAACTTTGTTCTTTTTCCTGTGTTCTTACTATGCTCTTGTAACGGATGTAATTTGTAACTTGTAACGCAACGATCTTCATGTAAAGCGCTCTGATACCTCCGGGTCTAGCCAGCGCTATATAAAACTCTTCAAATAAAATAAATACTAGATCTGGGTTTAGGTCTCAGGATGGCTCTGGCCGCCGCGTTTTGTACCACTTGTAGGCGCTGGATAAGGGATTTGGGAAGACTGAGGTACAAGCTGTTGACATAGTCAAGCTTTGATGTCACCAGAGCCTGCACTACGATCTTTCTGCTCCCAAGAGGTAACAGTGGCAGGAATTTTTTTGCATCCGGAGTATGCCAAAGCAAGCGCCAGTTAGATTTTGGATTTGAATGTGCATGGAGAGTGTCTTGTCTATGACAATTCCTAAGTTTTTGACTTTCTCCTTTTCCGGGGCGGGGGCAGCAGATCTTTTTGCCACGAAGAGCTCCAGTCAGGTGTTTCTGGATTACCAAAGAAAACGACTTCAGTTTTGTCAGGATTGCACTTCAGCTGATTGATCTTAAGCCAGTTAAAAACCTTTGTGAGGCAAGGCCTAATCATTTCCCCGTCAAAGTCGGTTCCTTTTTCACATGTAAAAATCAGCTGAGTGTCATCAGCATAGGAAACAATTTTGGCGCCCTCTTCCTCTACCAGAAATGCAAGGGGGATAGATATATATTAAAAAGGTTAGGACTGAGAATGGAGCCCTGAGGGACACCTACATTCATGGCCGGAACGAGGGATGAGAAGGGGGAGCCAGATGTCCTGAGATCTATTTGCCAAGAAGGATGACATCCATGTTAAGGCGGTCCCCCCGGCCGATGTTAGCAAGTCTCTCCAGGAGCCTCTCATGTGGGACCGTATCGAAGGCCGCCGACAGATCGAGCAGTATCAGAACAGCCTTGCCTCTGTGGTCCAGCTTACCCTTGAGAAATTCAGTCACTTCCAGCAGAACGGACTCCGTACTGTAGTTAGCCCTAAAACCGGATTGGGACTCATGAAGGAGCTTCCCATCTTCAATGTGTTTTTAGAGGGCCTTGTTTACATGCTTCTCTAATACTTTGGAGAGGGCCGGAAGAAGGGAGATTGGCCTGTAGTTGGCAGGCTCCATCGGTTTGGCGTTAGCCTTTTTATCAGTGGAAGAATCTTAGCATTCTTCCATAATTTCGACATGTTGCCTGAGGAGAGGGAAGCATTAAAGAGCTGGTTTACCATGGGGTTTATGGTGGGAGCTAATAGGTTCCGGATATTCACTGGACATGGTTCGGTAGGAGAGCCAGACAATGCTTTGGAGAAGGGTCAGTGACTCTTCAAGCTGAAACTCAGGGAAAGTTAGTAAAGATGGAGGATCCAAGAGGTGAAATTTGCTATTAGAACTAAGGTAGAATGTCAGTTCTTCCTCTGAGATGTTAGTGAAGGCTTGTTGGATCACGAAGATCTTTTTGTGGAAGAATTGAGCTATTTGCTTAGACCATTCTTCCGTGCATGGCCCTTCCTTTGTGCTGGCTTTCGGGCGCTAAAGGATTTAACTATGCTAACGATTTCCTTACTCTTATTTTGGGCATTTTCTATCTTGGTTTGAAAGAAGTTTTTCTTGGCTGCCTTCACGAGAATGTAATGAGCTTTTAAGGTGTCTTTATACACCTTCCTGTCCTCAGCTAGATAGGATTTACGCCATTTTCGTTCCATTTTTCTACAATTTCTTTTGCTAGATATGAGGGAATCGTTAAACCATGGAGCTGGTGGGGCCGACCTCTTTGAGGAGCGGGAAACAATCGGTACTGCTGCACCAATGTTGGTTCGGACCCATGAATCTATTGAGAGGGCGTCCGAGTCGGGGCAGCCAGACAGCTCCGGTGAGGAACGACCGATGGCGTCTGCTAACATCGGGATGGATATTTTATGGAACGTTATGTAATTAGGGACCCTCTGCCCTGCGTTAGCCAGAGGGGCTGTGGCAGAGTTGGGAATGACGAATTTTAATAGGAGGTGGTCAGACCAGGTAATGGGAAGAGGTAGGCTTACTGTTATGTCAAAGTTGTGAAAGATTTTGTCTAGGGTATGGCCCTTCCCATGGGTGGCCAAAGAAATAGATGGAAACATGTTGCAGGCCTGCAGCGTCTCCAACAAAGAAATTGTTTGAGGTGCTTTTCCATTGTCCATGTGTATATTGAAATCTCCCAGAATAAGGCAGTTGTTGTATTTTAAGTCCAGGGAGGTGGTGGCTGTATTAAGCGTAGTAATAAAATTTCCAATTGCACCGGGAGGGCTGTAAATCAGAAAACCAGCTATGCTATGATGGGGGATAAGGTACAGCGGAAGCCTAAGGACTCTGCGCCCACGATGTTTTTCATCGGGATGGGAGAGCAGTCTATTTTTTTATTGTAAATTATGGCGACACCACCCCCCTTCCCACTCGGTCGGTCCCTCCTAAGGATTTTATAACCCGTAGGGATGGCCGAGGTGATAGTAGGGTTGGAGGCTTCAGACAGCCAGGTTTCAGTGAGAAATAAAAGATCAGGCTGTTCGTCTAACAGTAGGTCATAAATGTGTGGTTCATGCTTTTGCATAGAGCGACAATTTAAAAAGGTGGCCTTTAAGTCCTCTGTTTTCTTATTGTTTATTACACTTATTGTTGCGTGGGAGGATCTTGGGTGCGAGTTTCCTGGGCTGGAGGAGAGACCAGTTGCACTTATTGCATCGAAAGTCTACCTCCAAGCTCGGATCAGCCGCTGTACACTGACATAATGGTAGCCGCCTAAGGCTAAGCAGTTTTTCCCTATTGTAATATAGTGGAAGAAACTCACCGGAGGGGAACGGGCAGCATGGCCGGCGCCGGACGCCTCCGGGACGCTGACAGGCGCAGACGGGCTTGCCTTTAGCGCGCCAGCGGCGCGCGTCCATTTGCATCGGGAATATATAGGCTAATGCCTATGATGCAAACTGGATCGCTAACGCAGCTGAGGAAGCGGAAACTGTGTGGGCGGAAGTGAGGAGCCTGATAGTAGCCCCAGCCCTCCGCACAATCGGTGTATCAGCCGCGGCGGACCAGGACTGGAGGATAATCGAGATGCGAATTGGAGCAGCTAAGGAGGTGTAGGCAAGCAGAATAAAGTAAAGTGCAAGTGCGCGTAGGTAGGAGAAACTGTTAAAAAGCACCGAGTAATTCAGCCACACATATACAATTTAAAAAGTATTAAAAACCTAGTAGCAGGGCAGGAAACACTAAATCATACCGCTGTCAGCTGCGCGCGTCCGTTTACATCGGGAATATATAGGCTAATCCTGTGATGCAAACTGGATCGCTAACGCAGCTGAGGAAGCGGAAACGGCGTGGGATACAGGGGCTCAAATTGGATCATAAATTCAAAGCTGTTCTGAACAGGGGCCCCAAAATATGTTTGGCCCAGGGCCCCCAAAATCCTTAAGATGTCCCTGCACTTGTAGGCGCTGGATAAGGGATTTGGGAAGACTGAGGTACAAGCTGTTGACATAGTCAAGCTTTGATGTCACCAGAGCCTGCACTACGATCTTTCTGCTCCCAAGAGGTAACAGTGGCAGGAATTTTTTGCATCCGGAGTATGCCAAAGCAAGCGCCAGTTAGATTTTGGATTTGAATGTGCATGGAGAGTGTCTTGTCTATGACAATTCCTAAGTTTTTGACTTTCTCCTTTTCCGGGGCGGGGGCAGCAGATCTTTTTGCCACGAAGAGCTCCAGTCAGGTGTTTCTGGATTACCAAAGAAAACGACTTCAGTTTTGTCAGGATTGCACTTCAGCTGATTGATCTTAAGCCAGTTAAAAACCTTTGTGAGGCAAGGCCTAATCATTTCCCCGTCAAAGTCGGTTCCTTTTTCACATGTAAAAATCAGCTGAGTGTCATCAGCATAGGAAACAATTTTGGCGCCCTCTTCCTCTACCAGAAATGCAAGGGGGATAGATATATATTAAAAAGGTTAGGACTGAGAATGGAGCCCTGAGGGACACCTACATTCATGGCCGGAACGAGGGATGAGAAGGGGGAGCCAGATGTCCTGAGATCTATTTGCCAAGAAGGATGACATCCATGTTAAGGCGGTCCCCCCGGCCGATGTTAGCAAGTCTCTCCAGGAGCCTCTCATGTGGGACCGTATCGAAGGCCGCCGACAGATCGAGCAGTATCAGAACAGCCTTGCCTCTGTGGTCCAGCTTACCCTTGAGAAATTCAGTCACTTCCAGCAGAACGGACTCCGTACTGTAGTTAGCCCTAAAACCGGATTGGGACTCATGAAGGAGCTTCCCATCTTCAATGTGTTTTTAGAGGGCCTTGTTTACATGCTTCTCTAATACTTTGGAGAGGGCCGGAAGAAGGGAGATTGGCCTGTAGTTGGCAGGCTCCATCGGTTTGGCGTTAGCCTTTTTATCAGTGGAAGAATCTTAGCATTCTTCCATAATTTCGACATGTTGCCTGAGGAGAGGGAAGCATTAAAGAGCTGGTTTACCATGGGGTTTATGGTGGGAGCTAATAGGTTCCGGATATTCACTGGACATGGTTCGGTAGGAGAGCCAGACAATGCTTTGGAGAAGGGTCAGTGACTCTTCAAGCTGAAACTCAGGGAAAGTTAGTAAAGATGGAGGATCCAAGAGGTGAAATTTGCTATTAGAACTAAGGTAGAATGTCAGTTCTTCCTCTGAGATGTTAGTGAAGGCTTGTTGGATCACGAAGATCTTTTTGTGGAAGAATTGAGCTATTTGCTTAGACCATTCTTCCGTGCATGGCCCTTCCTTTGTGCTGGCTTTCGGGCGCTAAAGGATTTAACTATGCTAACGATTTCCTTACTCTTATTTTGGGCATTTTCTATCTTGGTTTGAAAGAAGTTTTTCTTGGCTGCCTTCACGAGAATGTAATGAGCTTTTAAGGTGTCTTTATACACCTTCCTGTCCTCAGCTAGATAGGATTTACGCCATTTTCGTTCCATTTTTCTACAATTTCTTTTGCTAGATATGAGGGAATCGTTAAACCATGGAGCTGGTGGGGCCGACCTCTTTGAGGAGCGGGAAACAATCGGTACTGCTGCACCAATGTTGGTTCGGACCCATGAATCTATTGAGAGGGCGTCCGAGTCGGGGCAGCCAGACAGCTCCGGTGAGGAACGACCGATGGCGTCTGCTAACATCGGGATGGATATTTTATGGAACGTTATGTAATTAGGGACCCTCTGCCCTGCGTTAGCCAGAGGGGCTGTGGCAGAGTTGGGAATGACGAATTTTAATAGGAGGTGGTCAGACCAGGTAATGGGAAGAGGTAGGCTTACTGTTATGTCAAAGTTGTGAAAGATTTTGTCTAGGGTATGGCCCTTCCCATGGGTGGCCAAAGAAATAGATGGAAACATGTTGCAGGCCTGCAGCGTCTCCAACAAAGAAATTGTTTGAGGTGCTTTTCCATTGTCCATGTGTATATTGAAATCTCCCAGAATAAGGCAGTTGTTGTATTTTAAGTCCAGGGAGGTGGTGGCTGTATTAAGCGTAGTAATAAAATTTCCAATTGCACCGGGAGGGCTGTAAATCAGAAAACCAGCTATGCTATGATGGGGGATAAGGTACAGCGGAAGCCTAAGGACTCTGCGCCCACGATGTTTTTCATCGGGATGGGAGAGCAGTCTATTTTTTTATTGTAAATTATGGCGACACCACCCCCTTCCCACTCGGTCGGTCCCTCCTAAGGATTTTATAACCCGTAGGGATGGCCGAGGTGATAGTAGGGTTGGAGGCTTCAGACAGCCAGGTTTCAGTGAGAAATAAAAGATCAGGCTGTTCGTCTAACAGTAGGTCATAAATGTGTGGTTCATGCTTTTGCATAGAGCGACAATTTAAAAAGGTGGCCTTTAAGTCCTCTGTTTTCTTATTGTTTATTACACTTATTGTTGCGTGGGAGGATCTTGGGTGCGAGTTTCCTGGGCTGGAGGAGAGACCAGTTGCACTTATTGCATCGAAAGTCTACCTCCAAGCTCGGATCAGCCGC
The DNA here is from genome assembly GCA_963921515.1 of Calotriton arnoldi. Lineage (NCBI taxonomy): Eukaryota > Metazoa > Chordata > Amphibia > Caudata > Salamandridae > Calotriton > Calotriton arnoldi. The sequence goes on along the minus strand of CAWUFW010001155.1, from coordinate 1,720,401 downwards.
TGTACACTGACATAATGGTAGCCGCCTAAGGCTAAGCAGTTTTTCCCTATTGTAATATAGTGGAAGAAACTCACCGGAGGGGAACGGGCAGCATGGCCGGCGCCGGACGCCTCCGGGACGCTGACAGGCGCAGACGGGCTTGCCTTTAGCGCGCCAGCGGCGCGCGTCCATTTGCATCGGGAATATATAGGCTAATGCCTATGATGCAAACTGGATCGCTAACGCAGCTGAGGAAGCGGAAACTGTGTGGGCGGAAGTGAGGAGCCTGATAGTAGCCCCAGCCCTCCGCACAATCGGTGTATCAGCCGCGGCGGACCAGGACTGGAGGATAATCGAGATGCGAATTGGAGCAGCTAAGGAGGTGTAGGCAAGCAGAATAAAGTAAAGTGCAAGTGCGCGTAGGTAGGAGAAACTGTTAAAAAGCACCGAGTAATTCAGCCACACATATACAATTTAAAAAGTATTAAAAACCTAGTAGCAGGGCAGGAAACACTAAATCATACCGCTGTCAGCTGCGCGCGTCCGTTTACATCGGGAATATATAGGCTAATCCTGTGATGCAAACTGGATCGCTAACGCAGCTGAGGAAGCGGAAACGGCGTGGGATACAGGGGCTCAAATTGGATCATAAATTCAAAGCTGTTCTGAACAGGGGCCCCAAAATATGTTTGGCCCAGGGCCCCCAAAATCCTTAAGATGTCCCTGGCAGGGACACCTGACTGGTGACGCCTGTGTTGGATGGGTGTGGGGTGGGTGCAGAGACAGCCCTCAAAGGAGTGGCTGGTTAACTGGTACATGCTGAACACTAGAACGTGTCCAGCAGGACACTACATTCCTCCCAACCCTTATTGAAAAACAAAAACAACACAAGTCCAACCTGTGGGAATGAAACAATAACAAAAATGAACACCACAGGGTCCGTCAGCTTCTAAAGTCGAACAACAGGACAGCAGTGGACATGGGGCTGATGACACAGACTGCAACAGTACATCTTTGTCGGCATCCATAATTTAGCCTAAGGGGTTCAGAGCACAAAGGCTGGCTTGAATACCTCACTAGCACTCTGGCAGCATACCTGTGGAAACGTGTCCATGGTCTGAAGCTATTCCACTCCGCTGACACTGAGGATAGTTTGTGGTAAGTCTCAAAAGATCAGAAAACAGGGTGCGTCAGGAGCATGGTCGGAGTCCATTGCGAAGTTTAACAACGGTGTTGCTTGTCCCACTGAAAAGAGTCTTGGCGTGCTGTGACTTGTGGAAGTCTCTGTTAGACAGCCTTGCTCCATCCTGGAGTCCGTCGCTGGGCAATACCAAATCCCCCTCTCCCGCCTGGGGGAGCCCCCTTGGCTGGGTTGCCACATGACTGCTTGTGGGCTGTGCTGGGGCTGCGTGTGTGCCTACGTCGAGGCAGCCGCAAGACCATTGAGGCAGCCACAAGACCCAGAGGAGCTGCTGCCTAGTTGCTCGCACAACCTCAGGGGTAGATGGGTTCTGGTCAGGATATGCTCTCGATAACTGGATCCGGATGTAAGCTGGTGAGCAGGCAGTCACTGGTGCTTCTTGTCAGTTGGTGTGGCAACAGTGGAGGACTCAGTCCGATCGTTCGATGCTCCAGGGGTGGTAGCGATTTGACACACTTCACACGGGCTGGCGTGATGGGGTTGCTAGCCATGTGGTGAACCTGGACGACATTTGGTGACGACTTGTCGTGATGGTCGCAGGCCTTCATTCTTGAGTCGATCACCGCGAGTGAGGGTGGCCAGGCGTTTCCATTTCCTTTGGGGAGGCATCTGAATCCTTGTGCCTGGATGTTTTTGGATCGCTAAGTCATCAGTGACTGTGTCTGGACAGACACGCTGAGGCGCGTGAGGCAGAGACTCTATTCACGTATGCTTGCGGCTTACATTCGTGTTTACCGCCGTGCAGTCGCCAGGTCATTCTATTGTTGTGTCACCTTGTTAGCTTGCTGCTTGTGTGCCTGGATGCACTACTTCCTAGGGGTGGGTCCGAGACTCTCTTGCCGTAACTGGAAACACAGTGAATGAGAGAAGGGAGACCAGCAAGGCACAGCACTGATACCAGAATGCACAGGAACATATCATAATAGAGAGGAGTCCCAGCCTGCCCGAGGGCAGACCGCAAACTGGAAAAATACGACCAATGACCAGGTTATTCTTTCTTCCACTGTCCTGAAGAGGCCCTGAATCTTAAAGGGCCAAAACTCTGCAACACCACCACCTGGAGGAGTCCCATTTTTTGAATTTACTAATCTTGCAAAACATAATTCTGTAGACACACACTAGGAAACAGAGTGTGTGTTCTTGTTACAGACTACCTCCTTTATGGACGGTGCATAAATTAAGAAGCATGGCATTACTATGTATAAACAACTGGAAGACTGAAGAAAGTTTCTATTTTCCATGCAAGTTGAATATTGAGAATTTGTACAGCACAGTAAAATTTGTCTTTGTCTTTTGGCTGTTCATTGAGTGTAATATTTGTACGTTTGCATGCCATAAGTGTTATATTTTTCTCACTTCAGGTACCTGTACCCGGGGTGAAGATTACGATGCTTGTTAAAAAATCAGACTAAATATTGTTTTGTAAAATTACATATGTCACCAGTGACTAATTCATATTTTCATATTGTAAAGTAGTTTTCGCAACAATTCATTCCCATATCATACCTATGTTTCTTGTTTAGTCTAATTTCTCACCCAGGTATTGTGGAATCATTTGGGCAACCCCTAGATATGTATACTAGATGCACTCCCTCAGCAGCTTAAGTCTTCTTGTGCTTCAGGACCCGCCTCTCATGACTTTCCCTCCTCAACTTGGTCGGTTGTCAGGTTCCTAGTGTAGACCAGCAGGTTACACCTCCAGCTCTTTTTCTGGGTGCAGTGGCATGCACCATCTTCCTAACAGGCCAACAGGGCCTCTTAGAGTTCTCTTTGGAGTATGCAGGCAAGATTTCCAGTCGCTCCTCTCCCTTCTTCTGGGTGCAGCGGCATGCACATTCTCCGGGGTCGGCCAACATAACCATACGGTGGTCGATTGTTTGCATAGTCTGGCCATCGGCCTCGGGTGCTGGGCTCCGACTTAGTGAGGATCACGGCAGTTGCTTATCTGGTTCTCCTCTTCCTCTTGAGTGCTGGGTGGCATCTGGCTACATGTCTCAGGTTCCCTCTTCAGGGACCTTCTTGAAGCTCCTACTCTGGGCTGAATTGCTTCCATGGGCAGGAAGGAGCTGTGGTGGCAGATTGCCACTCTGGGTGTGCAACTCTCCTCTTCTCTTTGTTGGGCCACTGGCGACTTCGTCTTAAGGCAGTGTGCGGGAGGACACTCGGTGCAGTCTTTGGCCCACCAAAGTGGGCACTTTGGGTGAACAGAATCTCCTTTGTGCGTTAGGGCCACACGGGCCCCTCCTCTGTGATCTCCTTAGTGGTTTGATCAGTAGATGGCTGATAATCTCCGTGCTGCCTCTTCTTCGTTCGAGGCCACAGTGCTTACGCCTCAATGCCGTGCCGTCCCAGCACTAAGTCCTGCGTATGATTGTGCGTGTTTGGCAGGGTTGGTCACTCTGTGTGACATTCTCCTTGATGAGCCAACAGGGCCCTGCGGTGCTGGTCGGCCAGCTGGTGTTGCTCTCTTTAGGCAGCGGTACATTGTCCATATGCCGCATTGGCATTGTCTCTGCTCTGGCAGTGGTGGGGTTAGTAGCTTGTCCTTGTGGGTGCCGTCTGCTGGCTCCCTGCATGTTTACTCTCCATGCTTGTGTGGTGGCAGAAAGCTGCTAAGGGGCGCGCAGGGCTTTCCTTTCCCTTCCCTGCTGTTTCTTGGTGCTGTGTTGGCTATCAGTCTTGCAGCTCTCTGCTTGCTGACTTTGGTGGGTGAAAGCCAGTGCTGTGAGGGTGCTGGTTCCTTTCTTGTTTCTGGGGAGCTGGTGCCTATTCATACTGTCCTAGGTCAGCTTACCACTTTCTGCCTGCAGGTTCAGTGGGTTACAAGGACAGGGACCTTGCAGGAGATTACGGATGGTCTCCTTTGCGGTGGTTTCAGATTGCCACCAGGGGGCAGCGGTGTGAGCCAGAACTCAATCACTGCAAGGTAGGAGCAGGCTTTAACTGTACAGGTACCACTGGGCTCCTTGTAGCTTTTTGGTATGTGGGGGTTAGCAGTCCTTCTTCACTTTGCAGATGGAGCAGTAGTGGCCTGTTGCCACTAGGGGGTGCGTGATACTCTGCCCCTTCTTCACTGCGAGAGGCAATATCTCTTCTTCTCAGGCGCTGCCTTTTCTTAGGCTTTATTGCTTTGTCTGCCCTGGGCTTCGCTATGTGGGCTGTGCTTGGCTTTACTGCAATGTGGTGCAGTGCGGGAACGGCCACTAGGTGGCACTGCCGTTGTTCTCCATTCTTCTCAGACCAGCCACGGCTTTTGACCAGCTGGGCTGCTGCTGGGAGTCCTACTCTTCCCTGGCGGCAGTCACATTTCCTCGCAGGCCGCACGAGGGCTGGAGCTGCAGATGGGGGCTCTCTGCTGAGGTGAATGGTCTCCTTTCAGCTAAAGGCGGGGCGCTGTGTTTCACTCCTGGAAGCTGGTCTGCTACACTGTTCTTGATCCAACGAAGTGCAGGGGCTGCTTCTGTGGGTAAGCGTAATCATATCACCCACACGGGCACTACAGATGCTGGTGGGGTTACAATTTCTGTGCAGCAGGGTATATACTTTCTCGCCACGTTAGCCCCGGGTGCCGCATGCAGGGCACTTACTTGTCGGTTGGCTGGGCCGTCGCTAGGCGCTTCAGCCACCAACCCACTCGGGCCGTGGCAGCTTTCCTGAGGCTGCGGACCCTTTCAGCTCATGTGGGCGCTGTGGGCATTCAGCTTGTGCAGCTTGACATTCAGGCAGGTACCGGCTCAGTCTTGCAGTTAGCGGAGTGCTAACTAGTATCGGGTGAGGCGCCGCACTTGCATAGCGGCCATCAGTGTGCTTGACTGTACTGTGCGAGGCCTTACATTCTTATTTCTGAGGTTGACTGCAGCGGGCCGCTTTAATTACAGGCACTCGCGCAATAACTACACTCCACACTGTTACTTGAAGCGTAAAAGGCCATTTTATTAGGACATGGTTGCCATCACTTAGACTTTATTAACAGTGCATAAATGCAATCAATATACTTTTTCCATCCCATACCGACTCATTCTCCCTTCAGCCTTCTCAAAACCATCTCACCTGTTTGCCTCTTCCCCATTCACTCGGTGACCTCCTTCCTCTCCCCATTCTCACCTTCACTTGCCCTCCAAGCATCCTCTGTTGAATTTCCTTAGTTGCTCATTGCCTCCCACACCCCGCTATCAGTCACCTGTGTACCTTTCTCCCCCCCGAGGGGTGGATCCGCCCGTATGTAACTCACCACCCCTCCAAAGTACCGCAAACCAGGAAACCCCCATAGGGCGGTTACCTGCCCCACCCTTAGATCCTGTGCACCTTTCGCCTCCCTTCAGCCGACCCTGCGGCACCATGTGAATTTCCTTCCACCACCCAATACTGCGTCCGCAGTCCAATCATATTTCTGTGACCTTCCCGGCCGCGAAAGCTGCACACCGTTGTTGAAACAAGACCACTTGTTTCGCGATAAAGCTATCCCGCTTCCTGCGGGCCTATTCCTTTTGATGCATGCTTGACCGTCTCCCGTTCCATTTTCTGCGAGGCACAATTCATTCAACTATAACCAATTATCCGTCAGTTCCTTGTTTATCGAACCACAAATCCCATTGCATGTAATTTTGAGTAATGTCAGACCTGACATACTCCCGAAAACCTTCCTACCCAACACAGAACTCCATATCGGGGCAACTTCCTGTTGACCCCCGTTCCACCCATAATGGCCACAATGCCCTCGTTGCAGTCCACATTTACCCCAGCATGTTACATCCTGGTGGCTGTCTCCCCAGCCAGGGTACGGCCGTACACCAGCAAATCTGTGTCTGTTGCTGTCCCAATGCACGAGAATGGCCACCTACCCCGGTAACCGTCCTGGTTCTGGTCTACCCCCGCATCCTGCAGTAGAAAAAGAATAGTTAGTCCTGTATGAAATCCTTCCCCATTTCATAGCCCAATTGCCCATTTGTTCCCCACCCAACCTCGGAAACCCCTTTCAGCACTTAGGGCTCTACATCCTAATTGACCCACTCTCGTCTCCCCCAACGTCAACTTCCCACCCCCCACCATGTTCCATCCTGACCCCCTCGCGGCTACAGCCCCATAGCGCAAGGATTGTATCTCCTCATATGCTGCCCCCGCCTGTGCTCCATGGCCTTTGCATAAGCCCCATAATGGCCGGAAAGCCGTCACACCCCTTTCCCTTTGGGAAACAGATCCCCCCCATTCGTAGGCCTTCCATATCCTGACACCACGCCATGCGTATCAGCCCTCTGCTGTCTTCCCCTTCTCTTAAGAAACACGCTCCACTTTCCCCAGTCAGTGCCTCCCCCTTAAACTCCTCCATCCCCCCTTTGTCCTCGCCCCCCCGGCACACCTCACCATTCGTACCTACGCCTCAAAAAGAGCCAACACTGCTCCGTCAAAACACCCCTTACTTGCCGCCACACACTCGCTATGCTCACTCAAAAATCCCTTTCGTATCCGCCAGACCCACTCTGCCTGTTCCCCATAGTGAAACAAAACGTCCCGTTCCAAATTTTGTGCATTCCCAGGCATCCAGTTCCACCAACCCTACGTAATTTGCCATATGTTCTCTGGGTCGACCATTACCGGATGGCCTATTCTTCATAAATGCTCAATCTTCCCCACACCTCCTTATTCCACACATTCCTGTCGCTTCCACCGCTTCCACCTGCCAAAACACGTCCCCCCTTTCGCAACATCTTACGACACCCCTGCGTCCATCTCTCTATTCCCGCGCACCAAAACCGTTCCCCTTCGCGAAATCCTTACCCCTTTTTTCATCTCACAACCGCACTCCCCCTTGGAAAGATTCCACGTCACATATTCACACAACTGCATGGAGCTCAACCACACCTGTCGGCACCAAAGCCTCTAGCACCCCACTGCTCCGTATGTCACAAAACCCCCACTGAATCTGCTGCCATGTGCCGGACCAGGCTCCCCAAACCTGCCCGACCCCCAGGCAAGTCTTCACCTATATATATGCCCCCATGTTGCACACTGTTGGCGCCTATGGAATGCGACAAACCCCCGGGACCCACTGCCCCTGTGACCACCAAAAAAAACCCCACCCAGTGAGCTAACTTGTTAGCCTAGGAGCTCCCATACTTGCCCGACCCCCAGGCGCATCCAAGCCCATCACTATGTGCCCACACCAATTGCGTACCAGACGAGACCCCGTGCGTGTCCCATTATTGTTGAAAGAAATCCCCACTCGACGTATACAACACCATTATATCCCCGCTTCCCAGCTTTTTCCCCCTTTCGACAGATGTCCCCATCCACTGAGGCACACCGCACCCTGAGGATTTCCCCTGCTCTCACTCATCGCTGCCCCGTTTCCTACCCAGATGAGTTGCGCATCCCATGAGATCCCCCGACACCATTCATTGGTGCCGTCCTTGCGGCGAGTTTCGCCCAGTCCTCCCTTAAAGGGGGGCTGGCCATACCGGGCCAGCAACTCCGCTCTCCTGAACTTCTATCCCCCATAGTCTGCCAATCTTTGCGGTAAGTGGTCTACTTCAGGTCGTCTACCTTTCCAAACCCCGTGGACTTGCTGCCATACCCGACCCCCACCCGGTAACACCCCCTTTGTTTCGAACCGTAGCCCAGCTTCCTGTCGGTATATATCGAGCACCATCGGCCCATGGCCTCCAATAAACGGGTAAGGGTCTCCTATCCCGGACTCCCCCCCCCCTCCCTTAGTGGCCTCCCTCTTTTCCTTCCAGGAGGCTAAACGTGACCCCGCCGAGTAGAGTGTCTCCCTTGGGCCCTCAGGCTTATCTTCCTTGGGTATCCGTCGCAGGGACCAACGCAGGCCTCCCCCGTTCCCGTGGTGACACCTGATCTGTCTTCCCGATGCTTCAAAGGAGACCTGCCCCCCCACACCCCGAATTCAGCCTTTCCCCTCCATGTTAAGTGGTCCCCCGTAAAAGCCGATAAATCACTCGCCCGTCCCAGCTTTTAATTTGAGGGGAGGCTGGGTGCTGCGTCGATGGCCTCCAGTGCGTATCGCGGCCCCACTCCAGTTCCCCTGTGGTTTAGCCACGGTGGGCTTGGCCCTGACCCTTCTCCCACGTTGTCCCCAGCCAGGCGAAAACATCCCCCATCCGTCGTGCCACTCAGCTATTTTTCCATAAATGTCTGCCAGGCAATTGCCCTGCCCCCCACGTCTCCCCCCCATGCTGCTGGCACAAATTTCAACACCCCGATGTCCTTCTTCAATGTAACGGGCACCCTCGGCCCCCTTGTCACTCCCCTCCAGCATGGCAATGTGTGATGCTTGCCCCAGTTGTTTTGTCTTCATTTCAGGCATTTCCCACATTGTTTGTCTGGACACCATCCCAACCGAGCCTGTCGGCTCCACCTTCCCTTTTGCTCCTCAAACAGGCGCCGCAACTGCACCTGGTGCTTCGCCAAATCTCACACCCACCCCCTACCACAACAACTGCCGACCGGCAGGAATTCCTTATTTTCTTGTGACCCTCCTCCTCTGATATCTAGTGTATTCCATTACCTGAGAGTCCGTCTGGGACCTGCTCGTCTTGGCCCGGAGCCGCTGTTCCCCTATGGTCCTCATCCTCTGCTCCGTCTTATAACGCGCCTGCCTCCTGAAAGACACCAATTCTTCTGGTTGCCTGAAATTCCCCCCCTCCCGAAAAAAAAACACCCACTCAGCTGTACCCTTGTCAATAAAATTCACATCACACCACTACTGCATGCAACACCAGAACTCCCCACCCTTCACCAGTGTAGTAGGCGTCAGAGCCCTACCACTACACCCCCGAGACACAGCGCGCTGCCTTTTCATGCAACATCCCCCCATCGCACACCGTCACACTCCCCCTCTTCATCCGCTCACCATCCCTGCCAATTGTATGCACCACGTGGTAGGATTCACTGCGCGATCCCTTGTTGGAGGGTAGGCCACCACGGCCCCCCCTACTACTTCTGGCCCGCGACCTGGGGCCGTTGTGCACCCCACTCGCTACCGGCCTCCCCAGCCGGTTCTGGTCCCCCCCCCACAGGCTGCTGTGACCTTGAGGGGGTGGGGAGGGGGTTTCCGTGCACCACCGGGCCTTACCGCCGTGCTGGCAGTCCCTTTCCTTTTCCCAGAGGCCCGCTGACTGAACCCAGACCACCCGCATTCCCCCCACTTATCTGAGACACCCAAGTGCCTACTGCACTAAGAGGGCCCCCCCCAGGGCGCCGCCGCCTCAGGCTCCCAGGTCACGCCCCTTGTCCCCAGCTCCTAGAATAACCCATCCCAGATCCCTAGAGCGCGCCTCACACTCCAATGGCACCCCCACTAATGTATGGGGAGTCCCCCCCACCCATCATTAATAAGGCCTTCTGGGCCCAGCCCCCCTTCCGCTCTCCGGCAAGGGGTACCAGAGCACCCTTCCATCCTTGGGCCCCAGCCCTTCTGGGCTGCTGTAGCGCAGGGCCCAAGTTGTCCTAATGCCTCAGGCCCTAAACTGGGGAAAGCCTCCGAGGAGGTTCACTAGCCAAGTGGGGACCCACCGGTACCGTATTCTGCGGCGCCGGCTCATTTGCGGTGCCTGCTCATTCCCAGCGGCACCCGCCTCCCCCCCACTCACCTTCCCGGCGGCTAATTGGAGCAGCGCAGGCAGGCTCCTTCTCCCGCCACTGTGTGTTGTTGCATACGCGTCCTGCAGAGAAGCCGGTCCTCGGCCTCCCGACGCCCATTCTCAGCGTGTGGCAGCCCGTTCCACATGCCGCCACCACTTCGCCCAGAAAATACTTCAAATGCACCGAGTGTGCCGAAACCCACCAGCCCCCCACCCCGCCTACATACCCGGCCTCGGGAGATCCGCCCGGCCCGCCAGCCGTGACACAAGAGGCACGGCCCCCCCAGGCCCATTGCTCTACGTATGCTGCCCCCACAAGCGAACACCAGCACCGAGAGGTAAGCTCCCATGCAGCCGCTGTGATGCTAACCCCTAGCTAACCTGCCTACGAGGCCCACAGCCGAAGAAAAAACCCCTAACTTTTCTGCCTACCCTCCCGGTGGTGCTAAGGTGTCAGGAAGAGGCCGGATCCTCCTCTCCTGACACCTTTATACCCTCCCAATTCCCACCCCTTCCTTTAACCTTTTAATCCCTCCCCACCTTGTCCTTCCGGCCATTGCGCGAATAGCCCCGGGGGAAGACTGGTCTGCGACCTTCACTTCCCCCGGGTGCCATTATTGCACGCCCGACGTGTGGTGCAGTAAGCAGCCGCCCTGTGGCGCTACGGATGCCTCTCTTGGCAGGCCACAGTAGTCTCCCCAGTGCTGCAGGCCATGCCTTATCATGCAGGCATTGTCACTGTAGGGGAAGTGATACTCACATGGGACACGGTTGCGGGTCGATCCACACTTCCCACGCCTGCAGGAAACCAACGGGCAGCGATCTCCGCTCCTCTCACCTGTGGGCACTTGAGCTGCCAGAGGGTGGACGCAGTCTTCTCACCCCTCGCGGGTGTTGCAAGTGTGGGAGGGAAGATCCACTTCTTACGGTCACTGTCGGCAGCGTCAAGGCACCTCGAGCATGGCACTGGCTGCAACGCTTCTCTCCCTTTCCCAGCTCTTGGCATCAGGTGCAGGGGGTGCCTTAGATGTGTGCTACACTCTCTTCCATGGCAAACAGCAAAGTAGATGCCAGCACACAAACGGGGTGCGACCCGCTCATCGCCATTGTAAAGTAGTGAGCGCTAGGCCCACATACTTGGAAATAAGGCACATTCACACACTGGTCTGGTACTGGTAACTGGCCTCGAGCACATGCACTAGGGTCCTTTTATTGGCAGGGTCACCTGACTGGTGATGCCTGTGTTGGATGGGTGTTGGGGGGGGGGTTTAGAGACACCCCTCAATGGAGTGGCTGGTTAACTGGTACATTCTGAACATTAGATCGTGTCCAGTAGGACACTACACTCTCTATCAGTGAGAGTACTCATGTTTGCATTCTCATTACAGGCAGCTCCAGCAGTCTGTCACAGGACAGCATTGCATACAATATTCCACAGAGTCAATTCTTGCTTGTGAGTAGATGGTTTTTCAGTCAGTCTCAGTTCCCTCAATTGTATTGGTCGCTTTACTCCCTCATCTGTGTTTGCCCCTTCCCTGGGGCATTGCTCTTTTACGTTTGGCAGTGCTGTAGCCTACCACTGATGATGTCATGGAATTATTTAGCACTCCATATGAGTGCATGTCTTGCTCCTTGTGTTATTTTTGTTGTTGTGTCCAGTGCCCTTATATCCTTCTCTACTTCTCTGACCTCTTGTCTATTTTTAACTTTGTCAGTGTTCCTAGTTCATACATCTTTTTCCATATTTCCTACCCCTGCTGCATTCTCCATCATGGTTCACCCTCCCCAAGGCCACTTTCCCTTCCATCTCGCCCCATTCTCTGTCCCGCTGCACTCTCCGAAGACCATCCGTCACTTTGCTTCATTACTGTAGATGAGTTCCCTAAATTTTATTTATTTTTTGTGGTTTTATTCAGCACAACCCTGGCCCTAGGGCATTAGAGTGATTTAAATGTATACCAGAATATGTACATATTTCTTTTTAGTCACAGCCAGATTAAGTGGTATTCCCAGAGCCACAGAATGTTTCACCAAGCTGGGATTTGAACCTGGTTCCACAGTTGCAAAGTTGACAGCTCTAGCCAGAAGGCCACATCTCTATCCCACCCATGGCCACAGCACAGTGTTATTATAAAGTTTTGAAGTTGTGCTGCACAGATCAGGGTTGTGAACTCCTTCCAAAGCTGCGGGACTTCTTCACTCACCTGTGATAGTGTTTAAGCAAGACTGTATGAACCTAAAGGTGATACGGTCGCATAGGGTCAACAATAAACCCTTCCTGAAAGGAAGAAGTCTTACAGAACAGATGTATTTGGGCTTAGAGTCCTGGCAGTTCAAGATCCATGGACTGGGGAGAGTGATCAGGATCTGGCACACTCTTAACCAGATCAGCAATGGCTATCGAGGATTGGCTGCCTCCAGGCAAACATCTGTGGTCTAACAATAAAGGATAAAATATATGCCACTTTCTTGACATGCATAACCACCCACTTCTCTTCCTTCTATGACGAATTTGTAAATAGTTACTCAAATACTTCAATGGATATGAAAGGATAATCAGTCTAGGAAGAGATCTGCTGTTTGTTTTTATTAATTTCACACAGTGCAGTAAGGTGGCTTGCTGAGTTGCATTGCGTGAAATATTGATAAATATGGGCCTAAAAGTCAACCAGATTGGCGAACTACACAGCATGATATATATATACATCTTTGATGAGTGCTTCACCTGGCCTATCTGCCTCCCACACCAATGCTTTCATTGATCTCCCTTTTAACAACCATCAGCAACTTCAACATTTCTGCTAATTTCTTTGTAGGACAGTATGTACGGATTGACTTCTGAGCTTTATTTAACCATAGGTTGTGCACGTTTAATATCATTTCAGGGGGAACACTGAAAAAGACAGATTCTGCACCCAGTCTGGTAACGTCTGTGTATTGAACCATTAGGCCACCATACCGTGGATGCTCCGACGTCACACGTACCCAGAGGCCTTACTCAGCCGAAGGCTAAATAAAGGGACCTAGGATCGTTCATGGTTCAATCCCCACTATAACCAGTGAGTGCATGTGCTTTGTTGTCAGTACCTGCCTAGCCTAGTGTGCTGCCCCACAGAACCTCCTTTTACACTGGCGAAGAGGGTTCTCGGCCCACGTGTGTGCCTGTGCTGCCCACCACTCCATAATAAGACTGCACTAGTGACTGTCGACGTGCCTTGCCACCTACTGTGCTTGTCCCATCTGCTCTGCCTGTCATCCATACAGCAGCACTGTCACTGCTCAGGAAAACATATCCTAAGCCCAGCTGACCTGCCTACCAGCTGAGTGAAGGGGCATCTGCACCCTCTCTGAGACAGCAAACCCTGTCACCAGGTACACCCAGCACAACTGCAAGGCGCTGAAGACAGTCAACAAAGCCTCAAAGCATTGCAGTAGTGCCAACTACTAGCACACACCCTACAGTGCTTGCCAACTTCATACAAGCCTTCCATCAACACCCATCAACCCAGGTCTATCCTCTCCTGAAGTGTCTGCTGACAGTGACATCGGGGTGCCCATGCCTGACTTGAGAAACAGCCTTTTCGCTTACCAAACACTGCAGATTCCTGCTGCTGCCTTTGTATGCTTACTAGGCTGGCTAAAATGCATATACGGAAGGCATGGATGGAGTGTCTCAAATTAATTCAAACCTACAGTTTTAATACTACCAGTCCAGACTAGCGACAGACAACATCTCCACACCTGATTCAAATGGTAAGGCAGCTAGACCCCTGGCATATTTGCAAGGACAAGTAGGTTCATCAGTGCACTCCAAGTGGAAGTGCTGCCTCCCTTCAGTGAGCTATCAGAACCAGCCACAGTGGCCTTTTGGTGGAAAACGTGGCTCAGTAGACTGAATACCTAATTTTGTGCCGCTCATTAGATTGATGCCTCCATAAAGTGGTTGTTGCTGCTGCTACACTCTGCAGATGAGGAGGTCTTCAAACTCTTTGAGAGCCTTGCTAACACTGGAGATTACCACAAATATGAAGCCGCCGTCGCAGCCCTCAATGCACATTTTGATCTGCAGATTAACGCAGACTGTGAACACTTCAAGTTGCAACAAACAAGACAATGGGAGGATAAGACCATTAACTCTATTTATGTAAGCCTGCTTGAAATGGCCAGCATTTTTCCCAACCCTGAACATGTCGGCTACTGTTTTTGCATATCACCTAGCGCCAAGACGCCTCGGCAGTAGTGCGCTCTACAAATACCTTCAGTCAGTCAGTCAGCATGTGCACCGATGACAACCCTATAACAAGAGGTTTGTGCACAGATTATCCAGGGTTGCTGGTCATCCAGGTTGCCCTAGCTAATCCTGCACAAACCTGGCATGAAGTTCAAGGACATGCTGGTGTTCGCCCACTCTCACAACAGCAGAGCTATGCAGATAGAAGTGTCACTATCAAGTGTGTCCCTGAAAACAAATCCAGACCTTCCACCATGTGTCAAAGTAGTTGGAGCAGTGCAGAGAAGAGGGCCACCTCGATCAACAACCACCTGCACACACCCCAAAACACTTATGTGAACTCCACACTGGAGCCACATTTGTCATCACGGTGCCCAGCACAGGGAAAAACCTGCTTCAAATGCAACAACTGAACCACTTTGCATGGGTGTGCAAGAGTGGAGGAAAATAATGAAGGTCCCCCAAACAAACATCCTTTTACCCCGGGGTGCACCATAATGTGCAACACAAGCACCAACTAAGATCATATTCTGATGCCTCTACCGAGTATGGGTCAGATAAAGAGGAAGAAGAGATCTTCTTGATATCCTACACCAGAAAAGGAGCAAGAACAAAGAGGCCCCAGCCCATGTGTGTAGTAGAAGTGCTGAAGGCACGTATCACAGCTCTGATAGACACAGAGGTATCTGTAAATGTCATGGATTTCGACCACTTCCAGTCTCTAAAAGCCCCGCCCCAGCAGAACAAAGACTTATTCATATGGGGGCTAAGCAGTGCTACTCATAGTGGGGACATTCGAAGGAAAGTTGCTCCATGAGAATGCTGAGATGGAAGCAAAGTTCTATCTCACCACTGAAAATGGTAGAACCTTGTTAAGCTGCCAGAAGACACAGCACCTTGGTTTGGTCTTCTTCGAACATCAATCAAAATTATCACCCTGCAGCCCTGGTGAGTGTCTTTCCATCTGTGCCTGCGAGTGGAGAAGGAACTGGATTTACTAGAGGAAATGAATGTAACTGAGAAAGTTGCTGGACCAACCCCATCAGTGTCTCCCATGGTGAGGGCACCTAAACACAAGGAAACAGGGTCTGTACCTCTGTGCGTCGACATGCAGCTCCCCAATCAGGCATCAAGTGCAAACAGCACATCATACCTACCATGGATGAGATCAGTGCGGACCTTGACGGAGCGCAATGGTTCTCCAAAGTTGACCTCAACACTGGTGATTATCAGTTGCTCCTGGACCCAACGGGCTAGTACATCACCACCTTTTCAGCTCACATGGGGTTCAGGAGATGCAAGAGGTTGAAATTTTGAATCTCATCTGCAGCTGAAGGTTTCCTAAATGCAGGGAAAGTGACTTTGTCAGGACTTAATGGTGTGCTTATTATAAGTGATGACATCCTAATCTACTCCAAGACAATAGAGAAGCCTCACTGGCATGTGAGAGCAATCCTGAAAAGACTCTCAGATCATTGCCTTGCATGACATCGGGAGAAATGAAAGTTTTTGAAGACCAAGTTCAGTTCTTTGGCTACATCTTCTTGAAGGAAGGATGAGAATTGACCCAAAAGGGTCTGACAACATCAGAAATTCCTCAGTCTCCACCTTTACAACAGAAGTGAGAAGTTTCCGAGGCCTGGAAAACAATTGCAGTTGTTACATTACGAATCTGGCAAGGAACCTCCTCCAGGTCTCCAAAGATCCATGCCAGATGGGGAAGACACATTGCTTTATGACAGCACTATAGTATATTTTAATCCCCAAAACAAAACTAAATTGATTGTTGATGCAAGCCCAGTAGGACTGGGAGCAGTCTTAGTGCAAGAACAGTAAAGAGACAAGTGTGTCCTGTAACTTTTGCAAGCTGGGTGCTAACTGACGCTGAAACCCACTATGACCAGATTGAAAAGGAAGCTCTTGGAATCAATTGGGGGTGAACCCATTTCCACCTGTACCAATATGGCAGGTGTTTCAAGGTAAGTACGAACAATAAGCCTCTGGTGAAGCTCTTCCAGAATGACGTTACATCCGATGCAAAAATTGAAACGTGGGTAGTACAGCTATAACAATAGGATTTCACTGTCGTCTACCAGTTGGGAGCAGACAATCCATCTGAGCTCTTGTTGAGACACCTGATGGTTCCAGCAAAAGGGGGCCCAAAAACATGCTGATGCCCCGGAAGAGTACGTGAAGATAATTGCCCAGGCAGCATGTCCGAAGGTCCTAGGGTTCTGTCACATCACCGAGAAAGGAAACCCACCAAGATGAGTGGCTGCAAAAATTGAGAGAGCAGCACTCGTGGAAAGTGTGCCTATCTCAGCTGAAAGTGCATGATAAGAGATCCAGAGAAACCCTTTTCACAGCTGTGGACAGCCCAAAGTGAGTTGTGCACTACTGTCAATGGACGTATCCTATGAGGTCTCGTACCTTGAGCTTACTTCTAGGCAAGACCGACTGGCATTGCCAATGCTTGCTCAGGGTTGAGAGCATTGCATCTGTTGAAATCCTCCCACAGGCTTCTTAAGGTTAGGAGAGGTATATTTGCTGATCTCATCCCTTCGGGTTGATGTTAGAAATTTGGCTTTTTTCGACTAAGGTTGCTTCCCCCAATACCATTATTGAAATGTGAATATTCATATCATAATTTTCTAGGTATCTTGAGAATCGAGACATTCTGTGCAGGTTCATTCACTCCTCCCTTCAGCTAGAGTACTGGTAAAAAGGGAGGGTAAGTTGGAGTTGTCCATATTATTTTTCTGTGCTGTTTTTGCAAATATTACCTTGATGGAAATTACCTGTTTTTTAACCACCCTCTTAGGCTTCTACCGTATTAGAAGTTGACAGTGACAATTCACAGAGAGCTGTTCACATGAAAGGAATGCCATGGGTGAATTAAATGCCTACATGACTAATTTCAGGGTCTGCATTGCCGGCTGGTTGGACATCCCTGATGAACTATTGGTTTTAAGGTCAAATTAGAGTTTACCCTTGCTATATTGTTATGACCGCTTGAGTGGCATGAGGGTATTGGCGGCTTGTGATCTCATGATAGTTAAACATGTTTACACACGATCTGCCCTTCAATGGAAGATCTTCTGGCACTACCAGCAGTGGTGAGAATAAAATATGGCCTGTGTGCACCTTGAGATCATATACATCCTGGGCCATTCAAGATACGTATTTTAGTTTGACACTTTTTAATTTTTTTATTAAATCTGACTGATGAGCCCTAACAAGGGTAAAACCGGTCTTGGGTTGCTTTTGTTCTGGTTCAGGGAGGAGCTGGCCTGGCAGATCGTTCTGGACCATTCCCATTGGAGGAGGGTCGAGACTGATTTGGATATGGCTGGGTGCAAACTGAGGTGGAATGGTGTGCAAAATAATAATGGACTGGGATGCAGTCGAGTAATTACCAGTACTGAGATTAATTCAAGAATTCCTTGTATCTTTTTTTATAATTCTGTGTGGCGCCCTATGTGGAATGGGTATGCCCAAAAGTGGGTCCCTTGCACGCTGTGCTACTGGAACTAAGCTCTACCTGACTGATGAGCCCTAATAATTTGCTTGTGTTCCGGTTCAGGGTGGACATGGCCTGGCAGTTTGTGCTGGACTGTGCCCACTGGAGCAGCGTTGAGAATGATTTGCATATGGCTGGGTGCAAACTGAGGTGCCATGGTGTGGTATGTGATCCTGAGTAATTACAAGTGACTGAGATTAATTCAAGCATTCCATCCATCACTTTTTTTTGTATACTTCAGTGTGACGCTCTAAGTTGGATGCAAGTGCACCAGACGTGGGTCCTGTGCACACTGTGCTGGTGGAACCAAGCTATACCCGACTATATGGTAAAACCATTCTTGGTTTGATTGTGTTTCTTTCATGGAGGACCTGGCCAGGCAATTTGAGCTGGACTGTTTTTTTAAGCAAAGTCGAGACTGATTTGCATCTGTCTGGGTGCAAACTGAGGTGGGACGGTGCGCAAAATAATCGATTTGGCCACAATTAATTACAAGTGGCTGAGAATAATTCAAGCATTCCATTCATCACTTTTTTTGTATACTTCAGTGCAACACATTAAGTGGGACGGGTATGTTCAGATGTGGGCCCGTGCACACTGTGCCACCGGCACCAGGCTATATATGACTGATGAGCCCTAATAAGGGTGAAACCGGTCTTGGGTTGCTTGTGTTTTGGTTCAGGGTGGACCTGGCCTGGCAGTTTGGGCTGCAATGTTCCCATTGGAGCAGGGCCGAGACTGATTTGCATTTAGCTTGGTGTAAACTGAGGTGGCATGCTGTGCAAAATAACGAGGACTGGGATGCAGCCTGAGTAATCACCATTGGCAGAGATTACTTCAAGCATTCCATCCATCACATTTTGTATACATTTCTACCCAATAATACAGTCACCAATCAGGTAATGACCAGTCGCCTGTCACCCGTGGCAGGTGCAGCATTTTGGATTTTCTTCTTGGTCTTTTATTGTTCCACATGAAATCTAAAATAAAACCGTCTAGTTTTCAAAAGAAGTTAGTTAGCATAAACATACGCAGTCTGTAATTTGACCTGTTGGTTTCCAATGGGGCCACTGACACTCCTTTTTGGTGATCGCCACTTATTTTCCTGCGTCAGTCATTCCCCAAGATCAAGAGAGGAAAAAATACAATAAGAAAGACGGAGGAAGTGAAAGACGGAAACATCTTCATAAAGGCAGAAAGAAGGAACCATTCAAGAGTGAGATAAAGTGTCTGGGAGTGGAGAGAGAGACAGAGATATGAATCGATAAAAACATTTTGGGAGCATAACCATCTTAATAAAGTTAATTCGACCTGTCAGTGAGGTAGGCAGACTACTCTTTTTCTTCAGTAGAGACACGCACTCTGCATATTTTCACTTGTTATTCGTTATAAAGGCTGTCTTATAGCCAACTGTTGATATCACCCCTAAAGAGTTTGCCTGTCGACAAGTCCTCAGCATGCATACATTCACCTAACAAAATCGGAGTCTTTTCTTGATTTAGTTTGCATCCAGTTATTTTTCCATACTTAAGAGCTAGAGTTTCTCTCTAAGTTAGAAGTATAAATAACAAGATCACCTCCATTGGCAATAATGCTAATCCAACAACTTGAGTTATGAGCAGGCTAGATTTCAGCCTCAAGGTTTCTAAGAAATGGTTCCATATATAAAGCATATAGTTTAGGTGAGAGAGAGAGCGATCAGCCTAGTCTTGTGCCTCATTCAATACATACTTTAAATGTTAATTTGCTGTTCATCAAGATATTGGCTAGGCAGGCGTAATACCTCTTGATCCTAGATTCATCCTCTGCATCACTCTCACAGAAATTGCCATGATACCCAATTGAATGGTTTTCAGTATCTGATAGAAGGAGCGTCTGCACTTGGATCAATTAGGCCATGTTTGTATGTGAAGTTATATTCCGCCCCTGTTTAAAGTAGTCTTCAATGTCTGCCATCAAATCTTGAGCAAGGATTAGCTCTGGTATACAATGCTGTTTTTCAGACAGACAGTTGGAGCTGTCTGTAAGAAGACCGCAAAAAGGAAAGATAAAAGGAGGCAACCAACCACATTGAGGTGGGCCTTGGATGGCAAATGCTGCTTCCTATCCTGTTCAAGGCCAGAATCCATGAGAGCACAGCCTGCCTTCAATCACCCTGCACTACTTCTATTGCTACGAATAGCACAGTGGAGAAAGAATACATGGCTAAGAGAAGGGCAGACAAAAACAAGTACATGGGATGAACACTAGGGGAAGCCCTGTGTATCTGAAAACAAAAGCCAGGGACATCACTGTGGGTAATTCACCAATATAATACATGCATTGGTAAGGTTCTTGTGGTGAAAAGCTCCAGAACCTTAGCACCACCACACAATGACAATGGTGGTCTGTGATTGCGATGTCTTATACCTTCTTTGGCTCTGTTCATGCTGCTTCATCCATATAGGTGTAGCCATAGAATTCAAGGCTAAGTTTATCTTATGTTGTGTTGTGTTATCTGGACTTTTAAAGTGCTTGGCTATTTCGATGGTGATGAACAAGGCTAAAACCAGGGTACTACGAGTGGGAAAGGCTAGCGGAAACAAATAGACGGGCTTTAAGGACCCTTCTGATGCATACTCTTCTCTAATTGTTCGAAGATAATATGGAAGACAGTTCCATTCATTAGGTGCTAAAAC
This sequence comes from Calotriton arnoldi, assembly GCA_963921515.1. Lineage (NCBI taxonomy): Eukaryota > Metazoa > Chordata > Amphibia > Caudata > Salamandridae > Calotriton > Calotriton arnoldi. The sequence goes on along the minus strand of CAWUFW010001155.1, from coordinate 1,700,195 downwards.
GGAGAAAGAACTTCTCCCGGTCTCACACAATGGAACGTAGGTGACACGGCTAAAGGAGAGGATGCCGAGCATAGACTCCTACATGTAAGACAATGAACCAACCTGTTGATAGGGATGGCCACATTTATTGAAAGCCTTGTGCGATAACACCAGTGCTTTGAAAAGGATCCTTGGTCTGACAGGAAGTCAATGGAGATCTTTCAGATGGTACTTCACCAAAGCACACCTAGGAAAATGTAAAGTGAGGCGAGCAGCTGAGTTCTGAACTATTTGTAATTTGTTAGTCAACAAGTCAGGGATCCCAATGTACAGAATGTTGGCATAGTCCAACATAGATACTATATAGCATAGCATGGAGCCCTGAGGTACTGTGTTGTGCAGCTATTTACTTGTGGAAGTGAAAGAGATAAGCCAGACGGTCTGTCCTCTACCTTTTGAGGAAAGATTTAATCCAACCCAAATCAGAGCCTCCTATACCAAGCTTTGCCAGCGTTTGTAGCAATATATCGTGCGAGACCGTGTCAAACAAAGCAGTTTCTGTACTGTGACATGGGCAAAAGCCAGACTGGGTGGGGTGCAACATCTTGTTCTCTTCTAGATAGGCTTACAACCAACTGTTAATATGTTTCTCTAATATTTTAACAGCTGCTGGCAAGGAACTGGGCCTAAAATTTGACATCACTGAGGGATCTGTAATAGACTTTATTATTAGTGGGACAATTATCGCCTTTTTCCAAAGATGAGGCATCGCCTCAAGATATAAAGAGTTGTTAATAAGTTTAATCAGAATAGGAGCAATAAACTCTACTGCGCTGGCTATAAAAGGCAAAGGTGCAAGGATTGCTGGGTGAGCCAGACTTATAGCATTGAAGAGCCTGTCTGGTTTGCGCCAAAGAAATATGAGTGAAAATAGAAGAGGAGTAAGAGGGCGGAACAAGTGAATAACCCCAGTTTGGAACTCGGAAAGCTGACTAGCGATTGGCTCAGTATCTTATCCTCAAAAAACAGAAGCAGCTTTTCACCGAGTTCAACAGATGACGGAACCTCAGAATTACAAGCTTTAGGAAGCCGGAAAGATTTAACTGTCTTATATATTTCCCAAGAGTGCATTTTTAGCTGATTCAATGTTCTCTGAAAAGTAGACCGATTGAGCTTTCTTGATTGCTTCATGATAATTTGTTTAAGGCAAGCTAAGCTAATTTGTCGTCTGACTGTTGGACCTGGCATTCTTGGCGTGGTTTCCCTTGACTTTTTGCCTTCTGACCTCCTGTTTTGCTGATACCCATTCAGTGGCCCTATAAATATGGCTCATGCCTGCCACTGCAGAGTCTGTGTGTGCATTTTTAAACTGCTATTTCAACCTAGCCAGTTAACTTACTTGCCAGGCCCAAACCTTCCCTTTTATTACTTATAAGTCACCCCTAAAGTAGGCCCTAAGCAGCCCTATGGGCAGGGTGCAGTGTATTTAAAAGGTAGGACATGTACTTTTGAGTTTTACATGTCCTGGTAGTTAAGAATTGCTCAATTCATTTTTCACTACTGCTAGGCCTATCTCTTCCATAGGTTAACATTGGGATTGCCTTAAAACATCTTTTAAGTGTAATTTCCAATTGGAAAAAGATAGAGGTTTGGAATTTGGGGTCACTGGACTCACCATTTAAAATCACAATTTATGGTGAAGTCGGATTTTAAATTGTAAGTCTAAAAATGGCACTTTTGGAAAGTTAGCATTTTCTTACTTTAACCATTCTGTGCCTCTGCCTGTTTCTCAATACACGTCTAGGTTGGAAGACAGCTAAGCTTTTTGCATTCCCTCTAGACAGTCACATAAAGGGAGCTGGGGGCGGGGGGTGACATTTGCATACTGATGGCCCATCACCAGGCTGATGGGCCTTCCTGAGGTAGATTAGGAGAGTGGAGCTGACACAACTGAATAGGGCTGTGCCTGTCCCCACACAAAGAGCTGCATACCCCCTTGTAATGAGTCTGGAACCAGGGCAGGAAAGGCAGAAACCATGTGATCTTCAAAGTCCTCTTTGAAGTCTCCCCCTACTTCAAAAGCACATTTGGGTATAAGTACTGGACCCCTGACACCACCAAATCATAACTTTGCTGGAACCAAGGACATTCTGCCTGGAAGAAGAGCTGCTGTGCTGTAGGAGGAACTGACACTTTGCTACTTGCATTGCTGTGTTGACCTGCTGATTGCTAGGTGGTGGGAGGAGCTCACGGAGTTGCACTACGTGGAATTCCACAGAGTTGCATAAAAACTCTGTGGAATTCCACGGAGTTCCGCAAGCGGGTGGAGCTGCTCCACTCGCCCATCCCTGGTTGTTTATTGGGCCAGGAAGGACACAGAATCACGAAAGAATAACTTTACAGACTTAATGGGGCATTAGCAACTCACCGCAGACAGGGTTTGATGCGCTCCTCCTGCGTCAGGCTCCCTGCTGGAGAACCTCGCACTGACTGGAGCAACGCTCCACCTCTCTCCCCTGGAGCTGAGGGTTGAAATGGGAAAGAAAGGGCAATTGTTCACTGTCCTGTTTGAGGAAGGTCCGTCAGGTGGTGCACAAAGCTCCTGTACATTGGTGGCTGATCAGTGTCTCCTACTCCTCAGAGTATGCGCATGCCTGGGATATTAGTGTGTTATATTTGAGCATGTGCAGCAACAGGCAGGACTTCAACAAAAAAAAAAAAGCAGGGAGGAGAAGGCTGAAGGGTAACCTTGAAAGGGCAAGTGGTATTTATGGCTTTCTCCCTGGCAAGGTGGGTGCACATGACAAAATGCTTTTACATGCGCAGCAAGAAAAATGGCCAAAACAGCCCTCTACTGAAGCTTTAATACAATTGTGGTTTGGTCCATTAAATTTTAGTAAATCCTCTTTTGTATAAGAGATTTGATCTGAGTGTCCTGACTGAAAAAGAGCAGCATGGCTGGCGTTGGATGTGGAACGGACATGGACAGATGCAAACGGGCTTGCCTTTGACACACCTGCTGTGTGCGGCCGCACCAAGGACTGTTTTAAATAGTGCATGGAATAGAATGAACAACAGCTAGAGCATGCAAGCCTCCAAAATGGCACCTCCCTATGCCTAAAAGAGTAAAAATGGCTGCTGACAAGCTCTCTGTGTGAAATAAAGCATAAAGAGCCTGCGGGCTGGAGTGCGACTCTGAGGAAAGAATGAGCAATAACAAGAAGGTAAATGTGAAAATAGAGCTGATTAAGCTTAAAACGCTGACTGTGTTTCAGATATAATGCAAGTACCAAGCACAAATCGATCTGTGGCCCAAAAAATGGATTAAAGTTAAAAAAAACAGATAGCAGTTAAAAATCACACCGTTAAAAACACAGTATTGCACTTTGCACTTTAGCCACTCATATCATTGCTTATGTTTATTCTTAAGTTGTTGGCTTCTTTGATATCAGCTTGCGTTTCACTGATGGTGTTTTGGAATAGTTTGGTGTTCTATAAATTCCTAGGCGCAGATTTACTAAATTATCATGCAGCGCAGTGCAGCAGCCACAAATGCTGCACTGTGATGCATTAGAAGGGAAGAGCCATATTTACAGAAATATTGCACTTTCCTTCCCCCTCCCTAGCGCCAGCGCAGATATGTGCTGTCGTGCGCCATGCACACACCTTTGCACCATAGTGCAAGGGTGTCTGCCCAAGTAGAGCATAGGTTTAGTGCAAAATACTATGCTTAGACTAACTTTAAAACGTGTCCCACCTTGTATGTGTGCTGTACAGTGCAGCTCACATGCAAAGTCGGAATACAAGGAATAATAAAAGCATTTCTCCCTGATAGTGCCTGGTTGAAGTGGGCGCTATTTCTTAACGCAAAACCCAGTCAACTTTTTTTTAGTATATAGGGTTTCGCATCAGAAACCTTAGGTGGTTGCATGGGAAAGCCCATGCACCACCCATGGAACGCCCCCTCAGCGCTAAGTAATGAAAAGCATCCAAATGCACTGCTTTGTGCTACTTTCAAGTGATTTTCAGCACAAAACACGTTTTACGCTAGAAAGTAAATTAGTAAAAAAAGATTTTGTGTTGATTTACGTCACTTATGTGATGAAAACATGGAGCTAAATCTTAGTAAATATACTCTTTAAGCTTTTATACTTTTTCAGGCACTTGTATGTGGAGAATGTTGTTACCCATCTGAATTCGCCATGGGTCAGCAATAAATTCTTGGCCAGATTTATCTTTCTTTCATGCAACACAACCCAGCAAGACAACTTGCTGCACTGCGTGAAAAGAAGAGGGAAGGAACGTGCCATTTTTACCAGTATATGTCGCATCCTGCTCTCTGCCCTCGCTGTTGCACAATCTCCTGCCTAGCACCAAATCAGGCACCCTTGTGCAAGGATGCTTGCGTTGTAGGCAGGATTGTTTTTGTGCAGGAAAGGACACCTTCCTGAATAAAAACAATCCTCTGTGGCTTCTCCTTCTTTTTAAGTGTGCTGCAGAATGCAGCCAGTGGCGGCTGGTATTTGAAGGCGGCGGGGGGGGGGGGGCGGGTCGCGGGGGGGATTGGGAAGAGGGAATTAAATAAAAAATACAGACTTACCTGTCTGCTGCTGCCGCATGCCGTCGCCGCCTCCTCTCGGTCCTCTACCCTGCTTCCTGGGCAGGAAGCCGGATGCACCCGGCTCCCAGCCTCCCGATAGCCAATCACAACGCTGCAATGCAGCATTCTGACTGGTCTGAGAGCCGTGGATCGGAGCTCAGCCAGAGAATGGGAGGCTGGGCATGTTCTCCATGCAGGCTGTAACGCAGCCTGCACGTAGAACATGCAAAGTGCACATGAATGTTTGGCCGGCACCAGAGGTCCGGCCAAAATATTCATGCGCCCTTTAAGGAGTGCAAACCACTTCTCCCCAGCCCTGCTCTGTCAGCAGAGCAGCTCCGTCCCGCCCGCAAAGCTGCCGCAACAAGGCAAGGAAAAAATAGAATGATAATTACAGGTTTATTATCATTTTATTTTTCCTTTAGTGACAGTGGGATGACACTCCTCTGCCTTAGAGGAGCAGCCGCCACTGAATGCAGCACATTTAGAAAGAGGAAACAACAAGGAGAAATAATGATATTTCTCCTTGTTGCGCCTCCCCTGGGTAGGTGCAGCATTTTGGCACATTCCCAGGTTTACTAGTGTTGGTAAATCTGAGAATGCGCCAAAACAATGGGTGGATTCGTGGCTTCGTGGGAACACCCACACCCCACCCATGGAATGTCTTTCCAGGGTAGAGTAACACAAGGTCAAAAAATGAAAAATTAATGGGTTAAATACAACTTATGTTGGTGAGCAGCAAGTAGAATGCTTTTGGAATATAATTCAGTTCAAACGTCTCAGACACAAATACTCTTTCCGCTACTTTGTGTTGCCTATGCTATATTTCAGATTCAACCAAGGCAAATGACTCAAAGGAACTGGTAAGGTGCCACCATATTTAGAGACTCTGAGAAGTTGCTGGACATACACTATAACAAAATAAGTTGAATGAATCAACTGATCTGTGACTCTACATCATATCTTGTGTGTGGGTATACTTAACAGTCAATGTATATTAATAAAAAGAACAGAGATAAGCCAAATGGCAGCATACTTTGTCTCTTCAGTGAAAACAAGTAAACAATTTATTAGATTTTTCCTTTTTCAATACTAAAAGTAGATCAGTGAATAACAAGGTGATCATCAGAAATCACACACTTATCTATCTATCTATCTATCTATCTATCTATCTATCTATCTACCTATCTATCCTTTTAAACCAAAGTGTTGTATTTAGGTCTATGTGGACATTCACTCAAAGGATCAAGTGTCCATACTGTTCGATGTCCTTGTTTGACACTAAAGGTTGATCCAATCAGATGGGGAAAAAATGTCAAGTTGTTGTTCTTGTGTTGTCATGTGTACATAAGACCATTTTCAGGAGGGTGTAGCTTTTCACAAAAATCGCTGACACCAATAAAACGCAACCATGGTCAAGGAAACACAGCACACAAAGTGTGAAGAGTAATGAATCCAAGCTGAGAGATGCTCTAAATTCTCTGAAAAGTAGCTCAGCAAAGGATCGCAGCAACATCCAAAAGTACATAAAAATCTCTCAGTCAGGCTATAAGAAACAGATCAAGGGAAAACATGACATCTCGGCAAGCGGGTCAGAGAAAACTGACCCCGTAACCAAGTTTTGGAATAAAATCTCCAACCCTGTGTAGAAAGCAGAGGATAGAATCCACAAAAGTCAGTTAAGTTTTCCAAAGCTGAGGAGAATGAAAGAAAATAGAAGGGTGTTAGTTACCATCTTAATCACAAATACTTTTTGCACTACTTTGTGTTGCTAATGCTGTATTTCAGATTCAAAAGAGGTTCATACTCAACGGAACAAGTAAGGTGCCACCATATTTATAGACTCCCAGAAGTTGTTGAACTATGCAGTGGACATCACCCACTAAAAAGGCTCAGTCACCATGACCCTGCCAAAGCACCCTTGTATGTGTGGTGATTCATAGTCCCTGAAATGTGACATTTTGGTTGTGACCTGCATTGTATCAATTCTTTTCCTACCATAGAGATGATAACTACCATCTTTGTCAATTTCTCTGATTCAAAGGATTGTTTTATTCTCCAGCTTCTATACCACTCTCACAATAGTTTCTGCTTCTATCAGACTCGCCCTCAGTGCCTGGGAGGGCCACCTATTATGTACACCTTTGCATAATGATTTTCCGTAGCCAACATCTGCAGACATGAATGAATGAAACAGCATTTATTAAGCACGTAGCTACCCATAGGGCATCCCAGTGCTGTAACAGTAACAACGAGGACATCGCAGCACACTTAGGGGAAAAGCCAAGTCTTCAGTAACTTCCGAAAGGCAAGATGGCTGGGTTACCTCCGTAGGCAGAGGGGGAGGGAATTCCACAGCTTGGCGGCATTGTAAGCAAATGAGCGACCGCCACTTCTGGCCCTCTTAATCCTGGGAACGGCAGCCAGGTATAAGTCGGCTGAGCGCAGTCTTCTGTTTGCCACATAAGGCTGGACCATAGAATGGTTGATGGAGGGGCCCTTCCCTGCTAACATCTTGTGGACAATGCACATGGCCTTAAAATTAACTCTCTCCCGAACTGGGAGCCAATGGAGGGACTTCAGGGCGGGCTTAGCAGATTGCCGGTTCGAGATCCCCACAAGCATCCTTGCAGCGCAGGTTTGTACCGTTTGGAGTTTCGTGAAGGTAGAAGCCGGAGCACCAAATTAGAGGGCATTACCGTAATCCAAGTGGGAAAGGATGAGTGCCTGCACCATGAGCTTTCTCGCCTGGAAGGGGAGAAGAGGAAGCACTTTACGGAGCATCCTGAGGATGCCGTAGCAGGAAGCCGCAACCTTCCGTGCCTGGACCATAAAGTTGAGATCTTGATCCAGCCACATACCCAGACTCTTCATCTGGGTCTGGGGTCCGGGACGGGGCCCATGCAGGCTGGCCATAGAACCTCTGCATTGAATAAAGATGGATTGCCAAGGAGCATCAACTCAGTCTTGTCACCATTTAGTTTTAAGTACGATTGATTCATCCATTTGACTACCTCTTCTAGACAAGGACATCATTCTTCATATAGTGAATCACCACCAAAGTAACAGCTCATTTGTTTAGCTTTCCTTCAGCAAGATGTCCTCCTTTTTTGCATTTATTAAGCCACATGGCTCTTCCTTGATCCTGATTCCAGAGATTGCAGCTTCTTTTGGTTAGGACAGCTCATACAATATCCCCAGTTTCAGGAAATATGCTATGGTCATGGCATGTTCTTCCAGTATTAGCCTGTGTAACTTTGCAAATCTCCAGCACTGGACGACTTACACACCTGTTTCCTCCTGCGGGCTTGCCACCACACATCTACATACCAATTACTGCCGGATCATGTCAGGCATGGATAGATTTGCCCTGAGCCCACTTGGCATGACATAATATAAAGTATTCATGGTCCACATTAGCATAGGTAAATGAGCATTGAGAGATGCCACCATAGCTTACGATACCCATCTTCTCCTCCAGGGTTGGAAACAGCTTGTGTACCCATTACACATGAAGTATATGAGAAGATCATGTGTTATCATAATACCTGTCTCAAGTGTGAACAGAAATTTCTTGGAAAATAATGCCATCCAGTATCCACCAGGACACATTTGAATAGGATGATTGAGAGCTGGCAAAGAAGAGGTCTTAGCATAGGTGAGGTGTCACTTTCCAAACACAGATTACCAGGTACTTTTCTAAAGAGGCTGTGTGATCTCTGGAATCTCCATTTAGGGGTGCTCTCTGCAAGGCAAAGTAACCCTGCTTAAAGGGCCACAACCATACATGCCAACAGGATATAACAATCACAAAACCATTGCATAGTTTGAATGCGGGTGATCTTTGAATGTTTTTTAGTAAAGGAGAATAAAAAACATTCAAAGACAGCTGCACGTGCTTCCACACACATGCTTATGCATATGCAGGACTCCATCTTGGAATTGTTTTTGACAGGCCATTTCCCCAAGAGGACTGCCACTAGAAGTACCCAAGCAAAAATGGGGCCCCTGTAGCAATGTCTTGGGAGCTGACCTACCTCTCTCAAAAGTAAAAAAACTAAATGTAAGTTAAATATATATATTTTTTTAATCGGCCTTGTAGCACCAGCTCTAGCACTCAACTGGACTCTTTAGGCGACTGAGTAAGTGTGCAGAGGCAAAATGGCATCACTCAAAGTGCCTGTAGCCAATGGATGACGTGGGCTGGCCTATTGACCCATGCTATCTGTGTAGACAGGCGGAAACAAAATGTGAATGACACTTCTACAAACCAATAGATGAAGAGGACTGAAACCCTTCTATATTATAAAATATTTTAAAATATTTTTTTGAAAAACAAAAGGTATTGGCTAACACCGCACTTAAAAAGTTATATATTTCATGTCTTTGTTTTTGGTTCATTGCTCTTTTGTCTTTGTCATGTTTTTGCATTTTCTGTCCCCTTACTGAGATGTGTTCAGTTATTTTCATATATGTGTAAAGCAGCACACAAGTATGCACGAGTTGCACACAAGTATTCACTACTCTCATCTTAGCCCAACATGTACAAATTAATTTAAAATTAAAAACTCGGTGATGTGATAACGCTTTGAGCCCAGGCTGAATACTTGTTGTGCCTATACGCAGTACTTGCCTATTAGATGCAATTGTTAATGTCATGTCGCACTAAAAATAAAAGTTATAAGATAATGAATGCGGCTTCCTGTGTGCTCTTTTTCATTGTCCTTTTGTAGTTTTCTTATTACACAGTATTCAGCTGGAAGGTATTGTCCTGGAAGGTTTGCCAATTAAAACTTAAAGGTATAGGCTACATTACATTATCAGGAAAGAACATTTGCTGTACTTTCTTCAAATATCAACTGACAATTATGGCACAAAGTTGTATTTTTGTCTTTCCATTTTATTTCTGTGTGAAAAGCGTGACGCATTCGCATCCCTTGTAGTTCACAAAACTCTCTCTCCGGAGAACAATTATGTTCACATATTCCGTTACTTAATTTCACACTTGCTCCGGTCTTTAATTTGGTTGTCGAATTTCAGATCAGCCGCGAGCAAATTGCAGTTTTTAAGGTTTCTTTTCTACAATCAAAATTTGGATTTTTTTAAAAAGTTTCTTTCAAGTAGAAATTAAATTCAAATATGTTTTTAAGTCAACATAAGGGAGACTAAAAAGTTCTGTGAAGACGTTTGACATAGGAGTACGCAGTTCAGGCCACAATACAACCCTAATACGAAAAGATGCATAATCTTTGGGGCATCCAATTTGTCTTGATACTAAGGGCCAGATTTATCATTATTTGGAGTTATGCAACAAGACAACTTGCTGCACTGCGCTGCGTCAAATGGAGAGCGCAGGAATGTGCCATATTTACTAACATATGGCGCATTCCTGAAGTCTCTCTGCGCTAGGGCACTTGTAGCTGCCAAAATGCCAACTCAGGCGCTCTTGCACCATGGTGCAAGGGTGCCTGCGTTACAGGCAGGATTGTTTTTGTGCAAGAAGGGACACTTTTCTGCCCAAAACAACCCCGAGGCATGTTCCTCTTTCTATGTGTGCTGCAGAATGCAACACATGTAGAAAGAGGAACTAACAAGGAGATATAAACATATTTCTCCTCGTTACGTCTCACCTGGGAAGGCTTAGCATTTTGATGCATTCCCGGGTATATTAGTGGTAGTAAATCTGGGATTGCGCCAAAAAGCATGGGTGGATGCGTGGGAACACCCACGCTCCACCCATGGAATGCCTTCCCAGCGCAGAGTAACAAGACAGCAACGTGTGCTGCCTTGCGTTACTCCAGATTTACCAAGCCACACAGGGCCACACAAGGTGGCCTTGCGTAGCTTGGTAAATCTTATTCTAGGCTTTGTGTCGCCCTGCATCCCCATGCAAGGCGCAAGGGTAACACAAAAACCTTTAGTAAATATGCCCTCAATAGACTGCCTGGAGGTGGTTCATATCTGAATATGACAAACGTCTTCTAGTTCAGTACAAATAGAACCGAGCTGTTGGCCATAAGAAAGCCCTTTAATGTTAGGATGCTTTACTCTGGCCTCTGCCTATTTGCTTCATAGCCCTGACCCTGTCTGCAGCCAGCATTAATCTCTAGGGGTGATTTTTGATCCGGGAGGTATTGTTGAACAAGCCATGGAAAAGCGTATAATGTCCTGCGTTGGCTGCCAGCATTATGATTTTGTCAATGCTTGTTTTGTTTTGTCAGTGTTTGCAAAATGTTATTGTTAGGGAACTTGTCAGGCCCTACTCAATGCAACAAAAAAAACTGTGGCTAAAACTAACAAAACGTTTTGGTCTCGAAAAGCACACATTGCCATAGTAGTCCCTTTCACTGAAGGGAACTACTTTGTTGTGGATGTGCTCCTTGTGAAAGGGCAGCATGGCATCACTCATGGTGAAGTTAGCCAGTGGCTGAAGTGGGCTGATCCATTGCCACATGCTCTATGCTGTAGTGTGTGGAAGAAAAATGTGGATGACAGTATTGGACAAATGGATGAGGAGGCTGAAAGCGCCTATAAGTAAATATACAATGCATATCATTTTAGTGAAATCAAAAGATCTTAGTATAATCAAAAAGGTCTTGGTTAACACCAGACCTAACAAGGATTGACAAAGTCAATAAGTCTGGAATGGCTGCAAACCTTCGGGTATTGCCAGTGCTTTTTTGTTTTGCAATGTTTTTTGTAAAACTTTATTACAAAAAATATGTTTGTTTGATTGATCCACCTTGTCTAGTTTTGTTTCATTAAGAAGCACGCATTTGGCCAATAGTCCCTGGCACTAAAGGGGGCTACTTTTTCTATGTAAGTGCACATTGTGCAAGAGCAAAATGCCATCACACACAGTAAAATTAGACAGTGGCTAAAGTGGGCTGACCAATTGCTCTATGCTGCAGTTGGCAGAAGAAAAATGTGATTGGCATAACAGACCAATCAATGAAAATGGCTGATTGAAACCCCTTTAATGTATATTATATATATAATTTTGCGAAAATCAAAAGGTCTTAGTTGGCGCCAGACCTAAAAATCAAGTAGTTTGTTGTCAATTTATGTCTTGCCTTGTTAAGTTTGCTGCATATATTTTTTCTCATACCCAAATATGACCACATATATTTGCTCCAGATTAGACTGTAGCAACAGTTTACATCTGTGTCTTCTGAGCAATTGGTCAGCATCTCTCCAATGAGTGCAAAAAAATTGCAGTGAGAGTGGCTACTAATCTGCAGAATTTTGACCTCATGTTCACAGCCCTCTGGATGCTTTACTGACTGGGCATTACACAAAAAGTTTAAACATCTCTCCTTAGGACTTATTGTTTTCATGGCCAGAAAGTGTGATCTGGCCGGGGCTTTCTGTGTTACATTCAAGGGCGCCACCTGCATTCCGCTATGTTTCTGCTGCTTGCCAGCCTGAAAGTAAACATTTAGAGCTGGATGGCTGTCTTTCCACAATCTGGCTTGCAAACTGAGGAACAAACTGCTTGGAGAGAGCAGTGCTTTCTGGAAAGCCAAGAAACATTCCTTTATTCTAGTTGTCTTTTTTGCTGTTGGTCAGAAAAATAGGGGTAGGTTTACTAAGATTTTGTGTCGCGTCACTTTTCTGGTGGAGTCTCAATGCCAAAACATTTTTGTTATTTACTAAGCCATGCAAAGCTACTTTGCATGGCTGTGTGGTTTAGAAAATACTAAGAAATACATTACCTTGCATTGGGAAGGCGTTTGATGGGTGGAGCATGGGTGTTCCCGTGCAGCCACCCATGGATTTTGACGTATTCCCAGATTTACAAAGACTTGTAAACCTGGGAACGTGTTGAAATGCTAAGCCTTCCCCAGTGAGGTGTAACAAGGAGAAATATGTTTATTTCTCCTTGTTATTTCCTCTTTCCACGTGTGCTGCATTTTGCAGCACACATATGTTAACATTGATGTTGATGTACGCAATGATACACGTGTGCATAAACACGAAATCAAATCACTGTTGTCAAAATCACTCGAGATGACCTCTCCATCAACCCCAAGTCAGAAAAAAGTGGTCAGGCAGACCCTGCAACCTAGGCCTGAGGCAACTGATTGACAGATCACAGGTGGAGTGACCCGTAACCAGTAAAACAAACGCGTGAACAGGAAAAACCCAGATTAGTCCCACAGATAGGCAGCAACACCACAATGGTCTGAGGAGATTGGCCCCAATAAAACGCACATGGCCGAAGGGGCGTGCGTTCCCCAAACATAATAAATTTAGAGGCCACATGAAGTTAGGAACCCTCAGCTAATCAGCAAACAGCACATGTAGTGATCACACGCTCCCCATGCTGGACATCTGGACACGTTACCCACTAGCCCTCATTGTTTCTACGCAAGGTCGAGACCCACCTACATTTGTCATCAGGTGGGAGTCATTTATGGCTCCATGATTAGGCCCACATTTCTCTCCCTAAACAAGATCTGCAAATTGTTTTATGATGCTCCATGAAATGTATATAAAGGTGCTCAAAACGATTGTACTTTGAGTCAGTCCTCAGACCTGTTTCTGTGTGCTGTACTCCCGGCCGCAGTGTTTAATTAAACCAACTGTTCCTGTTTTGCCAAACGCCTGTTGTCTGTTTTTCAAGGTAAATTCATATTTGAGCAACATATAGAAAGAGGAAAATTTCATTAAGGATTGTTTTTGTGCAGGAAGGTGCCTCTTCCTGCAAATAAAATATTCCTGCTTGTGACGCAAACACCCTTGCACCTGCGTTGGCGCCAGGAGGCAGCAGAAATGTGTCATATCTTAGTTGATATGGTGTATTTCTGCTGTCTCCCTTTCACACATTGCAGTGCAGCAACTTTGTTTGCTTCCCTGCCCTTTAATTTTATGTCTTGGTGGCAAAGGGCAGTACACATCTTATCTTTACGTTTTATTCCTGTCACTGCTTTCCTAGCCATATTCAATCATGTATTTCTAGAGATTCAAAGATCGACAGGACAATTAGGTATTCTCCCCCAAACAAAGGAGCTACTCAAACAAGTGAGTTTTCATTAACTTCCAAACAGGAAGAGTTGGTTATTTCGATGTAGATCATCTGGGCTCCTGTGAGCAATACTTCATCAGGTTGAAACGCGTCAGAACTCACTCTAGTCAAACGGTGCCAACAATATTAGCAAACCAAAAATTGCTTTTCCTTTAGAATCGTGGTCCTAACTATAACTACCCAGTAAAAAAAAAAACAACAGTAAAAGTGATGTCCGAGTTAGGTGAAAATTTCAGTTTAAACGTAACATTTTAAACTAAAGAAAACAACACTGAAATCCACCAGTTATAGTTAAGTGAAGTAACTATAACTCACACCCTCACCAAGCACAGAGTTGTTATCAATAATGTAATTTCAGATGTCATCAGTGATGTTAACATTAATACCAGAGAACGTCATGAGTGATGTAATATGTGAGGTCATTAGCAGTGCATGACTAGCGTGTGAGTTATAATTACTTCAGTTAACTATAACTGATTAATTTTAGTGGTTTATAGAGTTTAAAACGTTATGTTTGACCTAAATATAATGTCACTTTAACGTTTGGTTTTTTGTGTATGATTGTGTTTTTTTAGCGTAAAGTAACACTATAAAGAGATGTAATTTTAAGTAAGGCAGACCTACTGGCTTTGTCAAAGAGTCAGAACACCAAAATATAAAAAGCTTGCCTATTGGCATTAGCAAGCGGCCTGCACATCAACCTATATAAAGCAGACCAATTGACTTTGTCCAAAATACAGTCTCGGCCCATACCAGCTCAGGGAGGGGAGCCCCAAGCCACCCCCCACCCAAAACAAATCTAGAAATATTGTATAGATCTGTTTTTGGAGTTGTATGGCTTGTTTTTACACTACAATAAACATTATTGATGACGATTACATGTGGTGGGAGGAGGATCATTTTTTTGAGTACTCTCCCTAATTCTAGGGTTTATCTGCTTCTCATGTATTGTTGAACTATCATGTTACTATTTCCTAGATAAGGTGCTATCTTTCAGGTTATTCAACCTGTTAAAGAGACTCTGCATAAATCCCCACTCAACAATAATCCAGTGCTCACTGTAAGGACAGTGTTTTTAAACTTTCACCTTTCAATTGATCATGTATTGCATTATGAATTTGGCCCATTAGCAATCTAGTGTAGACCTTCATACAATGTTCATTTTTTATTGTGGCGATGGTATCTTTGACACTAGTTTTGGTGTACAGAACAGGATGGTATGTGGGGTCTAGTTGGTACTGGATTACAGAAAACAGGATCTGATGAGCTTTGACATAAATAATTGTGACAATACACCATACAGATACATTGCACGTTCACAATTTAAGGAACGTCTTACTTTAGGGGGGTTTCCCAGGTCACCCACCTTTTGTTAAGTACCGAGGCCAGGTTGAGATCCCAGTCGGTACTAATACAGACTCATTGAGAGGCTCGTGACAAATTGCTCTGTGTTGAGTTCTTCATATGAATTCCCAGCTAAGTCAACAGAGGCACAGGCCTTGCTTTTATTTTTATTCTGTGTTGTTTTTTAAGAACACGTTTTAGCCAATTGCCAGGATAGCAGATTGATGGACAACATGGATAAACAAACAGAAAAGCATACATTGATAACTATAAAGATATCTGAAAAGCAAACCTAAAAACACATGATTGAAAAACAGTGTGGTAAGATACTTTGTTGGAGGGGGCTACAAATAGGAGAGGGAAATACAATAGAGTACTAATAAGGCACATCCATAAAATCAGTTGTTCCCTTCAAGTAAAGAGTCTCCGCTGTAAGATAACAAGAAGTTGAAGCAAGAACACAATTTGTGCTCTTGGTGCAATGTTAGAAGATGGCTCCACAGTTTACCCTTGAACTCCTTCAGAGTGATAGCAAGTTGGATGCTGACTGACAGTAGACTCCAAATTCTAGGAGCATTCACTGAGGAAGAAGTTCTCAGGGTTTTTCCTGCACTTTTGTATTTCAAGACAAAGAAGCAAGTGCTTTGCTTCTAGGAGTTCTGGTCCTTCCAGATGTGTCGATGTTGTTGTGAAGGTACCCAAAGGTGCCAAGGCGAAGATATCCAGAGGTGTCAAGGTGAAGTACTTTGTACGTGATTCAGGCATGTCTTTTTAGGTGAGTCAGGACTGGTGTAATACTGTTGCGTTTTCTGGTGCCAGGCATCAGTCAGCCAGCAGTATGGCTTTAAAACGGGTTACAGGAGGTAGTTTTGGTGATGCTAGCTTTTTTTTTTTTTAAGTCCTTTCAGTAAGGTATTTCTACAATCAATGTGTGAAATTACTTTTTGTATAATGGTCTTCACTTAGCTTTTGGCAGTAAATGTGCAACATTTCTGATTATTCTCAGTTTTTGATCAGCACATTTAGCTACAGTTTCCTTCTCCTAAAGAGACTGCATCAGCAATGTTTTAATTTAAAATAATGCCTCGCTAGGTTGCTCCAACCAGACATTGCAGCTGTCTGATTGAAAAAGACCTATTGTCAGCTTACCAAGAACTTACAGTGGCCTTAAAGCACACCCAACTCTTACCACTAGTTAACTTTATTCTCATTCTCATTTGCTTGCTTCTTATTTGATGGCTTGCCTTGTCCATCATGTCTTTGTATCCATCCAGGAGCACATCCTCTTTATTTTTGTTCTTCCACTGTTCATTTTTAGGGAGCTACTTTTTTCTTTTCGTTTAAGCTCTCTGAGTGACTGTGTTTCCCAGTTGTCTCCGTCATGTGCTTCTCCCCCGCTTAAGAGTTGTGTGCTTCCCTTCCCCGCATTTCATGTTGCTTTCTCACCTATGTGCTTCTGTCCATTCCCCATGCTCTGTGTTGCACTTGGTTGCTAGTATGCTTCTCTCTCACCTGCCCCCATGCAGCTCTCTCTCTCATGTGCTGCATTTCCCCCCGCTCCTTGTCGCCCCAACCGATCCTCCATTGTCTCCACCCACCTATTTGTTGTTTTTTTTACTGAAAAGAAAGTGCTTTCGCGTTACTAATTTTTAAAATTAGTTTTTACTGATCTGTTTAAGAACAGTAAATAAAAAAGACACATTATTTTGGAAGAAAGCATGCCTAATTAGGTGCACATGCATGCGTCAACAAAATGAGGTGGCCGCCAGGAAGCATCACACCAACCTATTCTTTTTTTCTCCTTTTGTTCATGTTGTATAGTATACAACGTGATCAAAATGCATCATCAGAGCTAACAGATCAGGACTAGACCTGTTGGCTTTACCACTGCTTGGTTCTCTATCTACTTTGGTGTTGTTTTTAATTCAAGCTGCTTTACTTTTTCTGTCTAAATTTTAGTAGCTGTTAAATTACCAATTTCGCTATTCTTACTCAAGCGTATAGTATGACCCACAAACCTAACAAGCAGAGTTTAGTCTTCTGTGGGAACTTGGCATCAGCTTTCATCATGTCAGGGTACATTGGTTTATCCAAGAGCAGCTGATGGCAGTATGTAAATTGCGTGAAAGGGAAGACAAAAAGAATAACAATAAAATGAAGATCAAGGCTGAGAAAAACACTGCTGGAAGAGCAACGTCTCATATGTGAGGTTTTTGCATACCAAAATTAGACAGGTTCTGCACATAAAAAAATAGATGTTTTTTTAATGGCGTTCTCGAGAGTTTGAGTTACTATTATAAGTTAATAATGATGTTTGTCAAAATCTGAGCAGAAAAGAAATGTTTCATTGGAAAATTAATCCATTTCATAGAAAGCACACCATCAAAATGTTCTGCAGAGGAATCTCATTTGTTTAATACGCGCACAACGTGCAACTCGCCCCCACTCAATCTCAACATTCTCTCATTGCAATGCTCAAGAAAAGCTATTAGAACAGAAATGTCGTTTCCCTCGGTGTAGCCTTTTTATTCACATCAACACTTAAAATTGTTCATAAGCAAAGTCCGTCAAGGGACTGGTGTTCTTTTGGAAAGCATTCATTTAGTGGATACCAAAAGCAAGCAAGAAGTTGAAATACACAAGACAAATATCATATTTCACATTCCAAGAACATCCAGAACACATTGTTGTGAGATCTGCTGTGCGCATTGTGCCAGAAGGCCTCAACTTGCAAAAAACCTCTGGTTCCACCCAGGGCATCCATGCACAATTACCAAAAGGCATTGACAGGAAAATCATTGGTACAACTTCACCACATCCCCTACATCCCAAATGAGTACCACCAACTCAAATTCAGGACACCGCATAGCGCACCAGCCCACCGGGGTACCTAAACACAGGAGTAATCCACAAAGGCCAAAATCAGGCATTGCGAAGTAGGGCAGGAGAGTCCAGGAGCACCTGCAGGTCAGTCTCCCCTTCCGCCAGCCCGGTGCCCACACAAATCATACCCCGCCAAGAGGTCAGTCCAGCCCCAGAATCAGAATTCTTGTGTATTCCCCTTTATTGTCTGCCAGGGACACCACCAGAGAGTGAGGAGCTTATTGGCGCTCTCGCCTTCCCCCCAAAACACGGTGGCTGAAGTCTGCAATAGCACCCAGAATACCCTGGATGCAACGCTCCTGACCCCTGGAGTACAAGTGAACGCCATTGTGGTGGAACAACTCCACCCTGGTTAACTGGAGTAAGTTGTGCCGAACTATGCCCTTAGTGAAACCCACCAGAATTCTTTGTACAGAATGGATGACCGTGGAATGACCCCAGACCACAAGATCGCCGTTGCCGGCAAACAATTCCTTACTCTCGACATGGCTGAAAATAAAGCTTCCTTCACTCCACGCTTACCTAGCGGGACCATATCTTTGCCCTTGGCATGAATGATAAGGATGTCTGGGGTGGGCAAGCCACTCCCCTACAGGGCCTGCAGAAGGTCTTCGAAAAGGTCTTACAACTTAAGTGATGCATAAACCCCGACTGCAAGCCAGGCGCTTTCGAGTCTGGAGCCGCAAAAGTGTTGAGCTGCTCTGGAAGGATAGTCATCCCATCACACCCAGCCAAAGCCCATAGTACCCCACAGGGCGATATATGCCGATGATTTATTAGTCTATGCTGCTGAGGAGCCACCCGGCGAAATCACCCCTCCCTTTGCTCACAATGCGCCAACATGGACGCTGCCATTCAGCCCAACAGTGTAGTCTAGGCCCAGATTAGACCTGACCCACTTGCCCGAAGCGTGAGGGACTCCAGCCTGTTGCCGTCCACTCCTGTGTCCTTCCTTTCTCCTAGCCAACTCCTGACAAGAAAGGCAACCCACAGATGGTACAGCAAGTGACCCTTGAGATAACAGACTTCTGGTAATATGACTGTGGTAATCCAGCTCTCCCAGCCCTACGTATTGCCGAATCTATAAGGAATGCTATCCTGCTTCCGAGCAATGGGCCTGGCACTGCCTGATACCTATCTCTGATTTGCAAAAACCAAGGCATGGTTGGTTGAATGAGTTCACCCAACAGGTAATTGGATGCTTGTCTTGCAAAAATGCCCCTTTGATAAAATATAAATGTGATGTCACCGACATCTTCAAAACCTATTGCCTGTCGCAGTTCACTCCTGTGTCCGTCCTTTCTCCTGGCTAACTCCTGACAAGGAAGGCAACCCACAGATGGTACAGCAAGCGACTCTTGAGATAAAAGACTTCTGGTAACATGACTGTGGTGATTCAGCTCTCCCAGCCTTCGTTATCGTCAAATATATAAAGAACGCTATCCTTCTTCTGAGCAATGGGTCTGCCACTGCTCAATACCTATCTCTGATTTGCCAAAAAAGAAAGGCATGGTTGCTCCAATGAGTTAACCCAACAGGTGATTGCATGTTCGAATTCGATAAAATATAATCTGAAGCCCCTAACACCTTCAAAGCCTGTCCTGCCAGCTAATTTCCCCGAAGTCTCAGTCCGGGCCTTACAAGGCTGATCCTCTGAGCATGATTGTTGCAGTCTCCTCACTGCAGCAGCCCTGGATGTGTGGACCCACCGGAGAAAGGTACGCGCCCTGGAAAGCACCAACCTCCCTTCCCCGACCTTTCTGTGTCTCAGACCAGGTGCCCTTCCAGAACACTGGAAACCCATGTCTGGCCTATGGTGGCCACAGGGCCTTTTGGGGGGGGGAATCGGTGAGGTACCTCACGGTTGCATGACCCCTCCAGTTATCTTTGCTTACGAGTACTAAGCCAATTTGAGGGTTGCTGAGAGCTGCCAAACTATTCTTAACAGTACTCTCATCCCCAGATGGGATATATTTTCAAATAGTCTAACTAAGCTTTGCAAACGTTTTCTCTAGCCTTTCATCGAATTACTTGTGGCTGCTTTATGCTATGGACACATACAAATTATGAGAAGCAAAACCATGGATGATTTGCCTTGCCACTCCATCGCTCCTTCCTTTAAAGCAAACTCTTGTATCACAACCAAGAATTGTGCTAAAATTAATGGATTCGACCCAGTACTGCCAAGCAACCCAGACTTATCCTGTTTATTACTAAGAACACCTAACGTACAGGACAAAAAGGATGTTGCGCTCCCTTCCTTAAATATAAATGACTAATATCCTCCCAACAAACCAGGCCAATATCAGCCGTATTATGTTGGAATTAGGTGCACATGCGTGCGTCAACAACATAAGGTGGCTGCCAGCAAGTGTCACACCAACTTATACTTTTTTCTCCTTTTGTTCATGTTGTATGGTATACAACGTGAATAAAATGCATCATTAGAGCCAATAGATCAAGACTAGACCTATTGGCTTTATCACTGTTTGGTTCTCTATCTACTTTGGTGTTGTTTTTAATTCAAGGTGTTTTACTATTTCTGTCTATATTTTAGTAGCTGTTAAATGACCAATTTCGTTATTCTTACTCAAGCGTATAGTATGATCCACAAACCTAAGAAGCAGAGTTCAGTCTTCTGTGCGAACTTGGCATCAGCTTTCATCATGCCAGAGTACATTGTTTTATCCAAGAGAAGCTGATGGCAGTATGTAAATTGCGTTAAAGGGAAGACAAAAAGAATAACAATAAAATGAAGATGAAGGGATGAGAAAAACACTGCTGGAAGAGCAATGTCTCATATGTGATGTTCGAGCATACCATAATTAGACAGGTTCTGAACATAAAAATAGATGTTTTTTAATGGCGTTCTCGAGAGTTTGAGGCACTATTATAAGTTAATAATGATGCATGTTAAAATCTGAGCAGAAAGGAAATGTTTCATTGGAAAATCAATCAATTTCATAGAAAGCACACCATCAAAATGTTCTACAGAGGAGTCTCATTTGTTGGAGCCAGAACTTTTCATGGAAGACAAAGCCTCTCTTGCTCTGTCCTAAAAAGAAACCTTTCCGGAGAACACAACTATTGGTCGTAGAGATCTGAAATCCCTAAACAAATAATGGGAAATCAATATTGGTTTAAAAGTTTTAAATGACCTTACAATACAATTACGCCAGACAATGAAAAAAGACACAGTTTGAAAACAATATTGATTGTGTTCTGCTTCTTTCAATCTTACTTGTGTGAGGAGCGCCAGCCTATCAATTTAACACCAAAGAGCAGGAAAATGTATAGGCAAACTAAAGAATAATGATTTGGTGTCTCAAGTGGTCACTATCCCTAATAAAGAACCCTGGAAACACGTAGACCGCAAATCCACTAAACAGAAAATGGCCACTTTTGAGTCTCATTAGTATTATATGAATTCCGATGGGGCGTTGATTTACAAGATCTGAAGGAACACCTGCTTGTTTATTTCCCCCAAACATTTCAGGTTCTAAAAGTAGCAAAAATCTCTGGGGGAAATGAGAAATTTCAGGGCAACCACACCTGGAATTACCAATCCCTCCTCATTTTTAGTGGTACCTCGGGGTTCAACTCGTAATCTTTTTACTTTGCCCCCGTGTTACTGTACCTGGGAAGAGGGAGCGAGTTTAACAAGAGGGTTACCAGGGCACCTCTAACAAGGTACTTAGATGTGTCCATTGTACTTTCAATTCATATATGCCAGAGTTTATGAGGTTACTTTTATTGTGGGGGTTGAATAAGGCCCATGACTAGGAGGATGGATGGGCAAGACCTAAAGAACTGCCCCTACACCTCCACCACAGCTCCACGGTTCTTCAGGATTATGAATTACTGATAACTTGGAACATGAGATCAACACAACAACCAATAATGCATTGTCTGGAAGAAAACTTTGTTGTGCTTTGTTCTTATTTATTTAGAGATTTCTTTTAAATGTAAACCTTTTGGACTCCGTCTCAATAACCATTAAGGGGCAAATTTATTAGAAAATATCGGAGCACGGAGCTGGGCCAAATCTGGCAGCAACGCGCTCCAACATTTTCAAAATGCAGGGATGCACAGTATTTGCTACAATACGGCACACGCCTTTGTTTTCCCTAGCGCTGGTGATAAAATTAGCTGCCTAGTGTCAACGCAGGCACCCTTGCACCATAGTGCAAGGGTGCCTGCGTTGCAGTGAATGATTGTTTATGTGTAGGAAGGTGTCCCTTCCTGCACATAAACAATCCATAATGGCTATTTGCTACTTCTATGTGTGCTGCATTCTGCAGCACACATAGAAGTAGCAAATCGTCATTATTTAATGGTTGTTTATGTGCAGGAAGGGACACCTTCCTGCACATAAACAATCATTAATGGCGTTTTGCTCTTTCTACGTGTGCTGCCGAATGCAGCGCACACAGAAAAAGCAAAAACGAGAAAAAATAAAAGCATTTCTCTTTGTGCGCCATTGGAACGCCTGCTCTTGCATGGCGTTAGTTTTAGCGCTGCCACAGATTTACACATCCTTGTAAATCTGGGGCAGCGTCAAAGAGCAATGTGTGTTGCGGTGGAACGCCCACAGCAACACCCATTGCATGCCCCTTTGCTGCAGAGGACTGCGGCGGAAAGGGGCATATTTACAAGGTGACTTTAAGTTAAGCTTAGCGCCACCTTGTAAATATTGAAAATGTCGCTAAGCCACTGGAGCGTCAAAAAAAGTGACGCTCCTGTGGCGATAGGGGCTTGTAAATATGCCCCAACGTTTCTACTTAGAATATAATCAATTAGGTCAGGTGACAACTACCCTAATTGGTGGTAAAACCCTGAGTGAAAATTACGTTGGCAGAGTTTAACACGGCACATGAAAAAGATGCTTAATGTGCAATAACAACAGTACATGCACGTGAGCACGTTATTTTCTCAAACAATTTCCATCAGTTTTGTTGATGATAACAGGGCGCAGATTTACCAGGTTATGTTGTTTAACTAAATGTCTGATAGGGTGAAGCTGTCACCCATAACATTTGTATTGCTGATATGTACATGTATTTTAATTGTAATAGGTGCTATTATCTGTTTAGTGCACATATTTGAAGTGGTATTTCAAATCTGGCACAATTTGAAATGAGCCTCTAAAAATTCCACAAACCTTTTCAGCCTGACTCACCTAAGCAAATTTAAAGAAAATCCTTGTTTTGTCTGGTATACATTTTAAATGTGTTAAATGATTAATGTAAAATACTGTATGTAGATGATATGCCATCTGATCAGTAGACAAGTACTACATTTATAAAACACAGACGAAGCAGCAAGGGATTCCAATAATGAATATCTGAAGCCACTCACGGTACAAAGAACGTGGTGTGGTGGGAATCCAGGGCTTTTAGATTAGCTTGGTGTGCGTGTATAATCAGTAATATGAAAAGGTGAAAGCGACACATCTACGAGGTTTTGCAAAAATCATGATTTTGCCCTAAATTAGGTTTTCTAACTTTCACAGTTTTCCTAGGCAAAGTCATTTTTTTGCACTTCCACTTTAGAGAGTTCATTTTAACACAGATAGACCAGCAGAATATGACTTACACTAACTCCGTATATCCGTCATATTACAATTTAGGAGCATTTGTTCATAATTTTCCCAGGTAAATTCACTAAGTTTACATTTTGCTGAGTTTTCTACGGACAAAGTCATTGCAGAGAGAACCATTTTCTGCAAATTATATCTGCCCAAGAGCCATTTTTCTAGTGTTAGATAAGGCTAAATGCTTCATGAATTGTCACAAAAGTCACGAATTTCACATTGATAGGGCAAGGCGAAACATTTCACAAATGAGGTGGAATTTTAACAATTGCAACAGAGTTTCGTGAAAGTCTTGCCTTTGAAAGCTGTTAACTGACCTTTTGACTTTGCCATTACTTGTTACAAAAGAAAAAAAAAAGATTATTGTTGATGCTGAAGAGCTTTGGCAAAAACGAAAAATAATGAAAATGGCCAATCTCAGAAAGATAACATATATATGTGTGCGCGGCACATATGCGTGATGATGCTGTGGCGGATACTTTATGAACAGCCCCAGCTTGCATAATGATGCTGCAGTGGCCATTTTTTTTTTACTTTTAATTTACCATTCCAAGATGATGGACTCCTGTCTTGAAGTTGTAAATTAAAAAATAAAAAGTGCATCATTGAGAAAGGGGGGTAGTAAATTTCAGCTACTGGGCACTCCCAAAAAAAATTGGATTAGGAACGGTGATGAAGCAACAGAGAGCAGGTAGGGTCAGGGAAGCAACAGATGGTGCTAAAGATGGGGAGAAAAACTGAAAATATCTGAGCAGAAGTAGGAAGAAATAGACCAGCTGATGGAGCAGCCTGGAGGGGCAGGGATGTCAGGGGGGGAAGCAGCACATGGGAAGAGAACAAGAAAGAACATTCACTCCAATGGAATGTCCAAAGAAAATCGAATTAGTAGTTTCCTGAAAGTAAGCTGTGCAAGGATACAAGTCATACCATCAAGAAGAATGGTAAACAAGCTATGTTCCAGGTGATGGGCAAACTCAACTAGAGGAAAGAGTACCATCATATAAGAAGTGAGCAAGAAAGCTAACCAGTCATAAGCAATGGTTTGAAACAAAGCCCACTGTAAATATTGGTATTATACACAATTAATTTTTCGACAGCAGACAACTAACCTAAAAATTGCTAACGCCCTTAGAATCACGGAGGCAGATTAGGCAACACCACAGTAGCCTTCCTCCAGGACAGCAAACACCACCTGCCAGTCATGCACACCCACAACAATCAACACTCCAAGCTTGCCACTGTGGAGCTTTCCAGTACAACAAACTTATCAGATTTTCTGGAGAATCCGTGCACCAAATGTGTTTTTGCAACTCACTGTTATCACACATAGTGTGGCACCTATCTGAACGTTGTTGCATTAAATAACTACTGATCATCCAGAAATATTCAGCCATACCAGATCATTAAACCTTGTTCAACTCCATACCCAGCTCTGCTGTCAATTCACTAATCGTTAAAATCACCCAGTACCCTCCATTGAGTAAACTATCCCCATTCACCCGAGTTTCACAGCCTGCAGTATAACAGGACTCTTTAACATCCTGAATATGTTTTCCCATCTTCCACCAGGAAATTGGCAGAATTCTTTCCAACTTGCAGCTCTATTATGGGAGGGAAAATATGACAACCGCTTGTCAATCATACCCACGTAGTATAACCTCAACATGTCACCAACAAAAACATACATTACTTATGCTCTTTTTGGTGTATATTGATGCAGCTCACTAACTTTCTGCTCCCCCCTCTCTTTGTTTCACACTGGTAAATCCAGCCTATTTAGTACATAGGTGCACTTCCTGCCAAATACCGCTGCATACACTCTTTGACAATTAGCCTCTGGATGGTAAAAGTTTGTGTTATGCGGACTAATGCCAGGCTCCAATCCAAAATGTTCTTACATCCTCTGAAGTGAAGTTTGTCATAATATTGCTCTACCAGGAGAAACTTTACCGAGCAAATTCATCACAGACTAATCTAATAAAAGTTGCCATTGGCTGACTATCCATGAATTGTGATAACAGATTCTGGCTAGAATTCCACCAATGTCACAGCAAACTGCTCCCAGGGAACAGCAGTTAAGGGGCTTACAAAGCAATACGCCAGTGTCTGCCACAGGCCACCTGCAAGAGAAATCAGACAAAATGGAGCCACACTGGTCTTCAACAGCATATCAGACATGCTGCATTTTGATACCCTTTCACCAACTACTCCACTCGGAAGTCCATACCTAGCTACAAGAATTAATCAAAGCCTTTCCCCTTGGTGCAAGCAAAACTGAAATGTACGCCATAAACTCCGTTCACTAGCCTAGAATTTGATAACAAACCCCAACCAGTAAAAGCTAAAGGAAACCCTATAAAGTATTGAACATCTACATCCGTGTTCTGTCCCACGCCTCAACCAGAGCCACCAGAGCATCACATGTATCCTCTCCCACAGCCCTCCTTCTCCATAAACAAATCCACTCTTATGTTCTCCCAACAGACATACACTCCAAGTGGACAAGATACCTATGAAATATGGAAGATAATCTGGTTGACCAAGTGGTGCTCTTGATAAAACAACTATAAGGTGCAAAGAATCCGTGGTTTAAGCCCCCAAGCAAAATGGTGAAAAGTTGACCATAAAGGATTAATTTTCATTGTTCCACAGAGCAAGTACGTCAGCATTTCATGTTAAATGCCGAAGTCATTCCATTCTGAAGTAAAAAGGTGTGGACTTGTATGTATTTAATTAGTTTCCAAGGTGTCGGGCCATATCTTCCGATTTCAGATAAATATCTGTTTTGCTTGTTGTTATATATGTTGATGTGATGTTATGCTTGCGTTTTATTATTAGCAGCTAAGACAGCTAAACATTTGTATCTGCAGCACGTATTTTAGTAGTGTCCACCACTACCTTTCTTGTAAGGCCTTGTACACAAGTGTAAATATTATTCATTTTCATACTATGGTTCACTCTAAACATAATGGACACAAGAACCTCTTCTGCACACCTCCTTGAATGGACTGTTACAAAAAGACCATTGTGTCCTGCCTTGGGAAGAGAGGACATTTCATCCAAGGGAAAAGGATCTCCAAGGACATTGGCACCCACTCCAGACACAGTCTGCTATAGAAGGCCTTGGCTGAGCACAGTACTGGTTCAGCTAAGAAGGTTCTGCAGTTCATCTCTGAATATGGCAGAATATCTAACTGTTGCTAATCACCACTAGGATAAACAGGAAGAAATAAATACGAACTAAAATAATGCTGACTTTCTTCATTTTGTAAAAAAAAATGTTGTATTTGCTTTTGCCAATATACTCCTGATATTCCTAACCGTTGGTCTACATGTTTTGATTACTAGGGCCCTCATTACGAATTACCTAATTACCGGCTCTGGTATCACCGCACCCAGAAACTGATATTCTGCGTCTTAAATCCGGGCCCTAGACACGGGTTGAGCCAATTTTCCGGGTTCCATGAAATCAGAATCACTAGATTTGGGTCTACACCCATCAAAACTGCATGTGATAAATGTGCACCCGGCATTACCAGGTGCAGAAAACCCGCACTTGGAGATACTGCATAGGCACAAGATGCATAAACACATAACACAGAAAATGCGTAATGACTGTGTGCCTAAAATAGGAAGTAGAGAGTGAAAAGAACATCCAGTGTATGCTAGGCTGTACCATTACTTCTACAGCAGCAGATACCTATGAAATTAGCAGGCTGCAGATTTCTGGTCAGCAAAGCAATCCATACAGTAAACCTCTGCCCAGTCGCACACATGGGCTCTGACCAACTGAAAAAACAACCGCTGCAAGTCCTGGCTGAAGAGGTATTGAAAGAGAAGGCCGGTATCATTGGACTTGAAATGGTCTGTACCCCAGCAAAGGTATGAGGAGGACTGTGAAGGCATTCACTAACAAGGTTAATGCTCACTTCCATGGTCGTTGGAAGAATGCAGAAACCTTTTTAGCAACCTGAAAATGAAGGTCAAAGATCTCTTAGCAAAACATTGCAGAAGGGGGACCATCTCCATTGCTGAACATGGAACCGTGGGAGGATGCTGTACTTGGAACCATATTCGTCAGTATAGAGTACTGCAGAAGGTGTCGAGTTTGGAGAAGGAGATGATCCAGGTAAGGAAAATGCACCATTACTACCAAGATTCCATCACTAGTTGGCTGGTAGAAATATTTTAGAGTTTAATAAATCCCAACAACTGGTGTCATAGTTTTGTAGGAAATGGAAGTTGAATGATATTATTAACCTGAATAGGCAGGTTCATTGCCACATGTGGCAGAACATTTTGTTCCCATATATACTCACAATAAGGCAGTGGTACAAATTAAATGTTAGAGTAAGGAAAAGCAGAATCATGTATTCCCTTGCCTTAATTATTTATTAACATACCAATGCTTTTATATGTCCTAACATGTATATTTCATGACTTTATTGAAGTTTCATTTTAATATTAACCTGAAATGCACATTAACTTTAATCTGTCTTGACGGAACTCTTACACGAACTCTTTGACCCCCATCTATCGTCGGTGTTCGTGGTGGAGAGAGCACATAGATCTCTAGGGCCGAAACCGCCGATTGGCGCAACACCTAGACCAATCCTGGCAAAATTATTGAACTATCAGGACAGAGATCTTATATTGCGCATGGCTAGGGACAAAGGCCAGATCTCCCATAAAGGCAATACCATCTCCTTCTATCCCGACTTCACCCCAGCAGTGCAGGCGGCCCGTAGGGAATTCCTCCCTGCAAAGCGTATTCTTCTGCAGGCGCAGAGCCCATACTCCCTACTATATCCTGCCAAGCTGAAAGTTTCATATGACGGCACTGCTCACCTCTTCACTGATGCGAAATCCGCCTTGAAGTTTGCCAAACATGTTGGTGGGGAAAAAGTCAAGCAATCTGGAACTGCTGAGGGTACTCGAGAGGGCCATCTAAGCGATAACGATTGACCCGGTACCTCGCCTTTGTTCACTGTACTAAAATGTTGCCATGGGGCGAGATGGGGTTAAATATGAGTACCTGCTTTAATATGATTTTTCTGTAATGATCCTTAAAGTTGGTGTAGGGTATCCTGGGACCCCGATGCCTGTGAGTTCTTGGGTGGTCCATTATATTCGTTTTTAGCTACCTGCTTCTCTGCAGTACTCCCGGCCACCCTGTGCAAACAGGGAAGTTCGCTGGCGATACCTCGCCCTCATGGGAAACTTCCCCTTCTTGAGTTGTGGTTTTTTGTATGTTAGGACTGTGATGGGTATTCTGCAACCTGTTTGGGGGGTTGGAGTGGGTGGGGGGTGGTGGATAGGGGATGTTTTCTCGTTTACAGCCAGTACACTTGCACAATGTCAGTTAGGACATGTGACTGCTTTTGGGTGTTGGCACGCTCTCATCACCAGTATTGGTTGGGTGACTACTCTTTGTAAAACTGCACGCTAAGACCATAAATTTTCTCACGTGGAACATTAGGGGGCTGAACGATTACAGGAAGGCTAGGTTAGTACCTGCCTATCTATCCAGGCACAATTTTGACATCTGTTTATTGCAGGAGACACATTTAAATGTTAAGCCTTCGCAAAGGCTGAGTAATAACAGATGGGGTAACGTGTATTCATCCATTTTTTCCAATTACGCTCGCGGAGTTGCGGTGTTGATAAGGAGGGGAATGGACTGGCGGGAGGAACATGCCGTTGTTGACCCAGAGGGGAGGTATCTTCTCATACATGGTGCTCTGGGAGGCGTACCCTTGGTTTTAGTGGCAGTATACGGCCCCAATGTAGATTCACCAGAATTTTTTCGTCAGATCAGATCGACTGGCTGTAGCACGATATTATGGGGCGGTGATTTTAATGCCATCTTAGATGATGTCATGGACAGGCACAGTGCGGCTCGTCCCTTACACCCACATACTAGTGCCGCCTTACAAGCTATTATATCTGATGGTGACCTAGTTGATGTTTGGCGGAGTCACCATCCCCAGACGTTGGAGGGTACATGCATTTCTAGTCACCATAGTGCCTGGTCTCGGCTGGATTTCTGGCTGGCCTCACGGGATGTGACGACTTGGACTGCGGAGGTCCTGCACCTGGCGTGCTCCCTATCCGACCATGCTCCCTGTCTGCTTAAATTGCAACTCCCTGATGCGATACCTCGTGCCTTCACCTGGCGCCTTCCCCCGCATGCGCTCCTGGACGAGGCTTTCAAGGAAGAAATACGTTCGGATATAACAGACTATTTTACCCTTAATGCAGGCTCTGTAGACACTGAGGCTTCCCTATGGGAGGCGTTTAAAGTTGTTATTAGAGGACAGTGTATTGCTCGGCAAGCAGGGGTATTGAAAGCTATCAGGGGTACATTAGCATCGATAGAAACCCAGATTAAGGATCTTGAAACCCACTTCTATTCCTCAAATGTACCGGGAACAGCCGCCCTCCTGAAAGCCAAACTACTGGAATTTGCCGAAGAGTCACAACGCGAGGTCAAATTCCTGGGTAAATATGCTGAGGCCCACAGGTATGGTGAGGGCGATAGGCCTGGCCGCACTCTGGCTGGAATGATCCGCCCGTCTAGATCCGCCATGTTTATACATGAACTCCATTCCACACGTGGTGACGTTATTAGGGGCCCGGTAGCTATCTTGGACGCCTTCTCGTCATTTTACTCCCAGCTCTACACTGCTACCCAACGGACATGCCCGGATGGGTTGCAGGAATTCTTGGACTCACTTGCCCTAGTCTGGTTCAATAATTTACATAGGGAGTATATGGATCTCCCCATCACGGTGGCAGATGTTGCCCAGGTTATAAGGAGCCTACCGCTTGACAAGGCCCCAGGGCCTGATGGCCTGACTACTTCGTTCTACAAAACATATGTGGAGGAGTTGGTGCCCCGGTTATTGGCGGTCTATGAGGAAGCTCTAGAGGTGGGAGTCCTACCCCCGTCCATGAGGGAAGCAATAATCATTACCCTATTAAAACCCGGGAAGTCTGCAACAGACAGACTCCTACAGGCCACTATCGTTGATCAATGTGGATGTTAAGATCCTCGCCAAGTTGATTGCTAACAGGCTACAACCCTTACTTCCCATGATTGCCCTCCCAGACCAATCTGGGTTTATACCCGGGAGGTCGACTGCCCATAATTTGCGAACCATTTTTTCAGTGTTACACTATCTCCACCCAGAGGTGCGTGCTGCCGCCATATTTTTAGATGCTACAAAGGCATTTGATACACTTGAGTGGCCATATTTATTTACGATATTGACCCGTATGGGATTGAGCCCGATCTTTATCAGCCGCATCCGGTTATTATACAATTTGCCGGTGGCCCGGATTAGGGTGAACGGCTTACTCTCTGATTCATTCTCCATATCGCGTGGGACGAGACAGGGGTGTCCACTTTCGCCCCTGCTCTTTGCCATTGCAATGGAGCCTCTGGCCGCCCGTATCAGGCAACACCATATGGCCCGGGCATTGGCTTCAGCAGCCGAAGCCTGCTCATCTCACTTTATGCGGATGTGACCTTGTACATTACTAACCCCGAGGTAAATTTAGATCCTGTTCTTAGAGAGTTCATTCGCTTCGGGGGCCTTGCTGGCATAGCAGTCAACTGGGTGAAATCGGTGGTATTTCCCTTGACGGATGGCACACCTCAGGTGCTGTCTGAGTTCCCATTGCGGTGGGAGGCTGACGCAGTTAAATATCTAGGTGTGTGGCTGAGTCGGGACACGCAGGAGATTTGGAACCTGAATTTTGGGAGGGCGGTCACTTGGTTGGTAGAGAAGGTTCAACTCTGGTCCAAATTGCCCCTATCGATGGCTGGGAAAATCGCTCTGGCCAAAATGGTGATATTACCGAAGTTCCTTTATTTATTTGTCAACATCCCACTCCCTCTTACGCAACATTTTTTCTCCACCCTCAGATCACAGTTGATATCACTGGTCTGGGCCGGAGGTCAGGCCAGGGTGTCCTGGGATCTCCTGACCCTCCCGTTGCGGCAGGGGGGCCTGGGGGCGCCGGATATGCATTTATATGCTTTATGTGCTCAGGCCCAATTTCTGCACTTTTGGGTCCATCCGACGCCCTATCAGCCCCATGTGGCGGTGGAGTTGGACGCCATGTCCCCTATCCCGCTTAAGGTGGCGCTATATCAGGCTAC
The DNA here is from genome assembly GCA_963921515.1 of Calotriton arnoldi. NCBI lineage: Eukaryota > Metazoa > Chordata > Amphibia > Caudata > Salamandridae > Calotriton > Calotriton arnoldi. The sequence continues at coordinate 1,668,601 of CAWUFW010001155.1, read as the reverse complement.
GCAACGTCCCCAGGCGGATGTGGACACTGCGGGGACCCTGTGGTGGGCATGGAGAGAGCTGCGGAGGCGGGCTGGCATCCCGTTACTTTATGCTCCTTCCATCCCGCTGGCGCGGAATCCTATGCTGCCTTGTATTCGGGACGGAGTCAGCCGATCCCTTACCCAAACTATGAACTTACACTCATTTGCGGATCTGTATCCGGCTGACACGTTTCGGCCCCCCGCGGTGGGTGACGAACAGACGGTCCCCTTCGCTGCGCTCTTCCTATATCACAAACTACGCGCGGCGTGTCGTGCCCTGTGGAACGGCTTTCCTGCGGCTCCCCCATCGTTGCCCGCGTTGGAGAACGTGTTACGGTCACCTTCCCCCCGCAAACTCGTCACGCGTCTTTACACCCAAATGCAAAGCTCCAGCCCGGTGGTTACGCCTAAGTCCTTTCAATGCTGGAATAGCGAGCTTCCCATTCCATTGACTGAGGCCCAATGGGACTTCTGCTGCGGGCAGCTCACCGCGCTCTCCCCAAACTACAGGCTCCGCCTGATCCATTTTAAATACTTACATCGGTATTACAGGACGCCGATGGGGCTGTATCGCATGAAGCTTAGGGAAGATGAATGCTGTTGGCGCTGTAGATACTCTCCGGCTTCGTTTTTACATATTGCTTGGGACTGCCCGCCGATAGATGAGTTCTGGTTTGAAATTTTTGAAGTAGTGAACCAAATCATTGGTAGAACGGATGCTCCTTCCCCAGCCCTGGGTTTATTGGGGTACGTAAAGGACACACTGCCCAAGCACCGCAAGTTGCATGCCCTCCTCCTACTTTATGCCAAAAGGCAGGTTGCTCTCCACTGGGGTCGGAAGAGGGTGCCCTCACTAAAAGCCTGGATGAAAGATGTTATGTATGGCCATACACAGCTGAACACCTTTTGGGAGCTTATGCCCGCGTCCTCGAGGCCCCGGGACATATGGGAACCGTTTCTGGCCTGGGCCCGGAACCGGTCGGGGTCTCATACGCCTGCACACACTGATGATGCCTAGGGGTGATCTGAGTCTTTGCGCTGCCCACGCCTGTTCATGGTATTGTCTCCTCTTTTGCATCTCCACTGTCCATATGATGGGCATGTGTATACCTTTCTACATCAATCACTCTCATGTACCTGTGTAAGCATTCTATGATCTAGGTTCCAGATCCCTGCCTGTAATTTTGTAATTTGTAAAGTGTTTGCGGTGATGTATATGTGCCTCATTCAATGCCATTTACTGCCTTTTGAAATGCACCGTCCTTGTCTGCGATATCATTTGTGCTGCTGTACCAACATGCTGGCTGTACGTGTTGTTATTGTTGGATATTGTTTTCTTACTTGAAAATATAAATAAAATAATTTTTTTTAAAAACTTTAATCTGTCTACAAAGTTTTATGTGATTCTAAGTTCTAGGAGTCATTTTATAAAGTAATATACTATTACACATTTTCTGCATTGTGTAGTACACATAGCCTCGATTTGAGGGTCAGCACAACAAAGCATGAATTTTAGAAAGTACTGGCATCAGTACTGGCTTATATTTAGTCCATATATATCTAGGCCCAGATTTACAAAGATTTTGCATCGGAGTGGCATCACTTTTTTGACACAGCCAAGATGCGAAATCCTTTTTGGAATTTACAAAGACATGCGCAAATGTCAATTTGTGCGGCTTTGTAGGAAAAAGTAATGCAAGCAGCACATTGGGCTGCCTTGTGTTACTTTATGCCAGGTTGGCTTTCCAGGGGTGTGAATGGGCATTCTTGTACATCCACTCATAGATTTTAATGTATACCCATATTTGGATGTTGACATGGGTCTGCGCCAAATTAGTGCGCCTTCCTGAGGCTGGCACAACAAGGAGAAATATCTTAATGTCTCCTAGTTATTTCCTGTTTGCATGTGTGTTGCAGAACGCAGCACACATGCAAAGAGGAAATAGCCTTACAGGACAATTTTTGTACACAACTGTATCCCTTCCTGCACAACTATACTGACCAAAACGCAGACACCCTTGCACTATGGCGCACAGGTGCCTGCATTGGTGCTAGACACCTTAAAGTGCACCAGGCCATGGGGAGAATGGAACTGTGGCATTTCTTTGGAGATATGGCACAGTTCTGCTATCTCCAGGTAACGCAGCGGTGAAACTTTGCTTACTGCACTGCATTGTGGCACTTCTTTCTAAACCTGCCCCTTAGTCTTCAAGGACGTTTCACGTTGTTCTCGTGAGAAGGTTAAGACGTCTACTCATTATTTAGTTTCGTCTGCAATACCAATTTCAATCACACATTCTCTTTTCCATTAACGTGTATTGAGAAACAACAGTATAACTAAAGTGTGTAAAACGTATGGATTTTACCTTTATAAGATCTAACTCGATTTTGGGCAGAAGCTCTGATCCGTTGAAACGACAATTTCACATATTACTTTGCTTGTTCAGTGGCTATTTTTTCATTAAACATGTTAGGAGTTTTAGACTTCCAGAAGTGTTGTGTTTTATTTAACAGTAAACACTTAGGGCCTGATTGCGAGTTTGGCGGATGGGTTACTCCATCACAAACAAGACAGATATCCTGTCCGCCGTATTACGAGTTCCATTATGTTCCATTGGATATAATGGAACTCGTAATACGACGGACGGGATATCCATTGCGTTTGTGATGGAGTAACCCAGCCGCCAAACTCGTTATCAGGCCCTTAATGTACACACCAGTACTCTGACACACCGTTTTAGCTGATGGGTGTTTGCAGGTGCAGTGACTATGCCCTCTATAGCAGGCTAGAATTGCAGGAGTCTGGATGGGGTGTGAGTTGGGCATGGCTAGATCTGAGTTGTGTGTCTCCTTGGAAGGTATATAGCCCATAACCAATGTAGATATACTACATAATTGAACAATGCTGGGGTTAGATGACTTGATTTGCGTGTACGCCTCAAGACTATTGCTGCCTCTAATCAGACATCCAGTTAACACACAGAAGTCATCTCATACTGAGAGCAAAACCACACTTCCAAAGCTCAATTGCCATGTTGTTTCACTATGCCTGATATAAAAAGGACGATACCTTCTGATTGTGCATAATGCATGCTAAAACATGTAATGTGATTAGCAGGTGAAATGCAGAAGTATGACGGGAAAAATGAGGAAGTGCTATCCACTAGGCGTGCTCCACCACCCACTCATGCAGGTAGAAAAGGAAAGGTAATGGACCAACTCAGCCGTAGCTTCAACCACCACGTCTGCTACTGTACCAACATGTTGAGTCCAACGCCACATGCAGCAAATCGCTAACAACTGTAGCCATCAGAACATCCAGATCCATGGTAACAATCATTATATCCACCTTCACCACCGGTACTATCAAACCAACTGCATGAATTAAAATGAGCTTTGTAACACCACCTCAACCACAACAACCTCTGCTCACACCATGGTCATACAGTTGGCACCTGGAACAAGCTAAATGGAGTCTGAGAGCGTGATAGAGTCCCTTTATCTTCAAGGGCTCATCAGAGCATGAGCCCTGGGGAAGAGGAGGACCTGGAGACGTGATCAGACAGCGCAACCCTTCAGACCAGAGGCAAGGATGAGAGAAGCAGCAGCAGCTGAACAGTCTCCCAACATCAGCCAGACACTGATGCATATTACGTAAAGACCGGTCCAATGGAAGCCTCTGGTGCGGCAGTTGTGTGTCAGACTATAGCACATTATGCTACCCTGAATGAGACCGGAGGCTCGTTCAGCAATTATTCGTCACATACACCAGTGACTTGATTGCCATGCAGCTCAGCCTGCCAGAGCCATAGCTAGGAAATCAGACCAGGCAAACCACAGGAACCCTCACAGGATTGCTACATCCATGCACATCTAAACTTGCAGAGGGACAAAGGTCCCTGCTCCAGGGAGTGAATAGGATCCTAAATATGCCAGTATGGCAGAAGATGCCTGCTGATCTCCCACATACCACCTCCTAGGGCCACAGTTCTGCAGGGCATTCCCTACCACCCTCCACAAGTCCTCAGCAGTTTCCAGAGCCAGCCCACACCCCTGATAAGAAAAAGTAACCTAAACCTTATTTTATGTTGTTATAACGTAGAATCGAAACTAGATGAATAGTTCAATAGAGGCTAGAGGTCAGTTATTTGGAGAGGATAGGGCTTTCATGGCATAGTTACATTTGGTGTTAGGTTTGAAGTTAGGATATGGCAGCCAGATGCAGGGTTTTGGTAGTTCATGTGTGTTTGAAGGATTATTTGGCGACAGGGTGGTTGCAGAATAGGCCATCAGGGAATTGTATTAGTTGGGGTTAGGTTGGGAGGTACCCATAAAGCAGCCAGAGGTAATGTGAGGGTGCAACATGTTTGATTAATGGATAACTTGTGGATAGGTGGTAATACAATGTATTAGTTTTTACTTAATAAATGTTTTGCATATTGAAGTTTGTGTGGAGTGTGATTTCTTGTGTAAATGACTTGTCTATACAATGAAAGTAGTGTGGTCATATATTTTAGTACTTAAAAATTTTGAATTACTTAATCTTTAATGGTTGCAACATTGCTAACTTGTTGCAGTAGGGTCTATCACCCCTGTGAATTTTCATCCTCATCACTTAAGCCACCCCTGGTTTTCTTCATCAGGCATGGGCACACAACACCTTATTACAATGGTGAAGCATGCAGCACAGAAGTGTTATTTTACACACCTTGGCTCACATTTACTAAAACGTCATCCAACGCAGCAAGACAATTTGCTGCGCTGCGTGACAGGGGGAGAGCTGGAATGCGCCATATCTACCAAGATGTGATGCATTCCTGCTCTCTCCCTGCGCTGGTGCACTGTTTGCTGCCTAGCACCAAAGCAGGCACCCTTGCACCATGGTGCAAGGGTGCCTGTGTTACAGGCAGGATCGTTTTTTGCTGCAGGAAGGGACGGCCAAAGCTCCATCCATGGAACGTCATCCCAGATCAGAGTAACGCAAGGCAGCAAATTGTGCTGCTTTGAGTTACTCCAGACTTACTATGCCATGCAGGATGGCTCTGCATTGCATAGCAAATCTCACTTAAGGGCTTGCGTTGCCCGGGACTCACCATGCAGGACACAAGGGCAATGCAAGCCCTTAGTAAATCTGTGCCATAGTCTGGTGGTTATGCTACGGCCTCACCGTTCCAAAGCAACAGTCTGAAGCGACTCTTCTGCAGTCAAAATGTACTCTCAGTAATATTGTGTGTCCTTCAGTGAGCTCAGGCCTGGATGAGGGGTATGGGTACCAGGCTTCTTACAGGTCAGGACAGAGTATGGGCTGGTTTTGCTGCTGGATGCCAGGCCTGCCTGAAGCGCTTCTGCACTTTATAGAGAAAGCATAACAAATAGTATTAAAGGGTGCCCAGTTAAACCATGCTCACTTCAAAACCATTTGTTTTTGCATTTAGTTGGTTCCAGTCTCCTGCAGGGTCAGTAGGAGCAGAGCAAAACTTCCAGATATTCAGAGAGAAGGAAGCTCAGAGAGTCTAGTACATATACAGACACTGTTCAAAATGTAAAACAGTGCATTTCTGTAAAATGTGACCATAGTAACGGCTCTGCTTCACCAGTCTCACAAAAGGTTTGTCACTAGTCTATTGTGACCCTAGACAACTGGGGGCAGGACAAGGAGGAAGGATATGCCTGAGACCTCTTGAAGTTTCCTCCACTTCAAAGTGGGCACCAGGTAGAAATATTGGAACTCAGACCCCAACTCTTCAGTACACTTTTGGACCTGTGGATTCTGCCTGGAAGAAGGACTACAGTGAAGCTGAAAGGACTGCCACTCTGATGACCGGCTGCTTTGAAGGACTGCTGCACTGCTGTGAGAAGGACTGGACTTGCATCTCTGAACCCAGGATCCCAGAGTGACTCCAAGGGCTAGTTTGCTGGCCTCCTGATCAGAAGCCTCAGAGACATAACAGGCTTCCAAGAACCTTGAACCCAGCACCTGGACTCTGCCATCTGGGAGTCCTGTCCTCCCAAGTGGTGCCACCCCAGTCCTTGACCCTTTGAATTGAGCCTGATGGTGCTCTGCCAGCCCAGCTGGAGAACCAGCAGAACCGACGTTTCGCCTCTGCTGCGCACTTTCTTGGCACAAGGACTTTTCGTTGCCTTCACAGCCTCATCGGAACCGCCGCTGCGTGATGCAGGCCCTCACATCTTAAGCTTCTCGTTGATGGCAACCTCGACAATGACAAAGGAATAGGACTCCGCATTGCAAGCCCTGCAGCGTCTTCGGAACCAGCCAGTACGTGATGCATCCTTGATGCAGGACTTCGCATCGCACACCCCTCAACAGCCTCCTTGACGACGACTCAGGATCTCACATCGCCGCCTCGTTACTCCTCTAAACCGACTCTGTAGAACGCATCTCCAACCTGGACCTCGCATCTCTTCAGCTGCATGACGCATCCTTGATGCGGGCTACGTAACTCGCCACAACCAGGATTTAAGGCAGTCTTGTTCAGTGGGCCTAACTGGGTCGCTTTGGCCGGTCTGCGCTCCATCACGGTTGGCCTGAACTTGTGGCTTTGTCCCAGTTTAGTTGGCGCTTTGGGCTTTTTGGTGCTATATACACTTAAATCTTTTAAATTGCATATCTTCGGGTCTACTGATTGGATTTGTCATTTTGGTCTTGATTTATTTATTAAAGTACTCTTTTTTTTCTAATTTGGTGTAGGATTTTTCTTGTTTTTGTGCTTTCACTTTATTACTGTTTGAAGTGCTGCATAAATACTTTACACATTGCTTCAAGGTTAAACCTGACTGCTCTGTGGCAAGTTACGAGAGGGTTGAGTACAGGTTAATTTGGGGTTTGCTTGTGACTTCACCTTGACAAGGATTGTGGTTGCTGATTGAGTAGGGTTTCACCCCCCTCAACCAATAGCCCAATTTCTTACAATCCACATATCATGAAAGAGGAGGAATGGGTGATTGTACTCATGCAACTACGTCCGTGGTGGGTTGTCACTGTATGTTGAATCCTGCTGTTTTGGGGGGATCCTTGAATCATGTGTTGTTCTTGGGAAACAGGCACAGAAATGAGTATTTAATATTTGCAGGTTTATGGTGTCCTGCCTTTTCTAATTACTGTAAGTTCAGTGGCTTTAGGTAGTACAAGTGACCAATGTATACGGTCCAGGATGCCTATTATGTTGGGGAATGCACTAATGACATAAAACGTGGCCTTCAAACCATTCATTGTTTGGGCATCTGTCAGAAACCTGGTGTACTAAGGTGCCAGGCGTAGTAGCACACTCGTTCCCTGGTTTAACAACATGGAATTAGGTGGCTGTGCCATAGTAAGTAGACTACCCTCCAGGAAGTACCCATCTTGCCCAAAATGATGTGCTGCCAACATTGTAATGAGTAGAGATGGCTGTCTGTATCCCAAAATCAGGCTGTAGTGCATTTGTTATTGCATCCAGTAGGCTGTGAACGGCATCCATGCCAAACAATAGGTCAGAATATATTCTCTTAACATTCAGTGGCTTCAGACATTTCCTGATAAACCTAGGCCCTCGTCTGCACCTACTGGGTGCCTAGGCCCTTGGTTGTTGGACCTGATGTTGCAACTGTACCTGTATTTCTAGTTGCATGACAGCAGTAAAACTTCCTGGAGTTGGAAGTGACACAGGACCTGTGCCTCATTCATGGTGATGTATGGGAGTGTGTGAGTGGATGTTGTGGTCGGCATATATATTAGAATGAAACATTGGTTTCACCTGCACTGTTGAAGAGGTCTTGTATTTGCGAATGTGAAGAACAAGTTACTTATGTTAAGTATTCTCTTTCTAGTGGATATTCCATGTAACACAGATTTCTCACCTTTAGAATATCCCTAGGTGTCAGACTCGATCTGGAAGCTTTAAATAGCATTGCTCCAGTGCGCCAGTAGGTGGAAACTTGCGGCTCCGGATGGACTTCGTTCCACCTCGGAAGTGGCAGACGAAGCTACATATATGCACTGCCATGCACGCCAATGTCAATTTCTTTCCTGATTCTGTCCACACTGTTGGACGCGGACCCCCAACAGTAGTTAGAGATCCAGTGTGCAGATCTCTAGTTGTGGACCTTTTTAGGTGGTAAAAGAGCCATTCCAGCGAACAGGGTGGTGGTAGGGTGGTGTGGAAACAGCGGTTAGATAGAGTATCCACCAGAAAGAGTGCTACTGAAGGTAATTAACTAGTTAATTACCTGAGGGATACTTCTAAGATTCCTTATCTTTAGAATAGATACAAACATTACCTTCTCGTTGGACCTGGCTGTCAAGGCAAAAGTGCTTTGTGAACGTGTGCATTTATGCCCGCGAGATAGCCTGTAGATATCCAGAACAGGCACTCCACGTGCCAATGCAGTGGTTCTAGCCTAGGCACTGGTGGAATGCACCCTCAGTCCTTCCAAAGACTGCTTCTAGGCCACTGCTTAGCAGATCTTAGTGCAGAGGACGATCCATTTTGACAAAGTCATATTGTGCACTGCCTTACCTTTCTTCGTCCCAAAGAACCCCACAAAATTTTGATCGCCCACCGAGGGTCTTTGGTGCCATCGATGTAAAAGTTCAAGGCTCGCTGGGGTCCAGCTGATGGTGTCTCTTCTCCTCTTTCGATAGGTGACGCAGGGCAAAGAAGCTTTGGAGGGTGAAGGATTGGTGCCAAGTCAAAAATAGTCATGACTTAGGCAAAAAGGTGTCCCGTTTCTCAACACCAGCTTGTCTGGAAAAAAGTGTGATGTAGGGCAGTTGAGCATTAAGCTCACTCATGCAAGGCGCTGAAGTAATCAAGAGGAGGAAAACAGTCTTCAGAGTCAGAAGACGCAATGAGCAGCTGTGAATCTGCTCGAAGGGAGTACACATGAGGTGAGACAGGACCAAATTTAGATTCCACTGAGGCACGACAAAGCATTTGGGGTGAAACATGTATCAAACACAACAGGTGATTTAAACATGAATTGGCTGGCCTGGTAAACGTGAAAAGGTCGAAAGGTCTGACAACCCTTGAAGGCACCCACTACAAGTCCCTCTGTCATAGAGAACACAAATAATAAGACATGCAACAGTTTGACTAGTAATGGGTCCATAGTATAGACACCACACCAGGTCACAATTTCTCCTAGCGTAGATGCACTTTGTAGATGGACACCAGGCAGCAAGAAAGACAGCCACAACTTTGAATAGTAGATGGAACACAGTGAACTGCCACCGCTCAATCACCACACATGGAGGTGTAGATTACACAGGTTTGGGTGCAGAACCCAGCTCTGCTGCTGCTACAGAAGATCCTTCAAGAAGCGGCAGCCTGATTGCAGGACAGATATTCAAGCCCAGAAGTTTGAGTACCACACTATCCTGGCCCAATCCAGAGCCACTTGACTGTGGCAAAAAGGTCCAGTTAGTGTTCTCTCCATCATTGGAAGGTGCTCTGTACTGTCATACGTGGTCCACAAGATATTGTCGGCTGAGCTCGTCAGCCACAGTATTCAAAGATCCCGCCACATGGTTCAGAACAAGGGAAATGCCCTGATGTCCCAGCCAACTCAAGAGACAAAGAGCCTCCTTGCATATGGCCCAGGACTCCACAGGGGCTTGCTTGTTGCAGTTCCGCATGGCAGTGGTATGGTCTATGATGGCCTGTACCAGCCTCTCCTTGATGGACAGGAGGAAGACCTTTACCACTAGGTAAAATGGCCTGCAACTCCAGAAGACTGATGTGAAGATGGGTTTCCACCAGAGACCAGAGTCCTTTGAACTCGACCTCTCCCAAATGACCACCCCAACCCAGCAGAAACGCTTCCATCGCCACTGTCAGCTCTAGGTGGAGAAGGAAGAGGGGTCTGCAGCTTGTCCCACTGCGGTCAAGCAACCATCACTGCAGCCATTCGCAGTCTCCTCCGAAGCCTGAACAGAATCAGACAGGTTTCCTTAGTGCTGGGCCTACTGAGACTTCAGAACCCACTGAAGAGACAGTATATGCCACTTGGCAGAATCGACGAACAGGAGCCCAATTGTCCAAGAAGCCTCAGAGCCACTCTTACTGAGACCCAGGACTAAGGCTGAAACATCAGGATCATAGCTCTAAAATCCCAGACTCGTTGTGCCAGAGGGAAGGCCCTGAATTCCACTGTATCCAAAACAGCTCCAATGAAACGGAGCCTCTGCTAAGGAACCAGGTGTGGCTTCAGCACGTTGCTAGTGAACCTCAGTGATGTTAAGAGGTTTGCATTCATCTGGAGGTGCTCTATGACTGTGGGGAGACAGTCTTCAACAGCCAGTTTTCGAGGTAGGTGGAAAGCGCATGGGGCACTTTTACAAAGAAAGGCATTTGTTTGTCAACGAGCTTTCATGTTAATGGAGGCCACACCCCTTTCTTTAGACGAGCTACGTCTAAATAAAGGGGCACAGCCGCCTTTAAAGTGAAGGCACGGTATGGGGCGCTTTTTTGAAAAAAAGCATTTGTTTGTCAACTTGACAAACAATCACTTTTTTTTGTAAAATCACCCTATGCTGCGGTATCACTTTAATAGCGGCCGTGGACCTTTCTTTAGACGCGGCTTGTCTACAGAAAGGGGTGCGGCCGCCATTAACGTGAAAGCACGTCATGAGGCGCTTGTAAACAAACATTTTTAAAAGTAAATAAATAGACAAAAAAACATGCAGCCACGTTCGGAGCCGCAGATAAACCAAAGGTGTGGCCGCCACTGTGGCGTGCCATGCTATAAAAATAAATAAAGCGTTAGGAGAGAGCGTGTCTTGCCTGCAACAGCAGGCAGGTGAAAACAATTTAACGAAATAGTGCTCGGCGGCTCTAATTAAAGCCTACCGAGTAACAACACACATAAGAGGGCCAGTCCTTATGGGAGGTTACAAGATGAGACAAGGCAGTACTAAGGAGGGACTACTAAGCCTATTGACCAATGAAAAGCCACAGTTTACAAAGGACAATGACACAAGTCAATGAAAAAGATGGGCGGAGGTTCAAGTTCATACCTGAATACAGCATGCCTCGCAGAGCTGCGCATGCACTGCCCAGCTCTACCTAAAAATGCAAAAAATAAAAAGAAATGAAAAGAGAAGTGCTTGCAGATTCCTGAGGTGGGGGGGGGGGGCGAAAAGATGCATTATGTAGAGTGATTAAATAAAGCATGTTTGGATGTGAGGGTGATCTGGCTGGGGTTGATTGGGAGGGGGGGAAGGTGATGGAGGATAGAGGGAGTGAAAACGAATCCACAAGCACTCTGTGGAATGCTCAAAGCAAGAAGATTAACAGTGACTTTCCAGCGTGAATAAATAAATACCAAGATAAGCAGGATGGCTTTGAAGAAAAACAAGTTTTGAAGTGCTTGGCTACGTGCACCCTGCTGCTACATACTGATTAATGGGGAGCTGCTATAAAAGAGCAACAAAGGCCTTTTAAGGATGCATCCCACAACTCAAGGTGGGTGATGACAGAAACACTGCTGCTTGTCAAGATAAGTAATTCTAGACCGTGGGGGTGGGGCGCTGAAGGAGGGGAGGTTTGTGGGTTAAACCCAGTTGTACCAGTCTTTTGTTGTTTGTGAAGTGAATAGCAGTTTCAAAATCAGATGAGTTATAGATGAGGATTTTGTGGTAGAAGGATGTTTATTTTACAGCATTTTCATTCACTCAGAGCAGGAAAGGGAGGCCCACTATTGTTAACCAGGAAGGAGTGCCTTTCTCACTTTTAAAAGCTTCCATTCCAGCCTCAGACCTTAGCGACCACAGTATGCTTTTGCACCTGTATCTAAACTAGGCTCCAAAGTTACAAGAGAGAACCCCATAAAATAACACCATAGCATGATATAATATAACATATGCCCTTGTAAGCACACGTTCACCCGGGAGGTTCTTGGCACTATGTAACAGATGTTTAATGTTACGCAACTATATGGTACTCATTTCACCCATCTCAGGAGTGTAGAAGGCTGCATGGACTGGCAAGATGTGATGGGGGGCAGAGGAGGTGTCACACATAATCACACTTTAATCAACGGAACTATCAGTCCCAGCCATATAATGAGCGACACCAGATTCCAGTCCCGGGCTTTGAATTTAGAAATGGTACATTTGACGTGCATTATTACTTTAACATGTGCAGCGGCAATCAACCAATCCTACAACACCCATAAGGCACTAGGTCATTCACTAAAAGCACAGGAATGGAACATAATGTACTTGATGATGCGATGTCACCTGGAAAACTTATGTTCAAAGCACTGTTTGGAGAATCTTATCACACATTAGAACTTTTACAATGTTGCCAAGTGGTCGTGTTTTATTATACTTTTTCCTAGACCAGTGTGACATTGGTTAAGACAATTCACATATATGCAGTTTATTTCATCATGCAGGAGAGACGTCACACAATGCATGCGATTCGTGCAGCATTTCCCATTCCTACTGCATGTTCAGAGAGCCTGGGGCAAGCAGAGTGTACAGTCACCCACGCCACAAGTGTAGTGTGAAAAAAGAGACCTTACCAGTCTGCGCGCAGGTAAAGTGCTGCTGCGTCCGGGTCCTGTGAGTCCACGCGTCCTGCCCCTATACTGGGAAGCGGAAAGCAAAATGTTTCACCAACTAAAGGCACACAAAACAAACCGAAAACACACAGCAAGTAAACCCCGGGAACGAGCTGCCATGTTAGAAGATTAAGTGCGTTGGGCGCCGTGTTGATGCAAGAAAACACGCTGCGCACCTCCTGAAGTGGCCAGCATGCTGCCGCCATGCCAATAATAAACAAGGTTTGTACAGGAATGGGGAGGGCTTGCCGAAAACAGAAGCAGGGAAGCGGAGAAGAACATGAAATGGTGGATGGGCAAGAGTCAGACTCAGTATTGGGTGCGGCCGCCATTGCTCAAGGGCAGCGTCCCACGAGTGATGTGTGCGGCCGCCGCCGCCATTGTGAAAACAAAAATGAAAGTGAACGTGTTCACGGTGCGCAGAAAGTAAAAACAAGAAGCGGCCGCCATTGCTCAAGGGCAGCGTCCCGCGAGTGGTGTGTGAGGCGGTGGCCGCCATTGTGAAACAAATAAAAATGAAACTGAAAGCACGCACGGCACGCAAAAAATAAAAACGAGAAGTGGATGCCATTGCTCAAGGGCAGCGCGCTGCGAGTGTGTGCGCGGCGGCTGCCGCCATTGTGAAACAAAAAAATTAAAGCTGAAAGCGCGCACGCCGTGCTGAAAATAAAAACGAGAAGCACCCGCCATTATTGCGTGGGGTGCTGGGCTGCTTGGAAAAAACACATGATTATTTAAAATACAGGGGGAAAGGGGGGTGGACGCCACGCTAAATGCTGTTTTAAAGAGGCAGTGCTGCGTAGGGCTGGATATACAAGAAGTGGCCGCCATTGCTTTGCGCTCGCACAGCATGTTGTGCCTGCTTCTGCAAGACAGTCATTAAGTAAATAGTTCTCCCTAACTGCAAATGTAAGCTACAGTGTAAGTACACATGTAAGAGGGGCTGTCCTTATGGGAGGTGACAACAGGAGTGAGGGAGGTACTAAGAAGGGACTACTAAGCCTATTGACAAATCAAAATCCATCATTTACAAAGGACAGGAAGAGGAGCCAATTGTAAAGATGGGCTGAACATGGGCGGAGCTTAATGCCCATATCCTGAATACAGTATGTCTCGAAGAGACAGCGCAAGCGCTGCCTAGGCGAGACCTAAAAATGACAGAAATGGAGCAGAGAGGAAAGCTCCATTTTGCTGGTTAGCAGCTACATGTAAGTGATTTATATTGCAAGGCTGTCTGCGCACAGAACAGACTTTAAAGTAAGAAAGAAGCAACGTTGAATACATTTGCTTGCCTTTTGGACAAGCCTCTGACTGAGATATTGTTTGTTGCTTACAGTGCAGATACAAAAGATTGCATAGTAACAGCCCTCCCATCTCTATAGAGAATCACTGGAGAAGGGTGTAAAGAGGCCTACAATTTTTAGGAGAAGCAGACACGAAGACAGGTTGCTTGAAGGGAGATGTAGAGCGCCATTCTCCGACTGCAGTCCCAACAGCTTGCTTATGTATGTGGTGATAAGAAGATGACTTGGTATAAAATAGTTAGGGAAATTACTCACCATGCAACCAACAGAAAAACCATGAGCTTGATAACAAATATATATATATATATATATATATATATATATATATATATATATATATAGCTGTTAGGTAAGGATTAGACTAATTCATAACAAATAGTAGGGATCATCTTATTCTATAAAATAACTGCTGAGATTACCATAACACTTATCATTATTATGATACTTAAGATTTGTGCACTGATTGTACATAATAAATAAGCTAATATTGTAAAATACCAAACCTTATGTGTCTGTTTCTGAAGTCTGAGGTGAGGTTCACACACCTACAAATAAACCTTGTGAATAAGAATTTCTCTGGCAGGGTTTTCTTACTCATACTACTCTGAATCTGGATGAGCTCAACTTGTCAGAGAAAAGAGTGAAAAACACCTGTCCGTTCTCCATCTCTCTGAAGGGGGTGCAATACTCATCACCCCTTCAGACTTAGGAGATCTAATTAGGTGTGCCCCTTCTCCCAGATATAGAGTTTCATAAAAGTATAATGCCTACAGCAGAGTTCTAGATCCAAAACAGGTGGTTGTGATAGCAGACCAGTGGGTTTGAGTGGGTAAAACTGACAAGGAAAGGTAGCGGGCAAACTCACAGGCAGGTTTCCAATCACAAATAGCACACCCAGGTATCCTCACAAGGCACCAAAGCCAAAAGGAGCAGAGCCCTCTGTGAAGGACAAGACAATTTAGCAAGGTAGCTCCTCAGGAGGCTAACACCATTGTGCCTGACCAGGCAACAGGATGTGAGCTTGTCCAAAGTGAAAGGCCCAAGGAGCCAAGAAAACTAGCGACTTGTTCGGAGTAGAAGAACCCGGACTAGTGACCCTGACTTTGAGTCTCGCATTAGTGACCCTGACTGAATGCGAGACTCAAACCCAATGCCAGGATACTGCTAATCCCAACCATTATTAAAGGCTGTGTTTGTAGATAGCAAGCAAGTGCTTTGTTGGATTCTGAGACAAATAAGCCAGTCAGACAATGGTGGAAAGAAACATTCAGACCCTGTGCAGTACGGTAAGGGGTCCTCAACCTAATCTTGCCTGTCCCTTGCGAAGACTTTTATGCACCTACCAGTTGGAAACAAGGCTTGTGGTGGATAATGAATTTCCAGCAGAAAGCCTTCTAGGGAACAATGTGAACAAGTTTATCAGTGTGAAATACTGGTATGTTAGATGCTACCAGGAGACCTCAAACAGTTATAAATTGCATTTGCCCCAGGATGGACTACACAGGCATGGGATGAACCAGCACTGAAAGTGAACCCTACAAGGTCTACTCTGAGGGATCTGCCAGCCCTACCTATGGGACCAGTGGCTGAAAATGCTTCAAATGAGGGGCCCTGGCATGGTATAAAGGAGTGGATGGAACGGTTAAAGTCTCCTGCAGTACATTGTGCCCTATCCCCACGGAGGAGGGTCCTGCATTAGGGACGAATAAACTGATATCTGATCCCCTGAAGTCCTATTCATACAGGAAAAGGTCTCTTATCTAGAAGAGATATCAAAGAGGGATGAGGTGTGTCAAGAGTCTGCATGCCCAAATCCCACAAGGTCTGACCAATCTCATCGTGTCATATCTGCATCAGGAAAACCACCTACAAGTGAGGAACTGCTGGAAATGAAAGTCAGTTTTTTCAGCTGGTTTGTTTGCAAACCCCTACATGAAGGAAATGAGCTCCTCATCAGACTCACTGGAGACCCCTTTTGGGGTGAACTTACAAGGAATCGATACTGGCTTTCTCTACAGAAATAGCGCAGAGCACCTAAGCACTATGAAATTGAGATGAACCTGAAATCACAGGCTCAGGTTAAGAGCAGTGAGACTCTCTGGGTATATCTCGGACTATGACCTTCTCCAAGGACAGTGGACTATGGTGAAGAGGAGAATTTTTACCAGCTGCAGCAGGCTGACATGCACACTGGTGCCCAAGTGTGATCTCAGACTTACTTGACTTCTCATCCACCAACTTGACTCTGGCTGTGGTCATCTTGTTAGTCAGAGAGCCTAGGGAAATAAAACAAGGACTGCCTGCAATAAGACAAAACTAAAGAGGGACTCTCCTCTCTTTGGGTGTAATTGAGGAAGGTATTCCTCATCTGTGCATTTCAGCTGGTTTTGCAAAACTAAAGAAGGATTCCCCTGCAATGTACATCCCAGCTGGATACCCAAAACCAAAGCAGCACTCCCCTCTGCTGTACTCACAAGTTTTTTTTTTTTTTTAATTGGATAAAATAAAAATGGAATTGAAGAAGCACTGCCACCAGTATACATCTCAGCTGGAGAATAAAAAGTAAAGCAGTACTCCCATCCACAGTACCCATAGATTTGGAATTCAGAGACTAATTAATTCAAATCGAAGAAGGTCTCCCCTTCCAGATACATACAACTTTGAATACTTGCATCAAAAGAGTGTCTCGCCCATATGTGCCCATTAGTTATATATCTTGAAACAATACCCCATCCTACAAGATTATTCCACCCACAATGAGCATAGAATTATACCCTGGTCTTTCAGGCACTTCCTCTCTGCCAGTACCTCTCAGTTCTTGCCCTCCCAACCTAGAAGCAGATGATAAAAAAAACACCATTGGGTCACTCTGGTCCAAGGCAGACAAAATCTAGCCCAGGGTGAGCATTTTGAATTGGTCCTTCCGCAGAAAGAGATCTATGATGTGACGAAGGCCCCCATCCTTCTTCAACACGAGGAAGTAGCAAGAGTAGCAACCATCTGCCATCTCTGTCTGGACTAGTCTTGATGGCTCTATTGGAGAGTAAAACCTGCACCTCTTCTAACAGAAT
This sequence comes from Calotriton arnoldi, assembly GCA_963921515.1. Lineage (NCBI taxonomy): Eukaryota > Metazoa > Chordata > Amphibia > Caudata > Salamandridae > Calotriton > Calotriton arnoldi. Next base: position 1,651,641 of record CAWUFW010001155.1, on the reverse strand, counting down.
GGACAGGTGTTCCCTTGAAAATTCTTCTGATGTGCCGTAGACTCTGCCTAGCAGAAAGAAAGCATAGGGTATTGCCATGCTGAATAATTTGGAGGACCCATTTATTGGACATGATGGATCGCCAACCCGAGAGAAAGTGCTTGATCCTGCCTTCCACATGGTGACTGTACACCATTAATGGCAAGCTATAATGGCTTGGTGGCTGTTGCCACAGGGGAAAGGGACTGGTAAGACTGAACCCCTTGGTGGCCTGCACGTTGCCCGTCAGATCCACATGCCTGGCCTTGAAAGGACTGGGATAATTGCAGCAGGGGTGGGGAAGACTGATGCTGCCTATATGCCAGCCCCCTAGAATAGCCTCTGAATTTCCGTAACTAGTGAGGATCCTATTCTCCTTGAAACTTTCCAAAGCAGAATCAACTTTTTTACTGACTGGGTGTGAGCCATCATGAGGCATATCCATCTACAGAGAATCCTGTGGAGTGCATCCACGCATGGTGGCAGACTACCACACTAGTGACAATCGCCCTTCCCAGACAATTAGTATAATTAATCCAGCACAAGCCACATATTTGGCTGCATCTTGACCATCCTGAATTAGTTGAGCCAGTGATGACCAAAGGTCTTTTGGAACCGCCCGCAAAATCTAGCTGGGCATGTTCCAGGAGGACTGTGTATATCTGCCCAACAAACGAACTACATTGACTGACCTCGATGCTAGGATGGCCGAAAAGAATATTTGTTTTCCAAATGCCTCAATCCATTTAGACTCCTGTTCGGGGGAGTCGGGGGGCATCAGTTGGGGTTCACTTTGCTAGTTAAAGCCTGAAACACCAGGAGTAGGGTTCTTAGTGAGGAAATCACGGTCGTCAGACTCCAGTCTGTGACATCTGGCCACCTGCTTATGCATGGTGGGCAAGAACAGAGCTTTCGCCAAGTGCCCATTAAAATGTCAGTGAGGGCCTGATTGAATGAGAGCACATGCTCAGATGTGGCTGGCACAGGGTGCAGGATTTTGGTAACAACATTTGTCTAAATGTAGGTTAGTTGCAGGTCCAAGATCTCAGTTGCACATCGAATTACCTCTGCAAATGAAGCACTATCTTCCAATGGAGGGCCAAATGGTGAGTTCAACCATGTATCAGGGGAACTATCAAGCCCAGTGGCCCCTTGTAAGTCCATGCAAAAATTCTCATCATCATAATGAGGTGGTAAGTCATCCCCACTATCATCATAAATGGGTGGTGGCAGGCTTTGATAAGAATCTGAGCAGAAAAGATAATAAAGCCTCTGAGTGTGTATCCCCTTTAGTAGAGGTATAGCAATGGAATCAGGCTATAGGGTGACTGGTTGCACTTTAGTCATTTCGTAGTGCAACATAGGTATGGATCGTGCTGAAGTCGGTTTGGGGTCAGATATCGGAACTAGCATTGGATCCTCCACCAGCACGGGCAGTACCAGAGTCGATGAGGAAAGGACCTATGGAGGTAGTTAGCCATGGTCAAAGTCTGTAACTGAGTAAATATGGAACCCATGACAGGCTCAAGGGGGTCAGATAGCACAGAGGACGGGACCAGCAGTGGTAACTCATCCGATGGCCACTTCGGAGCCTTAGTGGCTAAAAGGCGTGCCAGAGAGACGGAAGGGTGCCAAATATCTGCAACATGGCCTGCTTAAAGGCTTTAAGTGTTGCGATGTCACTGATGGTCTGGGAAATTCAGGGCGCAGTAGGCGTAACGCAAGAATCAGCTGTGTAACTGGAGATCCAACACGAGATCGACTGACATCGTGACACCCTTGAGCCTTCTCTTTAGGTAAAGAGTTGAGGTCTTCATTGAGAAGACCGAAAACCTGAAGATTGACCTGCAGAAGGCCTTAGTGCATCATTCTTAAATCCCCTCTGACACCCTTTCCCACTCTCTGGCAACCTTTAACATCTGCACACCAAGGTTCGCCATCAAAAACAATGCTCAAAACATTTAATGGAGGCGCAATCTTAAAAGGGCTCACAACATTGAACCCATCTAACCACTTTGTCGATCCTCTACCCGCTAACTTCTTAAATGAGTTCAAACCTTTGATAATGCCACTAAGGACCAAGATTATCAATGCCTCTCTGCTTCAAGACATTATACCAGAAAACCTTAAATCAGGGCAGGTATCCCCCATCCTAAAAAAAACACAGACTGCGGACCACACGGACTTAAATAATTATCACCTGATCTCTAACATTCCAACTCCTGGAAAAATGTGTACACATCCAACTTTGCAACCACATCGAACAATTCGACGTGCTAAACCAATACCAATCCGGTTTCCGTGACGAACATAGTGGATGATGCGCTAAAAATCCTAGACCAAAACGAAGCTTGCCTTTTAATCCTGCTCGACCTATCTTCGGCATTCGCAACCGTCGAACAAGTTACTTACCTTCGGTAACGATATATCTGTAAGAAACATTAGTTAGTTATAGATTCCTTACCTTAGAATTACCCCCAGGCGTCAGACTGGATCCGGAAAGTTTTTTCGTCAGCAGTACCTCTGCGCGTCGGAAGGTGGCGTCGGTCGGCTCCGTGTCCGTCGTTGGCGTCGTGGTCGCCGGGATGACGTCGCGGCAGCTACTTAGACGCCGCCCTCGCGCGCTGATGTCAGTTCTGTACACGACTTTCCGCGCCAGAAACGCAGAGCCATGCAAGACACTGACCACTGGTGCACAAAACTAGGGCCCTGAAAGGATGTCCTTAACCCTAGAAATCAGTTCACAGAACGGGGAGGATGGGTGGGGCGGTAAGTAATCTATAACTAACTAATGTTTCTTACAGATATATCGTTACCGAAGGTAAGTAACTTGTTCATCTGAAAGAAACACGTTAGTTATAGATTCCTTACCTTAGAAAAGATACCCCAGCAATACCAACCCCAGTGGTGGGTCTGCGAACCAAGATCACACCAGAAAATCCTGGAGAACAGAACGGCCAAAGAAGCTGTCTCTCCGGACTTGGCTGTCCAGGCAGTAGTGTTTGGTGAACGTGTGCAACAATGCCCACGTAGCTGCCTAACAGATGTCATTCAGAGGAACTCCTCTCTCCAAGGCAGTAGTGGATGCCGTCGCCCTGGTGGAATGGGCGCGTAGCCCCACTGGAGGCTCCTTTTTAGCCAGAGAATAACATGCTTTTATACACAAAACGCCCCATCGAGAAATGGTTCGCTTGTGTACGGCCCGACCTTTTTTGGCACCCACGTAGCCAACAAAGAGTTGGTCATCCACCCGGAACTGTTTTGTGCGATTCAGATAGAAGGAAAGCGCACGTTTTGGGTCCAGACGGTGGAGCCTCTCTTCCTCCTTCGAAGGATGCGGAGGCGGAAAGAAGGTGGGCCAAGTGATAGTCTGCCCAATGTGGAAGGCAGTGACAACCGTGGGCAGGAAGGATGGACGAGTTCTAAGGACAACTTTGTCCGGATGTACAGAGAGAAAAGGAGCTTTAGAAGAAAGCGCCTGGAGCTCACTCCCTCGCCTGGAAGAAGTGATGGCCACCAGGAACGCAGTTTTGAGAGTTAAGAGCCGTAAAGGACAGTTATGAAGCGGCTCAAAGGGAGCACACATTAAATAAGTTAAAACCAGGTTCAAGTCCCACTGAGGCATAACGAAAGGAATAGGAGGATGAAGATGAGTTATGCCTTTCAAGAAGTGGTTTACAACTGGGGACTTGAAAAGGGAAGGCTGATCTGGAAGCCGAAGGAAGGCAGAGATGGCCGAAAGATAGCCCTTGATAGTGCCCAGAGCAGAGCCCTGCTGGGCTAGAGAAAGAAGAAACAAGAGGACCTCAGAAAGAGGGGCAGAAAGGGGATCCACAGCCTTTGCTGTGCACCATGCCACAAACTTATTCCACCGGCAGGCGTATACCGACTTAGTGAAGGGATGCCTGGCTGCCAAGATTACATCACAGACTTCAGGAGGCAGGTCGAAAGCCGTCAACTGCCGCCGCTCAATCTCCACGCAAGGAGGTGGAAGCTGGACAGGTTCGGGTGGAGGACCGTCCCCTGCTGCTGCGACAGAAGATCCTCCCGAAGAGGCAGTCTGATCGGAAGATCGATGGCCATGTTGAGCAGCTCGGGATACCAAACTCTTCGTGCCCCATCCGGAGCCACAAGAATGACTTGGGCCCGGTCGCGCCTGATCTTCTTCAGCACTCTGGGCAGAAGTTGTATAGGCGGAAAGGCGTATAGAAGACCGCAATTCCACTGGCGATGAAAAGCGTCGCCTAGCGAGTGCTGCCTTGGAAATTCCAACGCACAGAATTGCTGACATTGCGCGTTCTCTTCGGTGGCAAATAGATCTAACCAAGGCTCTCCCCACTGTTGAAAGAGACCTTGCACCACCTCCGAGTGAAGATGCCATTCGTGATCCATCATGCACCTGCGGCTGAGTTCGTCCGCCCTGGCGTTCAGGGAACCTGCCAGGTGTTGAACCACCAGGAATATGCCCTGATGTTCCAGCCATGTCCAGAGGCGGAGGGCCTCTTGACATAGGGTCCACGACCCCACCCCGCCCTGTTTGTTGCAGTACCACATGGCGGTGGTTTTGTCCGTGAACACCTGCACTACTCTTCCCCGGACAGAGGGAAGGAATGCCTTCAGTGCAAGACGAATCGCCCGGAGCTCCAGAAGGTTGATGTGGAGCCCGGACTCCGCCGGAGACCAGAGGCTCTGATCTCTACCTCTCCCATGTGGCCGTCCCATCCCAGAAGGGATGCGTCCGTCACCACAGTGTGGTCTGGTTGGGGAAGGGAGAGGGATCTGCCTTTGACCCAATCTTGGTTCGTGAGCCACCACTGCAGTTGTCGTGCAGTGCCCTCCGAGATCTGGACGCAATCGGACAGATTCCCCTGATGCTGCGCCCACTGGAACTTCAGGTCCCACTACAGAGCCCGCATATGCCACCTGGCATGATCGACCAGCAGGATGCAGGAGGCCATGAGGCCCAGCAGCCTCAGAGTCATTCTGACCGAAACCCGGGATAGAGGCTGAAAGATCGGAATCATAGCCTGAATATCCCGGACTCGCTGTTCGGGAGGATAGACCCGAAACCGCGTCATGTCCAGAACCGCTCCGATGAAGAGGAGCTTCTGAGAGGGAATAAGGTGTGACTTCGGCACATTGATGGAGAACCCCAGCAAATGCAGGAGGTCGGAATTAGTCTGGAGGTGGGAGACAACTGCCTGGGGCGAGCCCGCCTTCAACAGCCAGTCGTCGAGATAGGGGAAGACTGAAACCCCCGATCTGCGCAGATGAGCTGCGACCACCGCCATCACTTTCGTGAACACCCGAGGGGCGCTGGTAAGGCCAAAGGGGAGCACGGTAAATTGAAAATTCTCGTGGCCTACCGTGAACCATAGGTAACGCCGGTGGGCCGGCAGGACGGGGATGTGAAAATAAGCGTCCAGCAAGTCCAACGCTACCATCCAGTCTTCCGGGTCGAGGGCAGACAAGACCTGAGCAAGCGTCAACATCTTGAACTTATCCTTCCGGAGGAAGCGGTTGACGTCCCTGAGATCCAAGATAGGACGCAGGCCCTTGTCCTTCTTGGGGACCAGAAAGTAGTGGGAGTAGCAACCACGCCCTACTTCTGGGACAGGAACGCGCCCGATGGCTCCCTTGGCCAAGAGTGCCAAAACTTCCTGTTGGAGAAGGCCCAAGTGATCCTCCGACATGCGGTGGTATTGAGGTGGCATGGCTGGAGGGGTAGCCTCGAAGGGGAGGGAGTAGCCCCTTCGGACTATTTGCAAAACCCACCTGTCCGACGTGATGGTGTGCCAGTGGGGGAGGTGATGGCGAATCCTGCCACCCACTGGCGTTTGATGGGCCTGAAAAGTCGGACTAGGAGGGTTTGGAGGCTGCTGCGGAGGGGGGGTTGGTGGACTGGCCCGCCCGCTGGCCCCAGGAACCACGGCGGTTGTTCCCACGTCCCCGGCCGCGCGAAGGTTGGGTAACTTGCTGCGGCCTGTGGCTCTGGGCGGGACGTAGCGGGGCACCCCGTCCGTAGCCACGAATGGGGCGAAAAGCAGACTGCGCAGGGCGGGTGGAGAGGCCCAAGGACTTGGCCGTAGCCCGTGAGTCCTTGAAACGCTCTAGAGCGTTGTCTGCTTTGTCGCCAAAAAGGAGACGGCCATCAAAGGGCATGTCCATCAAGGTGTTCTGGACATCCCCTGAAAAGCCAGTCGACCTCATCCAGGCGTAGCGACGAAGCGCTACCAACGTTGAAATGGTCCTGCCCAGAGAGTCGGCGGTGTCCAGCCCACAACGTATGGCAAACTTTGCTGCATCCCTCCCTGCGGTAACAGCCTGGGAGAGCACTGCCCGGGCCTCCTCCGGACACTGAGGCAGCACCTGCGCCACCGTATCCCACACCGAGTGGGAATAACAGCCCAAGAGACATGCGGTGTTTACCGACCGCAGTCCTAAGCTGGCAGAAGAGAAAAGTTTCTTCCCAAGTTGGTCCAGCTTCTTGGATTCCCTTTCCGGTGGAGCGGTAGGGAATGAGCTTTTGGAAATGGAGGCTTGGACTACCAAGCTCTCCGGGGTGGGGTGTTGGGGGAGGAAAGTGGCATCGCCCGGGGCCGGGCGGTGGCGTCGGGCAATCATCCTGTCCACGGGAGCCCCCGTGTTGGGCCTGGACCACGTGCCCAAAAGGACGTCGGTGAGGGCCTCATTGAACGGCAGCAAGGGCTCCGAAGAGCTTGCACCCGGCTGAAGCACCTCTGTCAGGAGATTAGTCCTGACCGCCACCATAGGAAGCTCGAGGTTGAGAGCCTCGGCCGCCCTACGCAACACCACTGAGTATGACGCTCCCTCCTCCGTAGCCACGGTAGGAGGAGACAACATGCCAAGGTCAGGGGAGGTATCTAAACCACTGGCATCCCCCAGTTCCTCTCTCCAGTCCTGTTCACTGTCCAGCTGGTCAGTCAGAGGGTCACCTGACCCCTCCCAGTCCTCCTCCTCATCCTCTGGGTTCCATTCAGGTTGAAAAGGGACCCCAGGAGTGAACAGGGGCACAAAACCCCTCTCGACGCCGGATCCGGCGTCGGGCGACGCCGGATCCGGCGTCGGGCGACGCCGGTCCGGCTCCACGTCGGGATGGAGGCCGGGGTCGACGCCGGCCGGGGAGCCGACCGGAGTCGAACGCTGTGGTGGTGTTGGAGGAAGCGGCGCTGGGTGGAAGCGTAATCAGGTCAACCGGCGCCGATCCGGATCCAGGCCTGGATCCAAGGGGGACCTGCGGTGCCAGGGCCGGAGCCGGTGGCGGAGAAGGCCTAGGCCCCCCAACCGACTCCGCAGGGCCCTACGGCGCGCCGGGGGGTTCGGTCCGCCCAAAGATGGCATGCATCGCTTCGTAGAACGTACGAAGCTGGGCGAGAGTCGCTCCAGGTCCCGGAAAGGGAGGGAAACGCGGAGTCGACTCGTCGGGCTCCGCGCGTGTAGCCGCAGGAGGGGCACCACCCGCGTCCCTCGTCAGAGCGGCCGACCGACGAGGAGAAGTCGAAGGGCGACGATGCTTCTTCGACTTCTTCTTATGCTTCGACTTACCCGACCCCGAGTGCGAAGACTTCGATGACTTGGACGAATGGTGTTGGCTCCGCGACCAGTCCCTCGACCTCCCTCGCGACCGGGACCTCGAACGGTGCGGAGCTGACTGCCGGTTCTCAAGCAGCTTTCGGGACCACTCCCGCAAAGCCTTCGGCGCCATCGACCGGCAGTCGGAGCACTACTTGGGGTCGCGGTCGCGCTCCAGGCAAAAGAGACACACGCGGTGCGGATCCGTCACCGACATCATCCGATGACAGGAACCGCATGGCTTGAAGCCGGGCATCCCTCATGCACCTTAGGAGTCGAAGACTCGAAAAAGAAGTCGACAAAAGTCGACAAAAAGTCAGTCAGAAAATGACTGGAGGTACCGCTCTTCCTGGATCTGGGTTGGCTGGCGAGGAAAATGAAAGAACTGACATCAGCGTGCGAGGGCGGTGTCTAAGTAGCTTCCGCGACGTCATCCCGACGACCACGACGCCAACGACGGACGCAGAGCCGACCGACGCCACCTTCCGAGGCGCAGAGGTACTGCTGACGAAAAAACTTTCTGGATCCAGTCTGATGCCTGGGGGTAATTCTAAGGTAAGGAATCTATAACTAACGTGTTTCTTTCAGATAAACACAACAATCTTCTAGACCTCTTGAGACATAGAATGGGCCTATCTGGATCCGTCCTAAATTGGTTCACCTCTTTTCTCCAAAACAGATCCCAAAGATTCAAGGTCAATCAATCTCCAAGTCCATCCCAGTCATGTTAAGAGTCCCATAGGGCTCCTCTCTTTCACCCACTCTTTTTAACCTATTCATGGAACCTCTTACCAAAATTCTTAGCTCCTCCAACATTCATTATCACATGTACGCGGACGATACCAACTGTACCTAAAGATCTCTTCTCCGAAGGACATCAGATCTCTTAATTTAACTCTACAAAATACACAGCTTTGCCTTGCTGAAAACCACCTTAAACTAAACACCCTCAAGACTGAATTCCTCCTAATCGCTTCTCCCAATCAAACATCCATCATAGAGGAATGGCTTAAACAACTTACAGCGCTCAACTGTTAGCCTCAAGTTATCGACTCAGCGAGATCGCTTGGAATAATACTCAACAGGAATCTAAACATGCATAAACTTATCAGTGCAGCAACAAAAGGAGCAAACATACAGATGAGCATTCTGAGAAAATTAAAACCCTTCCTTCCCTCCAATGACTTCAAATTGGCAGTATAAGCTCTAGTAATCCCCAGACTAGATTATGGGAATGCAACTCTTTGCGGACTTCCCAGGTCCACAACGGCCCCTCTAAGAGCCTCCCTCCATTTGGCTGGTAGGATCATCATATGTTCTAAAAGAAACTGCCACATTTCCCCTGACCTTAGAGCTCTCAATTGGCTCCCATTTAAAGCAAGAATTCAACTAAAAATCGCTTGCATGACTCACAAAGTCCTTCACTACAAGGCCCAGAAACTGGTGCTCTCGTGTGGTGATAAATTCTCCAGGAGTTCCAGCACTCTTCTTCTGAAACCACAAAGATTTGCCAAAAAGAAAACATACAACCGAGCCTTCTCTGGAATCGCCCCATGGATCTGGAATGCATTGCCCCCAGAAACCAGACTGAATCCCTCTACTGACTCTTTCAAGAAAGAAGTAAAGTCTCTACTCATGAGTAAACTTACATGAACAACGAATTGACCCGCATAACGGATGTTGGCCTCCACTGTTTTTGTATTTTATGTGTTTATGCATACACTTTTTTAACTATCTATATCAGGAGACAATAATGGCATACATCATACTTTGCCCTATGTCTCCCCCTGTAAAGCGCTCTGATACCCGCAAGGGTCATGTTCAAGCTATATAAAACCTTAAAAATAAATAAAAAAATAAATATATAGTACAGTCTTGCTTCCCCTTTTTGCGTTTATGTTTGGACTTCCACTTCCCGGATGACTTTGAATGCACTGTTTAACTTCCAAGGGAGTGACTTTGGGATTGGGAGTGGGTCCATGGCCTTGAACAGGAGCAGAACTTACACAAGGCCTGCAACTTCTTCTTGTGTTTGGTGATTTACAGCTGCACCTCTCAGTCCCTAGTCTCATGTGGATGCATGCGGGCGCACTTGTTGTATGACTTAGCTGCGTCCCAAGCACAAGCACCAAAGACACATCGTGTCGGCCACAGACATGCATATCTGTTTCCTACAGTCCCACATGATTTGAAACTAGCAGATTTAGGAGGTAGATTGTTCCATAGCACACTGGATTTTCTTGTTTACAAGGCGTTGGAAGTCTGTCAAAATTTGAAGTGTAGCTCTGGATCCGAGCCGGAACTAGTGGAAAGAAAGGAACTGGCATCAGTGTGCAGGAGTGGCACATATATGCAACTCCAATTTGTTATTTGCGGGGTGGAATGGAGCCAGCATGGAGCTGCCCGGCACCACCTAGTGGCAAGCAGGAGCACTGGGTGAACAGTTTCCAGAGCCAGTCCGACGCCTACAGAATATTCTAAATGTGAGAAATCTGCAGTTAGAAGTATCCATCAGACAGTCTGCATCACACACAAAACACTGCATTGTAGCATCCTGAAATACCTGGCTCAAAAACTAACCCTGGGTTGCAGATCTTTAGACAGTACAGAAGCCTTACTTCTTTAACCTACTAGGTTCACGAAACAAAAAACCAGCTCACGAACCTTCTCTGGAAGTGCTCCCAGAATATGGAACTCAATCCACCAGGAGATTCGCATGAACCTATTTTTTAATCCTTATAAGAAAAACTTAAAACACCTGCTAATTCAGAAATACCTACTTAATTAACCTATTTAATTCTTCATTGAATTTCATTCTTCACTGCACTGTAAACACTCTGAACATTTACCCTATATTGATTGCATATTTATGGTATTCCAGCTGCTATAACTTCCCTCATACTCCTTATGCAGTAACTTTCATAGGAGCGATTGTAAAGTGCATTGACTCCTCCTGTCTAGAGTGTGCTATATAAAACTGTTAAGGAATAAATTTAGGCTAAGGGCCTGAGGATGCTTTTTTTCTGTTGATAGCCACATTATGGTTTGGGTTCCAGCCAGACAATAGGGCATAACTGTGAGATGGTGTTTCCAGGACGTTCAAACAATTAGCTGAAAAAGACTCTACAGGGGTCAGGCAGTTTCTGGGTCTAGGTCTAATCCAGGAATGGCTTGCTATAGGGATGAAAGTCCAAGACCAGCAGCGGTTGTGCCGTGCCACAATTTTTACTTTGTCCCTAGATGCTTCCCTGGAGAGTATATGCAACTTCAAATACAGAGAGACACTCAAATTGAAGACCCCTCGCGTCTCGGACATCTCCTTGGGTGTACCTTGAAAACAAGAAGAACCTCCACTAGTTCGCCCCAAATGCCCCCTTAACCCTCTCTGTACAACCCTTGGCAGGTGGTAGTGGATCTTAGTTTTTAGGTGCTTATGTTAACCCAGGGGAGTTGCCTATTGGGCTCCTTGTGTAACTGAAGTCCAGAGCCTTGGAGCACCTTGATGTTTATGTTTTTTCAATAAATGTAACAGTTGCAAACACTACACACAACCGTTCACAAACATTAAAATTAGTGCATTATGGTAAAAGGCTTCATGAACATTACGAGTAGTGACGGGTACAGTTTTGTTTTATTCCACAGTGCACAAAAGTGAATTCCAATGTCAAATTTGCTTCCACCTACAAGAAAAATTGCCCATTTCCCAGTTTCACCTGCAGAGTGAATTCGCGTGATTTTAATTTCCAAGTTTGCTCCACGAGTAAAATTTTTAAAAAAGGTAGATTTTGCCTTCTGTGAAAGTTTCAAACCCAGTTAGTTACAAGTGCAGCTGTCAGTTGGACTGCCCATAACTGTATGTGAATATTTACTTTAATAGAAGAAGAGCATTTAAAAAATGAAGTCTGAGTTGTGCTGACAAAGGGCATCCTTACCACCAATATTTCTTCTGTGTTCTTTGTTTAGGTCCTGCGGTGCATTGTGAGAAGGTGATGTATACAAGAGAAGGTAAAGACTGATCCTGTCTGATTGGTTGACCCAATGCAGTCAGAATATCCAAAGCATGGAGCTGATGGCAGCCAAATTACTCATGATAAGGCCAGGCCAAAGCTCTTCCGAACTGCCTGCTGCAAGCTTGCCGTGTGGGGAAGCCTCAGCCAGCTACGGGGACCTGGGAACCAAATCGGACCCACCTTCTATTACAGATTAAGGGGCAAATTGATGAACGTTTCATAGAATACAGCAAAGCAACAAAAGTTGCTGTTGCTGTGTTACATGAAGGGGAGATAGCAGAACAGCGCCATATCTATTAACAAAGCAGCACAATTGCAAAGTTGGAAAAGTGTGCAATGTTTTAAAGCTTGCTCCACAGTCACGCCTGTCTTGAGGAAGAGTATGTTTTTGGCACAATCTAAGTAGAAAGAGATTTGCCTCAAATTCCATGTGTGGTTGCCTGGGAAGGCTCTTGTACAACCCATGGAATGCCCTCCATAGGGCTACTTTGTGTTACTTTGGCCAAAATTCTAATGCAAATACTAATCTGCACTGGAAAGTAAATACCACCACAACCCTTTGTGCTGGGTGTGCGTTAGAAAAAATAATGCAAACCCGATGCAAAGTGTAGCAAACCTGATGCTAAGTGTAACAGACCCGATACAAAGTGTTGGTAAATCTGGGATTAAGTCCCTCGAACACTCGCTAACAGTCATGCTCAGCTTTCTCCCTTTAGAGGAATTAAGTGCCCCACAACAACTACATGCGCCGGCGAAACCAGGCTGACAACTACCCTTCAAGATATTAGCCTGAATAAAACGTTAATTTTTAGTGTGCCAGCTGCGATGTTGAAAACATCTAAGTAACGTTTGAACCTCTGAGCTGATGGGTATGGCTCTTCCATTTGCCCCTGGACCTCAGACTCCATGGCCTACATCTACCTCCAAGTGCCCTTTCCATGAGTGATACTGCTTAATTATCAAACACTGATGTAAACGAGATAAATTCCAACGCAATATTCTTACTGGATACATGAAAAAATAAAAGAAATAGAAACCCTGCACAGATGATTTTACTATACAGGATTGAAGTCATCAGAAAGGGTAACCAGAACCAGTTAAACAGACCAGACCCCCTTCAAATGCGGTGTGTGTGAGAAATAAGAAATAAAGCGTTTCAGAGTGCATCAGAAAAAACATTTATTGCAAGGCACACAATGAAGCAAAGTCTCCAGGTTCATTTCTTAATGCCGAAAAAACACCCTGAAGAGCACAGAAATAAGATATATTTAAACTACACCATTCCACAGCCTGACTCATTCACCATAGCCTGGCTTTAAATAAAGAGACAAAATATGTTGAACGTATTCAAAACTTATAGGCATTTAAAACGTGGACAAACAGGCATAATACATAGGAATGTTGTGCGCTCTCCTTGCAGTGACCATTGAAGAGCTGCCCGTAGTGGAGTCCTCTGCCAAGCGTCCAGTGCTATGGCATTAGGAGACATTCCTTTCTTGATTCTCAATAACAAGCTTCTCAGCAGCATACAGATGGCCAATAACGACCTGGAATGAGAGAAAATTCACATTTCACTAAAGGAGGAATAAACATGTTATTGCACGTATAGATTTATAACAAATAAAAATAGCACTTCCCAAAAAAAGAGAAATACTGTTTCACTAAAATTATTTCCCCAAACTACAAGGAATAACTATCATGATTCAGGTTAGAGACATGACAAACATGTACTTAGTAAACTGGTGTGGCACTGAAAGAGGAGATTTTCAATGTGTTATCTTGTAGATTTGCAGTACAGCAGAAAGCTTGTGTCAAAAACGTTGTCCACTGAAAACAATAGAATAAAAAAGCTGTATAGTTATGGCTGCAAAAAGAAAAACAAAATGAAAATGTAATAACAAAGTGTCCCGTGGGTGCGCAAAGTGGACGCAATCACCCGTATAATATGGCCCTAGATGTTTCTTGTTATTCAACTCAATGGTACTCATTTTATCAACCTCGGAAGATTGAAAGGCTCATAGACCTGCCAATATCTGAACCTGTGACCACGAGGCCAAACACAGATCCCTGAAGTGGATATATTACTTCACAAAGCCACCAGATCAGGCACCATCAATAACACCAATATGGCCACCATCAATCCTACACAACCACCAATGCCATAACAACAATACCAATAACACAACACTAGCACCATAATCAATATCAGACTACTGCTGCCTTTACTACCAAGCATTGACAAAGCCAACAGGATTGGCTATAGTGTGTTACTGCATGGAAACACAATTTCTGCATGCCTAAGTCTGTAGCCGTAATCACAATAAACCAAGGCCTAATGGCTTTGCCATTGCTTGATATATTCTTTACTTTGTTCGAGCAGAGCCACACCTGTGCAGCCTTAAGCCATTACCGAGGCAAATTATACTACAGCAAATCTGTCAGTCTACCTCTGCACTGAAATGGGCAGGGTGAGGCGAGATAACTTAGCTTTACACGAGTGGGGGTTAGATAGAGCTGAAAATCAAATCCTTGATACAGGATGTATGTAGTGCCTAAAATATTCCCCTATTTTTCCGTTCTCCTCTTTCCTCTCCGGTTTGTCTTCGAACATATCCACCCCACTCTTCGACACCTCCTATACAATCCTTATTTAAAAGTGTGTTTATTCATACAGCGCGCATCCTGAACTAAATTGCTTCTCGTCTTCTAAATTTGGCTGATTAGGTAAAAGAGGCAGTGGGCCAGAAGTGATTAATACAGGACCGCTCAATTTGATTAAGTGGGGAGTCTCAGACCCTTGTTTCTTCGTTCAATAATCTGGACGTTATCCACATCTCCTTTCGTCTTCCCCTCTCTTCTTCTGTCTCCGTTATTCATCTATTGCCTCATTCTCCTCTTCCTGCATCTTCTTAGTTTCTCCCTGTCGCCACTCTTATTCCACTTTCTACCTCTTTGCCTCTCTCTTAATCCACGTTCTCAACTGTGCAGTAAAATGCCTACAGTGGGCAAATCATCTTTGTTGAAGAGAAGGACCAGCCATTTTTATCATCAAATTTGTATTGATCTATTAGAACATACATTCTTTGCTATGTACACAACTTAGTGCATCCTCGTATCAAATGACAATGTTCACAAATGTTTTCAACGTAGCGCAATAACACAAGTTATCAGCTCTTTCCCATCACAAATCCTCCTGTAATGGTCCCTTTCCCTCCTCCTACACATACCTGCATTCATTTATATTTCACATCGAACACTTTGCAATATGGTGATCTTAAGCCCCATTTAGCTCCATTTTATTTGCTATAATATTTGCAATTTTATTTTGTTTTTTCCCTGTCACCGCTTTTATAAAGGACTTGGGAGGCCGTAGGAATAGAGCTGCCTTATTTCCCCCTAATTCTTTGTTCAAAAGTGGGTACCATATACCCCTGAGGCGGGACTGAGCAGGCAATAGTGAGTAGTATATCTCACATTGGTCATTACAATCTGGGGCGACTCTTCCGCTATGGCGGAAGAGCGTCGGCCACCCTGCCATCAGCGCCACAAAAAAAAAATAATAATAATAACCTGTGTTTATTATCATTTTATTTTGTGTCAGGAGTCTTGGGGGCGGGCCAGGGGATAGCAGGCACCCACGGGGAGTGGTATGCACTGTTATCAATGCGCATGATGGTTTGGCTGGCTGTCTCAGGCCGGCCAAAGCGCCATGCGCATTGATGCTCTCTCCAACACAGCTGCATTGCTGGGTTACAGACAGCAAAGCACAGGCTCCCAGTGAGTGCAAATCATCGACCCTCAGGCCAATCCTGAAGCTGCTCTTATATGTAAGAGCAGCATCAGGATTGGTCGCAGGGGAGGCTGGGAGTCTCTGCCTGCAGTGGAGCCACGAGAGGAGCAGAAGGCGGAGATGCGGCGAGCTGCAGGCAAGTTCTTCTTTTGTTATCCTTTTTTTCTGCTGTTTGTCGTCTTTCCTCCTCCCCTGCCCCTCCCCTCTGATACTGGCTGCTACTGATTACAGTATATCATATCTGTAATCCAGTTTTTGATGCATGCAGGGCCCCCCTTCCCTCAACATTTTGCAACAACCCCCTTGGCAAGTAATAGTGCAATGGTTTTGAGGTACTTGCTGCGTGTAGCCCAACAATTTTGTGTGTGGGGACAACGCTAACGTGATTGATGTCATCTCCGACAGTTTCCTAAATACCTCCTATCACAACTAGAGCACCCCTGGGCAACGGCACGCCAAATGCATAATATACACCGTGGGATGCGCACATCGATCACACACAGCATCCAGTCTTAGCCCTCTATCTATCAACTCTTTAGGGGTGTAGTAACGTCTAACTAGAAAATTATAGTGTACTTCTTTATGTTTCCCATTCGCTGAGATGTCCCTGGTTTGTTCACAACAATATTTCCACTACAAATTAGTAAGGAGTGTTTCAAGGTCTCCATTCCAGCTGCCTCTAATTCCAAGAGGACATTGCAGTAGGCTAGATAGGGGCAAGCTGTGCAGCTTAGCAGTGATATAAAGGACCAGTCCGTGTCCTCAAAGTCGCATGAACAACTCCCACGGGGCAAATAACACAAGCAGTTACTGTCTTTAACTCAGTGAAAAGGGCAAAACTGGCATTTTACATGCAGCTATTCAGAGGAACAGTGGATTTATTGTTTTTTGCCTTTTATGTATTTGAAAATGTGGACCTGGTTTTCTATTAAATAAGGTACCTTTGTAACAAAATAGACTCTGTGGCCAACGCCATTGCACAACAGGGGTTGGCTGCCCATGGCAGTTTAGGTGCTGCAGCCAATCGCTACGCCGGCAGCAGGTGGTGCATGGGAAACCACTTGAAGAGGTATAATGATTACTCCAGGGGTCTCCAACCTTTTCTGTAGTGAGAGCTACCTCTGCTCAAGGAAAGTCCGGCCGAGCTTCTAGCATATTTTATCACTGTAAAATGCTGATGATATGTATTAACATTACGCTATGACCACCCTAAGCACGATTATCAGTAGTAACCACCCAAACATTCCAAGGGAAGTTATTGGCATAATGCTAAGAAAACGTTTATCAATATTAGATGTCTCCACCTAAGTAATCAAATAACATTCAGCAGTAAGTCCCCCCCCAACTGAAATTGAATTATCATTCGGCTAACATCTTTAAATATGTTTTAGAATTGCAATATTGTGTCTTCATTAGCATATTAGTTTTTGAAAATACACATTTTTCTATCAAATACCACTTTCCACTTTCAGCAATCAAACTCAATTTTCCAGAAGAAAAACCTTTTCTGAAAAATCAATTTTTTCCTTTAAAAATCAAATCAGTTTTCATTGTTCGAAAATACAAAGTCCCCAATCATCAGCTTGTCATTTTTATTGAGTATACATATTCACTGAAAAAACCAAAGGCTAACTTAACATTATAGTTAGATGACATGTTCAGTAACAACATAACATTTTAAACTAAAAAAACACAGAATTGCAGCCGTTTTATTTATCACAGGTAACTACAGCTCGTGCTATAAAGTAACTATAACTAGCATCCTAGCCATGCATGGCCAATTACCTCTCATATTACATCACTATGACATCACTGCAACATCTGAAATGGCATCAATGATGACAACACTGTGCATGGTAGATATGCGAGTTATAGTAACTTTACAGAGTATGAGTTATAGTTGAGATCGCTATAACTGAGGAATTACAGTGGTTTTATTCGTTTAAAATAGTATGTTTTTATTGAAATTTTTACCTAACTATAACGTCCCTTTAACCTTTGGGTTTTTCAGTGAAATATATATATATATATATATATATATATATATATATATATATATATATATATATATATATATATATATATATATATATATATATATATACACCTCTGGGTAACAGTAGCGCTCTACAAGTGGAAACAATAATGCATATATAATATTTTTTTTCACTGACAAAAACAAAAGTTAAAGTGACTTTATAGTTAAGTGAAGATTTCAATGACAACGTAATGTTTTAAACTAAGGGAAAAAAAACTCAAATTCACCAGTTATAGTTATCTCTAGTAACTATAATTTGTGTCCTGAGGAAAATAGAATTTGCACTACAGTCATGCGCATTCTTTTCATCAATGATGTTATTTCAAATCTTGCAGTGATGTAATCAATGATGTTATACAGCATAACATGAGAAATGTAATATGTGGGGTATTTAGTTGTGCATGGCGCGGGTGTGAGTTATAGTTACCTTAGGGCAGGGAAAATAATGTGTCTCAGTGATGGCCTCCAAGGGACAGTGTGTGAGCTGGCCTCCGGGAATGGGGTCCTCGGGGCTGTTTGAGGCTCAGGTAGGGGGCCGCAGGCCACTCTTCCCTATACTTAAATGGCGGTTCTGGGGGATGGGGTCCATTAGTGGCCTGTGGAGGGGGGCTGCGCACCCCCCACCAACACATATGAATCCTCAAACTTAACCATCCAGATATGCAAATATTTTTCACCCTAATATCTCAAAAACTACGGAACGGATTTACACCAAATCACAAAAAAGCACACTTTCAATCAATTAAGTAGATTTATGTAGCACAGCTAATCACCCAAGATGGTATCCAGGGGCAGGAGGGTCATAATGGTTCAGGTGACTCAGTCAAACAGCCAGGTCTTACATGCTCTCCGGAATTCCAGTAGACAGGTGGAAGTCCATAGCTGAAGAGGGAGGTAATTCAAGGTTTTTGACGCATGGTAGGAGAAGGAGCATTCTAAAGTTGTTGCTTCGGTGGATGCGGGGTGTGTGGGTGAGTGAGAAGGAGGCGGAGTGTAGTTGTCTGGTAGGGTGGTGGAAATTAAGGTGATGGTTGATGTAGGCAGGTCCTTGGTTGTGCAGGGCTTTGTAGACGTTGATCATCAGCTTGAATTGGCATATATTTTGTATGGGGAGCAAGTGTCATTTTCTGAGGTTGGGGGTGAATTGGGTCCATCTGGGAAGGTCGAGCTTGAGTCTGGCAGCGGAGTTCTGTATGGTCTGGAGTCTCTGCAGAATGTGATTGGTGATACCAACATAGAGTGCATTGCCGGAGTCTATTGACTGGTTATTAGGGCCTGAGTGACAGTACGCCTGGTATTTAGGGGAAGCCATTTAAAAACTTTACATAACATGAGAAATTTGCGAAAGCAGGCAGAGGCGACTGCGTTGATCTAGGACTTCATGGTCAGTTTGCTGTCAGGACCAAGATCTAGTTTCCTGCCAAATTTGGTGTAATTCCATTCAGCCGTTTTTGTGGTAGGTCTATGTAAAATGTATGGGCTTTTTATGTTTTGGGATCCCCCATTTGTCTCCGCCCCCACTTGATGGATCACCTCGAAACTTTGCAGGAAGGAGCTGAGGTGGATGAACTTTTTTGGGAAAGTTTTGTGAAGTGCCATCAAACAGCACCAAACGTATTAGCAAACCAAAAAAATGCTCTTCCTATGGAAATGCAGACTTAACTAGAACTACTCAGCGGCAACTGGAATATATATATATATATATATATATATATATATATATATATATATATATATATATCTTACATAACGGCTGGCTAATTATGTAATTCAGCAGATTTAAGCGATTCTGTGATTGCCGCGTTTACAGCATCATTATGCAATTACCACATAAATTGCAAAATAATAATGGCAGGAACCCGGACAATGTAAAAGCCTCACTGAGTGGATTAGGTAGGGGCTGTATTATAATGATGAAAACCGCATTTCACAGGCAACAGGGCAATGTTTTCCATATTGCACTCTTTTTTATAACACTGCAATTTCAGCAATAAAAGCAGAAAAACAAATAATTAATATATATATATATATATATATACATACATCACACGTTTTGATGCTTCAAACTTCGGTATGTGACTCCATTGTCAGGCCTCAGCTGGTGAGTATTTCATCCCCCCCTTAGAGACTCTGGCTGTTCATGGCTTAGTGACAAGCATATATCTATTCATTGACTGAGGCGTTTTAAGGCTTGGGCTCAGTGGGCTCTGGCCCAGTGCCCCAGTTATTTCAGGGGGCCCCCAGATAGAGCCAGATCAGTTCTGCAGAGAGTCTTGCCCGGATGACCTTGAATAATTCTTACACAGATTCTTTAAATACTATTTTCCTTTAATGTACTTTTATTGTGGGTGATGTGTGAGCGTCGATTACAGGCATTTTACAGAGAAATGTTGTGTTTATATTTTATGCAACATCCATAAAAAAAAATCTTTTAGATCAAAACAGACCTCACATATGAGAAATAGGAGGGTGTCGCAGAGATTATTTGTAGTAATAATAGTGAGCTGCTGCTGCTGTGTTACAATATTGAAAAGACATCACTATCTCTGAATATTCGATCTAAACACAATTTGAATTTGGAGGAGTGTGCCTGAGCATGGTCAGTGACCTGGCCAAAGAGAGCATGAAAGAGCTGAAACTGGATCATAAAATCAAAGCTGTTCTTAACAGGGGCCCCCAAAATGCGTTTGGCCCAGGGCCCCAAAAGCCTTAAGATGTCCCTGTTCATGGAGTCCATGGAGCTCATATTATTGTCTTTATGATGCAACTCACATTTTTCATCTTGCATTTCACTTGCTGTGCAGCCTGTACGTCAAAATGTATTGGGCATTTTAATAGTCTGCATGAATTTCCCATCCAAGAATGAGAGAATGAGTTCTTTAAAGAGTGCCGCAAAGGATGACCTGTTAATAGAGTCACCTACTAGCCCAGTACAGGACATCTCTTTCAAATTCTCATGAGTGTGACCAAATGTCGCTCAATCTCAGTGACTTCAGTGTGGCTGTATGTGATTTTTTCCATTTCAATTTAGCACTTTCTCCATTAGTATTGACATACCCAGGCTACCCAAAAGGAGATGGCAAATGCAGAGTGGTAGGAGCTGCCAAGTAATGTCCAAATAAAAAACACACACATTATGTTTCAAATCCGCATTCACAAATGTATGACATCAAACGGGTACCTATTAATGATAGATTTAAGAACAACTTTGTCAACGTATGGCACTTACGTTTCACATAGCACAGGCAGCATAGTAGGAAAATAACGCATATCCCCTTGCCAATAAACAGCAGCACACTAGGAAACTGAGTGGGCGATCATGTTTTCCTAAATTTGTGGTGCAGGGGGGATTATGGCTGGTAGTTGCTAAAGCAATCTGCATCTACATAGTCACGGCTCCTATTCCAGCAAACATATCTGCCAGTACACGTAAAAAAAGCAAAAGATGTGAAGAGAATGCTGTGCGGTACACAAACTGCACTAATATCCCTGGACAACATCATACTTTCACATTCAAGTTGCCTAATCACTGAGTGCCGTTTTTCCACCTTAATTTTAAAATGAGTTAACGAGTAAATCTTTTAATCTCTTTACATATATTGCTCCTTGGCACTGTGTTACAAATCCGCAACAGTCTAATGAAGTCAATCTCGCACCAGCTTTGGCATTTCATGTTTTCGTGATTTGTTCGATAATGTCGAGGCTAATAATGGTCACACGGTGTTGTGTGCGGCGCCTGACCGCCCCTGACCCGTGAATGTGTTGGCCTTTCAAAGACAGACCAGGATGCATGGTTACTTCAGCAACAAAACCTTTAGGCCTTATTAGCACAGGTTTGACTCCCGACACGCACTTCGGTGGGGGCGAAGCTCAGCTTGCCTTCAATCGGGCCCACATTTAGCTGCAAGAGGCATACTATAGAATCCGTGTATCAGAATATCTGGAACATGCGACTGAGCGTCCATAATAACCAAAGGGTGAAGATTTATGCAAAAACGAGGTTAAGCAGGGGTCATGGCATGCTGCAAAACCAACAACAAAATCACAAAAGAAGCAGTTTCTCCACCAGTGCAATGAGACCAGAGGAATCATTAACCAGTGAAACATAATTAAGGTTTAAAAAAATAGTGGGTGTTGTACAAGCTACTGAGTTGGAAGTAAGGAAAGTATAAAGTTTAAGTCCCACTTCCAGCCCTGCTGTCGAATTGATGTACAACACTGTGAACCTTCCCCTCTCGCACTTCAATTCAGAAATAAAATGGCTGACTGCCTCAGACATCCCTGACCTCTTACAGTTGCTGTGGACATCTAAAGGCATAATGTATAAGGGAAAAGTGTTCCAAGTCTCTAAAACTCCAACACTTCCACGGCATATAAATGCATTTCACTTAAGAGAGCAAATCGAAATGCCAACGCTAGTTTAGGCGTTTGCATAAAATATTACCATATTTATAGTTGCAATACATTGATAACAAGCATTGGCATAGCCAATAGGTCTCGCCTCTGGGACCTTATAAGTGTTTAGCCAGAGTTATTGACTTTGCCTATGTTTTTAAGTTGTGCTGTGCAGTAGTGTGTAGTATGGTGAAAATGTATAATAAAGAAGTGTTAGAAGTATTTTTGTTACTGTATATATGACTATGAAAGCATTATATAGAATGTAATGATTATATTAAAAAAGCTGGGAATTTGTATTTGCTTGTTGTAATGGTTGTTTGTTATGGGTTGTTTTGTTATTGGGGGAGTTAGTTAGTGAGAGAGATAGAGTTAGTGATTGAGAGAGTTAGTTAGTGAGAGAGAGAGTTGGAAAGTTATTGAGTGAGAAAGAGAGTTAGTTAGTGAGGGAGAGATAGTGAGATAGCGAGAGAATGAGAGAGTTAGGTAGTGTGAGAGAGAGTTAGTTAGTAAGAGAGTTAGAGAGGTAGTTAGGTAGTGTGCGAGTCAGTGAGTTAGTTTGTGAGTGAGAGTGAGATAGGTAGTTACTGAGTTAGTGAGAGTAAAGTGAGGATAGTAATTTTAGTGATGTTTAATATGTTGGTTAGGGGTGTAGCTATTACTGGTGCAGCACTGCAGTGGTATTGTAGTGTAAGGGTTTGCGGGCTAATCTTTGTCCATATTTTTGCTTTATTGTGCTTGTGACCCACGGTGTATTTTATTTAGTACTCCACCTTGAAATTGTAGGTGTTTCTACTGAAATTCGTAGTACTGTGTGTACTGACCTTTGTTGCATGAAATATTGACTGTTTAGTCCTGGGTTTGAAATTTGTATCCAGCTAAATAGTATGTATATCATGCGCGAAATATTTTAAGTGATTACCATTGTACAATGTAACATGTTGAAATGATTTTTGCATAAGACACTTAGTTTTGTTGCATAGTATTAGTAAAATTTATTGCATAAAGTTTGTTTGTAGGGATGTGGGTTGAGCGCCAGTTATGTAGATTTGTGAACAACGTGCGTAGTGGCGGCTCGAATTTTAGCTTTCCCAATTTAGACGTTAATGCTTCTGAGGTCGATGAACTGAGCTGATTTAATATTGCGCTTGTTAACAAGTAGCTGCTACTATGAGCCGCCCTCCAGCAGGTAGGCATTAGTATATAATGTGTGATATGGAAAAATTATTCCTACCTTATCCCAGTGCGGAAAGAGAACTGAAGTGGAAGAACTGAAAGGGTGAAGTTGCCTGCGCATAGATGCGTGCTGTGATCACCGCTTGTTTTTTTTGTAGCTTGTGCATTGTTCCTGGTGCGCATAACGTGTGGTAGTAACCTACTTCTATTTCTAAATGGCATAGTGAAACGTAGTGTACCGTCCCTAGCAGTTACTCTTGTGCTGAGCTACGTGTGCCATCTGTTCCTTATGTGGTCTGGTATACATGGTTATACCTGTGCCTGTTTGCTGAATAAAACCTACCGTTAATGAACGAGCTGTGTGAGAGTGCCTATGCTTCCTACTTGCCAACATTTGTTCAAGAGGTGTATAAGGGTATAGAAGGATGTAAGGAGCAGTGTTAAATTGCATTTTTTGTTGATTCATTTATTTTGTTAGAGAAAGTGCTTTATGTTGTGTGGGGAGATATGGGCATATTATAAGGAAGCAAGTGAGGAACAAACCCAGACGTGAGAGGAGGATGGTACAGAAAGTGTAGTAGGAGTTGCGCTGTGTCTGCCTGCTGGTAATGTGGCGTCGCTGGTCTGGTTCCTGTGAAGCTTTGTCACAACAACTTGTTAATTTATGTTAAAGCGCCTGAGGACTTGATAACATTTGTGTAGAAGTTTGGCGTTAGGTAAACCGGTATTTATTGCAAATAGGGGAAGTGTGCTGTGTATGCCTTCAGAAACTGTAAACCAGCGGAGTCGCAAAAGGCAAATGTAAAAGCCAGATGTTTAGTATATTAATACCGTAAATAGGCCATAGCCCAAAACTTTGAAAACAGTACTTTCGGACTTTTCGGAATGCTTTAGATTAGTGAAAGGGGAGTCCCCGCATTCTACTTTGTAAATGATACTGTGCAAGTAATGCCATGGTAAGAATGATTTTACAGCGTGTTATGGCTGGAAAAAAGGGGATGGCATGGAGAAATGAGCGATTAACAAATGAGAGGGAAAGAGTGAAAGTTCAAAAAACAAGACCGGGAGTTGTGTGCGCGCGCGCTAAAAGAAAAAAAAAAGGACGCAAGTGGTGCGCGCGCGCGACGGGAAAAGTGAAAGCAGGCGGGCGAGTGGTGTGCGATGTGCGCACACCATGACGAGAGAGGAAAGCCAGATGGCGCCTCCGCTCGTCATTGTGCGCGTAACCGCACGGTCTATGCCACCCAAAAAGCTGTGGTCGGACTTTTTAAAGCCCATTTACTAAATGTCTCGCAGAGCAGCGCATGCGCTGGCTCAGACGAGACCTAAAACGTATACATAGGTTACTGGAGGTTAACTTTTAGGATCATAGTCATTTTGTAAACCTACAGTGTCACAATTAGATTCGTCCAATATTTAAAAGCAATTCCTTACCGATGGCACATTCTGTAAAATAATTTCAGAACCAGCAATGCTCAGGAAATTCATAGATAAAGGCAGAGTTGGAGACTACAGCAAACCTTTTGCAAGTGCCCGCATTAATAAACCTTTGTATATCCAGGAATCTGGAATAGCTAGAAATCCAGCTCAGATGTTTAACCTCTAATATTAAAGACCAGGGACGACTTTTTTTCATCAAAGATTGTGGTCGGAAAAAATAACTGGAACATTAAAATAATGAAAATATAGCAGTGTACAATTATTTTCCCTATCATTTGTCTGTTACTACTACTATCTTTGCTTTGCTTTACTATTCCCAGTTACATCTCTTTGGGCGTCACAAACGCTGCAGTTTGGAAAAATCAGTGTTTGTGACTGCTGAAGGCCTTTTTACAATATACAAAAGCTCAATTAAAAGTCAGAAAAGTTCTTCCAATCTGTAAAAAGTCTTTTGCAACCCATTCCAAATATCAAACGGGAAGAGGCGTGAAAGTGGTGTCACTCTTTTATTTATGAGATGCACCTACATTTGTAAGTCATTATGTTACGCTTTGCACATTTGTAAAGTGCACTATCACCCAGGAGGAAACAGCTTGCACCAGCCCATTTCTCCTGTTAGCGCTGCCTAAAACAGAACCAACTACCACTAACCATGAAGTGGGGAGAAGATGTGGCATAATGGCCAGAGCTGCCGACTTCGAATCTGGGGAACAAGGTTCGAGACTTGGCGTTGGCTCAACATCCTGTGATTCTGGGCAAATCACTTAGGGCCAGATGTACGACGATATTTTGCATGAAATCCGCCCATTTGCGACCACAAAATTGGTCTGCCCCATGTACAAACCCTATTTTGCGACTCTGTGACCTATTACTGACTCACAAAATAGGGTATGCGACTCGCTATTAGGAAGGGCCTTGACAAGGGCGTCCCTTCCTAATAGTGAGTCGCACTTCAATGTACAATTGTTTTGCAACCGCAATTGCCGTTGCAAAACACTTGCAGTTTCCCACCTACTTCAAGTAGGTGGTAAGCCACTCGCAAACTGGAAGGGGTCCCCAGGGACCTCTTCCCCTTGGTGAGTGTGTGCGAAAATATTTATTTAAGAGCAGGCAGTGGTCCTACGGACCACTGCCTGCTCTTAAAAAATTAAACAGAAACGTTTAATTTTTCTTTTTTAAATGCAGCCCGTTTTCCTTTAGGGAAAACGGGCTGCATTTAAAAAAAAAAAAAAAAACTGCTTTATTTAACAAGCAGTTACAGACATGGTGGTCTGCTGACCCCAGCAGGCCACCATCCCTGGGAGTGCTAGCCATTTTAAATGGGGTTGCAAATAGCACCTGCCTCATGAATATTAATGAGGCAGGCAATTTGCGACCCCATTAGGAATCGCTAACAGTGTCAGAGACACTGTTGTAAATGACATTTTGCGAGTCGCAAAGCGACGCAATTTGCGACTCGCAAATTGTAAGGGTCGTACATCTAGCCCTTAATCTCCCCATGCCTACCAAAAATGAGTGTATCCTTAACTGGCGCTCATGAAACTACAGTGCCGGTGCGGATGATTAAGTGCCGTGCTGAGCACTGGAAACCCCCGGCTCAAATTAGGCCCACCGGCTCAAATTAGGCTCTGCCAGGAGGGCATCCTGGTGCTGAGCAGAAGAGAGCCTAGGCACACCTAGGACCTGGTGGGACTACTCAAAAAAACAGGTCTTCAGCTTCTTGCGGAATTCAAGAAGTGAGAAGGCTCTTATGTGTAGCCGCAGGTCATTCCACGCTTTAGGAGCAAGGTAGAAGGCTCAACTGCCAGATCTGGTTTCCTTATGCGTGGGATTTGTGCAAGTAGTAGTCCGAAGGAGCAGAGGTGTTTGTAAAAGATTTGTGAAAGCAGCAGCAATGGCTGAGGTATGCTGGATCAGTGTCATATAATGCCTTGAAAATGTGGGTGAGGAGTTTGAATTGTGCTTATTAGTGAATGGGGAGCTAGTGGAGCTCCTTCAGGTGTGGTGTGATGTTAAGTGCGGCGTGGGAGGATGAGAGTGATTCTGGCTGCCAAGTTCTGAATGGTCTGCAGCCTTCTGGTGAGTTTGTTCTGGTACAGGGTGTTCCCGTAGTCCAGCTTACTTGAGAGCACAGCATGCTTGACGGTTTTTCAGGTGCTGATTGGGACCCATTTGAAAATCTTACTCAGCATCTTCAGGGTATGGAAGTATTGAGGCGGTGATGGCATTGACTTGGGCGGTCATTTAGAGTTTGTGGTCAATGATGATCCAGAGGTTCTATGTGTGGGTGGGTGTCTGTGCAAAATTGGTTTGTTGGTTGACTGGAGTGTGAGCCCTGGTCAAGCAGCAACGACAATCCTTGTCAGGGGGAGGCACAAGCCAACCCTAAATTAACCTGTGCTCAACCCTCTGGTAGCTTGGCACAGAGCAGTCACGCTTAACTTAGAGGCAATGTGTAAAGTATTTCTGCAACACTTCAAACAGTAATAAAGTGAAAAACATCACAAAAAAAGCATCTCACACCAAGTTAGACAAATAGAGAAAAATGTAATAAACTAAACAAGACCACAACAACAAAAATCCAATCAGTAGAACCGGAGAAATGAACTTTTAAAGATTTTAGTGACAGTAGCGCCAAAA
Organism: Calotriton arnoldi; assembly: GCA_963921515.1. NCBI lineage: Eukaryota > Metazoa > Chordata > Amphibia > Caudata > Salamandridae > Calotriton > Calotriton arnoldi. Next base: position 1,624,541 of record CAWUFW010001155.1, on the reverse strand, counting down.
AGCACAAAGACTCAACTAGGGATATCTGGTCGCGCTAGACCAGGTCAAAGTCACACGTTTAGGCCGACCGCAATAGAGCGCAGGTCGGATGCAGCCACCAGGTTGGGCCCGCTGAAGTTTACCTTCTCAAATCTGTGCCAAGAGTCCTGTTCGCAATAGAGGGTGCCGCGAGGAGCAGGGAGAGCAGCTCAGGAGGCTGTCGGCATGGCGCGAAGAACAGCCCGGCATCTCGGGCAGCGTAGCTGGAGCTTTGTGTTGGTGTTGCCTGCTAGCGGTCAATGCTGTAGCGCGACAAGATGACTGCTGCAGTGCTTCATTTGAGCAGGTGGTTTCCGGTACAGAACACCGGCACTTAATTGTTAACACCAGCGCTTATGATGGTCTGCCACATGGTGGCACTGTTTATTTAATTAGAAACAAGCACAACAACAGTTGTTTGTCAATTCAAAATTCCTTAAAAATGACTAATACCTGCCCCTAAGTCATTCTTATAACTTTGGGGGCTGGAATAGTCTGGACTGCCACAGTTGAAGGAGTGTAATAGTTATTAGTTGTGTTGGTACTGTTATTGGCAGCATTGACAGGGGCTCCTGACAAGGGCCCCGGCACATATGTTTTCACAAATTAAGCACTGGACTGCTGGAGCTTCATGCTGAATCACGGTGCGAGCTGCGAGGTCTCAGTGTGAACGGGCCCTTTCGCGAACAGTCCAAAAGCTTGAATTCAGATCCCTTGAGCCACACCAAGGGTCCAGGACCTGAGGGGCACCACTTGGGGGTCAGGAACGCACTGCACCTCTGTCCAGGGACTGGTGCAGGATGTTGGGAGCCTTTTATGTCCCTGAGGTTCAGATCAGGAGGCAAGCAGACAAGCCCTTGGAGTCACTCTGGGGTCCTGGGTTCAAAGGTGAAGTTGCAGGTCCAGTTCTCTTTTCACCCAAGCAAGAGGGCAGCAGGCCAGCAGGGCAGCAGTTCCTTCAGAGCAGCAGTCCAGCAAAGTGGCAGTCCTTTCATCAGCACAGCAGCCCTCCTTCCTTGCAGAGTATCCACAGGTCCAGAAGTGTGCTGAAGACTTGGCGGTTGAGGTCCAGAATTTACACCCAGTTGTGGCTTTGAAGTGGGGAGAAGCTTTGAGAGGCATGTCTTTGAAGAGCGCAGGTGCCGTGCCTTCCTGGCCCTGGCTCCAGACTAACTACAGGAGGTATGCAGCTCTTTACTTGGAGACAGGATACAGCCTATTAAAGTGTATGTGGGGTTGGGCCCAGATCCTCCCTTCCATCCTGCCATTGTCCAACCAGTCACATCTACGCTCTCCACTTTGTGTGGCTGCCTAGGAGGAATACACAAAGTCCAACTGTCAACTACACCTAGTCATGTGACCCAGAGACAGTCTGCAGGCACCAAACGGCTATGGCAAGAAATTACCAAATTTCTAAAAGTGGCATTTTCAAAATTGTAATTTAAAATCTGACTGCACCATGAGTTAGGATTTTAAATTCCAATTCAAGAGACACCAACATGAAATGGTTATCTGGTCCTATTTGGAAATTACACTTCTAAAATGAAATAAGGAAACTCCAATGTTATCCTATAGGGCAAATAGGCTTCGCAGTAGTGAAAAACAAATTTAAGAGTTTTTCACTACCAGGACATGTAAAACTCAAAAGTACATGTCCAACTTTTTAAATACCCTTTAGGCTGTCCAGGGCCTACCTTAGGCATATGTATTAAAATGGAAGGTTTGAGTCTGGCAAATGGTTTACTTTGACAGGTCGAAATGGCAGTTTAAAACTGCACATACACAGGCTGCAATGGCAAGCCTGAGACATGTTTAAAGTGCTACTTAAGTGGGTGGCACAATCAGTGCTGCATGTCCACTATTAACATTTAATTTAGAGGCCCTGGGCACATGTAGTACCACTTTACTAGGGACTTACGAGTAAATTAAATATGGCAGTTTTAAGGGGAGAGCACAAGCACTTTACCACTAGTTAGCAGTGGTAAAGTGCGCAGAGTCCTATGGCCAGTAAAAACTAAGTCAGCAAAACAGGTGGTCTGAAAACAAAACGTTAGGGGAAAAACCACGCCAAGGATGCCAGGTCTAACAGTGTTGGTCCTAGTTCTGTCAGCCACCAGGTGGAGTCCCACGGTGATGTGCTCTTACCGAAGATCAGTATTTCGGTCTTGTCGGTGTTCAGCTTTAGACGTTGGTCTTCAAACATTGGGAAATTTCAGTCATGCAGACATTGAACTTGATCCGGGTACTGGGCGTCCTGTCCGTGAGAAAGAGAATGAGATGCATGTCATCGGCGTAGGAGAGGACACTGATACAGAGAGAGCAGATGATGCTGGTTAGACAGATCATGTATGCCTTGAAGAGGGTCGGGCTCAGGGAGTATCCCTGCAGAACTCCGCAGATGAGGTCGCGAGCGTCTAAGGTGTACGGTGCCAGGCTGACTGTGTTCTGCTAGTCAGGAAGGAGCAGATCCATCAGAGCGCATGTCCTTGGATTCCAATGTCATGTAGGCATTGGATGAAGATGGGATGGGAGACTGCTTCAAATGGTAAAGAAAGGTCTAGTACTTCCCTGTCTGCTCCATGGGTTACTATTGGAATTGATTTGGAACAAGGGCCGTCGTCGGGTGGCGCTGCCAGCTCTGCAACCCCCGCTTACTGAGGGCGGACTGGGAGCACCCAACTTTGAGCTGTATTGTGGTGCAGCACAATTACAATGGCCTCTGACCTGGATGAGCACATGGACCCACCCTGAATCCTCGCTCATACATGCGACCCTACAGGGCATGACTATTTACATCTGGCTCTCTGACTCGACCCCTCCCTCCCCCCGAGCTAGAGTTTAGTCAAATGACGGTGGCCCGCTACTGTTGGCGGAAGTACCTACACCCCAAGGGTCCACTTCTGCTGTATTCCCCCTCGATCCCTATTTGGGACTTGACACTCTTGCACTGGTCAACAAGGCGCTTTGACCCGGCTCCATGGACTGAGGTTACAATCACACAGGCGGGTGATCTCTATAACGAGGGAAAACTTATGTCTTTCCAAGAGCTGATAGTTATATGGGCTAAGCACCGGTCAATTCTTAACATATTGTATTACAGCGAGTACTCCGTGAGACATGGGGCACTGGTGAGGCTGAACCACCTACGACACAGGCCTTACACACATTGTTGACGGCAGACACCACACGCCATGCCATCACTTTTTTATATACCGCCCTCAACATTGCTTCACCGATCACGCCACAAGAGAACTAGCCAAATGGTACGCAGTGCCCTACAGATGACCAAGAATATATCCCAAAACCCTAGGTTCCACTTCACACAGTTTAACTACATTCAACAAACATATCTTTCCCCAGCCCGCATACAGCGCATGTTCCCAGCGCTCCCTCCGGCCTGCCCCTGTTGTAAATTGCAAAATGCAGACTTTATGCACATGGTATGGGCTTGTGCGCCAATGGCACACGCATGGACGGAAGTCACATGCACAGTGGGGGAACTGTCCACGCATCCTCTCACCCCAACTTCTGAATCCTGCTTACTGGGGCTGCTCCCCCGGATGAAGGGCAACAAACAATTGTATTGACTTAGCCTTCATTTTATTTAAACAAAACATAGCCATGGCGGGGGCGTTGCCAAGCAGCGGAGCGAGATGGCCGCCTAATCCATCGGCTCCGTCGATTCTGTCTCCTAGACGTCTATCCGGCATACTGATCCGGTTCCCAAGAGGAGGGAAGCGTTCCAGAAAGCGAGCGGCACCAACTCCAAAGACTCCCGAGACCGCAGATCACATATTGCCGGAGTTACGGGCCCCGTTCGCCAAAGGCCTGTGACGGTGCTGAAGCCGGGGACTGGAGTGCAAGCGGAGACCGCAGAAGTGACTGGGAGGTGCGGCCCCACTCGGATGAGGCTCCCGGAACAAGCGAAAAAAAAAAAAAAAAAAAGTGAAGCGCTGACATCACTGTGTCTGGTAACACCCGCTAGACCCCCGACGAGTTGTGGCGATCGGCTGAGGGGTACTGAAGGCGCCGCGAGTGGTGCCCAGTGGGGGCCCGGTCGGACGCGGAGTGAGAGGGATCCGTGAGGCCCAGTGGAGGTGCGGGGCCCTTTAGTACGCGTTGGAGGAGGCAGTCGGGAGAAGCAAGGTGCCGGTCTTGGGGCTGGGGAGCCACACGAATTTCCCCCCCCCCTCTCCTCGCTATCCTTCCCGATCACAGCAAGATGGCGGCGGCAGGAGTACAGTGACTGCTTCTCCTCCGCGAAGACGGCGCCACACAGCGAGTACCGGGGCCCCGTGATCGTTGAGTGGACCTACGAATTACTTGGGGGACACTGAGGCACCTTTGAGTGAACTAGCGGTAGCCCGTGGGGAGGCCTAACTGCGCCACAGGGCCTACGCATCACAAACGGCAGTGGCGGATCGGGACTGCTACTCAGAACTATCCGCCGAGTTAGAAGGCACGTGCTTGAGGTTCGGAGAGCAACACCTTCCCCACCTGCTGAGCCTACGCCATACAGCCCTATCGGGACTTAAAGGCCTGGGATTGGACTCAGCACAGCACCGAGCAGCGCACCGCTGGATACCGCAGGTGAGAATAGGCAGCGTTACAGTGTCTTGGGCCTGCGAAGGAGCAAGATGGACAAACCCAAAACAGCAGGGGCAAAAGGGCCCAAACCAGTCCAAACGAATAAGTTTGATCGCTACACCCTCCCTAAAGACACTCTGCAAGAGCTCCACGCCAGCCGCAAATCTACAGACGACCCGGGAGGAGAGGACCAGGAGCTGACGCTAAAAGATGTCATGGACGCTATATCCGGAATTAAGACCACCTTGGAGCATAAAATGGACTCAATCTCGATCGAAGTGAACCTTATTAGAGCAGACCTCACCAAAATTAATGAGAAAGTCAAGCAAGTAGAAATCACGACAACGAGCTTAATCGGCGACGTCACTCAAATACAAGGTGAGGTACGTGACTTACAAACTTTCCGCAAATTCACCGAACAAAAACTGGACGATTATGAAGGGCGCCTTCGGCAGAACAACGTACATATACTGGGGGTGCCGGAAAAAGCTGAAGGGCAGGCCCCGGACCTCTTTGTGGAAGACCTAATACTGAACCATCTGCAGCCCAAAGGCCTCAGCAAATTCTTCGTCATCGAACGGGCGCACAGGGTCCCGGTTGGACGTCCGAAGCCAGGGGCCCCCCACGCCTGATGTTGGCAAGGGTTCTAAATTTCCGGGATAGGGACGTGATCCTTCAGAACGCAAGGAAAGGACCCCCGCTTCGATACGACAACGCCGAAATAACCTTTTTCCCGGATTTCACGCAAATGGTGCAGAGGCAGAGACGGACATTTCTGGAGGTTAAAAGGAAACTCAGAGAGGGAGGGTTTAAATATGCAATGCTGTTCCCAGCGAGACTTCGTGTGGAAGCAGAAGGCAGGGCCTGGTTCTTCGAACAACCGGAGACGGCCGCGGACTGGCTTGAGAACCGGACAGATCGACATTTCAACGGTCGTGGCAGTGGCGAGGAATCAGCATCCCAGAACAGGAAGTGAAAGGACCTGAAAGGACGAAGAGGCCTCTTCGACTCAGAACGAGTCCGGCTGCCGTCGGGGGGGGGGGGGAAGTCCTCTTCCAGTCACTTAAAATTAGAACTATGGAGCGTGACTCTACTTGGGAAAAATATGGCTGCTACTGGGGAGGAGGGGACAGAGAGACGGAGTGCGGCGCCCCACGTATTTCTACCTTTAGTTAACCTTTGGGGCGACAGGCACTCTGCAAGTTATAAATGGGCAGTTTGAAGCCCAGAGTGCAGGGAAGCAGGGAGGGGGGTTGTTGGGTTGGGGGTTTGAGTTTGTTTTTTGTTGTGGTTTTAGCATCGACAATGCATATTGACAGCGTGACAGAGGATGCAAAGACTTACACTAGACCTAATGAGTATGCAGTGGGATAAGAGTTCTAGAATACTGAGCTGTTATGTTAACGGGCTTGGAGATAAAATCAAACAAAGTGTGGTCCTTCAGTATATCAAAAGGCAGGCCCCTGACATTGTCATGATTCAGGAAACACACTTGGTAGGGAACTCCTGTAAAGCAATGCACAGATGGGGATACAAAATGGTAGCGCATGCGGAGTTCACCACTAGCTCACGGGGGTTGGTATTATGGTGAAAAACTCATTGCCCCTCAGTATAAGTTCCACGTGGACGGATGATAGGGGCAGGTACATAGGAATCACGAGTTCCTGGGAGGGACGCACCATAACGCTCCTGTCAGTCTACGTGCCACCTGGCCTACAAGCTACCACATTTAAAGACTTGGGCACCATCTTGCTTTCAGTACCGGAAGGTCTTTTAATACTGGGGGGGCGACTTCAACTCAGTGGTCTCGGGTATGCTGGACCGCCACCCCCCACGCGAAATGGGGCTATCTTCTCGATGGCTGCCGGACTTTATTGAGGCCCTGGGGCTGGCGGATGGGTGGCAAACGTATAATCCTGATAAAATACAACATACTTTTCACTCCGGGGTTCATCACAGCATTTCCCGGATAGACTATATCTTAGTCCCCGGCCCGCAAATACCACACATTCACAAAATCAGACACTTAGCCAGAGGCATCTCTGATCACTCCCCGGTGTGGGTACGCATAGTCCTCAACCAAGTAAGGGTGGGGAGACTAGCCCCAATTAGCCCCTGGTACCTCCGGGACCCCATAATCCGCAGGGATCTCATCAAAGCCATGGATAACTATTTTCGTGAAAACAAGGGAACAGTAGACTCATCCCTGACGCTATGGGAAGCCTTTAAATCGGTAATCAGGGGTCAGGCCTTGTCCCTGATATCTGGACAGAAGAAAGACAAACAGAAAGAGATCTCGGAAGTTGAGGAAGAGATCTATCGACTGGAAGGGGAGATGGAAACGGAGATCACGCCAGAGATGCTTCACTCGCTACGTCTCAAGCAAGACGAATATAAAGCACTAGTGACTGACAGGGCCAAAACCCTAGGGAGGGAGAAACTTGGCAGACTATACGACCTGGGAGATAAGGCGGGGAAACTAATAGCCTGGCTTGATAAAAGAGAGTGGGCGAGCAGGCTGGTCCCGGAACTTAGAGATACAGGTAACGCTTCCATAACGGACCCGCAGGACATTGCGAATCGATTTGCTAGACACTTTAGTGAGGTGTACACTACAGTGGCATCATATACTGGAGAGGACTCTTCCAAGATCTTGCGAGACATTACGCTCCCCACAATCTCTATAGAAGACCATAATTTACTGGACAGTGCCTTGACGACGGACGAAATAGCGCAGGCGATCAGATCATTGAACTCAGGGAAAGCTCTTGGTCCCAACGGCATTCCTATCGAGTTGTATAAACTCAGGCCCGACAAATTGGCCCCATATCTGAAAGCCATGTTTGATGAAAGCAAGGTGAGGGGGATGTTGCCAATGGATCAAAGAGTGGCCACCATCGTCACTATTCATAAGGAGGGCAAAACCAAAACAGACTGTGCCTCATACCGACTAATCTCAATCCTTAACGCGGAACCCAAAATTCTCGCCAAGGTTCTGGCTAACCGTCTAGTTAAAATAATATCAGGCCTGGTGCACCCGGATCAGTCAGGCTTTATGCCACACCGAAACACAGCCCTAAACCTGCGCAGAGTTCATGGAGTCCTGGGTAGAGCAGCCACGATTCAAGAGCCAGCCATACTTGTATCCTTGGATGCAACCATGGCATTTGATACTATCGAATGGTCTGATCTCCTGGCTGTGCTCGAAAAAATGGGGTTTGGTCCGGGATTCACTCAATGGGTACGCCTCTTGTATACTATGCCCTGGCACAGGTTGTGGTCAACAACAAAAAATCAGACACGTTTACCCTGAGTCGAGGAACCCGCCAGGGATGTCCGCTCTCCCCTCTCCTGTTTGCCCTGGCTTTGGAGCCTCTGGCGGCGTGGATCCGGAGGAACCCGGTAATACGAGGACTGCGTTGGTCTCCTGATTGGGAAGACCGCATTTCACTTTATGCGGATGACATACTATGGTACCTGGCCTCCCCCAGGAGATCCCTGGTGGCAGTTCTGGACATTCTAGCAATATTCGGCAGATACTCTGGGTTCACCGTCAACTGGAGCAAGTCCCATTTATACGTCCTTCAGGGAGACCCACCCCCCCTCCACGAGGCTGCCCAATACAGATTAGCGCTATGGGCTTCAAGTATTTGGGAATATTTATCTCCTTAGATCAAACACTCCGATACAATCGCAACCTTCTTCCTCCACTGTTGAGGTTAAAACGAGACATAGTTAGCTGGAAATCGCTTCCCATCTCACTCCTGGGCAAAGCGGCTCTTTTTAAAATGATGTCCCTACCCCGCTTTTTATATGCCCTGCAAAACTCGCTTGATCCTGTTCCTATGACATATTTTAAAGAAATTGAGGGCCTCCAGAGAGACTTACTGTGGGATGGGAAACCTCGTATCGCCCTAAACAAGCTTACATTAAATTGGTACGATGGTGGCATTGGCCTCCCTGACATAAAGAAATACTATTGGGCGGCACATCTTGCAGCCATCAATCACGGTACCTACGGTAGTCCTGATGACCCCGGTTATCGTATGGATAGGTGGCTCCTCCCAGGGGGGAATTACAATAGAGCGATTTACTCGAAACCTGATCGACACCTTTTGACGGGCCCTACTAAACACTCGGTGGGCATATGGCATGTAGCAACCAAATCCCTCGGATGGGGGAATAAACTGACTTTAGCAACCCCCCTGTGGGACTCTGAACGGCTGGGTAACTTATGTAAATCGAAGGGGTTCGACAGGTGGGACTTAATTGGAATCTCGCAGATTAAAGACATGTGGGAGAAGGGCGCAGTGAAATCATTTACCACCCTACAACAACAACATGAGTTAGCCGACACAGAGCATTTTCGCTACGCACAAGTCCGCCATGCACTGCAATCACTTCTTCCGAAGGGTTCCTCCCCTCCTGAGTCCTCCCCGCTGGAAGATAGAGTACTGGATGGTCACATGCCCGAGAAAACTATATCATTAATATATAAGAAATTAATACATAATATGGAAAACCCCCTCCAAACCTTACGGGAGAAATGGGTAAATGATGGTGTGGAAATGGATGATGAGGAATGGCAGGAGGCTGTATCTTCCCCAAGAGTGGTAGCAATCCAGTCACGACTTAGGCTGGTGCAGCTCAAAATCCTCCATAGAGTATATGTTACAGGACCCCGATTAGTACAGATGGGAAGGGCGGACGAAGGAGAATGTTGGAAAAGATGTGGACACTTAGGCACCTTCATGCACATAATATGGGAATGTGAGCATATCCAATCATATTGGCGGAAAATACATGACGTAATAGGTAGCGTGCTCACTGTTGTCATTCGCCCGGAAGCACGTAGATGTCTCCTGAACATATGGGAGCCTACGGATTTGAATACACATCACACACAGTGGGCTACACTGGGGTTAATGTTAGCAAAGAGAAACATCGCACAAGCATGGGGAGCGGCGCAGCCACCCACAGTAGAGGCCTGGAAAAAAGATCTCGATTGGTGCATGTACAGGGAGAAGACGGTCTATGTAGCCCGGGGTTGCCCAAAAAAGTGGTCCCGAATATGGAGCCCGTGGAACACATACCAAGGGGACATATGCCCTCCACCACGTAGTATTGACCAGGACGATGCCCCCACCCCGTAACTTGTTCATATTGAGTAAAATTGTGAATAATGGTTGCTTATTGTCGTCACTGCACATGATAACACTGATCCCTCTGTATTGTTTATCTCATGTCGATGAATGTTAATAAAAAGAATTTATAAAAAAAAAAAAAAAAACATAGCCATGGCCTGGAAATCCCCGGCTCCTCCAGCGATTCAGAGCTGGCTTCGTGTTTTATGCACGTGGACCAGAACGCAAACACACACTCTCAGAATGCTACGCATAAAGGGCGACTCTCGCACAGGGGGTGAGGAATGGGAAACATATTTAATCGCATTTGAAGCCAAAACTGATGAACGTCCACACTGAACATCCAATGTACGCACTCCAACTGCAGTAATAGACAATACTATAGGGATTATCACTATACTTACTGTTAACCGTTCATAGGCTTATTCAACTTACATCCTTCCATGTACCTCCCTCCTCACGAACACTCCCACCGGTTTCCCACATGGCCTGAAATTTTTCTCTCCGTGGCACATCCGCATCCCCATAATGCTGCATGCTTGTCCCCCACTGATAAGTGCACACACTCGTATTGTCTTGTGGCACTGTTTAACGATACACAGATGCTTCATAACAGCTTTAGCATGCTAGAATTTGTACAAAATGGACTGAAGAGCCCTCACCTTGTTGGATTGCTGTCCTTTTTACCCATTTTCACCCTCTTAATTTTTCCTCATCCCCTTCTCCCTCTCTTTGTTCCCTGCACAGCGGGAGCCCACTTGCTTTATCCTACTGTAATTTTTACAACTTGCGAAATGTGCTCACTATCATTGTAATGCTTATAATGTATCCCGACGATTGTATATGTATACGCTGTGGCTTACAACGCCAAACATGTATATGCTACATTCATCTATGTACTGAACCTGGTATGGACTCCACTGTTACCTGTTTTACTTTGCACTATATAAAATTAATAAAAATATAATTAAAAAAACAAATGGTAAAGAAGGTCCAGGAGGATGGTGTCTGCTTTGTTCAGAGTCATACAGATGTCATATGTGGCAGCGGTTTGGGCAGTTTCCATGCTGTGGTTGGATCTGCAACCAGACTGAGGGGTGTCGGGAAGTTGGTGGTAACTGAGGTATTTGGTGAGATGTCTGTTGATGATTTTCTTTAAGACCTTGGCCAGGAATGGTGGCAGGACAATCGGTCTGTAGTTGGAGAGCACTAAAAGGTCCACAGAGGGTTTCTTAAGCAATGGGAGGACAGTTGCGTGTTTCTAAGCGTCTGGAGCAGGGTCCAATGGGGTCCCTGAGTGGATGGACTTCATGGTGGCGGCAGTTTCTTTTGGGTGATGACAGGCCATGTGGTTAGCATTGATTATTTGGATAAGATCTAGAGGGTTTGGCGAGGTCTGTCAGTCCAGTTGCGGGGTGAAGTTGCTGTAAATGGTGGTGATTTTGTTGCTGAAGAACTGAGTGAGATTCTTGCAGAGATCCTGGGAGGGAGTGATCCGAGTTGGAGGTGGCTGATGGTGAAGTGAAATCTTTTGCAATGGTGAAGATTTCTTTGCTTTTGTTGGTGTTGACATCGATGTGGTCAACCAGAGAGATACATTTGGTGGGCCGGTTCATTTGGTGGTAGCGTCTCAGGGTGCATTCGAACATGCTCCTGTCTGCATTGTCCTCACTCATTCTCCATTTGCACTCCAGTTGTTTGCAGTGGCTTTTCATCAGTCTGATTTTCTCCATGTACCAACTGGCCTGGAGTCTGGATCCTGCTGTGTTTGAGTGGAGCCACAAAGTTGGCACCAGTTGTGATCCAATTGCTGAGGTTCTTGATGGCTTTGGGGAGTGTGTTGCTGTGCTCGAGTTGGTGGGTGCTGAGTGCAGTGTTCCAGACCTTTTCCATGTTGCTGTTCCAGTTTCAGTGGGCTGGTATGGAGGTGGTGCATGTGAGGTGGACTGGGACGGGGATGCTGAACTTGACGAGGGCATGGTCTGTCCAGGGAACTGGTGAGGGCTCGTTGACTTGGATGATTCCGAAGATCATGAAAATGGGTTCCAGCAACGTGGGTAGATCACTTTACTTGTTGGGAAAGTCACAGGCTTCCAAGATTTTCAATGAGCACTCTTGAGTTGGGTTGGTGTGGTCTTACAGGTGGAAGTTCAGGCCTCTGAGTAGGATGCAATTGCTAGCATTGAGGATGAGTGGTACAACGAAGTCAATGATGGTGTTGGTGAAGTTGGTGCGCGGTCCCTGTGGTCTGTAGTGCCACTAAGGATGAAGTTGGCAGTGACATGGAGTTTGAGCGACAGGGGTTTCATGTTGGAGTAGGATGTGTCCGTAGATATGGTGCAGCTGATGGCGTTCTTGTAAATGATGGCGATTCCGCCTCCGGGCTTGTGAAGTCTTTCTTGCCTGGCAATCTTGTACCAGGGGGGTGGCTGTGGTGAGGTCAGGTGCTTGCGCAGAGTTCAGCCACGTTTCTGTAAGAAAATGTAGGTCAGGGGCATTGCCGTGCAGCAGATTCCAGATCTTTGTGGCGTGTTTGGTGAATGAGCGGGTATTGAAGAGCATGCATGCGAGTGTGGAGTGTTGTGTGGGTGGTTGCAGGACTGTGTGAGTGTCAGAGAATGGGATGTTGGGTGCAGTGAATGTCGGGTGTGCGTAAGTGCATGAAAACTTGCAGGAGGCACAGGAGAATGCACCCTGGTGTTGTGGTAAGCGATTGATCAGTTTACCAATCCAAAAGTTAGAGTGGCCCCTGTGGGACAGCTTCCTCTTTCGGAATCGTGTCACATGGCCTAGGGTGGACTAGGCAGTGGTCTGTCTGGTGGACAATTGCCTGCCCACTGGATGTCTTTGTACATGTGAAATATGTTTGAAAGCACCATTTGTTCCTTTGATAAATACAGGTTGCTTTTAAGAAAAAAAGATTTCCCTGTTTGCGAATGTGAATGCAGAGATAGAGTTCTACTGTCCCTTGAAGGCTGCAATCCTGCTTATGTAGCCAACTGTAGGGAGTTGTAAATAGAGGCCTGCCTGATTAATATTCATGAGGCAGCTTGTTCTGTCACCATCTGCAAATGGGCATTTTTTCCAATATGAACTATTAGTACATAGGTCGCTTGCAAAATGACAGGTCGCAAAATGTTGGTGAACAATTTACACTTACCTGACCTGCCTGTTCCTGCATCGGGCCATTTGTTCTATGTCAGAACTTAGAACTCACTATTCAGAAAAAAATAGAAGATGCAGCAATGCCAAACTACTAGCAGATTGTGTGATGTATAAGTGCTAATTAGCAATCGCAATAAACACATTAGTTATAAAGTATGTTCATACAATGAAAAAATGTGTTTACCAAACTTCTTAGCTTTCTAAAACCTAGGAGCATCATTTTTTCAAATGCTTGCTTCCCTGAAACTCGAAAGCAATATTTACTAGTACCATTTCTAGCCGCTTGCACAGCTTACTAAAAGCTATCCACTTCTTTACATTTTCTGAATGGAATGCATTATGCAACAGTCTTGCATTGTAAACATCCACCCCCTTAGTGCCTTCACATTAAATATTTATAAGAAGAGACTGAGAAAAATACCACACAAATGTTGGGAACTGAAGAACCATTCAGCATTTCGCAGAAATGTTCTCCTGTGAGGGAGGCTGCTCTCTTGTTGCATTATTAAGTGATATTTTGCACAGACACGCAACATGGATGCATATTTATTTTGCTGATGCGTGGCTAATGCCCCACTATACAAATCTTTATCATTCTGATGTAATATCAGGCCAGGCCTATGAGCCTAAAAAGCATTAGGACTTAGACATGCCCTGCACACGGCTTCATGAAGCTCAGTTTATTCAGTGAACTTGCCATGCCCCCCAGGAGCCAGGGTCCATGAGATTCCAAGTCAATGACAGCAGCATATACAAAGTGGCTGTAAGGCCTGGTTTTTCCTCTTTTTAAATTGTGTGTAAGCCTAGCGTACCTGCAGAAACTGACAGCTCATCACGTCCCAACCAGAGACCTCTGCTAAGAATAGGGGGCATGATTGAATGATATCAGACATAGTTTCCTATTCTCTCTGACTAAACTTCCCACCATCAAGCCGTATTCTTTCTTTGGCGAGTGCTCTGAAGTTACCGAAAGGCGACAGGCATCGCCTTACTAATATCCTAATGTATAGGTACACAAATAACTAAATATGAGTACTGACATTTCATCTTTAAGAACATATTTCCCAACTTAGCGCGCCAATCGCCCTGGATGAGATCCGAGAGGCCATCGCGGCACTGGCAACGGGAAAGACCCCTGGACCCGATGGGCTACCCGCCTATGCTGCGACCTTAGTCTCGCGGCTGCACACTCTGTACAGTGCTGCTTTGGCAGCATCGATTCTTCCCTTGTCCCTTAGCGAGGCGTGCATGGTCTTGCTGCCAAAACCTGACAGAGACCAAGCTGACCTGAGCTCTTACCAACCACTGGCTCTATTAAACACAGATTACAAGGTTCTGGCGAAAATACTAGCTGATCGCCTGGCACCACAGTTGCCAAACCTGGTCCATGCTGACCAAAACGGATTTGTACCTGCCCGCAACTCCTCCTTGAATCTGAGGCGGTTTGTTAGGGTAGCCACGTATTCGACAGGTCGGTGGCCCTACTCGGGATGCCTAATATAAGATCTCGAGAAAGCCTTTGATTTCCTGGAATGGGGATTCTTGTTTGCTGTGCTGCAGCGGTACGGACTTGACTGGGCTTTTATTTGCATGGTTAAGTTACTGTATAGCGTGCCGACAGTACGAGTATGAGTACGGACAGGCCTGTATATTTCTGCCCCGATTGCGGTGGGGAGGGGAACCCGGCAGGAATGTCCCTTGTCCCCGCTGCTCTTCTCAATAGCTATGGAGCCACTAGCGGAGGCCATTCGGATGTGGGGCGTAAACTGAGGCACTCCATTGGGGGATGGTGTGCATACGATCTCACTGTATGCAGACGATCTACTAATATATGTCAGGGGCGTCAGATCAATTTCGCCCTCACTGGCGCATACTTTAGAAGAATTCCCAGCCCTGTCGGGGCTGAGAGTAAACACAGTGAATTCATGCCTGTATCCCTTCGATAGTGATTGCCCGGACCCGTTATAGGAACTCAACGGGAGCCGCATAGAATGGCGAGTTGACGCCTTCCCCTACCTGGGGATAAGGATATATCGCCAACATGCAGATCTTCTGGAGGGTAATCTGGATAGAGCAACAACATCCATCCGATCTCAGATGTCCTTTTGGAGTGCGCTCCCACTGCTGGTCATTGGCCGAGTGGCACTTATTAAAATGGTGGTCCTAACCAGTCTCCTATATGACTTCACTAACTTACCCCTGTATGTCCCGTCATCCTTCTTTTGCACCTTGGAGAAAACCATTGGGGCCTTTCTCTGGGGAAGCTCCAGCTGCCGGGTAGCTCTTAAAAAACTATACCTACCAACAAACCAGGGGGGCTTGCATTACCTAATATGGAACACCACTACCTTGCAGCACAACTGCAGTGGGTGGTGCTGTGGTTGGCTGGCCGCCAATTGCAAGATACAGCAGCCCCTTCCCTGTCCTGGCCCCTTAGGGTGGTGACTGCGCTGTTCCACCCCTGGGTAAGGGGCAACCCACCAACGCCTTTACTACTGAATACAGCGTACCGCTGTTATCATAGGTGTTTATACCTCACCCGCAGCGTGAAGCCATATGCGTCTGCACTACCGTTGCAGGGCACGCCAAGGGGTCGCATGGTCAATACGGCTGCTGAGCTGCGCCAGTGGTGGCAGGCAGGGATACTCAAAGTGGGAGACCTATACCATATGACACGTTAATTGCGGAGGACGGGCTACACCCAGGCCAATTTTTGCAGCATTGATCACTCCTGGCAGCCCTGACCAGCCAGTGGGGCGACATGACGAGTGAGCCACCCATGCATCTAACAATCCAATATATGCACATCATAGAGCAGGGAGGACATCTTACGAGGTGGTTCGCTGCCTCCCTTAGATAACACACAGTGATAACATTACCCCTCTAAGGCTGCACTGGGCAGAAGACAGCCACCCTTTCACCAACGCTGAGTGGGCTTCCACGCTGGAAGGCCCTATACACATTCCCAGGAACGTGTGCTTTCGTCTGATACAATTCTACATTACACAGAGAACATATCTCACACCGGCCAAAATTAACAAGTATTATGCCCGGGCGGAAGCTGCCTGTCCGCGCTGCCTTCGGGCGGGCGCAGACCTGCTGCATATGCTGTGGAGCTGCCCGAGCCTTCGGGAGTATTGGAGGGCCGTCTTACACAACCTGTTGCGCTGCCCGGAGCCCGCAATCCCTCTGGAGTGGGAGGCATACATCCTGCACCTCTACCGTAGAAGTAAGCGCCAAAAAGTGACCTCTCGTTTTATCGACTTAGGGATGATAGTAGCGAAACGACTGATCACGAAAACGTGGAAATCTCTAGAGCCCCCTCAGGCGTTGGCCTGCCGGCGCTCCCTACTGGTGTGGGCCAAGGCAGATATGTTGCGCTGCACCGGGAAGACACACTGGGCCTTCACAGGATACCAAATGCAGCACACTGGGACACGATCATGAGGGATCTACAGAATGAACACAATAGCGATTCAGACACATCAGATACCAACGACACCAATGAACTTGATCCAGAGGAGACAGGCAGACCCTGAAGCAGGTGTGGTCGAAGGCCATTGCAACTCATTGCGCTCACGCATCACCCGGGGCGATCTCTCTAAAGTGAACCTACATGCTACAGACAGTAAAAAACACTACAACCTATTGCAATAGGGATCGGGAGTTGCTCCAGTTAAACACACCTCTACCTGTTAGTTTTTCTTTGCCCCATCCATTCTTACCCACCCACCTCCCTAGTTAAAAGGCCGACTCACAGCCATTAAGTCATAGTTGTCTGACCGGTACACTGCTGAAGAACCGTCCTCGGTACACTGCCGGAGAACCGTCCTCTGATATGCAGAGAAGAGGGACCGACACAGGGCACAAGCACAGCTTTTGTTCGTCTCAGAAACTAATATACTTACAGTATTGGGGAGTCATGACTGATGCTATGTTATAGTGCACTATATGTCATATATACCTGGCATAAGCAATTGAAGCAATATGTAACTTGTAATGCGAGTGTCTGATATGTTGTTGAAACTGGACTAAAACAGATTTAAACATAAGAACATATTTTCCAGTGGTGAATAAGGCAGGTTCTTCAAAATAAATATTGAGAAGTCAAAAGCTCTGGCTTTGTATTTACAGCGAAAAAAGCTTGAGCTTTGAGAAAAAATACATGTTTTTTGTTGTGTAACATTATGAATGTGCAAAGTAATAATTTTCAAAGAACACTATTACTAGAGAAATTTATTGTTGAAAGCCCTAAACCCAACTGGACAGCAGCTGGCTCATCTAGCATTAGTGATGTTCTGTGGAGCCCCACTCCCCAGGGATGTCAGTATTATTGATTGTGGAACGAATATACAGACGTCGAGCTTTGCAGCTTACTTTCAAATGATTTAAATCAGCTGAACTGATCATTTTGCTTTTACATAAACACCGCTGGGTATTATATATATATATATATATATATATCTGGAAAAGAGTGTGACACTGCTCCGGGGGACTTGAAAAGCGGCTTTATTTGATGACAGTGCACAAGCATAAAAATGGGTCCCTGAAACGCTCGGCAGACGCGTTTCATCCTTCAAATGGATTCCTCAGTGCCCGTTTCAGTTGTATCCTTGTGAGGGGTCCTTTGCAGTGGTGTTTTAACTGCTGTGACCACTCCCTGTCATGTGATCACGCCACTCCTCTGCCTCACAGGTGCGAAGCTCCTTGCGCTGTGCCTGCTTCTCCACTGCATGCTGGACAACGTAGTTCGCCGCAGGGACCATACAGTGAAGGTACCCACTGAACACCAAGTGATGCTTCCAACTGCCGCTGGTCGGCGTTCCACAGCCGCTGCAGTGCGAAAGCAGGTAACAAAGTTCTCCCAAGTCCCCCTTATCAGGCAGACAGTTCTGCCTACTCTCTCCCCATGCGCCGTTTCCAGCACCGGGGGGGCGACGCGACTGCCGTTTGCAGCAAAAAAACAAAGAGTCCACAGGAAGGTCGCGTAGCACCAGACCGAGAGGGAGGTCACAAAGCCAGCTCCTGCTAGCTGGCATAAACATAGCTACCAGTCTCTCTCCCACCTCCTGGAAAAGAGTGTGACACTGCTCCGGGGGACTTGAAAAGCAGCTTTATTTGATGACAGTATATATATACATATATATATCACACAATCCAGAGCGGGTCCTTCCGGGATCAGTCCCTTAGTCAGGTGGTGCGTGGTGCCGGCAAACCCAAACCGGACATCAATAATCCAAAGTAAATAGAGTAATTACGCACTCTCAGAGGTCCAATTGCTGAAACCATAAGCTTTTATTCTTAACCGCTACGCATTTCGACACACATAGTGTCTTGATCACACGATAAGTCAGCTCCACAGAATCGTGCATATATAAACAATAAACATGGTAAAGGGACTCGTGGTACAAGTAGCACGCATTACTCAGTCACTGTGGTGGCCATTTTGTAACATGTATAAACAGTATTGCAAATCCATACTTTCTGTTTCTCAATACATAATCCCGTTAATAAACAATACATTAACCGGTAAAATATGTCACATGATTGTGCTGTGATTTCTGGCTCATACCATGAATATTTACAGATCGTGCTACCATATCACCGTGCCACTTGGTTCTGGACATTCCTCGCACTAGTCCGTCTTATGTCTACCATAGCAATTGTAGGTGGCCAATACGTGAACTATCACGTTCTAATTCAGTAGCTCATAGGCACTAGTCCGCCTTCACTGACACAAACGGAAGTAGAA
The DNA here is from genome assembly GCA_963921515.1 of Calotriton arnoldi. Classification (NCBI taxonomy): domain Eukaryota; kingdom Metazoa; phylum Chordata; class Amphibia; order Caudata; family Salamandridae; genus Calotriton; species Calotriton arnoldi. The sequence goes on along the minus strand of CAWUFW010001155.1, from coordinate 1,605,875 downwards.
CGTAAACATGTGGAACTTATGTTGCGATACAGGTCTACTTAGCGCATGTATCATGCACGAACTTATTAGCTTCGATATACGAGCACCTTCCTTAACTACGTCCCTGGCACTAGCCCGCATACTATAAAGCATCACGTCTACCTGCACGGTGATATGGTAGCACGATCTGTAAATATTCATGGTATGAGCCAGAAATCACAGCACAATCATGTGACATATTTTACCGGTTAATGTATTGTTTATTAACGGGATTATGTATTGAGAAACAGAAAGTATGGATTTGCAATACTGTTTATACATGTTACAAAATGGCCACCACAGTGACTGAGTAATGCGTGCTACTTGTACCACGAGTCCCTTTACCATGTTTATTGTTTATATATGCACGATTCTGTGGAGCTGACTTATCGTGTGATCAAGACACTATGTGTGTCGAAACGCGTAGCGGTTAAGAATAAAAGCTTATGGTTTCAGCAATTGGACCTCTGAGAGTGCGTACTTACTCTATTTACTTTGAATATATATATATATATATATATATATATATATATATATATCCACACAAAAGTTACCCAGATGAAAACGCCTCACACAACGAGAGTTGACACCATTTAATTTTGTGTTGCAGAAACAAGCAAGTTCACAATTCCAGGCTTCTCACATTCGCCAAACATGTTTCGGACTTCGCGTCCTTGATCGCTGGCAGTAAAAACAACAACTCGGCTGCCATGATGGTGACTTATTTATACATACATAGTCCCGCCCCAGTGGGCGTGTGCTACTAAGCCTCCTGGTACTCGTAGTCCCGTTTCTCTAACCACAGTGGGTGCAGCCGTTTTGCGTTAAAAATACAACAATTAATTAACCAGGTGGGTTCCTAGAAATTGGGAAACTCTGCTTGTGCTGCCATCACTATCCCAAAGCAAAGGACTCTCCTGTCCTCTCGGCATGCCGTCGTGGCACAGCCGCAGGGCCGCTGGTTCAGCAGCGGGGCGTTCTCGCGGTTAGGCGTCCCGCTCAATATCCACACAAAAGTTACCCAGATGAAAACGCCTCACACAACAAGAGTTGACCATTTAATTTTGGGGTGCAGAAACCAGCAAGTTCACAATTCCAGGCTTCTCACATTCGCAAAACATGTTTCGGACTTCGCGTCCTTGATCGCTGGCAGTAAAAACAACAACTCGGCTGCCATGATGGTGACTTATTTATACATACATAGTCCCGCCCCAGTGGGCGTGTGCTACTAAGCCTCCTGGTACTCGTAGTCCCGTTACTCTAACCACAGTGGGTGCAGCCGTTTTGCGTTAAAAATACAACAATTAATTACCCAGGTGGGTTCCTAGAAATTAGGAACCTCTGCTTGTGCTGTCATCACTATCCCAAAGCAAAGGACTCTCCTGTCCTCTTGGCATGCCGTCGTGGCTCTGATGAAGCCTACGTATAATTCTACTACTTCAGCTGAACTAATGTTGTACTGTATTATGGTCTGGTTGTTGCCAAAAGGCAAATAAAATATAACTTACTGCACCAGGATCAAGATTTCGGCGTACTACACACGATATGCGACACCCCTCATCCCTATGTTCGTGTTGCAGGTTAATTTATGCACATTTCCTTCGCCTTTGAACCCACACATATTTGCATTTGGTGCAGTCTGTCGGGCTGGTTTTGTAACTTTTTTCCCACAAATTAAACAAAATAAATGTTGAATAGCATTTTTATTGATGTTATTTAGCCAAAAAAGTTTGAGGCAGATCAGCGCTAGAGCTTCTTTCTCTCTGCCAATCAAACACCTTTTTTACTTTTCCCAGCAACTATTAGATGCAATGACCATCTTGGAAGTATACAAACTAAAGTTCCAAGCTAATGCTTTGCCAATGCTAGTAGAATTACATCACTGGCATTGACTAAGCCAGTGGTGGCCATCTTGGAAAGTTATGTTCTATACTTCCAAGATGGCGATCCGGAAATATGTTTTCTAACAGAAACATGGTTAAATCCTTCCAATCTCTCAGCTATTGCATTAGCAATCCCAGAGAACTATAAACGTATTAAACTTGATCGAGGTATCAAAATGGGGGGGTGGGGGGGATATTGCCGGAGCCTTTAAAAACACTATAAATGTTTCATGGATCACTACCTTTTCTTCCGACACTATGGAACTGGGTATTTTTAAAATATAAATCTCCGCTACAGATATTTGGAATGGAGCATTAATATATCGCCCGCCTGGCACCAAGACCAATTTCAGCCAACAGTTGGTGGAAAGAATAGCCACTTATGTCCTAGCTTCAAAGAAATTCCTTCTCCTTGGTGACTTTAATTTCCACGGGGAAGACCTCGCCAACAGGGAGGTCACGAAACTACTAACTGACTTAGAGACCCTGGGACTCTCTCAAAGAATCAGAGGTCCCACTCACACCGCAGGCCACACTCTTGACCTACTATTCTCTAACGCTGACTGTGTGGATTGTAGCGAAGCTCCAATCTCCCTCGTGTGGACAGATCATCATTTAATTCCCTTTGAGGTACAGTCAGCATATTCCCGATCAAACATCAGGAATGGTAGGCAAGTAGGTGATACCTATAGGCCATTGCATAAACTGACTATAGAATCCTTTCAGGAAGTTTTCAACCTTAACCTGCCCCAAAACAATCAATCGGTCTCGAACTTGCTAGAGTCCTTTAACTCTGCCCTGACTGCAGCCATGGATTCAACTGTCCCTCTTAGACCTTGCCGTGCCACCTATCACAGACCCTCGGCCCCCTTGTACACACCAGAGTTAAAAACTGAAAAAGTAAAATGTAAGAACTTAGAGCAACGCTGACGTAAGAACAAATGCCCCCTTGACAAAGACTTGTACAGACAAGCGCTGGCCCGTTACCACTACAACATCAAATTAGCGAGACGTAGCCATATCGTTAATCAAATTGATCAGGCGAGTAACTCGTCCAAAGTCCTTTTTAACATAGTTCACAACTTCATCACTCCCACGGCGTGCTCCCAAGCGTTGCCTGAGTCCCAGAATTTCTGCGATTCGCTGGCTAATTTTTTCCAAGACAAAATCTCCAACATTTACTCAAAACTACACATCGTCCCAAATCAAGACCCAGGAATTCCTACTCCCAAATCTAAGCAGTCAACAACCACCCCTTACATTTTAGAGAGTTTTGAGCCTTTCTCACTGGGAGAAATCCATAGCTCCTGGCATCTGCTAAGTCAGGTTCTCCATTGGATACCTGCCCACCTAAAACAATGTCCCTGTTGGCTACGCTTTGTGCCCCAGGAATCTTAGAGATTTTTAACTGTTCAATTAAATCAGGTACCATCCCAGCAGAATGGAAGACGGCCTGTGTACGCCCCATTCTAAAAAAACGTTCTTTGGATTACAAATTGCTAGGCAACTATCGCCCTATATCTTTACTACCTCTTTTGGCCAAACAACTCGAAAGTCTCATCAATAAGCAACTCAGCTCTTATTTAGAAACTAATCAGATCCTTGATCCTTCCTAATTTGGCTTTCGCCCGGGCCATAGCACCGAGACAGCGCTTCTGGCAGTGACTAACTCTCTGCGCTTGGGAGTGGATGCAGGAAACCCAATGATTCTTGTATTATTGGACCTCTCCTCAGCCTTCGACACCATCTCCCATACGAGGCGGATGGAGAGGCTACATGAAATCGGCATTCAGGGCCTGGCATTAAAATGGCTCCAACATTTTCTGAGTGACAGATATCAAACGGTCATCATGGGCCCCTATTCTTCACGCAAATCAATCCTTGATAAGGGAGTGCCACAGGGCTCATGTTTGAGCCCTACCTTGTTTAATATTTACATGGCCCCTTTGGCGGAGATCGCAGAGCGTTTTGGCTTTGATATAATTTATTATGCTGACGATACCCAGTTGCTGTTCACACCTGGCCAGGACTTGGCGGCGGAAAAAGAACGGTTCTCCTCAGGCATGCTAGCCATCTCAGACTGGATGAACAAGAACTATCTCCAGCTGAATGCAAATAAGACAGAGATTATGCTGTTCGGCAAAGCCCCTGCCTTGTGGACTGACGACTGGTGACCGCAGCAGCTGGGCGCCCACCTGTACCCAATCATGCAGTAAAAAACCTGGGGATAAAAATTGATCAAGCCTTACCCATGAGAAATCATACCCTTACCACTACTGGCTCATTCTACCACTACTTACGCCTTTTGCGTAGAATCTTCCCTTATCTTCCTATCACCACCCGGAGTACGCTGGTTCAGGCCTTAGTAATACGCAGATTGGACTATGGCAACACCCTGTTGGCCGAGGCCAGTGAATCACTCATTTCTAAGCTTCAAGTGGTTCAAAATACTGCTGCGAGGCTTGTGCTCAACTGCCCGGCAGGCACCCCTTTGGCGCCGCTGCTGAAAGAACTACACTGGCTTCCTATGAGGAAACGAGCACATTTTAAAATCTGCTGCCTTACATACAATGCCTTAAAGGGCAAAGGCCCACTCTATCTTCAGAAAAGCATAAAAGCATATGCCCCCTGTCGTAATTTAAGATCCAACTCGAATGCACTGCTGTGGAACCCCCGTATCCGTCTTACACGCAGTGGTGGTAAGGCTTTCTCCTATCTCGCCCCCTTGTACTGGAACAAGCTCCCTCTTCACGTCCGTTCTTGTCCCAGTTACTGTAAATTCAGGAAACAACTTAAAGCTTATCTTTTCTAACAATCCCCGCATGTAGTTTCTGTTCTTGACCCACATTCAGCGCCGAGATGCCCCAGGGCGATTTGCGCGCTATATCAAGTCAATTTAACATAACATAACAGACACACAAGGTTTATCTAGGAGCAGTGTAACAATATTAGTTTGTATACCTCTTGTTGAAAACGGCATTCACCCTGCATCTACACACAAAGAGACGGCCTTCTTGGAAGGAATAGGAGCATACAACTTAACTAGTCTAAAAATAAACACTTTATACATCTAGTGACAATACTTTTAAAAAATTGTGCACAGTCTTTATTGTATAAAATTAAAGAGAGAAAGGGAGAATAGTAGAGCATACCGTTACAACAAGTAGGCCCTTATCTGTCCTTTTGTATAGCAATACTGGCTCAGATCTATGGAGTAGTAGGCCTAGGATACCGCCTCCAATTCTGTTGCAAGTTGGAGCTTGCCAGGAAACTGCTTTGCCAAATTTGATGCAACCCAAAGCTAGGAATTGTGGATGCTTTGCCCAATTTGGTGAAAGCTTCAACTTTCACGTGTGATTAATAGGGTGGATTGTTATAATAGGGCCTATGTTGATAATTTTGTTGATGTGCGGTGGCATGAGTTACACTTTGTTGCTACACAATGCGATTTGACAGTGTGTTTATGTGCACCTGTGTCATCAAGAGGTATGAGAATAACAGAGACTCAGAGAGGAATACTTTAAGAGCTTAAATACATATGCATACTTACTGTGCACACTAGCATGGGCATGAAGTGGGTGGACTGTGTATGGAGAAAGTAGCACCACTCACTAATATTTATGAAAACTGTGGCTGCTGATTAGGAGTGCCTTTCTAGACCAGAGGTTCCACTGGCTAGTAGGTTAGTTTGTGATGAAGCAATAAAACACAGCATCCCTGGTTGTCCACTGTTCGATGCACAGTGCCTTGAAGGTAATTAGTTTGGTTACAGGAAGCCAAAGCAGTGCTTGTACTACCAGTGTAAAATGGTCTGAGGTTTAAGAGGAAAATAGATGCTGAGCTCCATGTATCGCAACATATAACTGGTTTCTTATAAACTATTCCAACAATGTGGTCTTAGTAACTGTTTCACAAGCTTTAAAATATCACAGAAAGATGATGCTCCTATCATACCCTATTTCCTCTCAGCTGTCGCTTTCATTTGTTTATTTCTCTTTCATAACTTGCATTCTAATCTATACAGTACTATCTGGCAGAGGCAAGCACCACATAGCAAGTCGTGATCCGTGCCACAGACTGACATATGCAGTTGTAATGCAACCAATATAATCAGAGTCACTTCGATAGATTATTACATTAACAAATAAGTCTTTGGTATAAATGAGATGAAGTGCTTTTTCATCAGATTTAAAAATGCTCATGCTTGAAAATTGAAGCCAAAAGAGTCCTTATCAGGGGTAATGTATCAGTCACCCTGTAACACATGTGTTTTAGGTCTAATGGTAGCAACAACTTTTGATTTTAGATAGTTATGGTTCGGATGCGCCTCCATTCAAAATGCATTTTCAGATTTATCTACAACTTTGGCTCCCATGGACTGATCTGCATGAAGTTTGGCAAACAAAATGTTTAGTAAGTTAAAGTCTGGCATGCCAAATTTCATGCACTTCATACAGAGGGTGAAAGAAATGTGTTTTTCAATTTTACTTCCTATTGAAAACCTGCTCATACTTACAGCAAAAACTGATTAACAGAACATGACTAAGAAAGTGTGTTTTGTTGGTTTTGTATAAATCCGTTCATTGTTTTTGAGACATAAGCATTTAAAAAAGGTGCCAGGTGGGCCTGAAAGGATAAGCACATTTGTATACTCTGCTTTTTAAAGTCGCGACTCAGTGATATGTGACTCCTGTCAATCACATCATCCGAATTGGCTGGACAAGGGCTCTGCAGATTTTTCTTGCCATGTTGAAAATCGAAAATCGATTCTAAATCACAACTTTTGCCCTGTAGAAAAAAGCTTGCTACAGCAATGGTGTGGGGGCGTCATGAGAGGTGGACCCAGAGGTGTGGAAAACACAAGAAACAGACCAAGAAAAAACAGCAAATGACTTGAGTCAAAACGCAATGTATGAGCCACCATTTCAAGTAGTGGATTTTTCTGTCATTTTTTAGGTCGAGCCTCGAGTAGCGCGCAAGCGCTACCCTGCGAGACTTATAGTTAGGGAGTTTCAAAAGCTGACCAGACGCTAGTGCGTCATGGCCTTTTTCGGGCGGTTACGCGCGCAGGGCCGACATCTGTTTCCCATTATCGTGCCCAGACGCGGGCGCGATAATTGGTAACACATGCCTGCCGTGCGTGTAATCGCAGGCAAAAGGCCATGACGCACGAGCGTCTGGTCAGCTCTGCAGGCTGCCGCGCTCGCTCGTTACCTTAAGCATTTTTTTTTTTTGTCCGGACTATCACCAGCTCCCATGAAAACCAAACCTGCACTCGCTATTTCAAGCTGGCCCATCTGGCAGTGCCCGAAAGGCCAGTGCAACAGTAAGTGCCGTGCCGAACACACTTGTTCCGTCTTCTGCTCCGTTGTGCTTGGTGTCCGGAATACATGTTGTGCAAGACCTTCTCAACAGGGCCGTCAGAGCATCTGCTCCCACAGCGTGCACAAGTGATGATTTGCGATTATAGTGGAAAAGAATGAAAAGCAGCTGTTTGTGTGTGCACGACTGCTTTTGATGATTTCAAATTCCAATGTTGTAATGCGTGTAATGTTAGATACTGCTCTGCGATTATTTAATTTGAAAGGAAGAGAGAGTAGCAACACTTTTCAGCAGGGGTGCAATACTTTTCACGGACGAGTACTAGCACTCTTCACTAGCAAACCGGTACTCTGTGGTGGTGATTGCCTGCATTTTTTTTTACTTCCATTGCAAGCACTGACTGTAATCGAGATAAACTAAAAATAAAACTGAAATAAACTAAAAATAAAACTGAAACCGAACTTTGTCTTGTAAACACTTGAACACTCCGAAACCTCACGGACCTTGAAACCCAGCAGCAGGCAGACGCTGCTGTAAACCAGCAGGGACGCGCTGCTGTCACATGGGCACCATGCGGAAGAGAGTCCTGCGGGGCCGGCGTCCACGAGACCTTCTCGTGTGTCTTTGAGTAAACACGGCCAGGGCAGCAGCCAATGAGAGCCAATCACGGCCCTCCGGCTGACGCCGCACAGCTCGACCTTATTTACAGGTGCGCCACGAACTGACAGGGGTCTCTTGCACACGAGACAGAGCAGGTGACAGGAGGGCACTGCACGGAAAATGTAGATCGTGCGCGTACCAGGCTTTTCAGAAATAATCTCTCAATGCGTATCAGCGGGGAGCTGGACATGTTCTCCGGGAAATATTTTTACAGCGCGCAGTGTTTCGCTCTAAGACAGAATCAATGAACAATGCATAGCTGTCAAGGTTTCAGATTGCTATGTGTAACATTTTTCATAATTTAAGAGTAATTATGAGTGACATTTCAATGACTATGAGTGACACTTTCTCCCGGGCAAAATCAAGCAGTGAAGACGAGGGAAACTATAAATATCAGAAATTACTCCAATTTGAGCAACGAGAAATTCTAGGAAGATCTTAAAACATATCTGCAAAGCACCAAAAACGGAAGGAAGGGCACCGCACTAACCAGAGACAGACTGCGTGGCTGCAGGTCTCAGTAAGAGAGGGCAGGCAGGCACTGTATATGTTCTCATTGATGTGTTCATTCATGACTTGAGCTAGCCCAAAAAGGACATTTTTTAGCATAGCAAGTGCAACTAGGAGATTATGCCGTCACTCAGTCACAGGCATAATCGGTTGCTATGCAATAAGGTAAAAAAGAATGCTGGGAAACACCAGCGCAAAACTTGACAGTGTTTTACTCTAAACTTGGTAGTGCAAACAAACACAAATTGCACTGCCAGTCTTTTCTTAGTTTTAAAGACAATCTTTTGCAGTCAAGTCACTATTTTATCGGATCACTAATGAAGAAACCACGCCACCCACAATGGTATTATTCAGAAAATGATGCAGAAACCACATCACACTTGCAAGACAATAGGCTTATCGCACACTTTGAGGCTTAGCAGGAAACTCCAGGTATTTGTATCTCTGTGGGCCACATTTTATAGCACTACCAACATGCCGACCTCGTGCCCCTTCCCTGTTTGTAAAATACACTCCCATTCAAACATGGCCCCGGACCACCGTGCGTATCGTCAGCCAATAAAATGCGGAGCCATCTGATTTCAGCAGTTCGTAATCGGATAGCTGGAGTGGGGATTGTCCAGAGTAGACTATTCTTTCCTTGCTCAAACTACGTCTCAAAGTAAGCAGCGTAAGTCTATGATTGCATGAAGCTGGCAGGAAGTCTTTATTCTGTGTTAACATTTAGCACTCAGAAAACAAACGGCTGACTGTTGTGGTGCAGTACGACTTATGCAACATTATCACCATGACCTGGTAAAATGAAAGCGGATAAAATTAAATGTTGAAGTTGAATTTTGTGCATATATATTATATCACTCACGTATCCTAATTGCTATGTGAGTCCTAGTCCAGGCTGTCCCTGGGACCCGTCCAGTAACAAACTGTCCCTCACTCCTGGCGGCCGCTGCAAACCGGGTCACTGACTCCTTCTCCGTCTCCCTCGGCTGCGTTAAGAACTGAATTCCGAAGGGTGCAGCACAGCTGACAGCAAGCTGCGGCCCGGTGCGAGCGCCATGATTATCATTAGTTTGCGGGTGCGCAAATTCAGCCTCCTGCCTCCCACACCAGCACGCAGGATGTGACGTCCCCCGCGCGCCGACGTGTAACACACAGTCTGACTGGGCCCAGTGACATAAGACTGACAAGTGAGAGCCATTCCGCGGGAACATTAATAATGAAGCACAGTCCTGCCAAGTCAAACGTAGTCTTAGCAGGGAGTGTGAGCCTGCCAGCGCTGAGCAGCCTTAGCTCAGCTGTGAGCCCCAAGCCTGGTAGAGCAGCGCACCCGCCATAGGCTGCGCACTGCCAGCTGCCCCACTTAGGGTTTAGGCAGGCTGCGTTTCAGTAACAGACACCATGCATATGCGTGACAATGCATTTCAGTGCGGTAATGCGGAGTACCACACTGAAATGCGTTAGTCTAATGCCTAATGCGTGATACTTGGCAGCAGTGACAATGGTACTGGCCTATAGGCAGAACCACTAGAACTATGCGGCAGAGGAGGGCAAAATGATGCTGCAGAGTTGAGTATGATGTGGCACATTTTGTATTAGCATTGCTTCATTATCATCGTCATTTTTAAGCTTGGTAACCCTGTTTGGGTATTGGTTGCACCTCATTAGTACCAGTTTAACACCCAAACCTAGCAATAAGCAACAGAAAGGTGACCAGTCCAGTTTTGCAAAGGGCCTTCCACCATACAGCATCACATGTTGCTGCTCTGAGTGTTCATTGGTTCAGACTACAGGTAAGAACGCCCAACCAACCGAAAGAAGGAGGCAAGGGGGAAGTGTACCTATAACTGTATATATACTAGGATAGTGATGAGACACACTACTATGCTGGTCGCTGACGGATGGATCCCTGGAAAAAGCCTACTGATTGGTTCAGCGTCCCTCACGTGGACACAAGTTTTCCCAACGGATTATTTTAACCATCATAAAAGAAAGTTCACAATTGTTCTGGAAGAAAAATAGTTCTCCTGCTATGGATAATACATGGACACTTAGAAGAGACTAGTCCTCCTAGCCCAAATAACCCTGTAGGGAAGGATGAAAGTAAAGCACTGGTAGCTACACTTACTTCTGTCTGTTCTCCCTTGCTTGGACATCTGTGTCCCAGACGAAACCAATCACACATGTTCCCTAATCCCAGACCAATACAGCAACCTGGGTCATGCCGCCTCATGGCACAAAAACAGAGCACGCTGCAGCATGCTGGTGTTTTCTGGGTAAGAAGATATATTCTTAATAGGGTAATAGGGTAAAAACAAATGCATGACAAAATCCTGTCTGCTGCTGGAGAAAGAACATTTCTGACATACCCTGTGATTTTGGGTTTTCCTGAAAACACCAAAACACCAAATTAACAGTTTGAAATGGCCCATTGCCTTGAAAACCGCTACAGAAATTGTCTAGTGGAATTATTTTAAGTACTTATTTTATTTTATAGCACCATCTTTAAAAAGAGACAGAAAATAAATCACCCTGTGAAGTGCAGGCAAAAATCTTTGTTAAAGATAAAATACTAATAAACACACTTTAAAAAGCTTTGTCACTACAGAGGAAGGAACTATTTTAAGCGAGGTGAACGTTGTGCACAAGCATTTTGCAGTCACTCAAAGTCAAGGGCGCCAACGGGTAAAGTAGGCTGATGCATTGTCCTGTGCTGTACGCTGTGGTGGTTGAAAACAAAAAAATGTGAATGACATTTCAACAGACCAATAAATAAAGCCTGCTGATCCTCTATGCATGTATATTATGTAGAATTTATTTGGAGAACAAAAGTCTGGCAAAACAGCTAAAGCTGTCGCAAAGTGCAGATTAAACAAGCATTGGCATAGCCAATAGGTCTCGCCTTTGGGACCTTATAAGTGTTGAGCCCTGCAACGGTTGATGTTGTTGCACCAAGGATATTGTGCTGCATAACTAAATACTTATAAGGTCCCAAAAGCGAGACCTATTGGCTATGCCAATGCTTGTTTAAACAAATTGTGGTTTGGGTACGATTCTCGACTTTCTAAAAGGGTTTCGAAAAGTTATAAAGACAGAGGGGTGTGAGGCAGAGAGATAGAGAGAAGCAGAGGAAAAAAATGACAGAGGGCAGAGAGCCAAACGCAGTGCTCAGTCCAGGTTTATGCAACAGCATTGGGTATCCGTGGTGGGTTGGGGAAGAGCCTTGACAGAGGTCAGAGTCAGGCTCTGTGGATAACACTCAATGTGCACAGCAGCCGTTGGCAACACACTGCAGGTTGGACACTGGGCCTGGCCACAGGCCATGTCCTGTAACCAACCCTGCACCAGCAGAGGGCTGTAAAGTGTATTATAAAAACAGAAATTCACTGAAAAATCACAGTTAAAAACTGAGTTATACCTGTGATTCAAATGTAAAAAACACTGAGCAGTTATGGTATGAAATGCACATAAAGCATGGCATATCTCATGACGCCTGCCAAGCACAAAACTCCCATTTGCAAATGGCACTGGAAAAGAGGTAAACAAGCAAGAGTTGAACATGGATGGCGATGCGAGCTATGGCATGCTAGTGTAGGTTGAATACAGTAGCTGGCATATTTCAGTGGTGTTGTCATAAGTCAGGGACTGATTTAGAGGTTGGCGGACAGGGTACTTTGTCGCTAGTGTGATGGAGTAACCTATGAACCAAACCCTCAGTCCACCCACTCAACTATGAGCTGTGTGGACCATCAGTCTATCAACTGTGGTGCCCTCTTTGGCTCTGCCATCAGAAAACTTACTTCAAGGGCCCGAAAGAGACCCTAATTAGAACAGACAAACTAAAGTCTCTTTTTGTATCTGTCACCTTCCTGGCGGTCAAACACAGAAAAAAGTCACCTAAGAGAAAGACAGATAAAACTGACACCTACCTGGCCGTCAAAGACAGTAAAAAACAAAAAAAAACATAATGACCGCTTACCCCTTGGGAGAAAGCTCCCAGGGTGTTGGGGCATTCTTTTTTTGTTTATTTTTCAGAAACACACTTCGTAGGAGTTTGGCTGTAGCAAACCAAAACAAATTAGTGCGCAGCAGTCATTAACATGGCAGATACCCACCAAACTTTTTGTACCTTCACAGGAGTCATTGTGATATATATATATGTAATTCCGTTCAGCAGTTCGGGCTGTAGCCGTGTCTAAAGTTTCCTATGGGAAAATGAATGGGGAAAACAGGTTTTGGGACCCCCTTTTTTCTCGGCCCCCGCTTGACGAATCACCCTGAGACTTTCAGGGTAGGAGCGGACCGGAGCGGGCCATAAAGTTTGAAAATTTCGCGAAGATTCGTCAACCGACGCAAGAGTTATTTCAAATAGAATGTCGCGGATTTCCTATGGAAAATAGGTCCTAACTATAACTATCTACTGGCGACCGCCAGTAGATAATATATATATATATATATATATATATATATGTTAGTACACAAAAGAAAAGCCAGCACTCCAGGGATCCTTAAACACAGCTGTTTAAGGATCCCTGGAGTGCTGGCTTTTTTTTTTGTGTACTAATGTTTACACAAGGATTCATCTAACAAGCGGGCCTGCTACCGCCGCTGTGCACCAGCCCCGGATAGTGGATGTGATCGGGGTACAGCAGGGAGATGTAAAAATATATATATATAAATATAAATATATATATAATATTTGGGCACTTCTAGTGCACAAATTGCAGTGATATAAAAGGGAATTTATGAAACCATGAAATATGGATTTCACCATCTTAAAGACATGCTCCAAACCATTCCATAGAGCCATAGAGCTATAGCATTTTCATGGCTAATAGGTTTATGCGGCAAGGTTTTCTAAATTATGCAGCAAAACTCACAAATTATCTGGCACAATCTCTAGCAGTATCATTTTCATCAATCGGAGCTAGGAATATTTTTTTGTGAAATCTGTAAATTGAGCAAATTATGCACCAAAGGAGGTAAATCCATGAATATGGGGTGCATGCTCCAGCCACAGTGTCGCACACATTTACTGACCCTCACCACTGATCATTGGGTTATCAAAAATGTATTCGTGAAAAGTAAATTTGTTCTAATTTCAATAAGTGGATATAGTTAAAAACACTTTGAAGGAAACAGCTTATTCAAGTTAATTGCCCTAAAATAAACATATAATCTTAAAAATACATAAATAGTAGCTTGTAGTATAGCCATATATTCCCATCTTGTGGTTCTGGCGACAATTACAAACCACTCTGCTTTCATCCTCGTGGTATTTCATGTCACCAGAACATCTCAATTGCCATACTGAACCATATCACACAGTTACACATGCATAATTCATTGCTCCTTGCACAAAAAACAATCTAAAATGGCTGTCCATGCATGTTAATGTTTGCACATCTATACTGTTTACAATAATAAAACAATCAAAGTTGGCTGCCCATGCAGTGGCACCCATAGTTGGCCATCCTGGAATCGTTTTTACAAAAGTAAAAATTATTCAGAAGATGGGAGATGTTTATGCATACATGCATTCATGCTAACAGCGGTTTTATAAAAGTTTATTACAAAAACCATTCAAACACGACTGCCCGTGCATGCACATGTTCATATGCTTTCCATGCATGGCCAGCCAGGTTTGAATGGTTTCTGTAATAAAAGTTGCAAATTAAAATTTGCAAACAAAACATGCACCGGCAAAGCCAAAACCTTGGCAGTCAATGCTAGCTTATTTGCTTTGACAATGTATTGTTTCATCAAGTAGCTACCCTTAGTTGCACTAATAACTGTGTAATAGTAAGGGCCTGATTTAGAGTTTGGCTGATGGTGTACTCCACAGCAAACAAAATGGAGTACCCTGTCCACCAAATTTTCAGTCTGTCCGCCTCACTTACAGTTAGAGGGGCACTAAGCTTTCTGTCTACAGAGCCCCCGCTGTCTCTGTTGATAGAAAGCTTCCTCCAATGTCCCAACGGAGTAGGGTCCATCAGAGGAAGGGCATTACAAGGTGCAGGCTTTTTTAAGTGGACCGAGTGATGTAATCACTTTTTTTCTGTTCGTCACTGCCAGGAAAAACCTAGGATGCACAAAAGAAAAAAATATTGCCCCCCACACTCTGGGACAAATTTCCCAGGGTATGGGGTCATTACTATTATTTTTTTTCAAACAAACAAACTCACACTTTGGACGTTTGCTGCTTAAAAAGAATAAATGTTAAAGTTTGGTGGACGGCTGTGAAAATAATGATGGAAGCTACCCGCCAAACTTGTTGTACCTTGAAAGGAATCACCCTGACCTTGGTTCCTTTCAGCGTACACAGATGGCCACTGGGCTGGCTGACAATTCTGTTATCTGTAACTAAAAAGATAACACGCTGTTGCACCATCTGCTCTCATGGATGACAGGCAACACAATCCAGGAAGTGTAACCTGCTACCTCATAGGTCCATATGAGGAAATCCCCATTCTTCGACATTTGTGTGGTTTAACTCAAAATAATCCGTTTGTGTACCTCCTTCTACTGGATGCAAGGGAGCAGACGACTGGGAGATGATGCATCACAGAGAAAATACTGCAATACACAACAGCAAACAAATTACAATTTTCTTTGAACAAGTTTTATTGAGCTTTAGATATCATAAGAAATTGCCTTTTATTTTCCAGATGCTCCATGTTTTTTTAATCAAAGTAAAAAGGAATATACTTAAAAAAATATTAAGTGCTTTGTGAATTGTTATTGTATGACTGTCATCAATAGGAGCTTTCTACCGAAATGTGGACAATGCGTCAAAGCAATAGCATCAAATGTAGACAACGAGCCACACCAGATGCAGGAAAGTAGGAACTAAAAACTAGGATAAGAAACAGTAGGGCTCAATATATTGATGAATAACAGTAATACTAGTGCACTGCATCATCATCCGTCTTCCGCACCCAACATGTTAGGTTATCCATTGTGGATTTAACAGAGCAGTGCCCAGTATTCGACAAACCACAAAGCTATAGTTAAAAAGAAAAAACACAGACGGACAACTGAAATATCAATGAAAATATGTTGACACCGACCAAAGAAGCACAGCAAGAGGTTTAGATCTGGAGAACTTAGGCAAATGTAATGTAAAGCTGTAGCTGATAAAAGCACCACAAAGCAGCAAACAAAGCCAGAAAGCCTGTATACAACAAAAAGAGTCACAGAAGTTTGAAGAGAAAAGATAAGCCCATTGCTAACCAAGAGCAATAATATTGATATCCCCACAGACTTAAGTGACTCCACATGTTCCCGTTCAAGGGGGGGCATGGTCCTTGGTTGGTCCTTTTCTATAATGCCTCAGACCTTCTAAAACAATTATAATGGGATGTGTTCAAAGTAACCAGATGTGACATAGTTATGACCCAACGCAGGTTCTACATTTGCTGTTTCATAGCCACTCAATCTGCACCTCACCAATGAGTTTCCAACACAACCAAATAAGTCACGGTTTTATCTGTTTTGCCATTCAGAGGAAATGTGGGCTAGCAGATCTGATTGAAATGTTCCTTACTTGGCAAGGCCAAGACTGATTTGTATGTGGTTGGTCCCTTCTTGCACTGGCACTGACAAGCCAAACAACGAATTTAATGCACTCAGAGTAAGTACTGCATGTTCTAACTGGTTTAACATCACCTAACACAAGTAGGCTCACCTCATCGGTCTGGATAGGGGTGAGGGGCAAGCCTGGACTAAAAATATTTGTGAACCACAAAAGGTTTTTCTTAACCTCTTTGCCTGCGTCAAAGACTACATAGCAAGAAGATTTAGATCCTATTTGTGAAGAGCAGAGTCAAAGATCAACCAGACAAACTGAGAAACATGAGTGTTTGCAGCCATGATCAACCCACTAACCTATCAATGGCAGATTGTTGCCAAAATAATTCTTATTTTAAAAATCCCAGAAGGATTAATAGCAGAGTTGACCCCTCTTGAACCATTACCTAAAGCTAGCAGGCCACAAACGTTCTGTTGACTACAGCGGCCAAAGACGTAGCTTATAGAGCTGTTTAGGAGGAATTACCTCTGGTCGAATAATTTTTTTTTAATGTTTATTAGTTCTCAATTTTACTGGTCTAAAATGATTTTAAATATAGTGGCAATGTTGACATGAAGGAAAAATAGTAACAACAAACAACTATAGTCCAATATATTCAATAATTCAACAGAAAAAAACCAATGAATATGTTTAGTACCTTTCTACAATTCACTTAAAATACTGTTTTGAAAATAAATTAATATTTTTTGATTATGCACTGTTGTGAAAGGTATTTTAAATGACGGCATAGAAAACTGAAGCAGTTTCAGTTGGACCATCCACTTTTCGTTTTCCTTTCATTAAATTTAACTCAATGACATTTATGTTTAAAAAAAAAAATATCACTAAGTGACCTTTGCCTTTGGTTACCCATTCTGGGATGTAAGTGACGTAAGTGAAGAAAAACTTCTACTTAAAGTTAGAAAATGCAATGTTGGCTATGCACACTACGCTCCTGATTCGATGTCTTTCCTCACTAGTCTTATGCTAGTCCCGTCCAGGGGCATTTCGGTCTCAAATAGTTCCTTCGGGTATGTAGCAGAAGGATGACTTGTATCCTTCCGCTACATACCTGAAGAAACTATTTTATTATTTAGCTATTAACACTTTATAAGAGTCAGTATGTGTGCTAGCTCTCTCCAACCCCAAACTATGTACACTCCCTTCCTACCCCCCATTTCCTGATGCATGTGAGCGTATCTGGAGGCCATCTTTACTGGAAAACCCATTCAAAGATTCCCTGCCATTCTTGTGCAGGCATTTTCATCCATGTGCAAGAAAGTGTTGGAATAAAAGCATTGGCAACGCGAACAGCGTGACCTTCTGAGACCCTGGCCAATTGGCTTTGCCAATGCTTGTTACATTTTGTCATCTAGTGGTGCAGCCACAGCATAGTGCAAAGTGCTGTAGTCATGTGAAGAGGGGCCTCGGTCATGTAAGTGACCTAAAGAATTGTATCCTTTCTGTCTCACTTCATGTCCTCGTAACCCACCCTAACGCAAAACTACCACCCATTGGTTGCCTTTGCAAGGCCTGGAGATGCAGCAAGGTTTAGTGATATATTTAGCACATATGCACAACGTCATGTCAGAAGGAGGTGCACTGCTGTCGGCACTACGGACACCCCTTGCCCTTCCTCCGCAAAAGTGAACAGGATATTCTGGCTCATTATTGGGGACCGTCACTGCCTGTTCCTTTAAGCAAGCCAGTGACCGGGCAAGGCAGCTGGAAGACCTGGGTGATCTGTCTGAACAGGTGCTGGTGATCAGGCTCACTTACAGTGGTCCACTCTGTCCCTCATTCCAAGCTCCATGCCTGTGTACAGGATTTAGGCCCCATCCTCACACTTTTTTCTCTTACAACCACCTCTTGGGCTAGGCCAGCCCTCAGGGCTGCAGGGAGTGCGACTCTCACCGACGTTGATGGAGGGAGATCCCTAGAAGGATAGAGAGAAGGAGATGGGTGTGTGTGAGTTCATCTTGGGCTGGTACTCACCAGTGTGCGTTAGAATAGCTTACACCGCATTGAACTTGTAGGAGCAGGGAATGAGTTCTAGAAGAAATTTCACCACGGTATGCATTCCACCGACATTCTGCATATTGACAACAGAATTTTCAAGCAAACGCCGTACTCCAGCAATCAAAATATCTTTAAAGTGTAATTTTTACAAGTGAATTCCTCTTCATCGATCCTGATCGCTATGCTTCGTCCAGGAGGAAGAATACGAGTTATGTTTGATCTACGATACCCGGGTGGGGAGACAAGTTACTGCTCGGAAAGGTGTAGCAGTGTGTAGTATCCTCTTGCCAGGTGATGGAACAGAGAAAATAAACATTTTTAACCCCTAACAAATTTTATAAATAATTAATAAAAATGTTCGTTTAAATGTATTAATCAACAATGTACGCGAGGGAAGGGTAACACGCAAGTATATATGCTGAATAATCTATTAACGAATGTCTGTGTGTCTAATTATAACATAAAATAATTGCGTACTAAATAAATAATAAATGCATGATTTGTGCTTCATAGAATATAAACGTGTCGTTGCAAAAACAATAGTGATGGTAAGTAAGGAACAGCTTAAATGTTGCTTTCTGCTAGGTAATAACTAATTGGGGTACGTAGATGACGGGAGGAAAACGAAAAGGCTATGTTTCTCTATTTTAATTATGTTTTGTTTATTTCTAAATAGTGCTTCTAAGTCTAATCGAGTGGCGATATAAAATGGCTGCCGGTTATTAGAGTGCGCATGTGGTGAGAAAACGCGTGACAAGGGAGAAAAAGTTGGAGAAAGGCTAACCACTTGATGGTGTTGAGAGGCTAAGATGCAAGAATGGTCAAGGCTGATGTGACCTAATTGAACTGATAGTGTGCCGTGGTGATCAGCAAAGAATCGTGGGAAACCGTTTTAAGAGAAAGGACAATGCCTGCAGAGTTCTCGAATGTATCGAAAGAAGTTACAAATGTACTGATCGAAGCAGATGGAAACATGTCTTGAACTGTGAGAAAGGAAATGAACATATACATTCCAAAAGAACAAGCTGGATCCGGGAGAACTTGATTACGAATGAATAGATGAAATGAGTGGACCAATGAGAGAAAAGCGCGTTATTAATGTTGCAACAATTTAGTTAGCAAAGTTAGAATTAGGGTATAAGAAGGCCTACTCTTAGTGGGAGGGGGTAGTCAGAGTCGGTGTTGGAGTTGGTGGTTTCCAGTGCTTGGTGTTCCAGATCTATCCATTTTACTGAGCGGGAGATGCTGAAAGACTGTTAGATGAGACGGGTTGCGGTAGCTGATGCTGACGAGCTGAAGTTTCTGTTGCTGTCTTATTTTTCCAGTTGAGTATGAGAATCAGGTTATTTTTAAATCTTAAACTTAGGTTAGAAATCATTAGGCTAAATTAGGAAGATAGGCAGGTAATTAGGGTTTTGCTTCATGACAAAATTTCCTTTCTGCAATAAAATTGATTTTGCTTAATAAATATTTGAATTAATAATGAATGAATAATTGAATAAAAAGTCTAAATTCTTTTTCATGCCTTTAAAATTATATAAAATTTAAGATTCTTAAAGCAAACGACTCAGTGGTTATTTTACTAAATGATTGTGAAACTGGTAATTGGTTATTGTGATTTAGCTGGTCTTAATCACTATAAACTGATTTCTTACTAGATGATCCATCGACAAAACAATGAGCAGGAATATCTTAA
The DNA here is from genome assembly GCA_963921515.1 of Calotriton arnoldi. Classification (NCBI taxonomy): domain Eukaryota; kingdom Metazoa; phylum Chordata; class Amphibia; order Caudata; family Salamandridae; genus Calotriton; species Calotriton arnoldi. The sequence continues at coordinate 1,586,200 of CAWUFW010001155.1, read as the reverse complement.
GAAATAACTAAGAAAGCGATAGGTTAAGGTAATAAGGTATCCCGGCTCCTTCCAGCGGTACATCATGATGTTTTTCATTTAGTTCTCCTATTTCTCCTAGGAGTATAGAATTTCGAAAAGGTGTAGAGGAAATCCAGGTGTGTGTGTGTGTGATAGGCGATGTTATGGGCCCCATCGTCATGTGGATGTGAGAAAATATAAGTCGCCCCTGGATGACCGATAAGTGACCTAGGAGGAAAATAGTTTTTATTGTACCCGCTGCATCACAGGTAAACACTTAAAGGAAGCTAAGCATGGTCTGGAAGCCTAAGAGAGAAAAATGGCAAACTAAAGAGAGCAATATTAGTAAGTACTTACTATGGTAGACAAACAGTAGTGTTAGGGTGAGAGTGGAAAAACTGTACAAAGATTAATAAGTGAGGATCAAAATGTATTTTGACAAATGAGATAACAAAAATGGAATAAGGAAGAGGGGAGATATGGTAATGCAACATCATAATGATTTTAAATAGTAATAGGCCCTGCCAAAAGACATCAGTTCTAATACGGAGGTAATAGTCCATCAAGCAGTAATAGGTCTGATGCTCACAGACCGGAAAACATGTCCGCATCCTAAAAAGCTCAGCACTTTTCCCCCGTTTGCATCGTATTAAATGTTTTCAAAAATATACTACACGCAAAAGGAACTGAAGCAATAGTCATGTATTGCAATAGGCTACCACATGATAGTTTTCCTTGCTTCTTCCTGAAATGCACTTTGGTGGGTTAGGTTAGGTTAGGTGGGGCCAGTGTCGCATCTGTGAGTGTCTAGGACTTCACCCACTTGCCCCGTTACAAGTGACTGCCACAATCAACAGGCACTGCCGACTCAGCCTGGCAGCAGCGATATTGTTCCGGTTTACATTTCAAGTTTAACTCACTCTTGCATTCCATAAGAGTATTTGCGTTTTCCAGGACGGTGTGCTCTGGATTTTTCCATGCAACATATTACTCATGTATAGTGCGTACTGTGAAGTCTCCTGTATGAATGTGTGTGAGTTCAGTTTGGGGTTGGATGAGTGTTTATAATGGGCCAGGAACGCGAGCTGTGGGGTTCAGGCCGGAGGCAGGGCGGGTTTCTTACAGTTCCTCTCAGTGAATCATGAAGGGGTTCAGAATACATGCTCATCCAATCCTTGGCCTCTCTGCAGAGAGCAGAAGGCAATGGGCAGGTGCACCAACTGTAACTGTACACAAAAATATGTGACGGGTACACAGCAGTCAAAATAGTGATAGGGTGAAAATGCACTGCTTGTAGGTGAGTGGGTTGGGTGCGTTGTATATAGGTAGGGGGATGGTGAAATGAAGAAAATGCTAAGAAATACCTGCAGGAGACACTGAAAAGAGGGTGCAGAAGAAGAAAGAGGTGAGGTGTGGGATTTGCAATGCAGTGTTTTGGAAAAGGTGGAAGGAGTAAAAGAGTGGGTCTAACCGAGAAAAGAGAGTGGTGTGAAGAGAACAGGAGTGACTGAGCCACGCCAAAGACCACTACCCCTTCCACAGACCACAGTAATGCATAATTCTGCCAAAAATGTGTTATATATATATATATATATATATATATATATATATATTAAAGACTTTGATAGAAAAGCAGACATTTGAGGTGAGCAAATTTACAGTGTCGCTGGTGTTGAGGGTGCCCTATACAGGAGCTGCTTTCCACCTAAACTTGAGAACTACCCAGAGTTCTCTGCTTCTTTTTTGCATAATTATATATATATATATATATATATATATATATATATATATATATATATATATATATATATATAACCAACAAAGTTGCCTGCTGTAGAAAAGGCCCAACATCCGGTAAGTATCTGCCACAATTTTATTGAAGGAAGCGATGCGGGGAAACAACCAAGCCCGCTAAATGTCAATCATCCTGCCCAACGCGTTTCGTGATCTCTCACTTCTTCTGGGGCTCCGGCTTGAACACGAAATGAGCTGCAATGTTCTCGGCACCACCATATGTCTGCTAGCTCCCGCCTCAAAGGGCGTGGCCACCCCAGTGGCTTGTGGTATTCGTAGTGCCTCGATATCCTCAAGTGAGCTGCCGTTCAGTCCAGTTTGTATTGTTAATTTAAGATCCAAGTGGATTGCGGTGCGAGGCTGCAACATACCGCACCAGCTGCTTGTTCCTCCAATACTGGCTCCCGATGCCCAGAATGGCTACCCCTGTTGGCGTCTCCACAGGACTGCTAAGGAAGCAGCCGGGCACTTTTCCGCGGCTCAGGCAAGCCGCTTCCAATCAAACCAACAAAGTTGCCTGCTGTAGAAAAGGCCCAACATCCGGTAAGTATCTGCCACAATTTTATTGAAGGAAGCGATGCGGGGAAACAACCAAGCCCGCTAAATGTCAACCATCCTGCCCAACGCGTTTCGTGATCTCTCACTTCTTCTGGGGCTCCGGCTTGAAGACGAAATGAGCGGCAATGATCTCGGCACCACCATATGTCTGCTAGCTCCCGCCTCAAAGGGCGTGGCCACCCCAGTGGCTTGTGGTATTCGTAGTGCCTCGATATCCTCAAGTGAGCTGGCGTTCAGTCCAGTTCGTATTGTTAATTTAAGATCCAAGTGGATTGCGGTGCGAGGCTGCAACATACCGCACCAGCTGCTTGTTCCTCCAATACTGGCTCCCGATGCCCAGAATGGCTACACCGGTTGGCGTCTCCACAGGACTGCTAAGGAAGCAGCCGGGCACTTTTCCGCGGCTCAGGCAAGCTGCTTAAAATCAAACCAACAAAGTTGCCTGCTGTAGAAAAGGCCCAACATCCGGTAAGTATCTGCCACAATTTTATTGAAGGAAGCAATGCGGGGAAACAACCAAGCCCGCTAAATGTCAACCATCCTGCCCAACGCGTTTCGTGATCTCTCACTTCTTCTGGGGCTCCGGCTTGAACACGAAATGAGCGGCAATGTTCTCGGCACCACCATATGTCTGCTAGCTCCCGCCTCAAAACATATATGCATATTCTTCATGATTGTGTTTTGTAGGAGGATCCACCCATTTTATCTGTGGCCCCTTGTTTGCCCCCTCCCCAAAAAACAAAATTAATTCACTTCTAGAGACGCCATTGAATGTCAAACTTAATTTGATCCAAAGCCTTCCGTTAGTAATATAATAAAAAGTAAGTGATCCTCCTTCAGATCGAAGTAAGACAAGTCCTAGTTACCAAAGATCATTATTTGCTGGGCGCAGATCCATGGCCTAAATGGAAATCTTCTGTCCTGGCCAAATGCACATGAAGTCTGCCCTTGAAGGAAGCCAAATAGCGCACTTTAGTCTGACAGTTCCCAGCACCCATACACAACAGACAGAGAATGAGGGGTGACATCTAAATGTTTTACATGTTCTCAATCAAAGCGATTTTCTGGGCATTTCAAAAACTACTGCGCAAACATACTAGCCAAGCGTAATTTACAGAAAATATCAACTTTTACAGAGGGTATTACAGACTGGAAGTAATGCGTATTACAGGCTGGAAGTGATGCAATAGCAACCTTGTCGCTGCCCTATATAAACTAATTGGCCACTCACGTGCGAGTGTATACAGGTAATCCCCTTTACGTGAATCCACCTTCCATCAATACAGTATTCTTTAAGGAAGAGTTAATCTATGAGGGGGCAATTAGGGAGGAGGAAGAGGGGTGGTGGAGAAGGGCAAGTAGGGTTCAACAGAATTGCCTGCTACAATGTAATGACAGTATTGTTAATTAAATGGACAAAAGGTATTTGCTGTTAAACCTCAGCACTGCAGTGGCGGGTGGCAATGGACACATTTTGTCAAGTTGAAAGAGGGAAGTTGGGGAGAGGGGAGGCGGAGCACAACAGACTAGCCTGCTACAATCTGATGACAATGTGGCCATTTCACAAAGGCATTATGAGTACAGCACGTAGTACCCCCTTACTACCATTACCGAAACTCATCAATGCCTTTGTGAACAGGCCCATATAGGAATATGCGCAAGTATGAAAAAACATTTCTATGTGTACCAATCATTAAGAAAGGAAGTCACTCAAACCGATATATTGATTTTGGGTTAGCTTGAAGAACATGAGGGCAATTCACAAATACATTTATGAGTACGTGAAGCTGTATTACAGGAGTACTACCTTCATAAATGCATTTGTGAACTCGTCCCACTTGTGTTAACCCTGTACTGGAAATGGCCAAAGCATATCTGCTGCTAAATCTTCAGTACTGACACTGTACCCAAGCAGCAATTGGTAGAGACGGACACAGTTTACAAAGATGAGAGAGGCTGTCTTTGGGGATGAAGAGACCTGATCCCTGTTTTCATTCACTTGTGGCACACCAAAGCAGTTCAGTCAGTTCATGACCGCAATCCAACAAGAATGTGACAGATACATCAAGGGGTGCAGTTCATATGTGATGCACCAAGAAGAGAAGCTTGCAGTTCCAGTAGCAAACAGAAAGGTTAATGTGGCACAGCAAGGAAAGCCCTGAATGTAATAGCCACATCCCCTGAAAGCCACACTTAAGACCTGATTTAGTTCTTGGCGGTCGAGTTACTCCGTCACAACCGTGACGGATATCCTGTCCGCCGAAATATAAATCCCATTATGTCCTATGGGATTTATATTTCAGCGCACAGGATATCTGTCATCGTTGTGACGGAGTAACCCGTCCGCCGAGATTTAAATCAGGCTCTTAATCTTTTAACTTGGGATCTGTAGGTTCAGACAAGTAAGATCCTATAGTGGCAGTGGCTGGGTTGCTTTCACAATATTAGGATCAGAGGTCAAAACCTTTGTGGTTCATATATGTTTTGAACTAGTAAGAAAGACCAAGTTTTCGTTCGTTAAGCCAGCATCGCCAGCAGACCCAAACTTCAATGTGGTAATGTTTAAGAAGAAGTATCGGATGAGACGCATGTTGAAAGGGCAAACAGATGTACAGAGAAGCGCTTAGTTTGCTTCAACTTAACAATATGATTAACGCAGAAGCAGAACTGCAAGCTACGGTGGTAAACGATTCAAATGGAAAGGTCTTTCACTAAAATAAAAATATTTTTACAGCTAATCCACCTTACTGTTTCCAGCCTCCCCCTATTCCCTGTCGGAAGGCAGGGACTGATAGCATCTCCTAAAATTCTGGTGCGAACATTGCTTTTATTTTTCAAACATGTTATGATCAAAAGAGAAAGGAAAAACACTTAATAAAATCAGTCCCTGGGCCTTCATGAACTCCTCCTGAATAATATAAAACCAATGAAAGTGTCCAAAGCAAAGTCATGAATTTACTCCAAACTGAATGGAAGCTGCGTACTGGCAACATTCTGGAGACCCACAAGCAACCTGTTTATTACCATGTAGGGAAATGAAGAGATGTTTCTTCCTCGGTGGCATACAGACAAATAAATATATATGTGTATAAATAAAGCTATTTAAGAAAACTTGATTATCAACACCACCTTGATAAACTGCCCACTTACCCAATACATGGGAAATTGAAACCAAAGGTCCCAATTGTAAGGTGGGTGGAGCAGTACTCCCTGGAGGGATCCTATTCCCGAATAGAAGAGCCTGGTGTTCCTGAACCTCCATTTGCCGGAAAATCCAGGATTGATCAAGGGCTCCAGGCACAAGCACAGCTCAGCCCCTGCAGTATGATGATAGGAGATGTCCAGGCCTCCCCCCCAAGACATCCTCACAGCCTTCACATCCACAGTCCCTGGAATTGGCCGAGCCTGAATGTAATAGTTGGCGAAGACCCTCCACCCTGACTTCCACCTCCCTGCAAGCAAACGCCCCTGGCCATGCGCAGAAGCCCAAGGCCACCCCACGCTGGCAAACCAGGATGGGGGAGCAGACAAGGCTCCATCCACCTGAGCACTGTCTTGCATGTCCTCTCACCCAGCCTACCCGACCGGCCTCTCCATGGACCCACACCCACTTGCCACTTGTTGTAAAGAGGTGGTAAATGGGTGTGAATTGGGCCCAGTATTCCTCACAGCAGACAGAATAACAAGCGGATTTGGAACCGGCATTCCAGGGGCCATGAGTTATTCCCATTCCAAGATGAATAACTTGGAATAGCCCGATTTAGGAGCAGTGATACTGGCCAGAAACTGTAATTCCCCACATATGGTATCCCGCACCTAAATCCAGCTCACTCATAACCAGGACCTTGCTGGGAACCAGGTAATGCTTGATAATTCTTGGATACAGGATAGGTTCCAGGTAAAGTCATATTTTAAGTGACTATGCATGAATTTAAAAAAAATAGTCACACGTCAGGGAGACTAGTTAGTTTGATTTTCAATGAGCTCTGTGATAAATCTGCATTAGTCTACCTCCCACCCTTAGCAGTCACAGGTGAGAAAATAAGGCAGGCTATCAAGCTTACAACCACAGCTTAAGTTGTCTATTCGTGCATTGTAAGAGGAGTAAAGAACAAGCAGACAAAGAGAGGTTATGTGTATTAATGTTGGCATGTATCTTCAATTGAATAATCAGCACCTCTTTCACACCCCCTTTCTTTCCAACCATGATTGCGTCTCATTCTCCCTATAGCTCCTATCTATCGATTTCACTCTTTACTCTCTCATCTCTTTGCAGTTGATGTTTTTTCTATACACTTATTACTGCCATATTTACTTTTGACAGACACGAGGGCTGATGCACAGGGAGACAAAGTATTTACCCATGATGACACAACTTTGGTCAAGTGGGCAAATCATAGTTGCTACCCAAGCCCTATGGTTCCAATGTCTATAATTTAGACCACATCCCTCCCTCCTGCTTTCTCTGATTTCACATTCATGTTGGTGTTTTGTTGAAAATGGGTCAATAGTTTGACAGATAATGGAACTGAAGCATAGTCTTAAAATAATTTGCCCATGATGACACCATTTTAATTCTGCTGGGAATACTGAGCTAGAAGTTAGACCTTCTGGTTTCAAAGTAGACACGCTTCCAGAGAAAATGTTCTTTTCTTTTCCTCTCCAGTCCTGTTGACTGAATGAATTTAGCACATTTTATGGTGGTAGTTTTGTTTCTAAGCTCACCAAAATTTAGCATATAAGCAAACAGAAGCTAATTAAGACAACGTTATTTGCCCAAAAGAGTTTGGTCAAAGGAGGCATCTGGGATTAAAACCCAGATGTTCTAGTTCCAAAGACTTAAATTTAGCCACAAGATAACTTCTCTTTTCCCTGATATCCTTCCACCCCCTCTATCTTTTTTTCCTCCCCAAGTCTTTCTCATCATTTCCATTCGCCCGATCCATTTCCACTCCGCTATTTACTGTCTCTCCCCCCTTTTCACTCATGTGCCCTTTCATCTGGTGCTTAACAATTATATTCAACCTGTTTGTAAGCAATTTCAAGACCTGCGTACAAAGAAACCGAAGCACCGTGAGATTAACTGATAGCCTGAACCTAACACATTAATATTTAGGAGTCAAGTGCCAAACCTGTCATTCAAACCAAGATTTCATCTTGTGACTCCTAAGTTTTTTGTTCTGGTTCCAAAGCTGCTGGATTACCTCTCCTCTCTTTCCACCCCTCTTCTCACTTTCCTATGTTCCTCTGTTTTTATTCCTCTGAGTTCCTAGACATGAATGCTTGGTGGGAATGTGCCTGTAGAATTGGTGGTGGATGGAAGTGCAGTGCTTCACTACTTGGTACCTAAATTAGAAAGCCAGCTGGAAATACAACTAGGATTCAAAGATGAGCTAGAGGTGGAATGTGGGTATTTGTAATGGAGATGAGCCTCCCTATTAAAGTCCCAGAGTTGAGAGCTGGCGGCTCAAAGAAGTCTGCAGCGTGTACCAATTGTTGGTGCTTACTCACTCGCCTCTCCATAGTCTTAGCTCTGATACCTTTACAATATATACACATGTAATCAGATTATCAAGCAGTTGCCACTTCAGCTTAGAAACTAGCTAACAGCAACTAATACAATAAAAGACTCAATCCACAAAGCTATCTGTTCACCTGTGTTCAAGTTAGTTGCACAAATAAAAGCATTTGTGAAGGCAAAATATCAATTCCTAATATCAGGATAGGTGGAATTTTCGTTTTATACATGTGATTTTCAAACACAGAAATTCCACCAGCAATGTGGAATTACTGTGTTCACAATCTGTGGGTTATATGCAGGTTTGTAGGTGTTCCAGGGAGGTTATGCATACAAAAGTGGGCAAGCAGCAGCAAACTCGTAGGTCTGAGAAGTGACAAAAAAAAAACAGTAGCTACCACTCTGGGTAGGCTAACACAGTTAGTGTCAAGTAAAGTGTGCCTACACGGTGGTAACTGGAACAAGCATTGGTAAATGCATTAGATTTTGCCTATGTGGTTAATAATAAGCTGTTTTTTATTGTAAGTTGTAGCTTGCTGAGTTGTTGTAAAATATAAGTTACAGAAAGTCTGTTAAAGTGTTATGACTTGTTCATGTACAAAAAGGTAATATATTGTGTTACTAGTGGTATAGTGCAGTTAAGTAATAGCAACATTTTGAAAAATGAAATGAAAGAGGGAAATAATAGAATTAATTGATGTAACAGCAATATTATGTGTTTAGAGAAGTTCTGACATCTTCTGGCCCAGGAGCCACTGCCCCTGCTGCACCATTCAGATCATGCCCCTAGTGCCTGCAAGATAACTGCATTTGTGACTTCCTATTTAGTAGTACAATATAGCAATATTTGGTGCTTAGAGGAGTTACAATTTTTGGCCCCAGTGCCACTGCACCTGCAGCACCATTGAAATCGCGGCCCTAGTGCCTGCTAGTTAACTGCACTTGTGACTGTCTTGTTTAGTAGTAAAACTTAGCAAGATTCTGCGTTTAGTGGGGCCCCAAGAGCTTTTAGTCCTGCTGCTACTGCAGATACTGCACCATTCAAATCATGACCCTATTGTCTGCTAGATAAATGCACTTGTGACTGCCTGTTTAGTAGTCAAAAATAGCAATAGTATGTGTTTAGAGGAGTTGTGACAACTTTTGAGCCTGGTGCTACTGCACCTGCTGCACCATTCAAATCATGACCCTGTTGTCTGCAAGGTAACTGCACTTGTAGATGCCTGTTTAGTAGTAAAATATAGTGAAGCTCTTGTATATTAACTTTATATTTAACATGCAATGTTTATTACAACATTTAGAATTTGATTATAATAACCAAATAGATTAAGTTGAAAAAATCAATCCGATAACGCCTACAAAGTGCAAAGAAAGGTACTGAGGCATGAATAAATGCCAAAAACGTTCTAAGGCTAAAGCATCTGCTTTACACAACTAAGTAATAAAAAGCAAGCATTCCAGCATACTGTTAGAAGCTATCTGCCTTTTCCATGGGAAGAGATCTTATCTTGACAGTGAATAAGGCTTGAACAGTGTGAACAGCTTTCGTAGAAGTATCGTAAATGAGTGCAGCCATGGGAAATTAACAAAAATAAAGTTCTACACGAAAGCGAACAAACACAGTAATTCAGCTATGGGAACTGGTAAGAGCCCCTTTTAAGATATATTAACAACAAGAGATTTCACAAGCACAGCGCAAGCGCTGTGCAGGCGAAAACTAAAAAGGCATACCCAAACGTAAAGTGGGAGCACAACAAGGGGTTTCACCATAGGAAAAAGTTTTCCTCTCGGACAAACCAAAAAAAATGGTTAAATGTGAAAATAACCATTTGCGTCACATTTCCATTAGCAGAAAGTTTCACATTTGTGAATAAAGCTAATACAATGTATGGTAAATGTTCACAATGCACTTCAAAATATGGGACCACAAGTATTACTAACATTGGTATCACAATATAGTTATGTGAAAGATAAAAACAAAGGAGGTTTAAAATTGTGAACCAGTTACGGATACGATCATTTTTTGATTCTTCAAATAATAAGTGGCATTTCCAAACTGATATCAGTATGGAATAACTTTGTAACTGGCTGGGAAAAACTGCATTTTTTTTACAGTGAAATATGCATACTTTTTGCAAAATGATGCTTATTGTGTGAAATATATTTTGCCAGCATCGCATCTCACTTTCAAACAACATAATAAGCATAACCTGCATACAAAATAAAGCAAGATCCGTAACAGAGACTGTTTCAAGCCAAAAATGTCTCTCAACTGTGGTTTTACTGCTTCAAAAAGACATTTTATGTTTGAACCATTCTTGCATGGGCACAAAATGACGTGAAATAGCGGGATCCTCCTAATGGCAAAATAGTTTGCGAATTGTGTGGTATTTCACGCATGAAATATACATTTCAGTCGTAACTACTTTGAACTCTTTTCTCAAATGTTTCAATATATGAGACAGCGAGTCTAACATTGCCCTAACATGTTATTAGAGTATACTCCTGACAAACTTTGCACAAATGAATATAAAGGTGAAACAAGTAACCCAAGAGTTTTGGTGATCAGAACATTGAAATGAGTCACATTAATGGGACTTTGGAAAACTCATCAAGTCAATTAAAAATGTAGTCTTTAAGTATATAACACTACCTTCTGATATACCAAAAACTCAATCTCTATGTCACTATTGATAAAAATAAGATAAATGGCCAATAGTTGTCCCAAAAAACACCAGACTCTCAGTATTATTTATTTTGAGTGCAACTATACATCTTAGTAGTAGTGTAGCTGCGATCTCCAGAATCTGCAGTATAGATGACAATATTTCAAAGGACAGATGTCCAAAGAGTTAAATAATTATAAAAACAATCTCCACAAATTAAATAAGAGACACAGAATAGTTAATAACGAACATTTACAATAAAATAATGATGTTCATTTAAATTAAAATCTGATAAGTAGGGCATACACTAGGTTCGACAATGTTATTTCAGATCTAATGGGTTTTAAAATGAATTAGGCCCTAGGGTAAAGCTAGGACCAAAAAGCTAAATTTTAATCTTCTTGAAGGCAGGTACCCAAGTTGCTAAAGATGTCACACTAAACAAAAGCAATTACAACACACTTACATCAAAACATACATATGATAGAAGCAGGTGTCTCTAACCAGTCGATGGTGAGCTACCAGAAGCTCGCAGAAACCTTCACAGTAGGTCACAGCCTTTAGTTCATTTTTTAAAATAAGTACAGGGTCATATTTTCCTTTTAAAGGTCAGGGAAGGTTATGTTTATTTTACATTATTATCATCAGGCTGCAGGGCCTGATAAAGAGCAGTGCAGGAGTCAAATTTATGACCCAGGCTGGGGTACAGAGGTCAAGAACTGCACTGAGGTATTTAACTCTTAAATAAATGTACTTGTCAACTCAATATTGGAAAAGGGGAACAAAAGCTTGTTTCTGAATGCATTTAAATGGGAGAAAATGAAAATGAAAAGTTACCTTAATGATTAAGTTAACTGTTTTTATTTCTTCCTTTTCAAAGTTGTTGCATTTATAAACAGCAGGGCTCTTGTCCCAGTGGCCAAGAGGTACTGTGCCAGGTTTATAACTGAATTTTTCTTTAAATTAGAATAATTTAAAGTGAAGAAAAATATCGCTAAGAAACATTAAGTCAATGTTTTTCTCCATTTTCAATTAAGCCAGTTACATCTTAATGTTTTATGAAGCATGTTTCTTCACTTTAAATTCCTCACATTTAAACAAATGGCTGTATTTTTCTAATATAAATATGGCACCGTGTCTACAGGCCACTGAGAGCGAGATGCAGCTGTTTGTAAATGTGACACCTGGAACTGGGGGGAAATTTACATGATGAGATTTTTGGAATCCATATAAACTTAAAGTTAACTCTTCAGTTTAATTTTCTCCAGTTTCAAAGTGTCACCTTCACACACAGCAGGCATCTTGCTACCAATGGCTGGTAAACATGGTGCCAAAGTGGGAGAAATTTAAAGTGCAGAAAAATATTCTGTTATGAAAATTTTTGTAGAACATTTTTCAGCACTTTAAATTTCTCCAATTTTACAAAATGGTTGTATGTTTGTGTTATACATGTAACGGGGTCACATATGGCGAAAGGTATGTCCTATGCCACAAGTACATACAACACAGGCTCTCAGTCACCCATACGCACATATCCCATTCATACACACACATGTTCATACATCCCCAAAGACCACGTTCTCACTGACACATTGCAGCCCTGTCATAGTGCCCCTAGTCAAAGTATTTTGTCCAAACCATATATCTGGCTCTACGGATATTGGGCTTAAAGTAAACGAAGCTGTCAATGAAGCGGGCGTGGGGATCTCTGGTAACAATGCACACGTTTTTTAGCCTTTAGTAGCTCACAATGATGTTCACTGATCAGAAGTAGCTCTCACTACAGAAAAGGTTGGGGACCCCCGATTTACACAAATGATGATCCAACACGAACATACAAGTCATTGGTCTATGGTGGAACCCTTGAGATCAGGGCGTGAAAGTACCTGATCCCAGCAGCACCATACCAATGGCCATATAACATTTATACAAATCTTTGTAACATCATTACATAAGCTGGTTGCAATGAACCTGCTGTTCACTTTCCTCCAATCCTGAGTTAAGTTTGGTGCTGCTGCTTGCAAATTTAATGCGAGGAGAAATACAATATAGAGCCTAGGATGGTGAGACACTAATAATACTTTTATTGGAAGTCATGCAGGAAATGACAGCGTTAATACACGATAAGGGGAACTAGCTATCCTGATGCTACGTTTCCATGGTTTCCGGCAGGGTGATGTGTTAGTGGACCACTTTGAGCTGGTGTTGCCCGGAGCCTAGCCAGTACACTATTTCTCACACTAGATCTTGGCAGGCTTTGCAGCCATGCATCAAAGCATTGAATTGTCAAATACATCCTATTTTCCATTAATAAATATAGAGGATAGGAATACACATCGGGCTACCGGAGGCCAGCTAAAGGTCAACAGGTCACCCTGATCTACAATATTGGATGCTGCAGAATCAGACTGCAGTGACGTTTCCACTTTAGCCTAAACTGCTAGATACATCCTGGTGTGCATCTTTGAAATTCTCCCTTCGCCAGTGAGCAGCCCCTCTCGGGCACTGAGAGAGGAGTCAAGTAGGGCACGCCAATAAACACAACATTAAAGGATGGAGGGGGAGCTGCTAAGTGCAGCGAATCATTTTGACGGAGGGATATTGGCAGAACGGAGCCCCATGGGTGGCTCAGGTACTGAAGTTGGATTCCAACTCGTCTCGCTCGCTTTACTAAACCCTCTCTCATCACCCTACAGCCTGCCCTTTAAAAGGGCCTGCGTCCTTCAGTCTTGTGTCTCACCAGTTGTCGCGCCTGCAGCTGTACCGAGGCCATCTTTTATGGTTTGCAAGAGACCCGTCCCCCGCCTGCTGTGCCGCGGCTGCCAGCCTGATGCATGCCTGCCTGGTATGTAGGTTAGCCGGAGCCGCCAACTCGCCGGGTTTCTGCGATTTGAGGAATGCTCAGCTCTGGCAGCGGAGTCCGCAGTACTGTTAACAAGTCGGAGCGCATTATCGTTGTTTTTGCTGCTTCACATTGCACACACTTGGTGGTAAGCAGGCTATTATTTATTTGAATTATTAGCAGCTTAGCCTGCCTCTGCTCCCGAAGCTGCTGCAACCATCTCATTTGCTGCTTCTGCTGGGGCCTGTAAATATTCCTGCGAGTTTACACGCTGTTTGTTAAGCCACTCTGACCTACATTCCATGGATGGCTTGGGGAAGGAGGCCTCCGAAACAAGGTTTCATATTCTGAATAAATAATAATGGAAATCATGAAAACATCTCTGAGCAGCAGTTCTCTGGCACCAGCAGACAAGAATAAGTACGCCACAGAGATGGCTGGAGCAAAGAGCTCATTCAAGTTGCACCAGGCAGCTATTGTAAGTTGGAGGTGTGCCTCTAAAAAACTTGTGTTACTGTTTTCAAATGGGCAATTAACTATTTGTTCTGATGCATTTTCAGCGGTAAACCTCAGTGATTTTTTGAGGTTGTAAACCTACTCCATTCTTACCAAAGCCTATTTCTTCTAGTTTTAACATTCTTTTAGGGTCTTCACCCTTCGACCACTAAACAAAAATGACCTTTTTATTTTCCTGAGTCCAGGCAAGCCTGGTATCACTGTATAGGATGCCCCTATATCAGGCTATAAAAGGAGACTAGTTGAACTTATTTTAGTTTTTTTAATGTTTGGAGGACAGCGAAAAATAGTCAATGTAACATTAACATGTTTCTTTCATTAGTAACAGCATGCTGTCCATGATTTGCTGAAGAAAAGCCGCAGTTTCTGCTGCCCATTGCTGAGATTACCTCAAACTGGGCACCACTGTTGTCATTCCTGCTAGTCTCAACTACTGGTAATGCTCGAACTCTCCTCGGCCTCTTATATTATTGCTCCTGGGATACTGACATTCTAACCACACAGCAGGGTTTGAGTGCAAAGAGGGTTTAACTCATAGCTGACAGTTAGAAACCATTTTGTACAAACCATGTCCTAGAACAGTTCTCCTTAACATTTTGACCTTTATAGAACCCCACCGAGTCACTATTGAAAGCCAGGGACCCAAGTCTGAGCACTTTTAGGATCTGAACCTCAAAAAATGCAAACTACTACAAAAATAGGTATTCATCAAACTAATGCACAAATTATAAAATCTTCTTTAATTCACAAACAAAAATTGAAATTTTATTGGGAAAGCTGGAAGTTTTTCAAAATGTGGATCTATTTCCAACAGACTAAACAATAAGTTGGAGGCAAGATGGCGGCCGTGAAAACGGTCGTGTGAGCTTGAGCTCCCGGAGCTCTCCCCCTGTCCCACTCACCGTGCTGTTAATCTAGGTCTGCTAACCCTGCACGCCACTATGCCGGACCTGGAGTAAAGCAAAAGTGCGGCATAGGCTGGGGACGAGTCTTGCTGGCATGCTGTGGAGTGCCTGTCCTGCGGCGGTGGTTTTTCGTGTGGCTCTCTGGCGGTTGCTGGCGTCTGTGAGGCGGACTTCCGGGTGTGTGCACGCTGGTCTCTACGGACTACGGAGGTTGCCGACGGAAGGAAAGTCTGGTGCCGGGTCAACGGTGTGCGACGCTGCGATGCCCCCGAAGGCTGGACGCGGCAGAGCACGGAACAGCATGGATGCCGCTGACACCGTGGGGGGACGAGAGGCAGAGAAGAAAAAGTCCGAATTAAACCTGGAAAAAAAAGACGGCACTCGTGTGGAGGGCGCCGGTAAGAAATCAGTACTTGCTTTGTTTTTAACAGGGAAATTGAGGAAACAACTCCTCTCTGCACCAATAACTCCTGGCAATGGGCAGAGTAGTGGAACTGGTAAGCAGGGGAAGACTCTACCTTTAGATTCTCTAGCTGGTCAGGGGGGCACAGCCTGTGATACTCCCCGGGACTTATCAAAAGATGTAGGGATTGATCTGGGGGAGAACTGAGCAAAAAGTGATGAACTGGTCCCCGAGAGCAGCGATTTGGTGATTAAAGAAAAAAGCACGGCCGACCAGAATCTCACTAAAGAAAGTGACTCTGGGGACTATCCCTTTTTTCAATGTCTGATCCCTCAGATACTTCGGGGGACGAATCCGATCCAAGCACTTTGGGCAAGCGAAAAGGTGGTTCCCCCGGTATCAGGCGTAAGGGGCCCAGCAATATGCAGATGGATGATGCTACAGAGTGGGGGACTGACTCACCCGGTACTCCAGAGAGCAGCCAGAAAACGGTACGCAAGAGGGGTGATTCAGGTGCAGGCGCAGGTTTCCAGATGGCCGAGAGCACAGACCTCTTTCAGTGGGATTATTCTTTTATGGGTGAATCTGGGACCAATGGAGTGGTCAATGGGACACAATCAAATCTAGATGTCATGGAGAAACCCGAAGACATCTCTCTTGCTGTTATTTACCAGAGCATAATGGCCCATAGGGAGGAGACCCGCACTGAGAGCCAACGTACACAGGGGGCTTGTCGCAAACTCCAGAATTCGGTACGGAGAATTGCTAAATCATGCTCCGAGTTTGTCGACAGGTTTAATGAGGCTGAGACACGTATCTCAAACCTGGAGGATGAGCTCGCTGCGCAGAAAGCAACAACGGAAGTCCTGCGTATTGCAAAGGATGATACCCTCTGGAAGATCACTGACCTGGAAAATCGCCTTCGGCGTAATAACCTCCGCGTGTTAAGATATCCCTGAGGGGGCCGAGGGGCAGGATGCGCGGAAGTTTATTATTGAGCTCTTTTCTGAGGCTTTTCCTGGGCTAACTCAGTGGGATTGGAATCGTGAGATCCAGAGGGCGCACAGATTTCCATTCATACAGCGTAACAGACCTGGCCAGAACACTACTAGACCGAGGGCTATTTTAATATCAATTAATAACTTTCTGGCAAGAGAAGCAATCTATGATCTGGCGCGACCGGACCGAAAGAAAAGTGGGAAAGAGGTAGAGTTTTTTGTACGCCCCGATTATTGCCCTCTGACTGTGGAGAAGAGATGGCAATTACGCCAGCTTATCACTCCGTTTCGAGATAAAGGCGCACAAGCTTATTTATTGAATCCAGCCAAGCTCAAGATCATTTACAATGAACATGTCCGATTCTTTACAGCAGAGTTAGCGGCTAAAGAGTACCTGCAGTCTTTGTAAAAGACAAAAAAGAAGAAGGATTGTTCACTATAGATTACATGTACAGATTAATTATATCAGGTTTAGCTGGGTTTGGATTTATTGTCAGATGTAACGCTGATTATCCCCTTCTCTATTTTGTACATTAATTTGTATTGTTTTTCTTTAGAATAAGAGATGTGTGGGGAATGTTTAATTAAGCACGGTATCCGGTGGGGCAAGGGGTGCCGGGGGGGGCAGAAGCTCGTTCCATCACAGAGACCTGGAGTCTCCAAGCCTCTTGTCTGGGGAAGGGTGGGGGTGGGTCATGGCTTCGGCTGAAGCCTTGTACAGGGGGCGGTGGGGTTGGGGGAGGTGGGTTTGTTGGGTACAGGGGGTGGGGGGGTGGCACTAGGAAAAATAATCCATGATAGCACATTGAAACAAAGTACGAAATTCAATGGTTTTAGGTTCACGGTCCTAGAGCACAAAGAAATGGGGAAGATAGATGGGGGATAGGTATATACATGGTGGTATTCGGATTTGCTCTTTGAATGTATGTGGGTTGAATAATTATAATAAGAGGCAACGGGTCGCGACCGAACTACGGGTGTTTCAACCAGACCTGGTATGTATTCAAGAAACCCACATTCCATGGGGCAAAAGAAAATTACTGGCGGAACTTGGTTTAACAGTATTAGCATGTACACAGCAATCCACTACTATACGCGGGGTAGCGATATTGGCTAAGAGCCATATACAAGGGACAGGAAGAGTACTGGTGGACAACCAAGGGAGGTGGGCTATCGCGGAATGTATGATTGGTAGTATAAAGTGTACAGTTTGTTCTATATATGGTTCAAACCTCGATGAGGCATCCGTGATAGAAGGGTTGAATGTGGAACTAGCATTATGGCCCACCCCGTTAATCATGTGTGGCGACTTAAATATACACCTTGAGCCAAAGGGCTTGCAGGATGATAGTAAATATTATAATGGCAGGAAGCCCAAAGTATTTAAGGCGCTTCAGTCTTTATTAATGGATCATGGTCTGGTGGATGCGTGGGCGGCTTTAAGGGGGTCGGATTCTGGTTATACATTTTATTCACATCCACATCAGAAATTAGTAAGGTTGGATTCTTTTTTTTTACCAAGTCTCTTACTTTTGGGTGCTAATATTCAGGTGCACCCACGGATCTCATCAGATCACAGACCTCTTGTATTGAATCTACGCATGCTCAAGGCAGGAATCAAGCCGCGATCGTTTTCATTTGATAGGAAACTGCTATTAGATGAAGGGTATGTAGCACACATGAAGGTGTGGATTAGGCAATTTCTGGCCATAAATCGCAATACCACAGGGACCGGCTTTGTGTGGGATGCATTAAAAGCAGGTTTTAGAGGGGAGACTCTTAGTTTTGGGCTACATAAGCAAAAACAGATACAATTGGCACTACAGGAATGATATGGCAATCTTACAATAGCTGAAGAAAATCTCATGCAGGGGATTCAAGCAGGGGGGGGAGATTGCTGCTCTGCAGACAGAGGTAGCCCGGTGTAAGGCCAAAATAAATTTACACTGGAGCAAAGAAATAGCCAGGAAATACTCTATTAGCAAGAAACAAAGTTATGAGTATGGGGAGGCAACCGGGCGCTGTTTGGCGCAAAGGCTTCGATCAAGAGAGGCGACCCAAAGAATTAGATCAGTGGTGGACTCCATGGGTAATACCGTAGAAACTGATGTTGGGATTTTAAATGTGTTTCATGACTTTTACGAGGCACTTTATACTGGGGAGAGTTTTGATATACAGGCTGGGGAAACACTGCTGCAGAGTCTTAACGGCAAAAAAGTGGATCTACAAGATGCAGAAATGCCAGAGGCACCTATAACTATTGAAGAGTTGGAAGTGGCAATTAATAGCCTAGCCACTGGCAAAGCAGCAGGGCCCGACAAACTTCCGGTGGAAGTATATAAAACCTTTTTTGGAGAGCTTAAGGCTGATATGCTTGTCACTTTTCAGCAGGCACAAGTAGGTGCTGCACCTTTGACTTGGGATGAGGCAAGCATAATTGTTTTTAAAAAGAAAGATAAGCCGGCTGAACAGCCGGGATCCTATCGCCCTATATCGTTATTAAATTCTGATGGCAAAATCTATGCCAAAATCCTAGCGACCCGGTTGGCGGATGTGCTAACCCCGTTGGTGTTGAGTCGACAACATGGGTTCATACCTAAGAGGAGTACAACTAATCACATCAATAGGGTGGTAACCCTTTTAAATATAGCTAATACCACGGGAAGCAAATTTAGCTTGATTTTATTAGACGCTGAAAAAGCGTTCGATCGGGTCGCGTGGGAATTTTTATGGGCAGTATTACGACGAGTAGGTTTTAAACAAGGTTTCATTTCAGCTATTCAGGTTTTATATCGGCGCCTGACAGCTAAAATCTGCATAATGGGCCTTGAATCAGATCTTGTATACATTACACGGGGTACAAGGCAGGGATGCCCGTGCTCCCCCTTGTTGTTCTCATTATATATTGACCCTTTTTTAATGATGTTAGAGCAAAATACTGGGATAGAAGCGGTAATGTGGAGACAAGAGCACTACCGGGTTTTCGTATATGCGGACGATGTGGCAGTGGTCACTCCAAATCCTATGATGGCTATGCCAAAGATAGAACAGCTGGCGCTTCAGTTTGGAGCAGCTTCAGGATATAAACGTAATGTGTCGAAGACACAAATTTTGTGTTTAAATCAAGTAGGCTATGACGATCATCGGATTTTGAGTGAGGTATCATACCTGGGTGTCACAATAAGGACATGTTTAAAGTCACTTGTGGAGATCAATTGGGGCAATATTTTAAACTCTGTACGGAAACAATTAGACCGTTGTGAATGTCTACATCTCTCACTCGTGGGGCGATGCAATGTTGTTAAAATGTTAATATTACCCAAGGTTTTATATTATTTTAGATCTGTTCCGCTAGAAATCTCCTGTGTCCAACTGTCAGCACTTCAGTCAATGTGTGCTAGGTTTTTATGGGCGCAGGGGAAGCCTCGCAGAGCTATGCGCTTTATGGTCCTTCCTCGCGAGAAAGGCGGTTGGGCAGTGCCGGATTTTACTTTATATTACTATGTATGTATACTGCAACATATGAATATATTATTAACTGGGGCAGATCCACTTAGCATTGCCGAGTCGCCCTCCATATATCAAATGCTATTGGGCAGCGATGCTAAAAACTGATTATTTGGTAGCCTGGAGCCAAGCTACTACAAAAAAAACAGGTTTAAGGTTTTAAATGCCGCTTATAAGGTGTGGAAAGCTGTGCGAAAATCCTATAGATTTGAGAGGGTCTCCCAGTATACTCCGTTCGCAGCTACAGTGATATTGCCATCTATATTTTGGGATAGGACCATTGATAGATGGCGGATGAAAGGTATTCAATATATTGGTGATCTATATGCTAACGGGGTTTTGATGTCCTTTGAGATGCTAGCCGAGAAATATTGCCTCCCCAGATCCAATTTTTTTTAATATCTAAAAATTCGTGATTATTTATGCAAAAGCCGATGGAAATTTGAATTGAATCCTTTAGTTGAAGCAGTGAGAAAAAACGCGCGCATCGGCGTTCTATATAATCTATTACTAGACATCAAGGGCGGGGATTTGGATATATACAATACTAAGTGGGACAATAGGTTAGGGTGCCAAGGTACTCGGGTGGAATACTCTATCGAGCTGGCTGGGAGGTTATTGATATCTGCCAATCTTCGTTCACAACACTATAAGACCGCGTTTAACCTCTAGTATACTCCAGCCAGGTTGTTAAAATGGGGTGGGGCAAATGATGGAAGATGTTTTCGTTGTGGAATGGAGGACGCTGACATTGTGCACATTTTTTTTTCATGTAGGCACCTAAGTAATTTTTTGGAACACCTAGAGAAATTTTTAGCGGAAATTATGGGGGGTCCAG
Organism: Calotriton arnoldi; assembly: GCA_963921515.1. Lineage (NCBI taxonomy): Eukaryota > Metazoa > Chordata > Amphibia > Caudata > Salamandridae > Calotriton > Calotriton arnoldi. Next base: position 1,565,655 of record CAWUFW010001155.1, on the reverse strand, counting down.
TAAGATTGTCTGCTAGTCACGTGTTGTTGGGTGTGGCGGAGAGTGATAGATGTGACCAGCTGGTTTATAAATTCCGATATTTGATCTTCTTAGCTACAGCCATAGTCAGGTTATGTATTGCCTCAATGTGGCTTCAGAAAGATGTTCCGACTTTTGAATTATGGAGGGCTAGATTTCTGACCATCTTCAATTTAGAGCATAGTTTATACGCTCTAAAAGGTTCTCGAAAAAGGAAATTGGGCATGGAGATATGGGGGCCGGTGGTGTCATATATGGAAGAATGATGTTTTATATTGTGGTGAAACCTCAAAGGATTAAGCATTTGCACTTTAGTGAATTGTTATGGAGTTTAGATCGGTAATGATGATCTGTGTACTGTATTTGACGAATTAGCTAACCATTGTCTAACATTTATGCTTGTTTTTTAAGACTGTGTTTTCTCTTTTTAAGCCATTGATTATATATATGTAATGTAATGTAACTATCATGGATTGAATAAAAAAAAAAAAAAAAAAAAAAAAGACTAACCAATAAGTATTATTATAATCAGTTTGTCTTCATGCTCCTAGTGCATGCTCTCTTTTTGGCAACGCAAACCAGTGGTGCAACTGAGGCTGCCCATTATCCACAGTAATGTTCGCGGTACTGGTGCTCCTCCTACAAATCAAGCAACTTGACTTTAAGCCTTCAATTTCTTAGTCCTTCACATTTATAAAGTGTTTTAAAATTTTCGTTTGCTTTTTTATGGATATATAATTAATTAATCTGCTAATATTATTTAATTTTTTAAACAGTCACGGACCCCTGGGTAGGCATTGCACAGGTTAAAAACTACTACCTGTGAGAGCCTCGTATCAGCATCATCTCCTAATGCGTTTAACATATACGAGGTACCACTCAAGTATTTATTTCCAGAGAAGGCTACAACCGTTCACCAAAGTGCGGGTGGACGCATAGCTGTACCCAAGGAGGTCATAGCCTGCTAACACTACTAATCTGAAACTCTTCCATGATAACATTGACAGGACCTGCTGTCAATGAAACTGACTTTATACTGCTATACTTGAAAGAATCCTCCAAGGATTCACAAATGTTTCCAAGTTGTGACCCGTCCTGCTCTAAAGTAAACATCAGATTTGATGCCAGAAGCTAAAACATTAGGTTTCACTCTTAAAACCCTTTTGGATCTATGTAAACGATTTTAAAATTCACCAAAATCTATGTGGCTTCAGTTGCACGGCTACACCTGATAAGGAAATTTAAGTCAATGATTTCTTGCAAAGCCCTTAAAAATGTCCAAATCGTGCGCCTATGTCATTTAAACACTGGGGAAACCAAAAACACACCCAAATGAAGAAACAATCATATTACCGTTCCAATCCGTGGTTATGCAGGACTATCCTAGTAAATAGAAGACCGATCCCTAGCGTGACTCTGCTTCATTATGGCACTAAAGTCATATCTGTTTAAAATGTGCCCACCCCTAACATTTAACTGCAGCTGTTCAAGCGACTGTCGTCTCCCTACATTAAGCTTTCTTTTGTAACCTGGGCAAACCTAGCTGAAAGGCCCCAGAGCGCTGTAAAGAGTCAAGGATACAGTAACAAGTGACTGGAGGAGCAGCTGGGTTACGAGAGCAGAAGTAGACTTTACTCCATCGTGATGTAGTGATATGGCATTCTATCCTTTGTTGCAATATAAAGCACTACGGTGCTCCTGGAGAACCTCATAAATTGATAGATGTGGGTTGTGCCAGCCTACTTGCCTCTTCCATAGCTGGATCAGAATATTAAATGGGTGAAGCGGGATTGGTGAGCCTGGTTAGGGATCGTTCGCTTATCGCTATTGTTATGTTATGTATGGGTTTTTATTGAGCGCACATTTCACCCGAAGGTCTCAAAGCGCTAGCCTATCACAGGAAACAAAGAGGGAAAGAAGAGGGGGACTAACTGGGAATGGGACGGCCTCAGAACAGCCAGGTTTTGAGAGACTTACGAAACTTTCTGTGATCAGAGTTATTACGGAGATGAAGAGGGAGAGCGTTCCACAGGGTAGGGACAAGACAAGAGAAAGATCTTCCGCCGTTCCTGGCGGTACGGATCTTGGGAAGGATGAGAAGATGTTTATTAGCAGATCGGAGAGTTCTGGAGGGGTGATACCTTTTCAGTTTATTAACCAGGTAGTGAGGGCCGTGACCGTTGAGAGTTTTGTGAACTAGACAGTTGATCTTGAATGTTATATGTTTTCTGATGGGGAGCCAGTGAAGAGCTTTCAAACTGGCTGCCGAGGAAGATCAGGGTGGTAGATTTAATACTAGTCTGGCAGCCGTGTTTTGAAGGACCTGGAGTTTTGTTAGGTGCTCTTCGTTGATGGAGGCCAGCCGGGCATTGCCATAATCCGGCCGGCTAATGATTAATCCTTGCACCAGAGGCATACGGGATGACAGTGGGACCCATTTAAAGATCTTACAAAGGCTGCGCATAAGTCCATAACAGACGCTGGCCACATGATTGACATGATCGGACATGGAGAGTTGATTGTCGATCAGCACTCCTAGGTTACGAACTACCGACTTAGGTGAGGGACATGTGCCTAGATTGGAAGGCCACCAATCACTCGACCACAGGGTTTGTGCTTTACCGAAAAGGATAATTTCGGTTTTACTGGCATTGAGTTGCAAATGATTATTTAGCATCCAGCAGTGTATGTCAGACATACATTGCCTGAACCGGAGTTTGGTGTCAGTGGGGTCAGGTCCAATTGTGATTAATACCCGAGTATCGTCAGCGTACGATTTTGTGTCAAAGCCGTGAGTTTTGATCACACTGGCTTAGGGTGCCACATACAGGTTGAAAAGTGTGGGGCTCAAAATTGAGCCCTGGGGGACACCCTTGTCTATAAGTTGGCTGCTAGAGGCGAATGTACCCATTAGAACTTTAGAGGTTCGATCTGTCAGGTAGCTCCTGAGCCAGTTCAATGCGGTGCCCCCAACACCCATCTCCCGCAGATGATTCAAAAGAGTGCTGTGGGAGATGGTGTTGAAGGCAGCCGATAGGTCGAGAAGGACCAGGATGGCAGATTGTCTGGCGTCGAGAGAGAGTCTAATATCTACTATTTCCAGCAGGGCGGTTTCGGTGCTATTGCGGTGAGCACAGCACAATAAAGAGCCTCTGCTGTGATGGTACTTTTATTTTCAGCTCGCCACCTGCTTGAGGGATATAAACAACAAGAGAGAGAAAATGGGCCATCTGCAACGTCCCTAATGTAATAATTTTAGAGAATGGAACATCCACAGAAATCTGACCACCATCAGAGCACGTGGACAGAAACTGTAATGTTCAAACTGAGGGCAATGCCAAACACGCGAAACAGGACACACCAGTCCAATGGTCTGGAAGTGCCATGACAACTAAATGTTTCTACACAGTGGCATCCATGATTGGCTGCCAAAGCGGCTCTCGGAGATAGATGGATGTTTTCTTGAAAAATGCAATTTATTCACTACTGTTAACAAACTTGTGCACATATTGCTGAAATCTTCATCTCCAACAGCAGAGACTTTCTATGGCATGCAGCCATGGATGTGAAGAACAAGTTACTTACCTTCGGTAACACCTTATCTGGTAGAGACTCTCTCTAGCTGCAGATTCCTTACCTTAGAATTATCCCCAGACGTCAGACTGGATCCGGAAATTTTTCGAGCAGTACCCCTGCGCGCAGGTAGGTGGCGTTGTTTAACTCCGCATGGCATTGTTGCACTGGAAGTGACGTGCGAGATGCCCATATAGGTGTCACTTCAGCATGCTGACATCAGTTTCTTTTTGCAACTTTCCACACCAGGAGTGTGGAGCCACGAAAAACACTGACCACTGGTGTGTAAAACTAGGGCCCTAAAAGGGGAAAGTCCTGTCCCTAGAAATCTGTTCGCAGAGAGGGGAGGATGGGTGGGTTGGCCAGGAATCTGCGGCTATATAGAGTCTCTATCAGATAAGGCGTTACCAATGGTAAATAACTTGTTCATCTGATAGAGACTTCTAGTCCCAGATTCCATACCTTAGAATAGATACCCAAGCAATACCTCCCTGGAGGTGGGTCTGCGAAACAATTTCATACAAAAAAGTCCTGCAGGACTGAACAGGCGAAGTGCCCTTCCTGATGGACCTGACAGTTCAGTCAGTAGTGCTTGGTGAACGTGTGCAGCAAAGCCCACGTTGTTGCATGGCAGATGTCCAGGACCGGAACTCCGTGTGCTAAAGCAGTGGTTGCACCCTTTGCTCTGGTGGAATGACCACGCAAACCTTCTGGGGGTTTCTTCTTGGCCAATGTGTAGCAGATTTTAATGCAAATCACGATCCATCGAAAGATGATCCGTTTCTGCACGGCCTTCCCTTTCTGGGCCCCGACGCACCCCGCAAGGAGTTGATTGTCCACCCGGAACGGTTTTGTGTGGTCAAGGTACAATGACAACGCTCTTTTTTGGTCTAGCCAGTGGAGTCTCTTCTCTTCCTTAGAGGGATGAGGTGGGGCGTAAAGGGTAGACAAAGTGATGGACTCGGCTATGTGGAATAAAGGATGCTCTAGTCCGGAGTACCAGTTTGTCAGGGAAAAATGAAATGTAGGGAGGCTGAGAGGGTAGTGCCTGTAACTAACTGACCCTCTGGGAAGATGAAATTGCCCCCAGAAAGGCCGTCTTGATGGTGAAGAGCCAAAGAGGACAAGAATGAAGTGGCTCAAAGGGACTACGCAACAAGAAAGTAAGAACCCGGTTAAGGTGCCATTGAGGAATAATAAAGGGAGCTGGTGGAAACATATGTTGCAGAACTTTAATGAACCTACTTACAATATGGGATTTGAAGGGGGAGGGTTGATCTGGCAGCTGGAGAAAAGCAGAAAGGACAGATCGATAGCCCTTCAAGTGTCCCAAAGAAGAGCCATGTTGGGCCAGGGATAACACAAACAGAAGAACCTGAGAAAGGGGAGCAGATAGAGGATCAACCTGTTTCTCAGCACACCATGCCCCAAGTTTATTCCAATGGACGGCGTATACCATTTTGGTGGAGGGACGCCGAGATGCCAAAATAACATTACAGACTTCAGGTGGAAGGTCGAAAGCTGTCAACTGCCACCACTCAATCTCCGCGCATGAAGGCGAGCGGTTAACAGGTTCAGGTGGAAAACCCACCCCTATTGTTGTGATAAAATATCCTCCCAAAGGGGAGCCTGATCGGAAGACCGATGGTCATGCTCAACAGCTCAGAATATTAAACTCTCTGAGTCCAGTCTGGAGCCACAAAGTTAACTTGGGCCCAGTCATTCCTGATCTTCTTGAGAACTCTGGGCAGGAGTGGTATGGGCGGAAAGGTGTACAGGAGGCCAGAGCTTCACTGGAGACAAAAAGCGCCTCCAAGCGAGAGCTGCCTTGGAACGTCCAATGAGCAAAACTGCTAACATTGCACCTTCTCGGCCGTGGTAAACAAATTGAACCAAGGTTCTCCCCATTGCTGAAAGAGACCTTTCACCACCTCGTGTTGGAGACACCACTCGTGATCCACTACGCATCTTCAGCTGAGCTTGTCCACCCAGGCGTTCAGAGAACCCGCCAGGTGTTGAACCACCAGGCAAATGCCCTGACGTTCCAGCCATATCCAGAGACGCAGGGCCTCTTGACAGAGGGTCCACAACCACACCGCACCCTCTTTGTTGCAGTACCACATGGCGTTGTCCGTGAACACCTGAACTAACCCTCCCTTGATGGAGGGTAGAAAAGATTTCAATGCCAGTCTGATTCCCCGAAGCTCCAACACGCTGATGTGGAGACTGGATTCCGCTGGAGACTTGAGTCCTCTGATCTCCACCTCTCCCAGATGGCCGCCTCATCCCAGGAGTGACGCATCTGTCACTACTGTCATATGTGGTTGGGGGAGGGAGAGGGGTCTGCTGCTGATCCAAAGGCGATTTGTTAACCATAACTGCCGATCTTTTGCAGTTCCCTTCGAGATCTGGACCATGTCAGAGAGATTCCCCTGATGCTGTGCCCACTGGAACTTCAGGTCCCACTGCAAAGCCTGCATATGCCAGCAGACATTTGTCACATGCAGGATGAAGGAGGCCATGAGGCCCAGCAGCCTCAGAGTCAGTCTCACGGAAACCCAGGATAGAGGCTGAAACATCGGTATCATGGCCTGAATATCCTGGACTTGCCGTTTAGGAGGATAAGCCTGAAACTGCACTGTGTCCAGAGCAGCTCAGATGAAAGGGAGCATCTGAGAAGGGGTCAGTTGGCACATTTATAGTGAACACCAGCGAGTGCAGGAGGTACGCTATAGTCTGGAGGTGAGAGGCAACCGCTTGGGGCGAGACCACCTTCAATAGCCAGTCGTCAAGATAGGGGAAGACTGGCAACCCTGATCTACGCAGATGAGCTGCAACCACCGCCATCACATTGGTGAACACTCGAAGGGGACTGGTAAGGCCAAAGGGGAACACGGTGAACTGATAATGCTCCTGACCTACCGTGAACCGCAGGTAACGTCTGTGGGCAGGCAGGACGGGAATGTGGAAATATGAGTCCTGCTAGTCCAATACTACCATGCAGTCTCCTGGGTTCAGGGCAGACAGGACTTGAGCAAGTGAGAGTAGTTTACATTTCTCCTTTTTCAGGGAGAAATTGACAGGGCGCAGGTCTAGGATACGGTGAAGTCCGCCGTCCTTCCTGGGCACCAGAAAATAGCGAGAATAGCAACAACGACCTACTTCTGCTGCCGGCACCCTCTCTATGGCTCCCTAAGCCAAGAGAGCCACCACTTCCTGGTGGAGTAAAGAACAATGGTCCTCCATCAGCCTGCCGCAAGTTGGTGGCACAGGTGGATGGGTGGTCATGAAGGGGGAAGGAGTACCCCCTTCGAATAACCTGGAGAACCCAGTGGTCAGATTATCACCCTCCAGTGGTGCAGGTGATGGCATATCCTGTCACACAATGGTTGCCCATGATGATCGGAAGGCGGACTAAAGAGGTTTGGAGACTGCGGCTGTCGGAGGAGTGGTGGACTGGCCCAAACTCTGGCTGCCTGACCCATAGGGTCTGGGGGTATGTGTCCTCGGCCACGCAGGGGCTCGGAAGTTTGCGTGCCGTGGTGGCTGGGTGGGTAGGGACGTAGTGGGAAACTCCTTTAGTGGCCACGAAAGGTGGGAAAGGTGGACTAGGGTTGGCGAGGGGCCATGGAAAGGCCCAAGGACCTAGCCGTGGCTCTGCTATCCTTGAAGTGCTCCAGCGCTAAGTCCGCCTTGTGTCCGAAGAGATGGGAGCCATCGAAGGGCATGTCCATAAGCGAAGCCGGGGCATCCCCTGAAAAGCCGGTGGTCCTCAGGCAGGCGTGTGCCGTAAGGCCACAGACGAAGAAATCGCTCTGCCTAGCGAATCGGCCGTGTCCAGACCACCTCAGATTGTGAACTTAGGTGCATCTCTCCCATCAGCCATAGCTTGGGAGAGTATGGACCAGGCCTCCTACGGGGCCATAGGCAGCACCTGCGCAACCGAGCCAAAGTGATTGGGAGTAACGGCCCAAAAGGTACGTGGTGTTCACGCACCGAAGTGCCAGGCTGATGGAAGAAAACATTTTCTTGCCCGAGGTGTCCAACCCTTTTGGAGGCCCTATCTGGTGGGGTGCTAGGGATTGTGCCAGGGTTTAGGCGGGAGATGGAGGCTTGGTTCACCAAGCTCTCTGGGGTAATGTGTTGGGTGAGGATATTGGGGTTTCCTGGGGGGAGGCGATGGCAGTAGGCAATTTTCCTGTTCACAGGAGCCCCTGTGTAGGGCTTGGACTAGGCCCCAAGCAGGGCATCCATGAGGGCTTTGTTAAATGGGAGAAGGGGTTCTGAGGGGGTGAATCCTGGCTGAAGCACCTCCATTGAGACGTTAGTCTTGACTGCCACCGAGGGCAGGTTAAGGTCCAGGACCTCAGCTGCCCTCCTCACCACCATAACAAATGAGGCTCCCTCCTCCGTAGCCACAGTAGGAGGAGAGACCATGCCAGTATCTGGAGAGGTGCTATGGCCCCTCCAAATCTTCCCCAAGTCCCAACCCATATGAATAGGACTGGGGCTATAGCCTGGAGGGAATGGCTCCTGTCGGCACCGGAATAAGGGTCAGATGATGCCCATCAGGCACCGTGTTGGAGTTGCGGATGAGAATGGGGCAGCGCCAGGAGAGTTGACAGCGGGTCAGAACCGGGGAAGGTTGAGGTGTCTTAACCTATGACGGTCCGGATTCATCTGTGGATCCACGAGACCCAACTGGCACGAAGGGCGAACCTGCCGGCAGAAGACTAGTAGGGCCCCCTTCCGAACCAACGGGGCCGGATGGCGCTCCAGCGGGGACGGGCCACCCAAATATGAGGTGCATGGCCTCATAAAATTCGCAAAGTTGGGCGAGTGGTCACTCCAGCTCCCAGAAACTCAGAGAAGGGTAGAGATGGTGCAGATGCATGCTCAAACATGGAGCAAAGCCTCGAGCGTTGACGTTCCCTCGTCTCGTCAGATGACTTCAACAGACGGGGCGAAGTCGAAGTCCTTTTCAAATTCTTTTTCTTCTTCTGGTGGGACTTACCGGAGTGGGACAACTTCGACAAAGATCAATGGCTCTGCGACCGATTCCGGGACCTTTCTCTCGACCGGGATCGAGACCAGCTTGAGGGATCTCTCTATCAAGGCCTTGGGGTGCATGGCGCGGCAAATGACGCAGGTCTTGGCATTGTGGTCACGCTCAAGACATCAGAGAACAACGAGGAGCGGGTCCGTCAACGACATTTGTCGGTGACAGGCACCGTAGGGCTTGAATCCAGCCTTCCTCGTAGACATCCCTGCCACACCAGGGAACAATGTCTCAAAAATCTAAGCCAAAAGTGTTGAAAAAAGGTTGGTCAAAAAGTGACTGGGGTTAGCTATTCTCCGGACCTGCAATGACTGGCGTGGAAAGAAAAGAGCTGACGTCAGCGTGCTAGGATGATGCCTATATAGGCACCGAGCACGTCACTTCTGGCGCGGACAATGCAACGCTGTGCCAAACTATGGCACCTGCCGGCACGCAGGGGTACTGCTCGAAAAAATATCCGGATCCAGTCTGATGCCCAGGGATAATTCTAAAGTAAGGAATCTGTGGCTAAAAGTCTTTATCAGATCTTCTTTTCCTTTGTGAGTACTGAAGCGAAAATAAGGTATAGCAAAGCCTACTGATTGGCAATAGCCAATGTAGAGCAAAGATTTGGCATAGTAAGGTCACATTTCGGGGGTCTGCACATACCTGTAGGGGTCATGCTGTGCTCACTCTTGAAATACATTGCTAGATCATTGCTACCTGTGTTATGTTGCACAATATGGCCGTGTGCAAGGGACTGCCTGTAGAGGAGGGCATCCACAACTCACCTCACCGGTAAGCACCACAAATGGTGAGGATTCTGGCAGTACACAACTGTTTTTTCTGCTGAGAAAGTAAAACCTGGACATATGATCAATAGCTGCAAGGTAACATTGTGCAATTTTGCTGAAAGCTTGAAAAAGCTTGAATGTGCACATCTTTTCGTTCAAATTGAATGATGTCTAAAAATTGCATTTAAAACTTATCACATGATGTATTTAACATTTTAAGTTACTAAAAGGATGGTGAAAAAATAAAGGCCAACTTTCTGTATTTCACACACAGTATTACAGGATTGATACTCTGAAGCCACGTGTTTATAATGTAACATTCAAATTCGTGTGCACATGGCACATAGGGAACATTTTGTGATGCACCAGGAACGATGCACACTAGCTGTAGAGCCACCAACTGGGCCATGTCTGGTTCAGTGGTATCTTGTACTGTCAGTGCTCACTTTTGATATGGCAGGAGTACCTGCTGAGATGTCCCTATCAGGAAATGGTGGTGGTGTTTGTGTTCGTCTGTTCACATTGGCAATCTTCTACATGGCAGAAGTAAAGCTGGTAAATGTTCTCCCCATATTTATGGTACCTATGGCAGGATGTGATATTCAGCGCAAAATTGTGTTCGTTGGGTTCTTCTAATGTTCTCTGAAAGAGGCCTTGAGTAAACATTTTTGAACGCTGCAATGCACATCACGAACATATCAAAAGCTCTCATCCTTATTTTATACTCAAGGGACGAAGACAGGCAACTGCACTGTGTGAATTAAAGAGGAAGGGATAGTGAAGACCATCAATGCTGAACCTGGGAATTAAGTTCTTAACACAATTATAGCCAGGGGAATCCTCCAAATAGTCACGTCACTGGTGCACTCCTATAACCATTAAATTAGGGTGGATTCTTCATGTCATGGACAAGATACAGGAACTAGACCTCATTTAAATGCCCTGGCTTCTGTGAAGGGCGAAGGGCAACAGGATTACTTGGTTTAGGCATATCTCTTTGAGCTGTTGCAGTGGATGAATGTTGGGCTCATTTTAAATGACTGGCTGTATCTTCTCTCTATCCAGTTACTGGCCAGTGCCAAGCTCAGGAATGTGATACTGAACAATTGGGAGATGCAGAAGGCTACTAGACATGATTGCATTCCCATGTCTGAGTTTGCAGAAGCGATATAACAATCTGGATGTTTAAGAATGCGAAACTTCCAAGGCTGTAGGCCAACACGGATCACATTTGTATAGTGCTAACCACAACTGTTATGGCATTGTAGCACTACCTCTTCTTGCACTATTTTTGGGAATCCATATTGCCTTAAAGAAGAAAAAAAATGTAATATATTTTTTTTTTATGAAAAAGAATTCTCAGCTTAAAAAAGTCATACAAGTAAATATAAAATACTAAAACCATAAGCTGCACACAAAAATGTTATGATTTAAAGTGGCCAATATAAAAATGCAATTATTAAATTGCCATATATATTCATCTTAAGAATTCCTAGGAGGGAAGTATCTAAAACTGCGGTCTAAACATGCTAATCGTTGTCGAGAAATATATCATCACAATTTACAGAAAATCAATTTTCCTAAGACTGCAGGCTCAAGCAATACATGTTGCTACTGTCAAAAATATGTGGCAGATCCGTTCAATAGTAGAAGGTCACTGCCTCATTACAGTGCCTTAATTTTGAAACAAGGAATGGAGGATCTGTTTCCTTAAAGAACGCGCTTTAGTGCAAAGTAGCATGAAATGTTTCAAAGTTTCTCGTCCCCCTAAGTTGCATGTACAGAAATCGGCGCGGTCCTTATTTCCACTCCATTTCTTAGAGTATGCTACAACAGGTGAAGTGCCTAGTCTAAACATGATGTAGATTTTTCTTTTGGCCTCTGTTGTGTTAGGTCTAGGTGGGAACTCAACATCTTTTGAAATATGGACAAAGCGCTTTGAGCCTGAGAAGTGCCTGGGCAAAGAGTAGAGATGCCACATTAGAACAACCATATAAAAGACGGGGCCTGAGGCTGAGAAATCGAGACCAGTGTTACTAGGAAACACAGCTTCAGTTGACTATGTAGTGATAAATGACAAAAGAAACGCCTGAAAGCTCATGTTACCCGACAGTGACGCCTGTCGGCGTGAATCCAGAAGTACGCTGGGAAACATAACCCAAATGTTGGCAACATTCTGATAAACCTTGCTCCGGGAATATAAGAATTCAAATATTGGATCTCTACATAAGCACAGACTCACACTCCAAATCTTCCACTTGTGAGCACACGGCCAGGGAGAGAGAAATTAATCCATAATTATGACCCTGAGAAATGTGTGACTGAACTGACCATCTGTTTCACAATCAAAATATTAAAAGTTAAGATCTTTCTTTGGGTTTGCAGAGGAATTTGGTGTGCCAAAATTGCAGTTCCTGGTTCTGCACCAGTTAACCAAAAGAAATGACTGAATCACAGATTCATGATCGATAATGGCGATGGAGGTAAACACCTTTCTATATGGTACAGTGGGTACCAAAGTGATGGAATTGAGTAAATTCAGGGGGAAATGTGTGTTTGTCTAGGATATAAGAAGTGACTGACGAGATGTATATACACAAAACAATTACCCAGGAATGCCTTGTTCAACGCTTGTGTCTGTGTGGCATCACACACAATCATGATTGGCTACCTTGAAATCTACTTCATATAGCAAAGTGAAGACGCAGATTCTGTAGAATTAAATCTAAATGTACAGCTCCCATTATAAAGTGCACCTTAACCAATGGATTACTGCTATCCCACCTGGCAAGTTACAACCATCATCTATCTGCCTGTTACCTGAGTCACAGTCCAGATTACTAACTGCTTACCATCACGGTACATCATAGTTTGGTTCCATATGCCAACAGAGTAGGTCTGCTAGTTTTGAGTAAAATAATGATAATGTATTGCTTTCTTTCACAACCCCATATCTACCATGCATTTGGCTCATCCTACATTTTAAACATGCTTTTATGGTCTGGTTTGACTGTGCAGCTGTTGCCAGACAATTATGTGAGAATCACTAGAGAGGGGATCTGGTTCCGCCCACATGCTGATAGCCAGGAGAACATGTTTTGATTGGACAGAAGTTGTGTGCTTCCACAAAAAAGTGCTGTGATCATTTTGTTTATGTATCTAGCTGCCTAAGCTTGAACTTTCAGGAGCACACAGGACATTGTAATGCAATTAAAGTGTCTTAGATAACGAAGTAATTTATTACGTTTGTCTTTCTCTGGCACCAGCACAGGTGGAAGGATGGCAGCCATGAGACATTGCAGTCCCAGCACCCTCCCCTTCCATTATTAACTTTGGACTTTAGAGTCAAGATTTGGTTTTGAGAACAGTATGAGATTCCCAGGGCTACACTAACCTATTTGGATTTTTAGGTCTGGCTTGACAGTGCAACTGTCATCTCAAGTTAAGTAATCAACAAAAAAGATCTCAAAATATTACAGAGAGAGGGGCTTACGTTCCATCCATATGATTTGATTCAGTCAAATTTGTGTGCTGTCATTAAAAAAAAATCTGCTTGTATTGTACATTTTGGCTTGTGATAACGCTTATACCCAATACAGGACTGAGTTGGATATAGAGGCAAGTCACTGATCATGGCTACAGGCCTGATCTGTTAATGAAATGTTATGATAAAGGCACAAGGCCGCACATATTTGTTGTGAAAATCATAAGTTAAAATCAATAGGCATTTAAGTATTGATTGTTATTACTCTATATTAAAGCCTACCAATAGGTATTTTGTTACATGGATTCTCACAGATTACCGTAGTTGGCAATGGTTTTGGTGTTGATTACCCAGTGTGACAAATTATTTATCCTCATGGGAGAGATATTATTTTGCTTAGCCAACTGTAATTTTGTATTCCTTTCTAATTTTATGACTGTGTGTCCGATGCTTCCCTTATTAAAAAGCTTACACTCAAAACTGTAGGCCTGAGTTGGTTGAAAAGTATATATTTATTAACTCATTTGCTTACATAGAATAATTAAAGTCCCATTTCAGAATAACAGTCTGGATAGTCCACTGGATGGTGGGGTTGCCCAAGTCATAAATAAAAACCTCTGCGAATACAATATGGAGGCCTCTGACTTTGATATGTGGCGGCGGGCTGATTGCACGGAGAGAGCTGCAGTAAACACTGATGCCTTCTTAATGTGAACTGAAGAGTCTTTTTATGAGATAATGTTCATCACGTGGACCATAAAAGGGCTCATCTATGAATGGATTGAGGTTTGTAGCATCATCTTCCCAATCCACAAGGGTCATTAAAGCCGAACGACCCTTCGAGAAGAGGGAAAATGGCACCAGTGGAAGCTCCTTGCTGCGGATGCACTCCCAGCGGCATCAATCATAATTCTGTAAGAGCAGTGCTGCGCAACAGCATAAACACTCCACAGGGGCAGGGGTTTGGGGGAGGGGGAGTTAACAGCAGAGAGATCTGCAGTAAGAACAGAGCAACAAAGGCGTAGCTCACAGTCACACTGGGACAGCAAACTGGCTGGGGCACCAAAATAGAAATGGACCGCATTGATGAATCAGATAGCTAAATGCGTGGCCCACATTAGAAAATCAGGTCAGGTTTGAACGTGTAAAGACAAGCTCTTTATGTGTTTTGCAAAGTTATAGGTAAATGCATGCATTTGTGCTTGCTGCAGGAAATGTTTTTGATATTATCAGAGAAATCAACAGTAAAAACCGGTCCAGCAGACCATAAAACAAGCACACAAACAGTCAAAAGACTGGGCCCCACACTGACCTGTCAGATGAGCCATTCGGACACTGCATGATTGCCCTACATGCCAGTCTGACCGTGGCGTGCCTATGTGGTCATGGGCCTTAGTGCAAGCAAAGTAACTGGGCCCCCTCACTAGTGTGACATCTCAGTCTGTCAGCTGCGCGATACTTCTCAACCTCTTTCAAAAGAGTCCACATCTGCCATGTCAAAGCTCACTACCATTCTCATACACACACTATTTTATTTCCACTTCCTGCACTGCATTTCTGCAAGTCAGAGCTGTAACCCTAAAAAGTATTACCAAAGCTCACAGGCTTGGCCCGTGTAAAGGGCATGCACTCAAAGACATAGCAAGCAGGGAACCCACATTCACACTATTACCCTTACATAAGCACATCTCTCATGACGCACTCACACAGTCCTATGCCTCTCTCTGCACTCGTACAGGCACAACTTTCAACCTGTAGACCATTTACCCTGCACTCACAAAAGACAATGTTAATCCTGCATTAACACAGGCACACCCCTAACAATACACTCACAAAACATGGTGGCAATCCTGCACTCACACAAGCATATTGCTTGCACACAGGTATACTACTCACTAGTAAGGAGCAGAGTTTGGACAGCTAGTGGCAGATAAAGCACAGGTTATATATCTGGTCCATTGGTTGATTAGTGCAATTTAACCCCTTCGGTGCTCATGAGTCACGGTGGGCGTGTGCGCACGACGGCCGGGGGCCGTCCAAACCACGCCCAAGAATGGAATGTCCAGCACCGCGGCGGAATTTGCGCCGCAGCCAAGGTGTTAAAGCTCTTGAAGTAAGCTACACTGACGCCTGAATGTTTACTGAGCTTATCTAAACTCCCCTAAGCTACACTTGGACCAGCACTGTAGACTATGTGAATCTGATCTTTGTGGACTTTTGCAGGATAAGTCTTGGCATCAAAAAAAGTCCCACTTGCCTTTTAGAAAACAAGGTGGCGGGTTTCTTTGCAGTGCACACATATGCTAAAATAAATACAAGAAAGAAATAGTGAAAAGCAAAAGAAAAAAGTTAACTAAATATGGAGGGCATGTGCTTCAATGAAAAAATCAAACAGTTAAGCTTCATACTGGTCTACAATCTTGGAATAGCAAAAAAAGATGGAGTATGCAGAATACGGTTTCAAGATGGTGGCATTGTTTTGAAGCTCGCAGCAGTGATGCCTGGTGCTCTGCATAAGAAAGTTGTGGTCCAGTGGCAATCGCAGCGGAGCTGCTGGTACTCTCATTACTCAATTAGCACTAGCCTCCTGGGGGATGAACTAAAGGAAATATCTCCTGAGGTCGTACTACTCTGGATGCAGAGTAACACAGATTAAGTGCTCAAAATACTGTTACACAGACTACCGGACATCCTAAAGACCAGCAGTTGTCTACTAGGCAGAGCCAAACAATGGCAACAAAGCCAATGGCTGAAGAAGGCTGATCCTCTGCTCAATTCTATGCATGCTGTTCTGAAAAGCTGAACTAATATGTGCATGACACACTGTCTGATGAATAACTGAAGTGGCCCATTTTCTCTAAGCATGATTATGTGTCATTTTTGAGAACACATGAGGCTGGTGAACAAGCTAAAACAGTCTTTTGGTCTGACCTGAAACACACAGAAATAGATAGAACCCAGGGAGCAGCAGCACAGCAGGTCCTTGGCTCACATGCATAAGACATACATACAGCACTGGTCAAGGGCATCACAATCTTCCCTGAAAGACATGGAACAAGAGTAGCACAGCAGGACCACTGCAAGTTTTGTTCAAAGACGTGGAACAAGCATGGAACTACAGTCCCATCCAGTGCAAACGTTTTTCAAAGATATGGGACAAGTGTGGTACTCTGGGCCAGTGCAAGCTTACTTCAAAGACATGGGACAAGTGTGGTACTGCAGGGCTAGCCAGCGCAAGCTTCCTTCAAATAAATGGAACAAGTGTGGCATTGGGCAACACCATTTAACCCTCCCTTACATACAATGAATAAGCAGCATTTACATTTTGGTACAAGTGGAAGAAACAGCCCTGGGATGTAGGAGTGCAAGCTTGACTCACACACAAAGCAGGATTCCCACACATAACTGGTACAGCACCGGACAGGAGTACACACCTCTCTCACCCCCATAGAACACATACTGATCTGGTCAAAAACAATGTAAGCTTCCCTTGCATGCACAGAACATGGACACTATCTGCAGTTGCAGTCAAAGCCTGGGTGTAGCCACACACACAATCAGCAGCATTCAGCAGCAGTATTAGTTCCCATTACACGCGGCACAGGTAGAAGATGGTAATCAGCAGTGCAAGCTAAGATATCCTCACATACAAAACAGGTATCACACTTGCAGCAGCATATACGTTTATTTCATGCACAGAATAGCCAGAGCAAAGTATAGAGGTAGTTGAACCACTGAAATCTTGAGCCAGACACTAAGCTCTGGTTCAGCTCAAGGTCCCATTGAGCCCAAAATGAGCTAAGCTTTCTAGTGGCTTCTCCCTGCTACCCACGCTCTAACCTCATACACCAAGAAAGAAAGACAAGCAGTACATTTTAATGTCAAACAGAAGCGAAAAAGGGATACCAATTTAGTGACTAAATTATATATTTGTCAAACCAGAAAACCTGAGATCAATCCTTGCTTGGCCACTTGATCAAACTGTGTGATCCTAGGCAAATATTTTATTTTATTGTGCGTCCTATATATTTCATTATTGCACATGAGAAAACTTTGAAATATGTGAAGATGTATACTGTACAAAAATCTATCTTGTGTTTGACCTGGACTATAATATTGTTATGTGTAAAATAAGAATATAGCTCACATATAGGGTGCACATGACAACTGACGTGCCTCTTAGTTCACTAATGGTACTGCCGGCAGTGGGGGATGTGAGGGCATGAATGTGTCCAAGTTCATATTTAAAAACACTTTAATAAACCCCTCTCAATGCAGTGGTATTCTCTGATGGTCCAAGGTGAAACATTTGTCAAAGAAATATACTTTTTTTTTAATTTGGAAGACACTATCATAATTTTTAAAATATTTGTTACACATTTACTGGCCAGATGCTCCCATGGCTCAGATCATCAGCCAAGACAGACAAGTTAATTTGTTGGCTCGCCCTCCTCTCCTGCAGTACTGTGTGCAACAGTTCTTCGACTGAATCTCCATGCCCAGATGGTTCAGCAGCCCCCCCACTCCCTCAGCGCTTTGAGACCCTCAAAAGTGAGTAGCCGTGTTTTACAAACCCTGATTGATTGACTGACTGTTACTCGATACCAGTGGCGGCTGGTCCATAGGGGCGCCAGGGCAGCGCCCCACTAGACAATCAACAGGAAAAACTGCTCACTAATCGGGCAGCAAGAAATGTAAGCAGACGAATTGACAGCTTTGACGATTCGTCTGTTTACATTTCCGGCCTGTGCTGGCAGCTGCTTCACAGCCTCAAGTGCGCATGACAGTCAACAACAAACGCACATCGCACGCAGGCGAGAGCAGCAGGCTCTCGCCTGCGTGCGAGAGCCTGCTGCGCATCTGCGAGAAGAGCGCTTTTTCTTTCAGCTCCCCACTCCATTGACATTACATTAGGTATGCTGCGCATGCCTAGTGTAGTGCAGGAGTGTGAAGATAGGATCCTGCTCGGGCGGTGACGTACAGTCGCCCTATGCCCTGTAAAATGCCAGGATACAGCCGAGTAGCCGCCCCCAGTCTTCTGATTTGCCACTTAAGCAAAAGAGCGGGGAGAAGTTAGTTCCACGTCTGTGGGAGGAGACGTGATGCGACGCGGGACCGACGGAGGAGATGCCTGCTAAAGTGGTAAGTTTGTTTTTATTTTATATTAAACGCCTCCCCCCCACCCCCCTCGTACCCCCGAGTCATGCCGGCCGGGACTGCTTCATGCTGGGCGTCGAGTTTGATGAGGATCTGGGTGCTATCGACGGGCGCAAGTGCAAGGTGAGTGCGACCAAAGCGCCTCTGGCTACTCAACCTTTTCTAGCAGCTAGGATATCAGTTGGGTGTTTGTGTTTTAGGGGGCTGGGGCCAATTGAACATCGGAAGAACCTAAAGTGAGGGCTCGGAGAGACCCCACTCACTTCTAGACGCTAGAATGCAAACTAACCACTACTGACCACTGTTTATGAATGCCAGGGTTCGGAATAAGCCACGTCTCGGCGCTAATGAGATTGACTTGGAACAGCGTTCACTCTAGCACTGATATAGCAAGGTGCCAGGAGCCACAAAACAGGCAAAGAACACCCCCCCCACCCCCATCCCTACAGTTGGGTAGAACGGGGACGCCTTTAAAAGGGTCCACAGCGGCGCTGACACCACTGGAAATCGCTACACCTGCTGTAGGATGCGCACCTTCTCGGCACCGTTGGCCTTCACTGAGGTTTGTAGAGCACAGCCTTAGGGTAGTGACCAGTGTACAGAAATGCTGGCATGAGTGTGCGTCCTAAATTAGTGCACTGTGCAAAAAAAAATCATTCAGAGTGAGACAATTTATAAACCCAACAGCGGGCAGTGTGAACACCTTCTAGGCGCTTCCAGCCTGAGGTAGAAGTTTCAGTTTTTAGTGAATAGCGCATATTACTAAGAAGACCACTTAATGCTGTAAATCTGTGCTTTCTAGCACTTCGAAAACACGCACAATAGGAATAACCTGTGCGCTGCTCGGATAATTTACTGTTTCTCACTACGGAAACGAGGTACCAAATAAATAAATCAGTCCTCTTGCTTTAGCATTTCTCACCTCCCCTCCTTTGCACAGATACACCATTCCCTAAGGTAAGTTTCAAAGTCGAGGGACATACCGATATCGTTGCACTGGTGCTGGCCTCTCCTCTCTCTCGTGCTTATACTGTCCCTCTCTCTCGTGCTTACACTGTCCCTCTCTCTCGTGCTTATAACCTCTCCTCTCTCTCGTGCTTACACTCTCTCCTCTCTCTCGTGCTTACACTCTCTCCTCTGTCATGCTTATACTCTCTCCTCTCTCTCGGGCTTACACTCTCTCCTCTCTTTTGTGCTTACACTCTCTCCTCTCTTTTGTGCTTACGCTCTCTCCTCTCTCTCATACTTAAACTCTCTCCTCTCTTTTGTGCTTACACTGTATCCTCTCTCTCGTGGTTACACTCTTTACTCCTTACACTCTCTCCTCTCTGTCGTGCTTACACTCTCTCCTCTCTCCCGTGCTTACTCTCTCCTCTCTCTCGTGATTCAACCCTCTCCTCTCTCTCATGCTTACACTCTCTCCTCTCTCTCGTGCTTCCACCCTCTCCTCTCTCTTGTGCTTCCACGCTCACCTCTCTCGTGCTTTCACTCGCCCTCTCTCTCGTGCTTTTACTCTCTCTCTCTCTCGTGCTTTTACTCTCTCTCGTGCTTACACTCTCCCTCTCTCTCGTGCTTTTGAACATAGCACCACACACTAGCGCTTTGCCATCCTAGGCACATCCCCATGTACACTGCATCTCACAAGAGAGTGACAGTCAGCTATCACCACGAGCGTCAGATCAACATCCTGTGATTTCATTCCGGCCAAATGTCTTAATCTCTCCGTGCCTACGAACAGGAATGTGACCTTGGTCTGTAATGTCATCTGGTGCTGATGTAAAGCACTTCAATGCCATTGGGCAGAGTTTGCGCTATAATAAAACTGCAAAAAAATAAAAAATCATCCCAATGTCTGCTGTCTCTTTGAACACCTTCCGACTTCTGTCACGCAATCTTTTAGTTGCTCAATGAATGAGTCCGCAAGAGAATGGGGGTGCACGCCATGGCACTGCTTCTACCATTATTTTAATCACTACTGGGATGTTACTGGCACCAAACTTTTCACAATTGCCCATCCTCACTTTGCATTGTGTGCTGACCCTGCATGTGCACCTTGCCGTTTCACAAGCCATTGTGGATGGCCCGTGAAGGGCGGACATGTGGTTACCTTAGGAGAGGACAACAGCAATAATAGAGTGCCATAATCTTCTTTATAGAAGGAGTTGAAGAAAGAGCGCAACCTTTAGCAAGATGAGCTTCTCAGATTTTCAGACACTTCTATTAATCGTGCAAAAGAAGGACGTGATGTTAGTATGCTGGCGTTTTGGAATGAAGACGGGGGAATGCGGTTTGGAGGAGGGAGGGGCCAGTTAACCTGCAGAAGAGACGGAGTTGAATCGTGCGAGGCTCCTGAAAGTGAACTGGGGTTATTCACTGGCGCATGCAGGTCCTGCTCTGGGAGGCGAGGTGGAATGAAGAGAATCTCAAGCAGCTGAAAGTGTTCCAACCCCTGCCTCGGCGGTATAATCATAAATCCCAGTGACAGAGTGAGAAAATTCCTCTCATTAGGACACGCTGATAGAGCAGGTTGAGTTGGCGACACTGTTGCTGCACACACGGGTGACATTGTGCAAAGGGCGGCACACCTTTTCCTGAGAATTGTAAGAACAAAAGGGCATATTGCTGTGTACTTGGCCCGACAGAGATGACATGCTCAGGTGTACTGCGAGCGTCACATCCGCCCTCACCTCCTGCTTCGGGAAGTTGTGATCTTGGGCAATACACTTTGAGGAGACGTGGCTGCCTCGTGGCTCGAGTATGTGGCGCACACCTCCTGCTTTCAAACCAGTACCGGCGGCAGCCGTACAAACCTTCTCCTAGACTCAGCGTGGCATAGGAAGTTTGTCATGGGCCCCAGTTCAAGCAGGGGATTCTCTGTTCAAGTCTGTGTCACGAGGGGCAAATAACATTGTCATAGGAGGCCATCAGGGTAGGTCAGTGGGCTGCTTGCAAGTTGGAGCTAAGTGGCTGCGACTGACACAGTCGGGTCCAGCCTGCTCTTTCCCAGCACTGTACAGCACTGCACAGTCAATGAATGTATTTATTGTATAGTTAAAACCATTACAAGTGTATCAGTGTTCAAAGGTTAATATGGGCAAATGATAACATCAGCATACGCAAAGATTGTCCTCTGTAGCTCATAAAAATTGGCAATTTCTTAAATGATAAATAATTCAATCTTATTGCTTTATTAACCTTCCTGCTTACTCAAATTTGCTTGAAAATGCACCATTTGCCCACTCTTTTTTTCAAAATTTTCACGGGTATCCCCCTTAGGTTGTTCGGGCTCGCTCGCTACGCTCGCTTGCTGCAGTGCAATACGACAATAATTTTACGGCTCACCACTTTCAAATGTCACCAGCCGCCACTGCTCGATACTGTGTTTAACAGTGTATAACAGTTACTAAATAATATGTATAACAGTTACAGTAGTTCCCCTCCCTCAGTATCTCGCTGTTGGGAGCAACATTTTGTTTTTTAAGATTCTAGCCGGTTTTCATGGGTCTCAGAAGGATAACTATTCAGGGGCGGCTCCTCCGCTATGGTGGAGGAGCGTCACCCCACTGCTTTTAAGCAGTGGGAAGCAGAAACATAAAATGATAATAACTTTGGCGTTATCATTTTAGGCTGCTTCCTGCTGCTTTGCGGGCGGGTGAGTGGGCGGGGCTGCTCTGCTCTTGGAGCAGGGCAGGGGAGAAGTGGTTTGCCCACTCCTAAGTGCGCAATGAGTGTTTGGTCAGCCGTCTCGGGCCGCCCAAACCAGTCATGCGGACTTTTCCCTTCTCCATGTAGGCTGCATTACAGCCTGCATGGAGAACATGCCCAACCCTACAGCCCCTGTCACTGCGCTCAGACCAATCACAACTCTGGATTGCAGAGTTGTGATTGGCTTAGGGGAGGGAACCTGGCTGCCTGATTTCCTGTTCCTGTCAGAGATGGAGGCAGAAGAGCAGGAGCAAAGAAGACAGGAGACCTGGCCTCAAGGTAAGTTTAAAAAAAAAAATGTTATTCCGATCCCTAACCCTCCCAACCCTTGTGCAACACCCCCCACTCCCCGCACCCGTCCCACCACCCGCGAGCCATGCCGGCCGCCACTGTAACTGTTCTTATTTCTGGTTTTAATGAGGAAGAATTGACCACTAGTGAGACCACATTTTTAAGTTACCTGTGCATTTTCTTTTGAATAAAATGAAACAACATGCACATCATACTTTTTTAAGGTTCCAAGAAGGTTCCAGCACTCTTACCTAAGTAAGTCTATGTTCTTTTACTAACTGCCAGTGTCTGCCCTCCACCTGTCAGGCTGAACACAGTGATTAATGTGACTGTCTTGTCTTGAGAAGCCACCCAGCAGCATGGGCATAACTTCTTCTTTGACCTCTGCTGGCGTCAGGCAGCTAGGGCTGAATGGAGCACTCTACATTTACAAAAGTGAGCATGCGCACTGCTCGGCCATACAGTGTGCACCCAATGAAGCCTTCGCAGTACCCCCAAAGGTGCTTCAGTAGATTCTGCTGCTCAGAGTCTGACTCCTGCAACTGAGGGAATTGGAAGGAGCTACAGCAAGCTCCCAGTGCTATAAGAGCTTCTGTTGCCCAAGTAGGCAGTATTGCTGGAACAATTTTCAGACTAGTGGTGTTGCCATCATTGTCACATCACTGCACTCAAAAGGTTTCTGAGATAACCAAGCATCAGAC
Source organism: Calotriton arnoldi (assembly GCA_963921515.1). Taxonomy (NCBI): domain Eukaryota; kingdom Metazoa; phylum Chordata; class Amphibia; order Caudata; family Salamandridae; genus Calotriton; species Calotriton arnoldi. The sequence goes on along the minus strand of CAWUFW010001155.1, from coordinate 1,542,894 downwards.
AAAGAACAAGTTTCACAAATCAGCCACGCCCATTTGCAGGAAATTGGTGAGGGTGTTGTACGTAGCTGGTGTTGCATTTTGGAGCACACTGTCATAAATATACTACAAAACATACTAATATATATTACCACTAAATTTGCACAGATATACAATTTTACTGATAAAACTATATAGCTCACAAATGATAATGTGTGGAAATTGGTTTTCAGTGATCATTTGTCATTTGCGCATCACTAAGTAAAGAGTCTTGATTTATTTTGATCCTATTAATATCTTTGTTTCCATCACTTTAGAATCAGAAAACAGCACAGCCTTTCCTTTCAGACCAACAAGACAGTTCACTTTACAAAATGCTCACACTTTGCAGTAAGGAAAGAAAAGTAAATGCAAGTCTCCATATTAAAGGAATACGCTGCAATTTATCAGAAAACTAGACTGACATTTGACCTCTGTCTTTCAACATACAGCAAATGTGATGAGATAAAAACAAATATTAAAGTTATCTTTAATGCTCCTTCATCTATGGAACTCCAGCATGGCTATTTACAGGCCCTCTCAGGGTTCAAAGGGCTGTTGTAGTTGGGCCACCTTCCACCTTTGGGCCCAGGTGAATGCACCCCTGGTAGCTACGCCCCTGCAGACAAAAACAGTGAGTAGGGCCTCATACTGCTGAAAGACTAACAAAATTGTGTCTTTAGAGCATGTCAAAGGGCAGAATTAATCAAGTAACGAACACAGTCTCCTATTTGTGACAGAATATATCTTCAAGCAAGGGGCGAGTAAGGGGAGGGACCAAGATGCTTTTCATGGGGTGCTGGGATTTTTTTTTAGTCCCGCAACAGGAATGGGAGGACGTTCTACATGACGTGATGGGGCAGCTAGAACTCTTTGAGTTAACAGCAGGGCACAAGTCATAAAGAAACTAGTGGGAAAGCTAATTAGCACATGCAAGGATTTCACATGCAGAACTGCGGAACAGACGCTGCATCCATGAGATCCCTCATGTGAAAGGGAACAGCATATTATACTGCGAAAGCTGAGATACATTCTATATAATATAGAAATGTATCTGTATTGTAAAAATATGTATACAATCAGGGTTGGACTGGTTTATAGGGAAAGCTGGCAATATCAGATGGGCTGGCCTGATGGTTCAGTAAGTGGGCCTGTTTTAAGGTCTGGTGGGACGGTTTCTACTGTTGATTTCCCTGAGATTGTCACAAACATTGCCTGTAGCAAACACAAACGCATGCAGTCTCCCATATCTTCCAAAACACCTATACGACGTGTCTTTACAAGTTCGATTAGCAAATGTGGGCCATTTTTTAGCTATTTGATTTGCTAATAGGGACCACTTCTATATTGGTGCCTTGTCCTATTTTCTCTCCTAGTCAGACCCTCTATACATAGTACATATTTGTATCAAAATAAAAAAAAACATGTACACCAACTTATCTAATGCAAAGCTGTACGTTTTTCAGACACTGGATGAGTATATTTAAAGCATGCATAAACAGTCCATTTATAAACATTTAATCAATTACACAGTATGAAATAATGACCAAATGTATTACAAATTAATTTAAAAAATGCAAAAACTTTAATGAGTATAGACACTGATTAATAGGTTTCTTGCTTTAAAGTCTGAGGGATCATGTAAATGTGCCCTTTTTCTGTCACACTTAATACCAGCTCTTAGCCCAAGAATGTCCTGAGAGATTCATGCCAGATTTTCAGTATAGACACTGGCCAGATATTTTTTTAACTTCACTGTTTGTAAATGGATGCTATGTGGGCATCATGAAAATCTGTAATGCCTCAGATACTTATGGACCAAAACTGCACACTTCTAAGTTACCTCATGTCAAACCGCTCCCTCTTTTGCAAGCAAGATAAGGGAAATGAGATACACATTGATGATGCGATTTGGTCAGGGTCACACAATGTGCTTTGCAGAGAAACCAAGATTGAAATGTTGGTCTACACAGTCAACAGTTTAGCAGGTCAGCCATCTATCCCCTTAACTGTGATGGCAATATGTTTCTCAGTGCTTTCAAGTACATTTAGAAATAACGAAGCTGGCATCAGAGATGATATATGAAGTTAAAGCCAATTTGTGATTCATTTAAAATGTGATTTGGTGCACGAGGGTTTTGTAACCTGTCCACAAAGAGCTTTTTCCTGTGGGAGTCCCCTGGCAGGTCAGAAATGCCACTGATTGAAGGGAGATGAGCCAAATAAAGAACTTGAAAATGTCTCTGTGATAAGGGATGTGCACAAATCCTCACCTGCCGGAGTCCTGGTCCATTAGACAGTCTTACATTTTGAGACTGAGCAAGATGAGTGAGAGCATGTGCATTTTGCATAGACACATTGGTATTTGTGTAAGGGTAAATTCTGTTTTTGATTTTACTCATACACAGAAAGTACATTTTCACTGTGAGTGTGCGTGCGCAGATGAGGGAAATGCTTTAAAAATCAGATCTATTTAACAGAATGGTTATGTTGTATTCCTTTAAACCACACAAAAAAGCAAAAAAAGAGGCTGATAGAAATGCTTTACTCAATCTTAATCACTCATTTTTTTTCTTGTTTCTTGCTTGGCTTTGCAGTTGCAACGAAAGAGCAACTGCATTTGATATCATTCAAGGCACCACTCTAAAATAAGCAGTCTATGGTGAACTCCTAAAAAAGGTTCCCTATGAACAGAACGGTTCTCTCTTAATTTGAAGGGATGCCTTTCAACACGCATGAGCAACAAAGAGAAAGTAAGGGCTTGCACTATTGAAAATCTCCCAACACTAATAATTATAATAATAACAACAATACTGATAGAAATTTTGACTCTCAATAGGATGCACATCTTCCTTATGGGTGTTAATTACCAAATTTATTGACCATATCCCTTTTGGTGTGACCGTTGGCCGCACTCCCTCCCCAGTGCGAGTGGCGGCCACTGGCCGACACTGGGGAGTGTTAGAAAGGGTCCTCTGGTGTTTTGCACAAGAGGGTTTACCATTTTTCTGCAACTTCGGCTGCTCAGGAAGAGCTTCCCAAGCAGCCTTAGTGTTTTTATTTAAATTTGTAATGACAATCAGCGTGCAGGGCACACTGATGTCATTACTACTGAAAGTGAAAGTAAAACGAGCCAATGGGTTTGTTTAACTTTCACTGAATCAGTGCTTGGGGGCATATCTCAGCCCCCTGAGCACTGATTTTCTCAGGTTTGCTCAGGAGAGGTATCGTTGAAAAGGGGAGAATCTTCCCTTTCCAATGGTACATCTACCCAGTGGTTCCCGCAGGAGTGTGATTCTTAAGCAGGGATCCACCCACTAGACACCAGGGAATTGGGGGAGCGGACCCTTAGGCAAGGGTTGTGCTCCCCCAATGCCCTTAAAATGATCAGTTCTTTCTCCCCCCCCTGGGGGGTAGTGGGGGGCAATTACCTCTGATCTGCTCCCCCAGGGGAGGGGGGTAGATAGTCCACTAGACACAAGGGACTTCTTTTTTTAAAATACAAAATATATAGGGGTGGCGGTTGCCCACCAGGGCCTGGCCATGTCCCATCCCTAATACATATGAAAACAGTCTTTCTGCCTTCCCACAAATTGGCACAAAAGCACAATTGAGTCTGGAGATTCAGCACAACCTGTTTCGGCTTCCATTGCCTGATGCTTCTTTCTCCTCCTTCCACCCTATTCTCTGTGCTGTGGAATCTAATTAAAGGTTGAAAATGGTAGATAGCCTGGATACAGGAGCAGGATAAATTTACTCCCTGGTGACTCTGTTACGCCAAATGACATTAAAGATATCCTCCTGTCAACCTCTCGGCCTAAACATAACACTGATTGGCTCCTTCTTGTAGGTGAAGGAAACTGCAGAGATGAATGTGAGACACATGCCCTTGAGCACGGTACCAGGTGAGCGTGGCTTCGTTCAATATCCGTAGAACAGCTTTTGGGGAAGAACCTGGTTGTGCCGCTAGGCGGAGGAATACCCGCTGGTGATAATGTAATGAAGTTATCATGAAAGAAATATTATCGTTTAGAAACTGAACTCAAAAAAGGCAAGAAATGTGAAAAGTGCAACTGAAGATTGTCACAACACCAGTGCTTAATTTGAGCCGCTGGTTTCCGGTGCTCCGCACCAGCATTTAATTGTCAGCTCCGGCGCTTTTGACAGTCTGCCACAAGGTGGCGCAGTCTGACTAATTTAGAGATGATCCCAACAACAGTTAATTATTAATTCAGTGTATATTAAAAATGACAATTACCTGCCCCAAGCCATTCTTATAGCTTTGGGGGCTTGAAATAGTCCGAATTGTCACACTTGTAGGCGAGTGATGGATTGTAGTTGTGTTGTTAATATCATTGGCAACGCTGGCAGTGGCACTGTGTGGTGCAAGCTGCAGTGGCCTCCTGAGAAGAGCGCTGGCTTTTTTTTTTTTTTTTACATATTAAGCACTGCACAACACACTTATGACTACTGAAAAAAAATGTGTTTGGCGATTGATATCAACAACGCTTTTCTCTTTTTTGTACTAAGGGCGTTTTCCTAGGGCTACTTTGATCGTTTCTCTAAAAGATTTAATGACGCAGTTAATATTAAAGTTATTCAATGGAAATATTATGTCACCGGTGTACTTGAATGAAGAGAAGAAATTAATTCTAAATTAAAACGGGTAAATTCCTACCAGGCGCGTTTGATAGGATGTTTCAAATGCAAGGATATTTTTTTAAATATAAATTTCCTAACTATATGTCACCACGTTTTGCTAAACCCGTGTCCGTAAAGACTTGGGGAAAAAGAAAGCACAGAAAAAAACGGATGGAAAGAACACATCAAAGCCCTGATTAAATTAGAGTACCAAGCAAGCAATATCCGTGACGATAGCAGAACTGAATCGGATTCTCTTCCCATGCAGAAGCGTGTCACTTAGCTTCTCGCTGCTCGAATGTAGGTCAGCTTTCAACATTTTGTTTTGCTAGCTCTCAGATGGCCGTCTGCTCAGAGTGAAAACCTTTTGGCAAGTTTTGCTGCGGAGACAGCAGGTATCGGGAATCGAAACCCACATGTAAAAGCAGCTCCCAAAAATAACAGGTACTGAAAAGTCTATAGAGTCCACTAAAAAGTGGCGTAGGTATAAGCAACACTTGGGAACAGACACTGGGGACCTTCCCTCCAGTGGAAAAACAGTTCAGGGTTCCCTACACTGCTGCAGGCATGTTTGAACTGACTTTATGTATTCTGGGGCGTGAGACAGCATCATAAAAGAATGAATTATACTTTACAGTTGGTAAATTCATATCGGGAAACACAAAAAGTACAGATGGGTGAAAATAGCACTAAAATATTCAGCCCGGTGTGTTAGAAAAGAAATCATTAGGCGGCATTGAAATAGCCACCGACTAAACACACCAGATTCATTCTGGAAGTCGTGTTTTATTAATGATTTTAAACACCAGCACTTCTGATGATTTCTATTGGGCGGCAGGGAAATGCATCCGCCTCTTGAAATAGAATCACTGAACAAGCGCTCCCAGGAAAACGCACGGCGCGGGTTTTACACGTGGGATTTCTGCATTATTGCAATGTAGGTTTCCAAACACCAAACTGCACTACCTGTCTCCGCAGCAAAACTTGCCAAAAGGTTTTCACTCTGAGCAGACGGCCATCTGAGAGCTAGCAAAACAAAATGTTGAAAGCTGACCTACATTCGAGCAGCGAGAAGCTAAGTGACACGCTTCTGCATGGGAAGAGAATCCGATTCAGTTCTGCTATCGTCACGGATATTGCTTGCTTGGTACTCTAATTTAATCAGGGCTTTGATGTGTTCTTTCCATCCGTTTTTTTCTGTGCTTTCTTTTTCCCCAAGTCTTTACGGACACGGGTTTAGCAAAACGTGGTGACATATAGTTAGGAAATTTATATTTAAAAAATATCCTTGCATTTGAAACATCCTATCAAACGCGCCTGGTAGGAATTTACCCGTTTTAATTTAGAATTAATTTCTTCTCTTCATTCAAGTACACCGGTGACATAATATTTCCATTGAATAACTTTAATATTAACTGCGTCATTAAATCTTTTAGAGAAACGATCAAAGTAGCCCTAGGAAAACGCCCTTAGTACAAAAAGAGAAAAGCGTTGTTGATATCAATCGCCAAACACATTTTTTTCAGTAGTCATAAGTGTGTTGTGCAGTGCTTAATATGTAAAAAAAAAAAAAAAAGCCAGCGCTCTTCTCAGGAGGCCACTGCAGCTTGCACCACACAGTGCCACTGCCAGCGTTGCCAATGATATTAACAACACAACTACAATCCATCACTCGCCTACAAGTGTGACAATTCGGACTATTTCAAGCCCCCAAAGCTATAAGAATGGCTTGGGGCAGGTAATTGTCATTTTTAATATACACTGAATTAATAATTAACTGTTGTTGGGATCATCTCTAAATTAGTCAGACAGCGCCACCTTGTGGCAGACTGTCAAAAGCGCCGGAGCTGACAATTAAATGCTGGTGCGGAGCACCGGAAACCAGCGGCTCAAATTAAGCACTGGTGTTGTGACAATCTTCAGTTGCACTTTTCACATTTCTTGCCTTTTTTGAGTTCAGTTTCTAAACGATAATATTTCTTTCATGATAACTTCATTACATTATCACCAGCGGGTATTCCTCCGCCTAGCGGCACAACCAGGTTCTTCCCCAAAAGCTGTTCTACGGATATTGAACGAAGCCACGCTCACCTGGTACCGTGCTCAAGGGCATGTGTCTCACATTCATCTCTGCAGTTTCCTTCACCTACAAGAAGGAGCCAATCAGTGTTATGTTTAGGCCGAGAGGTTGACAGGAGGATATCTTTAATGTCATTTGGCGTAACAGAGTCACCAGGGAGTAAATTTATCCTGCTCCTGTATCCAGGCTATCTACCATTTTCAACCTTTAATTAGATTCCACAGCACAGAGAATAGGGTGGAAGGAGGAGAAAGAAGCATCAGGCAATGGAAGCCGAAACAGGTTGTGCTGAATCTCCAGACTCAATTGTGCTTTCTTCAGGAAGAAGCCTCGAGAGAGGATCCTGCAGAATGCCTTCGGGTTGGACCACAGTCTACGTTCATTTATTTCTAAAAGGTACATATCTGCACAATATCACCAACACCACACACTGCCTCCAATGCTCATGAAGAATTGGTCAGTGGAGTGCATAGCGCTGGCCCTATCCAAACAGAATTGTTAGGCATGTCGAACATGAAGACTGCACAGTACTGCCTCAGTCAAGGAACGATGGAGGCATGGACAAATATAGGGAGAACAATCTCTATGTTCAGATGAAACTCATTCAACACCCTGTACACAAAAATGGGATAAGTGAGCAACAACACTTATACCCAATGGAGCACAGTGCACAACTCAAAACATGCACAGGGTACAATGGTCACTAAGCACCTACCAAACGTTATGGCAACAAAGAGGGAAAAAAGTCTTCCAAAGGAAGAGCATCAAGTTACAGGACGCTATGGATTGAAAGGTCTGTTCATCAATCTAGTAAGAGCCAAATTCAAACCCAAAGGTACCACGGGGCAACAGACAAGTTGGTAGGGGAACAGCTGCACCCGCCAAATCAGATGTGGTTCACAAGCTTGTTGCCAGTAAAGAATGATTCTCCTGGAATGTTCCTGTAGACCCAGTGGTGGCAATATGCATCCCCCTGGATGTCCGATTCATTTAGATGCGTTCTAAAAGATATGATATTATCAACTGAGAGGGTTACTAGTTTTTTGCAAGGCCCAATAAAAGGATCTTAACTATCTGTTTCTGGAATGTGCCTTGGTTAAGGGCTTCCTGTGAGTTGTCAGGACAGCCATGTTCCACGAAGAAAGACTGAAGTGTGCAAAGGCTAGCTCCTACAGAACTAACCACTTAAGTTGAGCTTTGGTAGGGAGGGAGCACACTCTGCCCCTACAGATAGGCAGAACCTCCTCTGGTAAGACTGGGGGAGGTGAATGCACTCCTTATGAAGAAGTAGGAGCACATTGGACCACTAGGATGATGGAGCACCCATGCTTCATTTTCTGCAAGACTCTAGGAATGAGGTTTTTGAGAACAGTTTCATAGACACCACTCTCCAATTATGCGTTGTTTGCTTCTTCTCAGTTTCTATTATGATAATGCACAACCTCTTTAACGGTTATGCATGGCTGGGTAATGCATAATAGTCTGGAATCGTTCTTTTCCCTTTCAATAAAGAATAGTTTAAAAAAGGAACCACCTCATGAAACCAGCTATGTAGAAAGAATACAAATCCTGACAAAAATGATCACAAAGGCAATTGCCTGGGTCCAGACGGATTTGATCCCAGGTATTGCAAGAAAGTAAGGCAAACTCTACCATTGCACTTGGTCATACTATACAACAAGATGTTGCAAGGTGGATCACCATCACAGACAATGGCAAAAGCCATGATTAGAGGGAAAACAAAATCAGGTAGCATTTAAGAAAAGACCAAGGTTACAGGGCTAACAGAACAAGGACCTTGAAAGACTGACAAAAATCCGAGCTGTTAGAGTGAAGCAATTCATTAGAGACAGACTAGACTAGACTTGCCCAACCATATGAGTAGCTGGTGCATATAGTGTGGGCATTCTGAGAAAAGACGCTGAAGGAATGCCTTCTCTTGTTGAATGGAGAGAAGGCATATGACATATGTAATGATCCTATTTCTTGAGACACACAGGTCGTTTCGGGTACTAGGGTTTTTTTCTAAGCAGTTAAGACATTTTGAACAAGTCCCCACAAAAGTTGTAGCCGCTAATGGGTTGATTGCTAAGCAATTTACATTTGTCTTAGACATTGTATTCCAGTTCACAGTGGAGCAGATAGAGGGAATCATCCTGGCTAAATTACTATTACACCCAAAATCATGTTTATAGTAAGTCTCCCAGACAGAGCCCCCCCCAAATGATGGAAATAGTACATGCATCTGGTAAATTATTGTGACATACAGATGAAGTGAACCAAATCCGAGGATCTTTACTGAATGACTCAACAAATCCATGACTTGAGATATTGCCCTGTTGCAGTAATGCATTAATTAAACTGAACTATCTTGGAATGCTTACTAGGCCGGAGATGGGAGTACTTATGGAGACAAGTGTAAACTATTTTCAAGTCAGAAATAGACGGGAAAATACGGTGGCAGAACAAACTGTCACCACGAAGGAAAATACGCCTGCTAAATAAAGTGCCTGTAGCTCAGTCCAACTAGGTTTTCTACTCGATCCCAGTCATAGTTATTTTGTGAAACTACATAAAACTTCCCATTATCCAGAGAGTCCATGATTACGCAAGGCAGTGGGCGTTACTCAACCCACAGCAATATGCACAAGCATTTCTTATATAGCGTAACAGGGGAAGCTTGAAAGAGAAAGGTCTGCGTGTAACAAAACAGAAAAATAGATGCTGCAACTGTCTACCCCGTTAATGGGGGTAATGTAGAGTCGGGTGGATAAAATGGCCGGTATCACAGTGGTGATGACATCAAAAACACGTGTGGAGAATAAGAAAAAACAAGTTGTAGGTTACTAGACTTAATACAACCATGATCTCACAGAGATGCAGAAATTTCCCATTAGGGCAAGAGAAGAAATCATCTGGCGGTATATCTGTAAAGGTAGAATGACAAAGAGACTGGGGGGGATGTTTGAGAAAGGGGTGCTGAAATCCTTTGATAACCCAGTAGTATTCCATAGAAAAATATGGCTTCTGAATATACCTGAAGCAGAGAGATTTCATGTAAGGGCTGAAACTCGCTGCTAAAGGGAATGGCTGGAATACACTCAGTACTTTTAGAAAATGTAAAGAAGGAAGGGCCAAGGCTTACACAATATTAGACACAAGACTCTACTCTATGGAGACCAAAAGCGAAAGGGAGTCCCCTGCTCCCTGCCCCCTGCAGCTCCGCTGTTGTGCCACTGCCTCCTACACCATTCCGGGTAGGTGTTCAAGCCCCGCTGCTGCCTGTCTGCACCCTGTGCCCTTAACTCGTTTTTGCTATTGCTGTGCCTGATGTTATCCTTCTGTGATTATGGTTCTGTTCTGCTAATTTTATTTCACTTTTTTCTCCCCATTGTTTGTTTCTGTGCCATGTGCCCTTGTTTTGCTTCGTTCTTGTTGTTGTGCCTGGTGTTGCCCTTCTGTGGTTCTGGTGCTGTTCTGCTGATTTTTGTTTCACTTTTGTTCTCCCCATTGCTTGTTCTGTGCCCTGTGCTGCTCTGTGCCCTTGTTTTGTTCCTTCATGCCCGTTTAGCCGCCCATTTCCCTGCCGCTGCTGCCCCCACGGCCCCTGCCGTTCCCACTCCCACCTCCCAGCTCCGCTTCCCTCCCCCCTTCCCTATTTAATGGCGGCTGCTGAGCAGCCACGCCAATGGCGCGCCAAAGGCAAGCCCGTCTGCGCCCATCCGCGACTCGACCAGCGACAGGGAACCTGGATCTCCAGCCTCCAACTGCTACAACAGAGCTGCCCTCCTCGTACTCAACCCCGGAAGGAACAACAACAACAACGCCAAACACCACCCACTGCCAGTTCTTCTGCCATCGCTGCCGCCAGACCTTCACCACACTCCGCACCCCCACAGTCACCGCACCTTCGTCGGATGCCAACACCACCGAAGCCCTGAAGTGTATCCTCCTCAATGTGCGCTCCCTGCACAAACATGCCATAGAGATCTGGGGCCTCCTCGACACCCTCTCACCAGACATCGCCTTCTTCACAGAAACCTGGACCAACACCTCCTCCGCCCCCGACATCGCCACCACCATCCCAGACGGATACAAGATCCAGAGGAAGGACCGCCCCAACCGTCCAGGAGGAGGACTCGCCATCGCACACAAGAGCTCCCTCCGACTCTCCACCTCCACCACGAGCGACCCCTCTGCCACCACAGAACACCTTCACTTCCAGATACAGACCAGCCCTAGAACCACGCTGCACGGCACCCTCGGATACAGACCCCCAGGACCACGCGCTTTGTTCACCACAACCATCGCCGGCCTCATCGCACCCCACGCCATAGCCTCCATGGACTACATGCTCATCGGAGACCTGAACTTCCACCTTGACAACCCCAGCGACCCCAACTCCACCACCCTACTGGACAACCTCGCCAACATCGGACTGAAACAGCTCGTCACCGCCCTTACCCACAAGGCAGGACACACACTCGACCCCATCTTCGAAGGTGGGAACAACATCCGCTTCAGCCACACCACGCAACCACCATGGACAGACCACCACTGCGTACACTTCCTCATCAACAAACCCACGCTGCCCAAACCTGCAGCCCGACCTCCACGAAGAAACTGGAGCAAAGTCACTGAGGAACAACTCAACTCCGCCCTCAACTGCGATGCGCCCACCACCTCTACCGACGCCAACCTCGCAGCGAAAGAACTCCACAAATGGATCGCCAACTGCGCCGACGAGCTCGCACCTCTACGCAACCCCGACAAACAGCACCCCAAGAAGGCCGCCTGGTTCACCGCCGACCTCCAAGAATCCAGACGCACCTGCAGACGACTAGAGAAGAACTGGAGAAACAGCAAAACCTCACAAGATCGCACCACCTACAAGAACGCCATGACAGAATACCACCAGCACATCAGATCCACCAAAAGGACCTTCATCCAGAACAAGATCCTCGCCAACTCCAGCAACTCCAAAGAACTCTTCAGCATCATCCAGGAATTCACCAAACCCCCCAGCAAATCCACGGACATCTCCCCCTCCCAGGACCTCTGCAACAAGCTCGGCTCCTACTTCCATTTGAAAATCAAGAGCCCCTACGACAACTTCAATGACCAGACACCTGACTCCGAAACCACTCCCTCCTCCAGCAACACCGGCCAGACCACCATCTCCTACTGGACCCCAATCACCACCGAAGACACTGCATCGACCATGAAAGGAATCCACTCAGGAGCCCACACGGACCCCTGCCCCCTACACATCTTTCACAGAGCCGCCGCCATCGCTCCGGAAATGCGACACACCATCAACGCCCCCTTCGAAACCGGCATCTTTCCTGGCGATTGGAAACGCGCTGAGGTCAGACCCCTACTCAAGAAGCTCTCAGCAGACCTCACGGACCTCAAGAACTACCGGCCCATCTCCCTCCTCCCCTTCGCGGCCAAAGTCACAGAGAAGACAGTCAACGCACAACTAACAAAATTCATCGAAGAAAACTCCATCCTCGACCCATACCAATCCGGATTCAGCAGCAACCACAGCACCGAGACCGCTCTACTCGCCGCCACAGACGACATTTGCACCCTCCTCGACCAAGGACAGACCGCAGCCCTGATCCTTCTCGACCTCTCTGCAGCGTTCGACACCGTCTCCCACTGCACACTCACCACCAGACTCCACGACGCCGGCATACAGGGAACCGCCTTCGACTGGCTTTGCTCCTTCCTCACCAGCAGAACCCAAAGAATCAGACTGCCACCCTTCCTCACCGAACCCACAGAGATCAACTGCGGAGTACCCCAAGGATCGTCGCTCAGCCCCACGCTCTTCAACATCTACATGGCCCCCCATCGCCGCCATCGTCAGACAGCACGGACTCAGCATAATATCATACGCCGACGACACCCAGCTTATTCTCTCCCTCACCAAGGACCCCATCACCACCAGACTCAACTTCCAGGAAGGAATGAAAGACATTGCATCCTCGATGAGCAGCAGCTGCCTGAAGCTCATCTCGGAGAAGACAGAGGTCCTCGTCCTCGGACCTTCCCCCTCTGCTTAGGACAACACCTGGTGGCCCACCGCCTTTGGCAGCCCCCCCACCTCTACGGACCACGCCCGAAACCTCGGCATCGTACTCGACTCCTCTCTCTCCATGGCCCGACAGGTCAACGCTGTCGCCTCCACCTGCTTCAACACTCTCCGCATCCTCCGCAAGACCTTCAAATGGATCCCACGAGTCAAGGAAGACCGTCACCCACGCACATATAACCAGCAGACTGGACTACGGAAACGCCCTCTACGCCGGGATCAACAAGTCTCTGCTCCGCAAACTCCGGACCATACAGAACACAGCCGCCAGACTCGCCCTTGGCATCCCTCGACACCAACACATGACCCAACACCTGCGCAACCTCCACTGGCTCCCCGTTGAGAAGAGAGTAACTTTCAAGATACTCACCCACGCCTACAAATGCCCCCACAACACTGGACCTCAATATCTCAACAGAATCTTCTTCCACATACTCAAGAGGAACCTCCGATCCGCCCACCTCGCCCTCGCCAAACCCCCGCGCATCCGCAGAGTAAGAACAGGTGGAAGAACCTTCTCCTACATCGCAGCCAAGACCTGGAACGAGCTGTCGGTCAACATCAGACGCGCCCCCACCCTGCACATCTTCAGGAAGACCCTCAAAACCTGGCTCTTCAACTGACCGGAGCTGCTACCCCCCTCCCCCAGCGCCTTGAGAGCCTCACGGGTGAGTAGGGCGCTTAATAATTCCCCGATTGATTGATTGAAGGAGAAGAAAGGAGAGATGATGGAGTAATGGAATTGGCTGAGATGCTGACTAATTTAAGAAACAAGGTAAGAGAGGCAAGGTTGAGACAGATCATCTCCTTAATAGGTGTTAGGGTGCTGAGAGGAAGGGACTTATTTAGATGCAATATAAAGGTGAAGTGGTGGAGTTACAAATTTGAAAATGTAGATATATACTTGAAGAAGTACCCATAAACATGAATACAATAATAATGCTTGTGTAAAATAAAAAAATCAACAAAAACCTTAATTTCAGACAGAAATCTGCAGACGAAACATAGTTATCCATTAAAACCAATATTACCAAAAGTGTGTAACTTTCTCTTCTTAGACATGCTCTAAACTAAACATATGTTATCAGTGTCTGAAACAGTAATTTTTACAAAACCCTGGGTCGATTTGTATCTTCAAAGCCCACCATTCATCCTACCCATATACTGAGGGCTGGAACAAGACCTGTTCCAGTTCTCTCCTTGACAAGAATAACGTTCTGGACTCCAGACCTGTCCTGCCTGACACCAGAAACTCAGACCACAATGTAGAATATCCAATTACTCTAGAATATCAGCGTTCTTCTGCATACCTAATTGACTATGACCTCCTTCACTAGGAGAGCAACTTTGCATAATAGCATTTCTTGATGCACACAAACGGCCATATATTTTCAAGAAGAATTTCCCTCCGAGGAAGGTCCCAGTAATTAACCTTTCAAAAGGTTGAAACTGGCAGTCAACTTTAAGTAATGCCCAATATGCAGATAATACACTGTGGTAGTAATCTAGAAATAATCTATGGGTTTTTCTACATTTGAGAGTTGACATCTTTGCTAGCATTTATTTCTTTTTCAATAACTATTTTGGGCTCCGGGAAAGAAGGTCTGTGTGAAAAACTGTTATGTAGTACTGGGTAATAAAAAGTCCCTAAGGTTCTGACTTTCGAACCTGGGCATCAGGATGGGCTCTACCTCCGGGAGCTGGTCAGACAAAGTTGCAGGGCTGCTTTGCGTTCCCAGTCCAGCCCTGAATGCATCTAGGTGGTAGGCCGGGCTCTTCCACATGTAGAACACTACATACGGGTAACACAATTGAGAACTTTGACAGATCTTACCATGCCACAAAATTGAAAGCTCTGGGTTCAAGTTGAGAAAGAGCACTCCACTAAGACCTTCCAGATTACACCATAACTGTCTCCACATGCTATCAAAGAGGAGAACATTCCAGTATTAAGTTTCAATAGTGGAATGTGGTCATTAAGAGGGGAAAAGTCATCACTTTTTCGGTCTGGCGCGCGGTGGAGAGAAAAAGAGGCCTATCCCTCACCACGTGATGCCTTATATGATGTCCGGGCTCCCCCAGTTGACGTCAATGGTGACCCTCTCCTCTTCCTGGCAAAACAGACGAGGGACTCCCGCTTTGGCCCCTGCCTGTGGAGTGACTAAGGGCTCCCCACTGCTATCTGCGGGGGCGCCTGGTCAGACCCACAGTCTGACACTGGGCAATGGAGCAAAGCACTGAGCACCTCAAACTTGTCGGCCCTTGTGATGCATATTACTCGGCTGGGCACCGATCTGGGGAGCAGCATGCATCTTCAAAAGCTGCTATCATGAGCTGCATGATGCTCAGTCTATGTGTTTCTCCGGAGACACTGATGTTGATTTTGGGACTCGCAAGACACATATATTGTAAGAAGCCGGGCAGTGGTGTAATGAAACTTGAAAGATCATGGAGGGGGACCCCCACGCTCTGGACCCAGGTAGGAGCTCTGAAACCTTGGGCCAGCCGCCCATGCATAGGGCTAGAGGAGGCCCCCTGGAGCTTTCCCCCCCGCACCGCGGGGGCTGCAGGTGTTATTGTTACGCCACTGAAGCCGCGTCCAGAGCAGGTTACCATGGAAGCCAGTGTCAGCTCTTCTCTGGATCCCCACTGCCTGGGGCACTGCAGAAAGATTAAACAAATGAAATCAAAGTACCTCAAGCAATGCTCGAGGAGCTAAAAATGCGTGAGAATACATTTTAGTGCAGGAATGCAGGGACAGGCACTCAAATGAGTAACAGTAACCCCGGATGTGTGGTTCCTGGAAGGGCGAATTTTTGCCTGATGTAGGAAGTCAATACGCAGTTGGCCTCACCTTTACTTATGTTCCTGTATTTTCGATCACACTTGGGAGGCACGTAGTGAGTATGTGCATGTCACTGCTGAAGGAAGCCTCGAGAATTCCTGTTGGCACTCAGCAGTCACATGGTATATTTGGCGTAAGATGCTGGTAGAAGGAAGCCTTGTAATTCTCTGAGGAATCTTGGAAGCACATTTAGATTGTGTGATTCACGAATGCTGCACACATCTCCAGAGGTTGGAGGTGCATCTAGAGAGCGGTATGTGGCTTTGTGGTGCATGCGTGTAGCCATTTTTGTCCATAACCCTGTGTACTCACTGCAACCCTGAACCTAAGGTACTTTGGCATTATGAACCAAGGTATTGTGGTACTGTTTTGTACAGTGGTGACTGCTACTTAACGGGGGTGGAGGGCGGAATGAAAAACAAGCATTGGCATAGCCAATAGGTTTCGCCTTAGGGACCTTATAAGTGTTTAGCCATGCAACGGTTGTTGTTGTTGCACCAAGGATATTGTGCTGCATAACTAAATACTTATAAGGTCCCAAAAGCGAGACCTATTGGCTATGCCAATGCTTGTTGAACATTGTATCTTTCAGGAAGACTCCAGTGGCATAACAAGGATGCCATGCAAGGGTCGTGGTGCAAGCATGTGGCTAATCTGTAAAATACAGACATCGTTTGGGTGCATTGGACCCCTCATGCCCCTTTGCCCTGGTGCCACTGTGCCTGTTGCACTACTGATCGCTACTTCCCTTGAAAAATCCTCCCTTTTTTGTATTTAGAATTTTACTCTAAGGTGAGTTCTGCCTCTGTGTACTTGGAAAACTTTCTTCACTTGTATCCCTTGAGACCAAGTTGCAAGAGATCCTTCACAAACTTCCCAGCTTGGGAGTTACATGCCTACTACAGCTCCTGCTGGCCAATGAAACTTCCCAGCTTGGGAGTTACATGCCTACTACAGCTCCTGCTGGCCAATGAGCTAAGTCTGGTCGAAGATGCCCCGCGCGACACGGGTACCCTACGTGCCTGCGCAGACCCTCTGCACGGTTCACTGCTTCCATGGGGCGTGCAGTGCAGGCTGCCATCTGTTGCTGCAGGATTACGAGAGCGCGCGCCGGGCCCGGCTGGTACTGGGGGGGGAGGGGGAAGAGAGGCTCTCTGAGACCACAACACCAGGTGTCAAGGCCCGAGCCCGCAGCTCATGGCAAAACACAGGAAACAAACTAGCATGGACGCCGAGGAGCGGCGGATGACTATTTTTCACTTTTTAATGAGCAGCATTCAGTTATTTTTGCCTGAGCACGATTAGGAAAGCTAACATTCTGCACGGCAGATCACTGTTTACATACAGCTGGGGAGGGCCACGGGCGCACCCCTCCCCCACGCAGCGGAAAAGGGAGGTCGGGCCACGGTGAGGGTAGGAAGAGACGGTAGCGAGGCCAGGGAGAGCGACCACAGGGGGGTCGGCTGGAAGAAGCACATCAAAGAAAAGCCAGATAAGAGAGCAGGATAAAGAGAACGGACATATATGAGGAAGAGAAAAGCAGGTTGGAAGAGAGACTGTAAACAAGCGCGCGCGGCCACGCTAATTGGAAACAGATGGCCCCTGCGCGCCGCTGCTCGCTCCCGCAAGGTGGATGCCGCCACAAGCACGAGTGCTTGAAAAGTGCAGACCGATTCCAAAAGGTCATCTCCTAGAGCAGCGCATGCGCTCTGCGCTAGGCTCGACCTAAAAAACACTTACCTGTAGGCCGGCCGCTGCCTCTCGGTCTTCTTCGGTTGACTCCAGAAGCAGGAAGCACACAGGCTCCTAGACTCCCCTAGCCAATAACGATGCTGCTGTTATCAGCATGATTGGTCTGAACGCTGTGGTTCAGCGCTCAGACAGGGACTGGGAGTCTATGTATGTTCTCCATCCAGGCTGTGCAATACAGCCGAGTGGAGAACATGCTAAGTACGCATGACTGTTTGGCCGGCCTATGACGGCCGGCCAAACTATCATGCGCACTTAAGAGAGTGCCCACTACTCCTCCCCTTGCTCTTGTGAAAGCCCAGCCCGCCCGCAAAAGGTAAACCAACTGAGCCAGGACGGATAAATAAAATGATAATAACTGTGTTATTATCATTTTATTTTTCCTTTTTGGAATTGCTCATAGAGCAGTGGGGTGGCGCTGCTACGCCTTAGCGGAGGAGTCACCCCTGATTTTGTACACATTAAATATTGTAGGATCACAGTTTATTGATATCATTAATAATAATTTTGAACAGAGACCTATGCAGCACTATAGTTTCAGTAGCATATAAAGTAGCGACTATGCTGTCTGTCCACACTTCGTGTTTTAGCTTCTTTTGTTTTATTACAGATCAAACTGACTACTTTTGTTTTGTTTTTTATTATTCTGATACACCATGTCGAGCATTATGCACTCCCCTTTCTACCCATACCATGAGTGTCACCTATGGATGCAGAAATTAAGAGATTTGACTGCACACCACAAAATAAATTGCATGTTGTTTCCCTGGAACATATTCAAGGGAAAATGGAGATGCCTGAAACTGTGAAGCTGATCTGGTCAACCTTACTGTAAGCGATCTACAACCCCCAAACCCCCGAGGCAAACATCTTCATAAGGGACTTATGGTCCATGTGAATCGTGAACTTTGTCCCCTACAAAAATATTTTATAATGTTTGACTGCCCGTGTGAATGCAAGTAGTTCTTTGTGAATGACTAAATAGTGACGTCCAGCTTTTTGCAGTGCCCTCAGATGTTACGTTCCACACATATATCCGTTTATACCACTGTAAAAGTACTCTACCAATCCCACAACAGCCGGCATCATTTGTGACAACGCACTAATTCTCCACAATGAACGACTTTAAGCATGGAGCTTGTACAATCTCCTGTTTAAGAATGTCAAGCCCTCTAAATTCCCTTCCTTAAAAGCCTTCTCAGGAGTTCAACTGTGCTAGCATCACCTGTAATAAACTTAGAGTAAAATTGAATGAGACCCAAGAAGGACAGTAATTTGTCCTTTGAAACTGATTGTGAAGTGTTTAAAATCGGACACTTGGGCAACCTAATTTATGCTGGCGCAGTTTTAGAGTCAAACAAGAAGCTGGTAACATACGGGACAAGATATTTTCCATAACAACAAGCTAAATTAATAACAATAGCTCCGGTTGTCTGGAAAACAGGATAACATAAAATAAATCTATTGTTGTATATAAGAGACGTTTGCTAGATGCTGTTGAATAGTAGAAAATGCTTCAGTAACAGCTACATGTTTGGCAGAGTACCTGAAAGATAAGGTCCATGTGGAAATGTCATTGGTATTTTAGTATGAAAAATAATGCTCAATTTAGATGTATTTAAGTTAGCCTAACCTAGCCTCAACCAGCCTACACTGACAATTTCACATTTGGAGGAAGTGCATTTTTTATGTGAATTAGCATTCTTCATGTGCGTGTGTTGCTCTGTGTGCTTTTCCATTTCAGAAAATCACCAAAATCGAAGCCTCATTCATGGTGTTGTTTATTGTATTAATAAATTCCTCTGAAGGAAGCAGTGCTGTCCGACCATTCATTAGCTGAACTGTCTATTGCATTTCTGTATTATATACACATCATGCCATCTCCTTCATTTCCTATACAGACCTCTGTATTAAGACATTGTAAAACAAGCATTGGCATAGCCAATAGGTCTCGCCTTTGGGACCTTCTAAGTGTTTAGCCATGCAGCACATTACTACGCGAGAGCTGTTGGCTTTGTCTATATGTTTTAGCCATGTTGTATAGCAGCGTGGCTGACTAACTGCCAAATTTCTGTTGTTTTATGCATTTGAGCCAGAACCACAACTCAAATATAACTATTTTTCTGTGAATATACATGTGCATATCTATCTATATTTATATATGCAACCACACACAGCTACCAGCGAGTAAACATGGCCCAATAATAAGTGATTTGTGGCCCATTAATATGTTTTTGTAGCTTATAAAGACACCAGTTAACACATGTATTACAACAGTGCAAATACTGTAATCCTAGTACAGTGTAACTAGCTTTAGAAATCACTGCTTTACTGCCTGGGAGGTTGCATGTTTTTAGCACTTTATACTGTAAAGTCAACCCTATTTAAATAAGAAGGTAGCTCAGTGCAGCAATGTAATCCCTTATTCGCTGCCTCGGGTTAAATGCCTTTGTTCAGAACTACCGAACCAGCTCATGTAAAAGCAGCACAGCAGTAAGCATTTATGCAGATCAGGCGCGTGTAACTGTTACTGTTGCTGTCTAAATGTTCAACAGCGCAGAATACAGTAATGTTTGTGTCCCCTTCTCCGCTCGTCCGCATGGACAGTGCTCCCGGGTAAATTCACTGGTAGGCTGCCTGCCCAGAGGAAGTTGTAAAAGTCACATACTTCACTATTCGTCGCTTCCCTCTGCCCCCTGCGTCACCCCGCCCTCCTAAAATGAAAGGAAGCGGACATTTGTTTAGAGCTTGTAAATTCCAAACCAATTGCCCTGCGTCCCTGAATGTGAAAGGGCCTCGATAAGATCTGCTTGTAGGCCTTTGTCTGGAGTGTGCTACGTTTTAACACCTCAATGCAGTGCATACTGCAAGCTGCCGTGGTGGCTCAGATCAAACCCGGGATAGCTAGATCAGAGGGATTTTAAAACAAAACTCCCCAATCAACTTAGAAGAGCTCTCCAAGGCTCAATGGCCAGGTCTGGTGAGATGTCACCCTAATTACAGCAGATACAGTGCAAGGGCAGCAGATGCTGTCTTTAGTAGTCAGATGACTGCATGCCTTGTATTTTCTTACGTTATAAACGTGAATGCAAGCAGCAGCTTTCTATGAATATTCGAATTAACAGCACTCTCGTGCCTCTGAGAGATGGCCGTGCATTTATAAACATGTTAAATATATAGATACACGGTGGGGCCTATCTACAAAGGCATTTTGGAGCACATACAATAGAACTCCTCTTTTACATACTATCACATGCCTCTGTGAATTGGCCTTAATCATCTAAGATGGGAACCTTCAGGGAATATTCGTATATAATGTCTTGGAATAGAAAGGACCGTGTCGAATAGGAGCTGCGACTAATAGGAAGGACTGCTGAAAGAGTACATAAAAGAGCGCTCCTTACCGTACTTATAAATATTTTGTCCCCAGTGTATCGGAAATAGTAGAACTTCTATTCTGGCGAGGTAAGTGCAAGTTTGCACTAATTGCAGCCCAACCCAGTTTGGACCATTTTTGAAATATGCTTTGCTGACTAGCCATATTGCAGAAACGTTTTTCACTGGGGCAAAATGAAGCACACTGATTTTGCATCCCTTTTGATACCCGACTAGCAGTGAAAGGAGTAGACTATTTAAACTAGTGGTCATCTTCATCATTCACTTTGTATTTTTATAAGATCATTTTACCTTGCATGCATAGTGGTATCAAGTCACTGTGCATACATCATCCTGGCTGTGTGTTCACACCTCAGAGCCATTCGTATTTGCTCTCTTGCTTGAGCTCTTTGCACGGAAGATTGTTCACGCATTTTGCTATCCTTGTAATGAATAATACATTTTGCCTACGTTCTTTGTATAGATTCATTAATCGCCGGTTTCCACATAGATAATAAATGCCTTCGACAGAATGTAAAATTTCAGAGAGCTGTCTAGGGATTTAAATGCAGTATAATTTTAGAAAGTCAATGCGTTTCTCAGATGTTGCTATTGGTTACCTGTTTCAAAAAGCCCGTTCCAAAACAAGATCTCCCAATGAATGCATGATGCACTTTGACTGTACAATTGCATTGTTCATTTCGTCACAAAATAATGAACATATTCCAACACAATGAATACAAGAGCTGAGATGAAGAGAGAAAGGGAGATTGCCAGGGAAAATAACCTATGGAGCGCATGCTAGTTTACACGAGCTAACTCTTTGTTTGTGTAGGAAATAACTAAAATCAGTAGTGTAATACAGACGTTAAAGAGAAGGGTTTTTGCTAGGTGGAGAAGGGGTGAAACGGCAGACACTTAAAAGCAGTTTCGTGGGAGGTGAAGTGAAAAGAAAACGGCAAAACAGAAACAGGAAATTCAAGGTTATTTTATATAGTGCAAGGCCATACATTTCCCAACAAAAAGGGGACGGCTGTGTGCAAAATTGGAAAAGGAAAGAGCATAAGGAGTTCTCCCCAGGAAACACACCTAAAGATGGGAGATTTAGGGAGCTCCAGAAGCGTGCACTACAACGCATAGATACATGCTAAAACTTGTGGGGTGGTGGTACTGTTAAGATCAACTGCTGGAATTAACAAGCATTGGCCGCGCGGCCGCGAAACTGACACGGCTGCGCGGCCGTGAAAGTGAAAGTAATCGCGAGTAAGCGGGTTTTGGAAGTGCAAACAGTGGCTTTTGCTGGCAACCAGCTTGCGTTCACGCGAGCGTCCAGACGGCGAGGGAAGCCATATGGCGCCTGATCGCACGTGCACGCTCGCGTGAACGCAAGCTGGTCGCCAGCAAAAGCCACTGTTTGCACTTCCAAAACCCGCTTACTAAAACTCTCGCCAGAGCAGTGCATGCGCTGGCTCAGGCGAGACCTAAAAAGGCTCAACATTCCCCAGGATGTCAGAGTAGCATCACAGTGTCTTGACAAGACATTGCATGGGTCCAGGGATGGAGACATGGCAAACTCAAAGGTCAAAGGCTCTTGCTGCTTCTGCCGGATCTTAAATACATCTCACTGACGGCTTTAGTTCTGAAATCCACTAAAAAAAGAAATACTTTTATTCCCAGTGGACTAGGACCCTGTAGAGAGGGAGTTTTGGGGGTAACTCTTTACTGTCCATTACATGCAGACCTTCGGCTCCCTGCTACTGTATTTAAGGCGTTACCCACTATTTTAGACAGCTTTGTCAGGAACAGACATCAGATCATAATAATAAAAAGAAGAAAAATAATTTGTTTTCAGGTCTAGCTTGACAGTGCAGGTGTCAACAAGACCTTTTGTTATAAATTCTTTAAAGTATATAGAGAATGGGCTTCGGCTCCACCCTCCTCCCCCTCAACCAATCTGGCTGTTTGGTGCATCGTTCTGCGTGTATTCCAATATCCCAAAAATATTGTGAATCATCACACATTACATTCTGTGTCTCATGGATGCACTGTGCACAAAAACAACCAACCGTTTTCTGTTTTGGTTTTACTCAGCAGCAGGATTTTAAAAATGTTTTACCCACGACTCAAAATGCAAACCGGATATATTGGCTTTCTCAATACTTGTAAATATTGGACGTCGTGCACAGCAGTTTTGCAGTCATTTAAGGCTGGGAGTACCTTTTTCAAAGGTACGCAATTTACTGGCCTTTGAAGGATTGAAGGCTGGGTTGGCACTGGAACTCATGCCCTTCAGATCCCAGAAGATGTTAACGGCTAGTGCTAAACTCACTGAGCTATCTTGGCCCTTTGCGCTAGTCTACATTCCTGTTATGTTGGCTCTCGCCATACCGAAAGCTGCTAAATTAGCACTCGTCTCAAGCAGAGAGAGGCCTTTATCTCCAGCAATGTTGTTATTTTTAAAAGCTTTCAAGGACACAAAGAGCAGGATTGGTTACAAAATTAGAGTAGGAAATTGGCCACTGATTGAAAAATTATAGACTTTCATCAAGCTCTTATCGCCAATGTTAAAAAGATCCAGGAAAGCATTAGCGTAAAAAGCACTTAAAAGCCTCCCACTCACTCCACTTCTGACTGCGGGAGCGAGAAGTGGAATCAGGAGGCACAAAGAAGAGGGAGGGGGGAGGCTGAGGGAGGAAATAAAAGCACAGCGGCTGGCAACTTCTGGGCACCAATAATGCCAGCCTGCTGAGAGCAATTACTATGGCACAGGCAGCGCTGGCTGAAGTGTAACCTTATTGAACTAACTTTTCAAAGAGAAAGGCTATCCAGCGGGAAATTTATTAGAACATTTTAAGGGTAGGATACATTTGATTTTTAATGGTTCCTTCTTAAAAGGTCAGACCCATTACTATTCTGCTGAAAACAATGGTTTGCATCTCGCTTTTTGATATAGGCGAGTTTGTTTCTTCCCGACACCCTCATGCCAAACGACTGGACTGATGGATGGATTGCTGCAAAATTATAAACATCAATTTCTGCATTTCTGTATGAACTATAACCCGGTCTCATGCAGGACAACACATATGACACAAGAGGCCGACCTTGCAAAATCATGACATAAACAAGGATTGTCAATGCAAATGGGTCTGGCTTTAAAGGAATGCTGTATGGTACTGTGAAGTACTACAAGTAAATTGTACGGGAACAAATATGTATTTGTGTGGAAGCTAAGACTGTAGAATAATTTTGGTCTCAGTTAAAAGGCCAAAGACAATGGCACTGTCAAG
This sequence comes from Calotriton arnoldi, assembly GCA_963921515.1. Lineage (NCBI taxonomy): Eukaryota > Metazoa > Chordata > Amphibia > Caudata > Salamandridae > Calotriton > Calotriton arnoldi. The sequence goes on along the minus strand of CAWUFW010001155.1, from coordinate 1,518,802 downwards.
CCAGACCTAAAAATCCATGTAGGCTGACTGCCTTCTGTGCTGCTGCCAGAGAAAGACAAAGACCATAACTTATCTAGTTATCCAAGACACTTTTACAGCCTTACAATTTCATGTGTTTGGCTATCGGGATAAGAAAAATTAGGATGCACACAACTTTTGTCTAATCAAAACATCTACTCCTAGCTCCCAACATGTGGGCGGAGTCAAAGTTCCTCTCTAGCATTGCTCACATAATTGTCTGCCACAGCCGTGCTGTCAAACCAGACCATAGAAATGGTACTCAGATCAAAAATGTTAGTAGCTATAAACAGAACAACGTTCTTGTTTGATGTTATTTGCTAACCAAATATGTACCATGCATGATTGAAATGTCAAAAATCTTAAAGAGCTATGGAAAAAACTATTACCAATTCTCAAATGCTGCAGTAAGTTAACCAAGCAAGTAGTAGTTGGTAACCTGGAAAGCCTAAGAAAGATCAAACAACTTCCTCTGGTGAAAATTATTCAAATGTTCATGTTGTCTTGCACAGTGTGCAATTCCAATGGTGTTTTCATTCGTTGGTATGTTTCCAAACGTTTTCCTACTTGAACATATCTTCACGAACTTTCTCAGTAACAGCAAAAAACACAGAAAACAGCTTAGTTAGAATTGTCAGTACAATTAATAGAATGTTCTAGGAACAAAATCTCATTCCTTTAAAAAAGTAAGACAAGTTTTATGGGCAAAAACGCAGACCATTAATAAAAACACAAATCATGTTACGAGGGCATGGAATTCCTATCACCCAGGACATATTGTTTGTGGTCAGTAACAAAATTGTTTACCTTGGTATCCATGTCAAATGTGAATCGATTTTTCCAACATCCTGTGGACTCAAAAAGTAACTGCAACAGCAACAAGGTAATGGATGGAATGCTTGAATTAATCTCTGCCAAAGGCAATCACTCTTGGCCGCATCCCAATCCATCATTTTTCACCCACCATGCTACCTCAGTTAAGACCCAGCCACATGCAAATCAACCTTGACCCTGCCCCAATCGGAACAGTCCAGCCTGAACTACCAGGCCAGGTCCTCCCTGAGCCAAAAAACAAGCAGCCCAGGACTAGTTTTGCCCTTATTATGTGCTCATCAGCCAGGGATAGCTTGATTCCAGTGGCACAGTGAGCACTGGACCTACATCTGGGCATATCCATCACACTTAGGGCAGCAACTGAAACAACAAGGTGATCAATGGAATGCTTGAATTAATCACAGCCACCGTCAATCGCTCTTGGCCACATCCCAATCCATTGTTTTTCACTCACCATGACATCTCAGTTTGGACCAGCCATATGCAAATCAGCCTAGACCCTGCCCCAATCAGAACAGTCCAGCCCGAACTGCCAGGCCAGGTCTTCCCTGAACCAAAAAACAAGCAACCCAGGACCGTTTAGCCCTTATTATGGGCTCGTCAGCCAAGTATAGCTTGATTCCAGTGCAACAGTGAACACAATGCCGACATCTGGGAATACCCGTTGCACTTGGGGCGGCAACTGCAACAGCAAGGCGATGGATGGAATGCTTGAATGAATCGCAGCCACTGACAATCGCTCAGGCTGCATCCCAATCTATTGTTTTACAAAAGGTACCCAGGGTTTGAGGATTCTCCTGGAGGGCACTGAGAAAATAGCCAAAATATATTGACATTAGGAAAAATAGAAATAAGTGCTGTACAAGAAAGCATATTGCTTGTTCTAAAAATGGATCAACAAAAGGTTTTCTGCAGTAGGATCACCAACTTCCCAATTTTCAGGAACAAGCAGTTGTTTCTAAATCTTTTTTAACCATAGTTTTTTATTTTTCTAAGAGAGTCAATTTTTCCTAATTTTTGTGGTTTCAACCGACTTTTAGTTTGTGGTAGAAACAGATATGAAACCCATGGGTGATCCCAGAAAGGTTTACATTTCTGAAAAGTAGAAACAATTCTGAATTCAGCAAGGTGTCCTTTGTCTAGATCCCTGAAAGTTTTTCTAAAGAAACTAATTGTTGAAAAAATAGCAATTGGTAACAACGTGATCTTTTGCAATTTTTTGTCACGATGGGCAATTTACAAAAACAATGCACTGGTACATCCCACAGACCCTTCTGGTCGCAAGGATATATAGGGTGTGTACGTTTTCCAAAAACACATCATACCCAGAGTCAACAACTCAGCTGCAGCTTATAATGATTTTTCCAATCATAGAACAATTAGTATGGCAAAATATAATGAACAACAAGCATTTTCAATGCAATAGGACTCGCATTTGCGAGCGTTTAAGCTATTGGCATTGTAAATGACAATGCCTTTTCTTTATGTGTTTTTAAAAGCAACACATATATAAAAGGCATTGTTATTTCTAATGCCAATAGCTCTATCTCTCGCAAATGCGAGACCACTTTAATGGTGGCTGCGCCCCTTTCTTTAGATGCTGCTCGCCGTACTCGGGTTACAGTGAGCAGTGCCTAAATGATGGGTGCGGCCAACATTAAAGTGAAAGCGCTTATGGGGTGCTTTCACCCAAAGAGGAAAAAAATGTATTAACTAAGAAAGCTTCTGTAGCGCGGCCGCTAAAGTGAAGGAGGCCTGCACTGTTAATTAAATAAATAAATAAGCATGGCCACTAAAGTGAAAGCTCCCTGCGCTGTAAATTGAATGATTAAATAAGCGCAGCCACTAAAGTGAAAGCGGACCGCGCTGTAAATTAAATAATTAAATAAGCGGGGCTGCTATAGTTAAAACGGACCACGCTGTAATTTAAATAAATACATTACTAATAGTATAAAAGCGTGCGGCGTGCTGCGATGTCGTGGGTGGAATAGGGGAAGATGATTAAAGAAAACAGTGCTCACCGACTACATAAAGCAGACCGTTTAGCAACACAAGTAAAAAGTCCAGTCGTTATGGGAGGTTACAAATGCAGACAAGGTGGTACCAAGGAGGGACTACTAAGCCTATTCACAAATGAAAAGCAACGATTTAGCAAGGAAAGTAACAGGAGCCAATTGAAAAGATGGGCGGGAAATGGACGGAGCTTTCTATGCCATACCTCAATACAGCATGCCTCGCAGAGCAGCACATGCGCTGCTCAGACTCAACCTAAAAATGGGTATGAAGGCTACATATGTATTTGTGAAATGTTCACAAGATACTGAGCTCATGAATAGTGGTTATTTGTACACTTCTAAGTTTGGAGGTTACTCGCATTATCATGTGGTTCAGACGGCATTTTGCAAAATGTATTCTTTTGTGCACAATGGCTTACATTTGGAAGCCAATTGGTGATAAGAAATGTTCTACTACTTTGTATTCTTATAGGTCTGCTGATAAAAATTGTACCCCCAACTTGAGTGGCTGGTCCTAGAGCCCACAACACAAAATACCTCAAGAAGAGACGTGAAGACATCACATTTCACCCAGCAAAATCAATGTTATTTTTTTACAATGTGAGTAGATGCAGAATTTGGACACTAGCTCAGCAGCCACTCAGTCAAACCAACGAAACCCAGACATTTCTGAAAACTAGACACACAGGATAGTCTAGAACGGTGTGACTCATCTGAATACCATTAAGATTTCTTACCCATAAGGCTTAGCAAAACTCAAGCCTTGGCTAAAACATGTGTTTCCTCACATTTTTGTGAGAGAAAGTTATAGAAGCTGCAGGGATCCACAATATTCCTACCACCCAGCTTTCCACACTTCTGATAGAACGGTACCCCACTTGTGTGGGTGGGTCTAGTGCTTGCGACATGAAAGGTCCCTAAAACACAACATGGACAAGGCAAATTTTCCACTCAAACCCACCCATATGTGATTTGGAAATGTCAAGAAGAAATAGAAGATTAGAAAGCTATTACGTTTATGTGTCCCAAAAATACAAAATTTGGAACTCAATTATGTAATAATAATCCTGATTGAAACAATATGTATAAAAATGAGAAATACATTTTCTTTAATGATGTTTCCAGTACTTAATTACACAGACTCTTTTTGAAGTTGTGGATACAGAAAGCTAATATGACAGCGAATAAAATGCTACTTCACAGTTGAGAAAATACTGACTCTGCAACCAACAGGCAGATTTGCTATCTAAACTAGCCACGCTTAATAGAGTAAATTTTAAAGACAGAAAAGGTTTTGTTTTCTTCGCAAGGATATAAGAGAACTTTGGGGGTTCCTCTGACTGACAGAATGGTTACTTCACTTTGTGTATAACAAAGCATTGCTTATGAGATCTGATATTTTTATGAATGCCAGCAGGATTGACAGGTTGCATAATAAAAAGTACATTTTATACATGTAGGTGTTTTAATGTTGTTGAATATGTTTTGTTTGATGAGAAAACTGTTCAGAAAGCTAGGGCCCTTTTCAAAAGCCTGGATGGGCAAAAGCATTAAGAAGATGAGGCTTTGCATTGAAATGACAGTAATAAGCCCAAATCAAGCCAAGAGTTGAAGCACCTTTCCTTGAAGTAGAACAATCCACCATGCGGATTCTAAACAGGGATTTTTAGCAAAGGACTTTTAAAGTTTGCTAAAAAAGGGTCAGAAGTCAGACCGAAAGTAGGAAACCAGTTAGAAATATAAAGCTGGTTGGATTATTTAAAAAGAAGAGTGATCAAGGATCAGGCAAGAAAACAGACTTTAAAGCAGAAATAAACCCCAGAAGCTGACCTAAAAACAATATGTGAGAACAATCAAAAGCCACAGACAAAGGGCAACACTTGAAGGTAAGGAAGCACGCCTCATGATGATATCATTAAAAAAATCAGGGTCTGTTTGACAGAGAGTATGAGTAAATCAACAAGCATGTGAACGGCTTCTTATAGATTTGCTAATGTAATCAAAACTCCAAAATAAAGGTTATAGATCTTTCAGATCTATAGCAAGGACTTTTGTAAACTTTTTTTTTTTATTCATAAAACTATTTGATCTATTGATAGAAACCTACTGAAATAATTTTATCCACAGACTGGCATTTTCTGTCAACAGAAAATCTTCCTGTTTTAGGGGTTACATTAAGATGGAGAAGAAATCTTAGAGGCCAAAGCCCTTCCTGTACACCACTATCAAATAAGGTGTGGTTGTTTCTCACACCATTTTGTGCACTTATTCCAGTCTTTTTTGGCAGCAGGAGAGCATTTGAAAAATGGGTGTGAAAAAAAGGTTTGTAAATATCCATAAAATTATGGATTTGAAGGTGTCTACTACTTTCCCAATCTTCACACCCCACCCCTTGAAAGGAAAATCCCATGCCCCTCCCTAATCCTAACCTTTGTAGAAAATTAATTATATGAGTGGATTATCTGCAGTCAAAAGTGTAGTTTTCAGATTTAAAAAAAAAATACAAATATTAATTCTTTCAATCAGCATTTGCAATTCAATCCTGCAAATTCCACCTTTTCAACATGTATGTAGGCAAGTTCAATTTAGCTGTATCAATGGTTTAGTGAATGAGACCATTGATCCATTTTCTAGATTACTCTAAAACACAGAGTTTGGCTTTCTAGACACCCTAACACCAAGGACTCCGTCAATGTGCCAACCTGAGACAGAAAACTAATTAGACCGCAACCGCCTCACATCTCAGTGAGCAATATTGGAGTAAGATGTGTATCAGGTAACAACGAATCCCATGAGGCATTACAGAGATAGTTAGTGGAACACTAAACAGCATTTCATCAAAGAAGAACACTAGGAAACAAAAGATACATTTTAAAGGATATCTTTTAAAAATTATAACCCTACCTTAGTGCGCACCATATGAATTGTAATCACAATAAAGACAAATAGAATTTCAGGAGGTACCGTTGCCAGTTAATGGCAGAGGCTAGATAAGTAAAACAAGTGGATGAAGGTTCCTTGCTGTCTATTGAGATGCATGTCCTTCTAAATGACACCAGAGAATGGATATCGTAATTCATTCTATAGGCTGTGCGACCCAATAAAGCAGGGTGAACACACCTAATGAGGATTTCACTGGTCCCTACAGCTCCCCAGAATGACAAAGGTAATTAAGGAGCTTGACCCCCCCCACGGGGTATAGCTAGAGGAAGGATATTCGTTAAATGGAACTCAAAGTAATTATTGGACCACATCCTCAGGAAATGTTCAGTCATTGGTTGAGTGTAATCCAGACTCAGCAAAAGAGAAGTAGACAGACAACGCTAAATGATGACAAGGTTCAAATGACAGTATATCCCAAATGGCATTATAGAAAAAACTGCATGGGAACAGACCATAGGGATAGATACCGCCCCTAGACCCAATGGGTGTGGGCTGGCAAAAATCTATTGGTGTACACCCTGGCCTAAGAGAAATTGTCAGTGGCCAAGTCTGCAAAAAACCTAACCCGTAGCTGCAAGGCAGAGTTTTGCCTGGCGTACCTGTAGATGTTCTTTCGCATCTTTGACATACAGCAGACCTGTTAAAAATAATGACAGAATAAATAGTATAGCAAGCAGGACAAGATTATTCTGTAATTGTAAATTGTATTTATATAGTGCTTACTACCCCTGACGAGGCATTGAAGCGCTTTACGGTGATTAACATGCTACTACGGAACCCAAGATTAGAGTATGTGGCTAGTAACTTTAAAAAAAAAAAAACAAGAAAAGCTTGGAATATTATGTTACGAGTTCCTTTGTGTAGCACTGTTTCCTTTAACTGACCAGAAGTTTGTGAAGTAGAAGGGATCACTTTGCCCATCCCCAGATCTCATGCTAAACGAAGTGGCGCCACAAGTGTTATGGGAGTATCACAGGCCTCGGAGATGCAGATCACTGCTGATCCCCACCAGGGTGGGAAAGGGAGAACCCCTCTTTCTTTCACCAGATACTGTGCCAGGTCTGGGCTTGACCACAGACATAAAGGGAGAACAGCACGGGAGCTGCTTTGCCAGGGAAAAAAGACTGGCTTCGTCGAAGAAGCCGATACAAATTATGTACACTAAATATTAGGAGTGCCCACATTATGATTTTGCCAACAAAATACACAACTTTCTGTTTTCACCTTCTGCTTCTTAGGCGAAAATGCTGATCAGAGAGACAGTAGAGAGGACTTGCCCTGCTAGCCTTCCCAGGCACAGATCTGTAAATAGGCCAACAATGGCACATGCAGTACACTGACACAGACAATACACGACTAGCACATTGGACAACAAAGATACCGATACTTACATCGTAAACTCTACACAAATCCCACTGATTGCCTTCACTGACTAATTAGGTCACATGAGTTGACCCCTTCTACAGTCTACATGACTGTATCCCTCTTAGCGCCAAGATACAGCGGAAATCGTGAATACAGTGCTATACAAAACTGCCTAGCATAAAATACAACTCCTAGTCTTTCAAGCAAGCTTTCGGAATTGTTCACTTTACTTTTCAAGTTCAAAGTATCATTACTTTTTCCATACATGCCAACCCTCTGGATTCAGGAGGGAGACTACAGATTTCAAGGCTAGTCTCCCGATTCCTGCAGGCAAAACCCGATTCCTCTGCGGGCTTCAGCCGACAGGGACTGGTCTTGTGTGATTCGGAGTCTCTCTGCCTGCCATAGCGCTTTGTCTGTGCTCTTGACAGGTAGGGAAAAAAACGTATGTTTGCATTTCAGTTATCCCATCCTTCAGCAGCACATTTGCAAGTCCCATACATGGCAAGAGACCCGAGTCAGGCCTCAATAGAAGTCAAAGGTGAAAAATACATTCTCCCGACTATTTTATTTTTATTTTAAATCTCCCACTTCCCTTTTCTAAAATATTGCCAGGTATGTATAATTTTACTTCAACATTGTTGCCAACAAAATTGGTGACATGTAAAAACTCTATTCTAGATTGCTTTTTATACTATTTAGCCAAACCCTGACACCACAATTTCTTTGGCTGCATCAGCTCTAACTTAATGTGCCTCAACATAGTTATGTCTATACTGGACTGTACCATCATTCATCTTGTCAATCAAGCAAAATAAGGAGCTGAGGTTTCACTGAGCTGATCTTTAAACATGACCTTGAAGGGAATTTACAATAGGTTTCAATTTTAGAATAGTTTCACCCTATTAGATATCTCGTTGTACAATGCTTTCAAATCCACCAATGTCAATTTATTCTTTCATCATTTAAACGTCACGAAAAGGAGTAATATTTATTTTGGTAGTAGCACCACTTATTCTTTATGCCCACAGGGCCACTGCTGTCAAGTTTTATATTGTGACAAAAAACTATTATCATTTAACAAATGTTGTTACTCTATCCTCTTCTCAAAGTTTATGGAATAGATATGTTTTTGTTCTTCTCTATGCCTGGAATTTGACCGAATCCGAGATCTTGCAACAGATTTTGCCAGGATGACTGGTATCTTTGAAGGCTTTCCCTCCTGCCCAGATGGCTGCTTCTGATGCCAGTGATGGCTGTGGCAGTGGCCGGTGGGTAAAAGAATGTAAAACACTGAATCAGCGTCCGAGCCTTATGATTAAAGGGGGATGGGTCAGCGGTTCTAGTTTAACAGGACTGTGTCCTAGAGCATTCAAGGGCCTCTTGTCATTTACATAAATAACATTTAGAAGACATTCCTATTATAAGACAAAGAGGCAATCTACTGCAAATCCAAATGTAAAACGGGATTAGCAGTCCTTTCATTTCTCTAAACAACTAAGGATTGGCAATATTAGCAGTAGTCCTTTTTGGGCCATGTGTCAGACTATCTGAAGATCAGAATATCAGTCCTGAGCCAGACATCTGATTGTCGTTTGGGTCAGAGATACATGGCAGAGTGAATGCAGAAAGGCTCGTGTCCCAGATGTGCACCGTTTTGGTCGTCAGCAGGTGTAACTAGGGGTGCCCTGTACTGAGGTAAGAGTTGTATAAATACAACTACTTGCAAACTATCTTCTGTTTACTGAATCATGGAGGATCCCGTTCCTGTTATCATATTGGTTCAGCTGGGCCTGGTTATCAAATTCCTGATATGTATTTCACCTGAAAGTTGAGCTACTCCTGTCGTAAAAGCAATTTAGTTGAAGCTCTCTGTCTAGTTTTGTCAGTATTGAGGCCTTAGCTTATACCACTTTACATACCGTTTGTTGCTAATGTATCAGCGGTAAGAATAAAAAAAACCTATCAGCTGCTGGTTAATCTCCTGATAGCATAAGAGTGTAGTAACAATGGCAAACGACTAATATAAAGGTAGACGTGTTTCTGAATAAAACATACAGACGATGTAGTTGCTGCCTTTGCTAAACATCTTCGATTGTTTGGCTTTGGCTTGGGCATTACGTCCAGACTGAATTTAATATGGAAGGTCTGCGCCATGCATGTGGCTTAATTTCTTGGTATCTGGCAGCTGATGGTATGCATAGGTAAAATTTACTTTAGGCAACCCATTGTTTCAAAACAATATCAGTAACAATACTTTTCAATTGGCCACTTATATGTATCCTCAACAGTACCACTGTTTGATAGAAAGGCTACTAGGATTTTCCTGGATGTTACTAACACTTCTTGGCAGGGCATATTATACTTTTAATGGGACAGCACCAGTACTTTCTCAGCAGTGGCAGTGCTGCTATGACTTTAATGGACAGGACCAACACTTCGTAGCAGGGCTCATATACTTTGAGATATTGTATTAACTTTGCGTTCCTCTTGTTTTTTTAGGGGTGGGTGGAACTCATGACTTTTTACTCCGCAGAATTTCGCGGAGTTACTTAAAAACTCTGAGATTCCACAGAGTTCGCGAGTAACAAAATTCCAGTCTGTTGCGCTGATTTTTAGGGCTTGGAGCTTGTCCCATGCTGTAAAATCAGTGCGAACGGCACCACGCAATGCGCCAGAGGGCATTCCTTCTTTCTGCCGCTCGAGTAGATTTTCTACTGGAGCGGCAGCTTTCACAACGCGAGCTGCAGGTTTCTTAAGGCAAGCAGTAGCGACCTACTGTGACCGCCTGCATTGTGAAATCTCGCTGGGTGGCGGTCTAGCGCTAATTTTTTCTCACTAACACTCTGCAACTTAAGTTGACAAGCTGCGTGCAAAAAAAACCTCCTCCATGTGGCAGGTGGAGGAGTTTTTGCCAAACTCCACGCTCCAAGCGGAGCAGGCAAAACTCTCCGAACTCCGCCGGGGGAGCGGAGTTTACCACCAGCCCCTACTGTTTTTCTGGTTTCAGGAACCCCACAGAGGCCTCCACTTTAAGCACATCTCCAAATACCGAAGTATAAGGCCCCGTTTTTTTGGCTTTAATTCTGCATTCTCCCAAAGAAGTAGACCATATCTGTTTTCTTTGCTCATCGGTTTCCTATAGGCTACTGAGTTGTCCATGAACCAGATTTTTCTGCTCCTTTCCAAGTAGCTTCAGCACTCTTTCTCCAAATTTTTGATTTTCTTACACCTTGATTATACGTGAATTGTTCCACTTGTCAATGGTTACTACCTACATATTTTCAAAGAAGCCCTCTTCTCTTCCAATAGTATTTACACTATGTATTTACTTTCACTCTTCCATTATGGCATTAGCTACCTCACCTCCTTATGTAAGCAGCTAATGCCCTCTATCATGTGATTGGCTATGACAAATGTAGATAGTTGCATCTTCAAACGCAAAGTCCAGTCGCGGCCGTCATGAGTTGCAGGTGGGGGGGTTGCGCGGGGAGGGGGTGGGTTAATTTAATAAAAAATTGTAAAAAAACAACTTACCTTCGCCTCCGGTCCCGGACTCCCGCGTCGCGTCTCCTGCTCTGTCTCTGCCCACAGGAAGCAGAGAAATAAACATGGTTCATTAATTGTTCACCAGCGGGGATAACGTTAGGAGATCTCCGAAGTGTAAATCACTGAGCAATCTATGGTCTGAGAGGTACTTTCTATAAAGATAACTAGTTTTTGATTCCAGCCTTTTCAGTCCTCAACAGAATCACTCCCCTATATGAGACTAAGACATGGCTGGTTTGGTCGGCCCTGCGGCCGACCAAACAGTCAGCGCCCATAACATTGGACTAGCCACTCCTCCTCGACCCGCCCACCCCCAACCCTTCTTCTGCTTTCTCGCAGTGCGAGAAGCAGAAACGTAAAATGGTATTTATACCATTTTAAGTTTCTGCTTCTCGCACTGCAAGAAAGCAATGGGGCGGCGCTCCGACGCCCACGTGGAGGAGCCACCCCAGGCAATGTCTTTGCCTGAGCTGGTCAAATTTTGCAACCCTGAACTACTTACATCAAGGTCATGGACGACTTTTCCATAGTCCTATTCTGGCCTTCTTTGACCCTCTTCAGGTTGTAATGTATCCTATACCTTGGGTTCCACTCTGTTTCAGGAGGGAGAGCAGGGGTTTGCACAGAAGACCCATGTTCAGATCCTCTCTACCGAGTTGCAACTAACTGTGTGCACTCACATTAATGCTGGAGGCTCAATTTGGCTTGCATTCTTTCACAGTTGGACTGTTAAGTGTGGTAAGCTCCTCAATTGGTGTCTACAGTGCCTCTACATTTCCATGTGTTTATCTTGGGGGTGTGCACTTGGAGCTCACAGCGCCTAGACCATGAGTACCATTGGAACGGGCCCTTGACTCAGCTACATTATGCTTACTCTCTGTAGAAATATAGAATACTATATTTTTGACTCTAGAATCCTCCTATTTGTTACTGAAAATTGTGGTGTTTTGGTTGTAATATGTTACCAGTGGTTTTGAGAGTCACCTATTGACTGGGGCAGTCCATCCTATTCACAGCATACATTTCGGCTCAGGAGTGAAAAGGAGGTGTATGAGGTAGTTAGACTGGCGATTACCTGCATCATTTATTCGAATTGTGCATCACTCAGGAAGTGGGGGGATTATGACTTTAAAGAAATGCCCGTAATTAAAGCAGTAAAACAGGATTGTTTTCATACATCTATATTTTTGCCTGTTTCCCATCCTCTTAATACGAGTACCATCCCACGGGGTGGTGGGACCTGAAACTGATTCTAAAGCTGTTAATTCAGAGCTTTGCACTGATATTGCGGATGCATGTGTGCATCATAAGCAGTGCTCTTCCCCTTCCTTGCCTGACTATGCACCAGGGGGCCAACTTTCCATTACCACTTCATAGAGCACTGCACGTGTAGACACTTTGCACGTGAAAAGAAATGTTGTGCATGTAGAGACACTTTGCGTGCATGCACACCACAGAAGACATTTGTTGGGGAACTCAAGGGATTATAAATCACAAAGTGCATTTATGGGGTTTAATTCCATGACCCCCTGCTCTAAATCAGGCCTTTTAAAAAGTATCACCAAATACTGAGCTTATTGACTGATTATTGTGTCACATTGTATTTGAGGTCCAATTCCTTCACCACCTCCTGGAGTAAGCCTTGACTGGCACGTTTCGAGAGACAAGTTTACCAAAAAATGAATAACTGCTTCATTCAGATAGAATAGTCTTAAGACCTGAAACACCAATGGATAATGGAAAATAACCACTTACTTCCCCAGGATTTAAAGAAAATGTCTCACAATCTACTTCTGCCTTTTTCCCATTACATGAATGTGTGAGGAAGGGCACAGACACAAGCACAATGCATAACGAGTACTATTAAAAAACACATTAAAAGACTCCAGAAGATAGGGAATTCTCAGGGGCAGACACTAAACATTTAATTCAGGCTTTACCAATTTACCTAAATATACTGGAAATAAACTGTGAATTACAAATATAGGTAGGGGCTGGGAAAGAGTGACAGTTCCATGAGAAGGTAGCCCTTGGCTTTTCCACCAGAAGCACTGCCACCCCAGCTGCAGCCTAGTGGGATAGCTGGAAACTGGAACAAGGAGACATTCATTTTAATCCTGGCCTCCACATTAGGCTAAATTGGCTCCTCTTGAGCAATAACCTTTTAAACGTATTCCTCGGTCATCATTTGCTTTTCAAAATTGAAAGAATCTAAAAGCAATTAGTAAGTTGTGGTTAAAAAATAACTGGACTGGATAATACCTTAGAGGAAAGTGGGTAGACAGTGTAGACTTGTATTGTTTATTCACCAAAACGTAATATGGTGGTAAAGGATAAGCCTTTGGAACAAACAGTACTGCATTACAATCTTGAGTCTCAAACTTTAGCAAATAATTTGATCCAGGGAAAATCATACTCTCCCTGTACCTCTCTCCAGTAATCTGATAACATGTGACACCTTGAAAGTGACTTATTTGAATAATGGAACCTCAAGAAATTACCCCCAACATTTGCCCGCAGCATGTTTCATTCACACATTCAGGGTTAATTAACAGCAAGTCAGCAAATTCCCTTTTAGCATCTCAAAAGACGACTATGTCTTTGAAGCTCCATTGTACAGGACGCCTCCTCTTGCAGCCACACAAAGGCACTTCTTTTCGTAGCTCATAAATGGCTGAAATAGTGAGATGTGCAGTTCCGGAAGTGAGGGAATTCAGGCGGCATTAATTATTGAGCTGGATCCAGCAGTTATAAATAACCCAAATCCGGGATCCAGGCCAGCCCCAGTGAAACATGCTGACTTTAGACCAGAGTGCCAACACTGCAATGCATTCAGATGCATTGCCAGTTTCGCCACCTTGTCTGCTATGAGTTTAGGGCAGCAATCAGCAGGGGGTGAGGAAAGTTTCTTATTTTCACTTCCAGCTGGGCCCAACAGAAATGCTTCACTTAATGAGATATCACCACTCCTTTTATGGAGTCTCATCCTGGCTGGAGGGCTAGCTGGAGCTCAACACCTTGATGCCAATTACCCGAGGGAAACAAAGGCCCTCAGCTAGTTGTCAGTTCACATGGCCTTAAGAGCCAAACTATGATCTGATGGCAGGTTTTTTTTCTTTTCCAGCCCTCTAAGAGATATGCATGCACTGGGTGAATGTCAAATATGAGCAATTACACAAATAGTTATACAGCACGAGCTAATTTATTTTTCTTGATTTAATTTCTTTTATAGCCCTAATCATTCCGAAATGTGGGATGGCAGAGCACTTTACATCAAACAGATATTATACAAAGGCAATGAATCATAAGTCAATTTAAAGGAACTGTTACCAAAACAATGAGGGTTACAAGGTGTAGGAGTCACATCTCATACACACTGGAAGCCATTACATGTGAAGAGTGCTAGGTTTGAAGAAATACAAAGTCAGGATTTAAAAAGTGTGTGGGATCTACAGCAGGGCAGTGGTTGGGGATATCAGTACTAATACGTCTTTATTCCTTCCTAAAGAAAACCTTTTTGGGAACCTTAGAATAATGAACAATAAGGTGACTGAATACCCAAATGCGGACAAACCTAAAAAAGAAGGACAATTGCCACCATTATATAAACCTTTGCTTGGTCTCTTTTTACCCCCTCGCAGCCCACCTGCTCGTCTTACAGATTTCCACTGCGCAGTTCCTAACACAACACTTTTTTGCATCTCATGACTGTTTTTTGTTATTTTCTCATCCTTTCTCCCATTCTTCATTGCAATCAGGTTGCTTTTCTCACAGTGACCCAACCAAGCTTTGTGCGTATTGCCACTGACCATGTGGAGAAGCTGATCTTCATATGCTCTGTGTCCCTTGCCTGTGAAATAGCCATCTGGTACACACGTGTGCCCTATATGCCATCACCAGCACGAGGTCTCTACGGAACCACCTGGCTTGCATGTAGGGTGTACCAATTGCGTAGAGGTTGGATTTCATCAAGAAGTTGAAGAGTCATGGCATGAGTACAGGGCCTCAGCCACTAAGCACAATCACGAGTACTACATCTGCCAATGAGATAGCAAGACAGTCTACCCAGGCACCATCCACCATCCCTATTATGATAGGGAGGCCACCTTGGGAGTCTTATGCATACCCTGGGTTCCAAACAGTGCTTAATTTGTGAAAGAAAGAGTGCCGGTGCCCAAAGTTCTGCTTAAAAGCCCGTGCCCAGTGCAATTAAATGTTGGGGAGCTGAATACCAAGGCTGGTAGTCTTAAATCCACCTCATGCCTCTTTAATCCACTACCAAACACTCCCTGCCCCTTTATCTCACTCTTGCAGGTTTCTGCTTTCTCTGCCACAGTGTTTCCGTCTTTCTCTTCCTCAGTCTTTTTAATCTGTGTGTTTTCCCTCTCTTGCGCTCAGTAAATCTCTGCTGCAGAAAAATTAGTGCTGGTTCCCAAAACACACACACACTACGGTTGCCGATGGGTGGCTGCTCCAAAACCGCCGACATGTTGCTGCACCTGTTCAGAGTATCTACTCATACCTTGCATATTCTCAAGCAAGCTATCGTACACCATCTTGAGGTACGCAGTTACAAAGGCTTCCGCCTCCATCAGCGTCATTGCCACTTTCACCGGGAAATTGTGGCTACTGATAAGCACTCCTTAAGACTTGGAGGCAGCACCCTGGGATTCTGTCACGCGCCCAGTCATGGGTTAGTTAGTCATCTCTTCTCCCCCTGATGGCTTAATATTTCCTCTAGTCTTGACACAAAATTGTTGTGGAGTAATTCATAAAGTTGAAAATCAGCACAAATATACTATCAAAATAAGCAATCCAACACTTGTCATCTATCTTTACGGAACAAATCACCAAAAAGCGCATACCTTCTTAGACAGCTGTACGGCTTAACAGTAACATTAGTCATATAACGCAGCAAACAAACTTATTGAAGACTTAACATACCTGTGTGCGCGTCTCTGACTAAGAGATTATTCTTTCCTGCTGAAAACTATACTTCAATAAAGCAAGTCACATTCACAGCATGTCTCACTATTTGCTAGCGACTGTCGTCATGAGGAAGTCTCAGTGGGTGCAAACCGTCTCACTGGAAGTACAGATCAAGGGGACTGTGTCAGACTCTCACACTCACTTGACTCACTGGCAGCGTGTTTCAGTTATCACTAATCAGTTCTTTACTTGCAGGCCAAGTGGAATAGTGTTGATCAGAACCCACCTACATGGGCACTTACTAACTCAACATTTATAATCAAACACATTGCCGTCATTAACAAGTGATCCTACTAAGGAAATCCTTAACAGCATCAATTATATCACCAAAGAAGGACTTAATTTAGGCTTCATTAGCCAAAATGAATCTGACTTCGTGAATAAAAAAAAGATCACGTACATCCACCATATACACACAGGCACGATTCACAAAAGACTTAATAATACACCTCGTAGGCTAATTATATGTGGATCCATCTTGGAGCCCTTATGCAAATAAATAGTTTTTTTTTCAGAAACCTTTTGTGGCCAGCACTCAGGCTTATGTATGGGATACTATGCACATCGTACAGTTGCTGGAAGATCAATCTTTGTATCCCTCACACCAACTCCTAGTGACTATGAACATTCAATCCCACTATACTAATATTCCACAGCAAGAGGCACTATGGGTAGCTATCAATATGATCAACAGTAGGTCAGGTCTCATGCAGGTACCCACAGAATTCGTTGCTAACCTTCTACAAATTGCTCTTGAAAAAAACGACTTCAAATTCCAGGGGTTCTTTTACTATCAGACCAAAGGAATAGCCATAGTGTCGGATTTGCTCCAGATTTGACAAATTTTCAAATGGATGATCTTGAAAATCAACACATTTTCCCAAACAGCAATCCTTTTATGTTCAACATTGTCAGTTGGCATAGATATATTGATGATATGATCCTGATTGGGTCCGAACTGCTGACAGCCCTACATCCTTTCTTGTGTGGCTAAACAGTCGATATCCTGACATTCTGATTACTTTGAATCACAGCAATGAATCTATTGACTTCTTGGACATATTCATTAAAGCAGAGAATGCCCAATTGTATACAACTCTTTTTAAAAAAACTTCTGGAAATAAACACTCACCTCAGGTATTCTAGCCACGATCCTGCAGCTTGCGAGAGAATTTACCTTTCGGACAATTCCTAAGCATCAGGAGGAATTGTTCAAGGAAACAGGATTACTTTCAGGAATCTGGTGCCCTGATTGTGAAGCTGAGAGACAGAGGCAACCCTCTTCGTTTACTCAAGCAGGCCCGAAAAAGAGCCTGGTTTTGCCCTAGAAGTGACTATTAACCTCAAAAATTCGGAACAGGGATGAGGACAGACTTGCCTGCGTTACGACATTCAACATAAAAAAGCAAAACGATTAAATGAATCATTAATAAGTATTGGGGTATGGTCAAGGATGAGATTGGATTTAATAACAAACCTTTGTATGTTTTTAACAGAGGCAATAACTTTGGAGACAAAGTAGTAAGGACACTTCTACCCTCTCCACCACCCACTACACTGTACACACAATGGAATTTATCACTCATTTTTGGGAATTACAAGTGTGGTAACTGCATAGCGTGCACATTGTGTGAGGAAATAAAGTTGTTCAAACATGGAGATAGGAGCTTCACCCTACATTTTTTGAGTAAATCTTATATGATAATGTATTCGATCTAGTGTCAATGTGATCACTTGTACATAGGTCAGACTAAAAAGGTAAAAGAATGACTCTTGCATCACTGCAGAAAAATCAGATGGAATAGTCAAGGGACACCCTTGGTGGAGTACTTTCAGTGAATGCAACATACATCAGAAAACATCAGGTGGTAAGTGATCGATAGGATCGCCCTCAATGGCAGAGGTGGTGATATATAAAATAAACTGAACATAGTGGAGTGGAAATGGATCACCCGGATGGACTGTATCAATCAAGGATTGAATGAATTTGAGGAACGGAATCGTGTTGTCTGTATCATATTTAATACTTCAACTGTGTGATTCCTGGAATCCATATTAGGCTGTTTATTGGGAATTTTCTGAGTGAAGATCTTGGTATTAAGACATTTTACGGCTCAGGTTACCCTGACATGACTATTGTAAGTATGTATTAACAAGTGCATTTATGTTTTATTCCCCGGTTTTCTCAAATTGCATTGATTA
The DNA here is from genome assembly GCA_963921515.1 of Calotriton arnoldi. Lineage (NCBI taxonomy): Eukaryota > Metazoa > Chordata > Amphibia > Caudata > Salamandridae > Calotriton > Calotriton arnoldi. The sequence goes on along the minus strand of CAWUFW010001155.1, from coordinate 1,500,887 downwards.
CTAACAATATCCACTGTAATCAGTTTACTTTAAAGTCATCTGATATAACTCTAAGTGGTGAATTTTAGAATGAGGTAATGTAATTCACTGCTATCTCTAAAGCTCATGACTTGTACTTTGCGAACACTAACATGGTAAAATATGAGCGGCTACATTATTTTTAGTGATGCCGCCGTGCTTTCTATAGTTCTATGCTATGCTTAGTTGTAGCACATGTTGTGTTTCTCTCACCAGTTTGGCACATTCTTTGTCGTAGTTTCTCCTTCTAGTAATTCGATTAGTCCTGTAGTACTTGACTAGTATTTTTCTGCTCTCAGCACAGCACAGTTAATTTCTTCTGACCGAGTTGTTTCTATTGCCCTCAGAAGTTGTCGCCTAATTGAGTTACTGGACATTTGGACAGACTTTCCCATTACTTGATAAGAAGAGGTCATGGACCTTTGTTCTAACTGATTTGATGTAGGCAACTTGTCTCACTTGGAACTAATTGGTTTTCAAAATACATTGTTTCAAACTGAGGTTCAACTTTACCTTCATCCTGAGGAAGACCCCAACAAACTGAGCTCACCACTAGGGAACGAAATTTATTATAATTGGGCTGTTTTTGAATTTATTTTTCAACATACAGTGGAACAGTGGAGAGGAATACATAATCTATAGCTTCCTGGAAGAACTATCAGCAGCCTTCATATTGCTTTGTAGTGGATCTAAGAATCATTTTCTGTTATTCTTTATTTCACTCACAATTAGCACCACACTTTTTTTAACAAGTACCTCAACATCTGAAACTATTATTTATGTACATATAATGTTATTTGTTGGATTATATGCATATATTATAAAAGTATATTTATTCTTCCTTTTCAAAAATATTGGTCTGTTTCATTTGTCGATTTCCAAAAAGCATAACTGATATGAGAGGGAGGAGTTTTTTCCACTCCTTTAGTAGTCTTCAAGTATTGAAAGTATTTTTTTTAATGTGTTCGGAAGAACCACTGTTTTCTATAACAAACCCAGGTTTTGAAAAATACAGGGTTGCCCCTTATTTTTGAATGTGATTAGTTCTTCCTGAGCACTGCTATTTGGTGGGGGCAGGGGTGAAGGTTGGGAATGCAGTTTCTGTTGTTCAAAGTGAGGAAATTTCTAGGCCAGGCCTGCACTTTTGTCGGTCCCGAGTACTGATTCACAAAGGCTGATGACAGACAGGTTCAGAACACCTGCACTTCATTGTGCCTATACTGTGTTCATATTGTGGGTGTTCCTGCTTGGAGACAGCCACAGTGTTACCTTCTGAGAGCAGCATCACTTTACACAAAGGCTATGTCTGGAAAACAGCTTGAAGAGAACCACCTCCAACTGGAACTTAAGTTTCAGACAGTGGATCCACATCCACTGCCTGGAACACATGTATAAAAACAGGATCCAAACCACTGTTGCTCCAGTCCCAAGTTTTACTAGACCAAGTTAGGGTGTTCTCTGTAGAGTACTCGAAGACCTGTAACCATGGCTGGTGTCAGCCTGGCAGTCAGTCAGTTTCCCAGAGGTGAGGGGATATCACCAGAAGTCAGCGTTAAGTGCCTAGAAACCTGCCTGTCTACTGAGAGAGGGGATGAGGATGATCATGCCCTGCAGTAAGAAAGACTGTCCAGGAAGAGTGGCCATTGTTCCCTTTGCTGAAAACACTCCAGCTGATGATGAAAAGAGAATGGAAGAGAGTTCTGTAATTTGTGTTGAGGAAAGTCCCTCCTAACTCTGTGCAGTCCTTTGAGTGAACAGAAACAAGTTGTGCCTTAAATGTGTCACCCAGCAGTCAGCTGTGGGTACAATCATTGGGAAGGCTGCTGACGAGGATCAAAGAGTCTGCATCACTGACGAGCGGAGAGCCCAATCGATTTGCCCAGTGGCTGCCACTGCCTGAAATCAACGCCATGAGAAGATCTGACCTGGAAGTCGCAACAACCTTTGGCTGTACAATGGCCCAGGGCTGCCAGAGAAGGCTGCAGCGGCTGAAGTGATGGCTGGCCTCCTCTAAATCTTTGGGCTATGCGGTCTGAAAGAAGCCACAGTTTTACAGCAAGGAGTCCACGCAGTGAAGGAGGAGGGTGCGACTGCATAGACCACCCAACCAGGAGTGCCGAAAACAATATGCATATAAACCGCAGGACTTAACCTGCTCCCAGGGCCTTGAGACACAAAGCTATGAGCCGTTGTGATGCGCCTGCTGAGATTGCTGAATTAAGACTAAGGAACAATGAACTAATGACCTGGGCTGCAATTAAAAATAGTATGAATGGTTGAGAGGGCTGCACCGGAGCAAAAACCTGCCTCATCCCATAGATAGGTGGGGATGGTAACAGCAGTAAAAAAAAAAAACACCTTTCCTTTTCCTAAACATAAGCATTGGACTGGATATTACTGTATTGCATCTGTTGGCTGATTGTTGGGTTCAGAGCACTTGCCCCCAGCACTACGTTCCTGAGAAGCATGTGGCTGCTCGTCCTTGCTGCCCTGAAAATCAAATGTGGAAAGGGTTTTACTTCGCCCAATTTGCAGAGCCATATTAGGAAGGACAAAAGACACCAGTTGAAAATGTCCTCAACCATCAAGGTTGTATCCCAGCAATCTCTGTCTGCCATGTGGCCCACTGAATTGGGTTTGGCATTAGGCCACAGTTTCTTTAAGCACTGCAACATTTGTTGATCTGGTGCCACACATCTTACAGGAACAATACACCTTATCACATTCTCCCACAGCCAGGAATACGGGTGTACATTTGTGGCTTGCGTGCGTCGTCCCACTCACCAATACACACACTAGTTCAAGTTGTCCAATATAAAAAAATAGCCAGTAGCTCTCCTTCCTGATAGTCATGAGCATGATAAATCCATTGGTAATGAACAAGCTGGTCTACTGAAATAATATACTCCATATGTGCAATGTCCCTCTATGCTAAGATCATACATTTAACTATCACTTGCCCAACTTCACCAACACCATGCAGGCTGGTCGTGTTTCAAATACTAGGCACTTCACAAAATGCATACCCAGCTAGTCAAACTCTAAGGCCCATCACATTCGCTTCAATCTGTCAACCTTTATCTCCTTGCTATACTCAAGCCACCAGCTCAAGATTAGCATGACTTGCACTACTTAGTCCTCTTGTTTGGAACGGTCTCTCTTGTCATCTCAGAGCTACTCTTTCTTTTATTGAGTTTAAATTCAATCTCAAATCCCACCTACTTAACAGGGAAAGTCAAGGCCAGTGAAAAGGATATCGCACTTTTTCCACCACCCCAAAAAACATATTTGTTTACACAGATATTTTAACTCATTAATGCATCTTTAAATTAATTCTATAAACATATCACTAGCATATATCCAGCCAATACGCCTAACCATCCCAGCATCACTCCTGTTAGAAGAGCTACCAAGCTTTCAACAGATACAAATTACATAGGTAATGCTGCAGAGCCTCAACATCACAGATCAATGAGCTGTCCTATCCTTTGCTAGCCATGGACAGCCACTCTTCAAGAAATTTGAATAAAATTAGAGATTACTGGGAGAAAGGCCAGTGCCTAATATTCCCCATTGTTTTTCCATTTCTTAAAGAGCCAAGATGCGCAATAGCAAGAAGTAAGCACTATCAAAGCCATTACTTAGGATGCCCATTATAAGGGAATACTGCCAACCTGATTTGGAGATCACCAAATAGTAAGTGGCATGCACCACAGGTGACTGTGACTACAAATCGAAACCTCAAGGCAAAAGGGGTCTGCAAGCGTTTTAGTGATGTTAAAGCATTGCAGGCTCATAAATGTAGAAGACTGGAACTGACGGTTTCTTGTCAGGAAGTGCAGAAAACATGTCTAAGATAGTTTTTACCTTAATAGTGCCCCACCTAGGTGAATCTATTATAGTTTTCACAAACGGATTCCTTGCAAGCCGTCAAGAGAAAACTAAGTACCTTGTTGCTATGATGGTGGAAGAAACCTCCTAACTTCATAGCAACTGGTTAAAAGAAAAAGTTTTTGAGTGATCTCCTTTCCAGCAAGGTGAACCCTCCCTTCCCCTCCCCCAAAAAAACAAACTCCCCTTGCCAGAGAGGAAAGCAGCTGCAGAGCTGAAGCTTCTCACATGGGCGGAAACTAAGCTGCCTTTCTTTAAGACCTATCACAACCACCACCTTCACCCCCACGCTCCAATCATCCAACCACACCCAATGCCACTCCAAAAAGTGAAGCAATCTTGCTTGCCTCCCCAAGCACCTACCGAGCCCCCCACCCCACCCCCGGCTCTCCATCTCACCCCTCCAAGCCTTTTCTGCTTGGCTTGTTTGACTCCTCCACCCGCTAGCCTCAATAGGGTTACCACGTCACTCCATATCACCATGTACAATGTTTTCAGTCCTGGGCCTTCCGTTGACAATTTGATGCATTCTGAGTCGTGGTTTACTTCCATTGACCTTTGATGCATCTGATATCAATGAAATGCAAATTAAAAGATCAGGAGTGCCAGTCATGATATGGACTGAAGAGGTATCATTAGCCCCATATAATAAATTATACTGTGTTCATAAAGAAGAAAAGAATTGCAAGAGCCAGAATGCAATGCGATGCCTGCAAACAAGCTAGGAGATATTCAATATTTCTCACAAAGACATCTCAGGATGTCCCACCTAGGTTGTGACCAGTTAACCTAGTCCTGTACTTTTTTTTTTGCTTTGCATTCAGCTATTTGGAAACTCCAGCCTACAAATACAATAAAGTAGGAAAGAGTGATTTGCTGACACCTGATGTAGGGAAGCACAACATCTTGAAATAATATTTAGCCAACCAAGAGGACCTACAGCACCATGTGGCATAAGAGTTTGCAGAGTGGCCGGGGAAGGAAAATCCAGCTGGATCAGAGACATTCCAGGCGAATGGAAGGAGGGATTCAGCTGGGATGCACCATGGCTGAGGGAGTGAGATAACATGGGCACTCCTCGATCCCCAACTCAGGTGAATCATGCAAGGGGTGCGTGCAGACGCTAGGCAGGTAAGCAGGGTATGCCCGGTGACAGAGACAACTTCCTGCTGCTAATAAGTATATTACACTAATTCCGAGATGGAACAGGGAAATGCCACGGGATCTAAATATCAATGCCTGGCGCCCTGCAAGAAAATGAGACTTCATGTAACAAGGTGTCAAACAAAATATGGAACCTCTAAGTAATTATGCCAACATTTTAACAGGAATAAGAAAGGCACACTGCCAATCAAGAACAGCTGCCTTGTTAGTGGATATTACGGCTGACATCTTTAGCTAGTCCTGTTTTTTTAAAGTTTGCATGCTTGCATTTCTATGGTCTGACAGACAATTATGTGAGCATCACTAGAGAGGGCTTTGGCTCTGCCCACATGTTGGGAGCGTGGAGTGCATGTTTTGATTGGGCAGAAGTTGTAAGCTTCCACAAAGAAGTACTTGCCCTCCACACATCATTTAAAAAAATATATATATTATTTTGTTTCAGTTGCATGAGAAACATATAAACCGCACAACAATAACAACAAGTTGCACTCAGGTCAGTCATGTTAGTTCAATTTTTCTCAGCCCCGGTATTCTCACATGTCCTCAATACATATCGGGCGAATAACATCCTGTACAATTCCCTTAAACACTGGAGATATCCCGGTTCCCTACCTAGCTACCCCCTTTAGTCTCCTGCGACCATCTGGTCGCATCTAGTCTTGTGCCCCATTGTCTACGATTTGAGAATCTTCATCACTCCATGCTAGATCATACTGGTTCATCCAATTACTCCATATCCTAGTAATTTTTTTGGGGCACCCTCTACTCCTATATGTAACCCTTTCAGCTGCCATGTACAGGTCCGTGCCACATTTCCATTCGTGCAGTGCCGGGGTGTCTTGTGTGCCCCAGTGCTATGCTATATCACGTTTCGTCACTACTAAGCCCAGGGCGCTAAAAAGCAAATGGGGTCTGGGAACATCAACATCACATAGGATATCCAAAAGGATGAATTTCGGGCCTGCTGGGAGGGATGCTTTTAATATTTCATTTAGTTCTTTAATTATCTCGCCCCAGTAGGTCTGCATATGTGGGCAATCACACAACATGTGTAAGAAGTTTCCTACTGCGGCTTGGCAGCACAGACACTGAGGGGTCTCGGCCCGGCCCATTTTGTGTAGCTTTGCTCTGTCGTAGTAAACCCTAAGGAAGATTTTAAACCGAATGAGACGCAGTCTGTCTTTAATTGCCACCTCTCTAGGGTGCATAAGGGCCGACTCCCAGTCTATGTCTTCCATCTCCCCCAGGTCTCCCTCCCATACCTCCTTTAGGTTACCCAGGGTGTTAGGCATATTATTTATCGTCTTATAGGTAGGTGCCACTGCCTTGGTCGTGAGCTCTTCCTGCAGCAATCTCCCCTCAAGTGGTGCATATTCCGGCACATCTGTCTCCCCTACTCACTCTGCTTTCTAAGCGTGGCGTAGTTGGGCATATTTGAGGAGTTGGGAGCTATGCAACCTGAAGTACATACGGAAGGTGGAGAAGGATTTGAACTCACCCCTTGCGATATCTCCAACAGTAGTGATCCCCAGTGTGTCCCATGCTTCAAAGCCCCGGAGCCCGCCCACCCACCCCTCTAAGCCAGTTTCCCATCCACAGCGGTGTCGCCCTAGTTATCTTGTGGGCCCACCCCAGGATTCTAGTAGTCCTTTCCCATACCTCCACGGTGACTCATGTTGCAGCCTATGGATCCCCTATCCTCCATATAGGTAGTGTAGAAACGTGTGGGGCGTCAGTCTCTCCCTTTTTAGTCTGTATGAGGGATAGTCCCATGCTATGTGTATCCAGTCATTTATGGGGGTTTGGTGGGCTGCCCAGTAGTAGGCTTCAATGTCCAGAAGCGTCAACCCCCCATTATATGGGTTGCGTTGTAGTGTCTTTAGGGCAATCCTTGGGTGGCCCTTCATCCACAACAGTTAACGGAGTTCGGAATCTATTTCCTTGAATATCGTTCTTGGGAGAGGGTGGTATGAGTTCTGGAGAGCGTACAGGAATTGGGGCAGGGAAACCATTTTAAACATGGCTGATCAACCCATTATTGTAAGAGGTAGATCTTTCCATCTGTCTGCATCTTGCTTAAAATTCGATAACACCCGCAGGATGCTGTGGCTGCAGCAGATCTCTGTGTGAGGTGTAAGAAAGACCCCAAAGTATTTAAAGCCTTCTGTAGCGATTTGGAGGTCCCTAGGCAGTGGAGGCCATTCCGTTATTTGGCCCTGGCAGTACAGTATCGACTTGTGCCAGTTGATCCTATAGCCTGAGAACCGGCCATACTCGTCCATTATTTGGAACACTGTGCGGATAGTTGTGTCCAGTTCCATTACAAACAGAAGAATATCATCTGCATAAAGGGATATCTTTTCTTCCATTTGATCCCTGTATTCCCGGGTGTTGTCTAATCACGCACGCTAGGGGTTCAACCACGAGTGCAAATAGGAGTGGAGATAAAGGGCATCCCTGCCTAGTCCCAAGGGCAATCGGGAACGTGTGAGAGATCCTTCCATTGACTCGTACTGCCACTCTAGGGGAGGTGTACAGTAGTGTCACCCATTTCCTAAACTTCGGGCCAAACCCGAATTTGGCCAAAGTGGAGTCTAAAAAGGGCCAGTGCACTGCGTCAAATGCTTTCTCAGCATCTAGCAACAGAAAAACATGTGGGATATCGCGGTTCTTGACCGCCATCATCCAATTGTGTGATCTGCGGACATTCCATCTAGTAGCCCAGTTGGGCATGAACCCGGATTGGTCGCAGTTGTTATGACACGTAGGAGTCATGTGGCCAGGATTGTCACCAGAATTTTGACCTCTGTATTCAACAGAGAGATGGGGCGATATGAGTTGCATCTATCTCTGGGTTTACCCTTTTTATGGATGGTCACAATAGTAGAAGTCCGGAGATCTGCTGGGAGGATAACCTCCTTGTAGGCATCTTGATAGAGACCTAGGAGGAGAGGGCTTAATAAGTCTTTACAGTTATTATACAGCTCTGCGGGTATTCCATTTGGGCCTGGGGTTTTTCTCGGTCATAGCCGGGCCACAGCCTCTCCCACTTCCGTAAGTGTCAAGTCCCCGTCGAGTGCTTTCATGCCGCCCTCCTCTATTCTGGGGACCTGTATGTCTTTAAGATATTCGCCAATGGTAGTTGTGTCGCTAAGTGGTCTCCTTCAACAGAATTCTTCACAGTGTTTGGCAAATGCCAACACTATTTGCTCATCCGTGGAGAGAGTCGCTCCCTGGTCATCTACGATTGAACCCACCCATCTAGCCTCAGCTTCTTTCCCACTAAGCCAGGCCAACAATTTTCCAGCTTTGTCTCCTACTTCATTCATAAAGTTGGTACAATGTGGCTAGCCTCTGCTGCCTTGCCTTGTCTTGGGCCAACTCGAGATGGCCGCTGAACTGGAGCCCCAGGGGGGAGCTCCCAGGGTGGGGATCATTAATCTTTAAATATCCTGCGTTGTACCCTGCCATCCACCGACTAAAAACCAGCAGAACTAACTAGGAAATACGGCAACTAGGAATAATTGAATTCTACTCACGGATATATTTTCGTAAAGTGCGCTGCTGGAGAATTGCTGCATCCCACCGGTCTGCATCCCACCGGCTGCCTGGGATTCTCCGACACAGACCCACTTCCGCAGTCGGCCTCGACTCTACTTCGTCACCGGTGCACCTGGACTGGAGGAGTGCCTGCGGAGATTGTCACGGCCGAAGCGCGGTCTCCCCCGGAGTCGATGAGGCTTGATGCTGCCCGAAGCTCCGTGCGGTGAGTGAGGAGACGGCCTGAAAGGAGTGGGAGGGTCCGTGTCACAGCTGCCTTCGGCCCAGCTGGAGGACTCCTGTGGCTGCGTTGCGGTTGATGAGGGAGAGCCCTTGATGAGGTGTGGATCCGGGGACTGGATTGTTGCGTCGGCTTGGTCCGGTTTGGCTGCCGCCCCCCGCCGCCCGTCATTCTTTGGTGAGGTGCCTGAGGGTGTTCTGACCGGGGATTTTGCGGTCACGCTGGGGGTCGGGGTCACCGGATTGGAAGCATGATGTGAGTGCTGTTGCTGCGATTGATGTGCGGGACGGCTGAGGGGCAGTGTGAGGAGCCGCGTGTATTCCGCTTTGGGAGCTTCAGTCGGCGTTCCGCCTTGGCCTCCTTTCGCGGGGTTGCCCCGCCCGGGCCTGGATCGGACGGTTCTCTGTGGGGCTTTGTTGCATTTGCTGGCGATCCGGTGGCTTGAGTGCTGGATGCCTCGCGCCCCCCACCCCCTCTGCTCTTCACGAGACTTCATTCTGCGGGGCTGTGCGCCGTCTTTGAAGGAGACTGGCCGCTCTGTGTGCATTTGGCCGATTGAGGGTGTAGGAGGTGAATTCTCAGCCTCCATTTTGGGGTTCACACAGTCTGACCTGTTGGCCTCCATTTTGGTGGGGCTATCTGCATGCCCCACAATCTGACTTGTTAGCCACCATCTTAATCCTGCCATCTGCATGCTTTTCCATGAACCTCTCTAGGAATGGGATCAAGATGGCCTTCTTGAGGCTACTGTAACTAGCATAGGACCAGATCTACTTGAACTTCGCTGGACACAAAAATAGGACTAAGCTTGCCACCGAGGGCCCTTTAACTATGTTGTCAGGGGTGGCAGCCATCTTGGAAAGGGGCTAGCACCCCAGAATGCTCTCATCTGCAATTAGCAGTTTACTCTATTAATAATCTCTCTCCTTCAGTCTACTTTACCCCCTCTATTTAGAGTGTGCACTCCTACTTGAACTATCTCTCCACCGCTATCTATGACCTAACCTCAGCATGTCTCAACGCACCGCTAGCGCCTCTGAACCTCCTTGCTCAGTTAGGCCTGAATGCTTGTAAGATCATCTACCTACCCAACTTATCGTTGAAAGCGAAAAAGACCTTCAAACACAATCTCCTCAAACGCTGGCCGGAAACACTTATATCGGACACATTTACTTCCTCTAAGGGCTCTGTGGTGACTGACCTCATTTTCTACACCAACAGAAGAGCCCAGTGGAGAAAGACGCTAACTTCTATGCTGAGAACCAAGCTACTGGCCAAAACTCTGCACGGTTTCCGCTTAACCACGTTACCCTATCCTGCCCTTAAGGCAGAGTTGACCATCTCCGTATATAACAATGGGAACATCCTTATTCAAGCTACGGACAGGAATCTCAAACACTTTGACAATATCTTTATGAGGATGAAAAGCACTTTTAATAACTTGACTTCGGCCTCTATACATCACAACAGTTCCCCTCTATATCTTCACCCGCTGCAACGTACACCTCTACTTCTTTCAATTCTATATCCCAAGCCCTACCTATGGGCTTACCCTCTATACTGGCACTGTCTGCACCTTACGCCTCTTCTGCCCACATTGCTGAGCCCGCTCATTTACCTGTGTACCGCTCTGATCGCTCCAACAACTCGGAGGACACGCTTAGCACGCACACTACTATCACTGACTTACCGGTTAGTCCTCCCTTAGGCTCTGGTAGCACCAATCCGAGAGCCTTCCACCTAGGGGCTGCTCCCAGGAATTCTCCTCTTCTCCCCCTCCTGACGTCTAATGTCGTGTCACCTGCCCTACCCACTTGTCGATCCGTTAGCTCCAACAATATAAGGGTTGTGCATCACACCCCCTACACTTCTAACCATGATAACCCTATTATTCTTCCCCCAGTTTCAGGCACTCCCACCTCTAAGGCGCTGGACCTAGCTGCTGGCCCCAGTCCATCACCGCGTAACCCTTTCACACCTATTTCTGACGCATGTGCTTCTCCTATTGCCTGTTTTGAAACCAACGTGCCGGCTACCAAGCCCTACCTCGGTCCGGCGCAGCTCCCTCTTGCATCATATCTTGCTGATAGTCTATCCTTGGTTGACGACAAATCCACGCTCAAGCAGAACTCTAGCTCCCCTTGTAATTGCGGTAAGGGTCTTACTGTACCTTCCAGTTCCCTCCAAACTTCAAGATCCCACCCTTCGTCTCTTACTGGGGCGGCTGAGGATTGCTTTAACGGGCCTTACCTTGAGGAGAAGTTCGCTGACCTGAAGCAGGATCTCCTGGTTGTCAAAGAGATCATGCAGTCCCTACTACAGTTCTCTATTAACTTGGAGAGAGTATGGAATTTACACCCTCCACATGAGAATGTGCATTGCAACTCACCTGGAGTCTTTGGGGATGGGGACGAAAAATCCTTTTCCCGAGTCCCAATTAGTTCCAGGTGGATCTCCAGGCCTCTGCCTAATCATCACTCCAGACCTCGCAGGTTTCAGCCACAGCTGTCGGCTGAAGACACCCTCGCTCTTGTATTCTCGTACAGTGGTACGGGGTCTTTCGCCGCCTCTAACTCCGTTATTAACATCCCCACTATTTCCCCTGACCCTGAGGGTCAACTCCAGATCGGTTAATAAGGAAAACCTACTCCAAATAACTACTGCTCATACTGAAGAGATTAACACCTCCCCTCACATTAATTTGATGCTGCTCAATTGCAGATCGGCTGTGAAACATGCTGCTGACATTTCTGCACTCATCTTAGCGCAAGATTTGGACTTATTGATTCTCACAGAAACCTGGCTCAACGATTCCTCCTTCCCTATTCTCGACATTTTAGTACCGCCTGATTATGCCATTATCCGATGTGATCGGCCGGGGAAAATGGGGGGTGGCATTGCTTACATTCATCGCTCCAGCCTAACCATAAAGCAATCTCAGAATGCTCCGCTATGTTCCTGTGAGCTACTAATGACAGAAATTTGGAATAAGGGCAAGATTGTCTGTGTGCTTCACACGATTTACCATCCACCGGGTGACAATTTGCTCTTCATAGAGCAAATCATGGAGGTCATTAGCTCATGTTCGGATCAAATATACCATATCTTCCTTGGAGACTTTAACCTCCATTGGAATGACACCAATGATCTTTTAGTCAGCTCCTTTAAGACTTTCCTCTCCGATCTCAACTTCTCTCAGTTCTGTAAGGGACCTACCCACAACAAAGGCGCCACCCTCGACCTCATTATTGCTAGAGACAAAATCATTCAAATGAGTGACATCCTACCTTGCGACTGGTCGGATCATCATCAAATTGCCTTCCACATACTGGAAAAGACCACTAGCAGAAAGGGACAACCTCTTAAAGCTAAACAATTGTCTCGCAACATGAGAGACGTCAACATCAATGCTCTTACTTCCATCACTATGAATAGACTTCAGCCTCCCTCTAACATGACCAACCTGGATGATCTTTCTGATCATTACATTAGCACTGTGGCTAATATCTTTGACACCATTGCGCCGAAACAACTTCAAAGGATTCCTCTCAAACAATCCAAACCTTGGTTTAATGGTTCCCTAAATGACTAACGCCGTAAACTTAGGCTTTCAGAGAGGATCTGGAGAATCGAGCCTTCCACCTCTAGCCTCTATCAGCTAAGGAAAATGAGAAGCGCCTACAATAAAAAAATCCGCATTGCTAAAACTGACCATTTCAGGGCGCTGCTGGACGGTGCGAAAAACAGACCCAAGATGCTATTTGAAATCATCAAACAGCAAGCAAACCACACTTCCAACCCAAACCTGTCTTCCATGACTCCGCTTCCTAGCGGGGGGGGACTTCACAGTGCACTTCTCTGAAAAAATTAGGAAAATTGAACTGGAGCTGCAACCTGTCACTCCCATGGTGCCGCCTCTAATCCTCACCACAACTCCAGCGGAGCTTCTGGTTCCCTTGGCAGTCTCCTTTTTTCTCGGTTGTTCTCCCAAAAATGACGCCTCCTGGAATTCCTTTATCCTGCCAGATTGCACAGAACTACTCCACGATATGGCAACTCTAAAACCGGCCAATCACGTCAATGATCCACTGCCTGCTAAATTTTTTAAAGACCTCAACTTGGCCATTCTACCTCTTTGGTCGCGGATTATTCATGAATCTCTCCTGCAGGGGAGCCTCCCTGATTGCCTCAAAATTGGGCAAGACACTCCCATCCCTAAGAAGCCCAACTCTGATTTATCTGATCCTAACAACTTCCGACCTATCACCAACATCATGACGTTAGCCAAACTGCTCGAGAAATGTGTCCACAAGCAGCTCTGCAACCATATAGAGAAATTTCAACTACTGGACCTCTATCAATCTGGTTTCAGAGCAGGGCATAGTACTGAAACTGCACTAACGCACATTGTGAATGACGCCCTGAAATCCCTTGATCAAAATGTCCCTTGTCTTCTGATCCTTCTGGACCGGTCTTCTGCATTCGACACCATAAAACATGAAATCTTGATTAATCTTCTTTAACGTAGAATGGGTCTAGCGGGACCGGTCCTAAAGTGGTTTACCTCTTTCTTACATAACCGCACACAAAGGATTAAATTCAACCAGTCCCTTGCTTCTAGTACGCAGGTCAGGATTGGAGTTCCGCAAGGATCCGCACTCTCGCCCACGCTCTTCAACCTTTTTATGGAACCTCTCACTGTCATTCTGAACCAGTCTAACATTCATTACCATATGTACAAGGATGACACGCAACTTTACTTGAAGATCTCCTCTCCAGATGACATTAAAACTTTAAATGAGGCTCTTTCGCAAACTCAACAATGGTTAGCCCAGAACCATCTTTTGTTGAGTACCCTCAAAACTGAATTCCTGCTGATTGCCCCCCACAATCACTCTGCACCTACCCTGGACTGGCTAAAGCAACTCACTGCCTTTAACTGCACCCCTTGATTCCGCTAAATCGTTAGGCATTACCTTGGACAAATACCTTAATATGCAAGCTCACATCAGTGCCACTATTAGGGGTGCCACCTTTCATCTTCACACCCTCAAGAAAATCAAACCTTTCCTTCCAACCGAAGACATACAGCCTGCAGTACAATCCCTGGTGATCTCACGTCTTGAATTTGGTCTGGTGACCCTTGCGTGGCTTCCTAAAGCAAGCTTGGCCCCTCTCAGAGCCACTCTCAACGCATCGGCTAGGCTCATCACAGGCTCCAAAAAACACGATCACATTACACCTGACCTTTTGCAGCTTAACTGGTTGTCTATTGAAGCGAGGATTTGTTTTAAAATAGCTTGCCTCACGCATAAAGCCTTGCATTACATCACGCCGGCCTATCTGGCGAACAAGCTTGTTCTTTCTGGCTCGTGTCGGAACTTAAGAAGTACGTCTACACTACTAAAAGAAAAGTACGTACAACGTGCTTTCTCCGGCCTTGCTCCTAGAATTTGGAACGCTCTTCCTACTGAGATTAGAGCCAATCCTCCCACTACCTATTTCAAGAAACAGGCCAAATGGATTTTCCTGAGTGATCATTACGGCATCATCGTTTTCTCTTTTGCATGTACCTATGTTGACAGATTTGACATTTATCCCAACATATCGTTGTCCATTTATTTTATGATTGGTTGATAATTGTTATTTTACCCTAGGGCCCTCACCCTACAGTTTTGTCATTAGTTTTATTATGTTGTGTCGAGTTCACTTTTGATTGTTTTGCTGAATGTTACAGGAAATATTTTGCACTCTAGGAGAAATTGATCTAGTGTGGCCCACTACCAGGTTCACTGATCTTGATTGTGTACTCCTTGTTGTTTCACAGTGTTGATCTCTATTGTACGGAGTTTATTCATGCTTTCGCCTATGTACAGCGCTCTGATACCCACAAGGGTCATGTTCGCGCTTTATAAAACTTTCCAAATAAATAAATAATTCCATTCTAAGGGCTTCCAATTGTCGGGAGGTCAGCGGATCTGGCGTGACTATTGCTGTCCCTCTAGTGCAAGTATCTGATTTTCCATCTGCTCTAGTTTCTCTCTCTCCTTTTTCTTTTCCCATGCTATCTGGTTCTGGGCCCTATCTCGCAGTACAGTTTTGTACGCTTCCCACAACATAGCTCCGGAGACTACCGTACCCTTGTTTTCAGTGAGTAAAAATTCTATGTCAGCCCGAAGCCCACGTATGATCGCACAATTTTGTAGGTCCCAGGCGTCAATTTCCACATTGGCTGTGGACCCCGGGTCCTAGTCCCCAATTGTGCCCACAGAGGTGAGTGATCTGACAGCCCTTGCGTGAGGTAGTCTTTCCAGCTGATCGTTCCCAATTCACATGAGGGGACGAAGACATAGTCTACCCTTGAGTAGACATTATGTGCCCCCGAGAAATATGAGTATTGTCTATTGTGTAGATGTTGGGACCTCCATGTGTCTATGAGCCCAAGTGTGTCGGCAAAACGGGCTAATGGGGTGGTACTCGTCATTCTCTCGTGGTTCACTGACCGCTCTGATGATGTACACATAACATCATTAAAATCTCCCCCTATCACGCAGAAGGTGCAGGGTTCTCTAGGAGGATGTCAGCCACTTTGAGGAGTACGGGGCATTGTAGTTCTGGGGGGTGCATAGACACAGATGAATGTAATCCTACGTCTACCCCAGGTACCTGTCACTCCCACAAATCTGCCATCTGGATCTACCCATTTACGGGTTAATTCGAAGGGGGGTGATTTTTTTTTAATCAAGATTGCAACCCCTCTGGACCCGGATGTGAAGCCCCCATTTGATCCTGTCTCTCAGGCCATTGACGTTCCAGGTTGGGACTGAAAGGGCCCGTAACTCTATGGGGGCTAACATAGGTACATCAGGAACTTAAAGGTAGTCCTTCCCGCATGCGCCCGGCTCTGGAGGCTACCCCACCGATTTTGCCATGCCACTTCCTCTGACCCAGTGCGACCAACATTAACGTCAACAGCATCCATCCCAGTACACCCCAACCCCCCTGGACCTTCTCACTACACTTGAACCCATGGCTATAAAGCAACTGTGTGTAAGAAGAGAAGGAGAAGTCTGTCGCCCACCCCCCCCTATATGGGGAAACAAACCCAGCAAACACCCACTACATATGAACAAATGAAAAGTACAAAGACATGCCCTTAATGGACCGGAATACCACTTTCAATACTGTTCTTAGCGGGCGAGCTATGGGCTCTTGGGACGTTGTTTTAACATTACAGGTCCTTGGCCGGTGTAATGTTGCCAGCTTCACATGTTTGGGCTTTTCAGGTCTACTGCATCTTCCGTCGGGGGTTGTCTTCTAGTGCTGCAATTTCGGCGGCCAGAGCGTGTGTGCTTTCATCTCCGGAGGAATCTCTCAGCCCCTCTGAATCTGCGTGATAATCTCCCTGGCTAGATAGGTCTGTGGCCCTGTCGTCCACTGCTTCTGTGTGCTCCCCCCTTTTGCAAGGCCCCCAGCCCCTCTACTGGTCTCTCTTAATGCGTAAGGAGTCACACGGTCAGCACTCCTCAGTCCTGACTTGGTCCTTCTTTTCCTTTGTGTCTTGTCCCCAGGTCTTGCTTCAGTATACTAAAGCAATCGACCATCTCGGATCCATTCAAGGGAGAACGCAGGACCAGTCTCTCCTCGATCCAAGCCCATGCGTCCTCCGGTGACTGGAAACAATGTGTTTTCCCCTTATATATGACTTTTAGTTTTGCTGGGAAAAGGAGCATGTACTGTATCTGTAGTGCTTGGAGTTTTGCTTTTAAGGAATCGAAGGTCCTCCTCTGGCGCTGGACATCTCAACTGTAGTCCAGTAAGATCATGCTTTTGGAATTTTTGTGTCGGACTTCTCCCAGGTGGCGCGCTTCGTGTAAGATCATATCACGGTCGAGAAAGTTAAGGAATTTCGCTATGATAGGTCTAGGTGGGGCTCCGTGCGGTAGCTTTGCGCTCAGTGCCCTGTGTGCCCTTTCAATTACAAAGCAGGTGGAGAAGTGTTCAGGCAGGATAATGTTTTTCAGCCAGGTGGCTAAGAACATAGGTAAATTAGGTCCCTCCACCTCCTCCGGAAATCCCACAAAGCGTAGGTTATTCCTGCGTGCCATGTTTTCAGCATCATCGATACGCCATTGCAGTTCACCATTTGAACTGTGGGGTTCGGTTACCTCCTTTTGAAGGTCTTTGACTGCATCTTCGACTTCTGAGACTCAGTTCTCTGTCTCCGTCACTCGCTCTGAGACATTGCAGAGATCCTGTCTAAGGAGAGTGACCTCAGAGCGTACTTCACCAATACTATTTTCCAGCGCTTCTCTAGAAGACTGTATAGCATGGATCGGAGTAGCCGTGTCGGGTAGAGGCTGCGCAGTTTCCTGCAGGGTCACCACTTTGGTGTATCTATCCATTTTTCCCTGCCTGGGAGGTGTAGAGTCCTTATCTTTAGTCATCTTTGCCAATGATCAGGAGCCACAGCGTGCAGGGAGCCCGCGTATAGTAGAGCGATCAGGTCGTTATCTGGCAGTGTCAGGGATGTCTCAGGAACGAGACTATAACAGGGGTAGACAGGACCCTGCCCAAACTCCCAGTCCCTCCAATAATACTTCAGTGCTGCCACTGAATCCAATGCGGCAACGAGGAATGTAGTTGTTCTTATGCCCGTCCCTACTACTCCCTCCAGGCAGCAGTTCCGGGACTGGGCGCAGCCCCCTCTCTAGTCCCTCCGGGCACGTATTAAGGGTGATGGGCCCGATGGCCGTGCCCACAAAGCTCCCAGCACCGTCCCCTCTGTGGTGGTGGGGGGGAAAAGGAGAAGCACACCCCGACCCACAGGACCCAGTGGGGGAGGGAGGGGGCACAGGGTGGGGGGCCAGCAATAAACGTTCCGCCCTCCTGTTCTGGGCCGAAAGAACCACCACCCGCCCCCACACCGATGACCGCAGACCAATGGCTCCCACACATACGCTCCTCCGGCCTGTGCAGCCTTTCAGTTCCGGGCCTGGATCACATGCCAGCACATCAGGGAAGAGGATCAAGACTGCCCGTCTACTGATGTCAGTCCATGCCGCCCTCGCCCCCCACCCCCACAACAATCAGGTTGTCCCACAGTCTGATGGATCGGGGGGGGCTCCACTTGGGGGGCCAGAGGCACTGCTCTGGCCCACTCTCCCCACCACCCGCTCCGTACTCAAGAAGAGCCACCCCACCTCAATCGCCACTGCGCAATCCCTCCCTCTTACTCGCGCGGCAGCTGGGGGCAGGCGAGGCACTCACCAGAAGAGCCAGAGTGGAGGACTCCGGTGCTCTCCCTCCAAAGACGCCGAACAGCAGAGGGCCCTAAGTTCCCGGAGCTGGGGGCCGGCCGGGAGGGATGCCCTTATCTCAGCCCGACCTCGCCGTGTAGGCCACGTCGCTGCACTGACTCCCTGGTTGACGGTCCAGAACCCCAGCACAAGTGCCTCTTCCTTTCAGCGGACGACACCTCACAGGATCTGCACCAGGGCTACTTTGGTTCCGGAGACCCAGGCCCCTTGTATCTCTCCTCCGCCGCCTCAGGGGGCCCCGTGGCCAAGTAGCCCTTCTCACCTGCGTGGCTCAGGATTGGGAGAGAGGAGCGCAGGCGAAAGCAGCCGCGACCCGTCCAGCAGCCCCGCGGGGTCCGGCAACCAGTGGGTGGGAGAGAAGCAGACCGGGACCCAGTCCAGCAGCGAACAGCCCCCCTCCGCTCGCCTCAGGCCGGCACCAATCCTCCGTCGTGGGCGGTCAGGTCAGCGAGACCACCATCTTTCGTGCCTGCATGTCAATGTTCAAAACGGTCATCCGCCCCTCCATCGCGGCGCCCTCACCCGCGGAGGTCTCCTCGGCCAGGACGGGTCACTCCAGGGCCATGTACAGGTGAGGGCCGCCCGATGCACTTTCGGGCTGGCAGGATTAGGTATGGATTTCAGCTCCGGCCGGGAGCTCAGCAAGGACAATTCCTACTCGGCCATGTTCTAGGCCACGCCCCCCGCCCTCCACACACCTTTGATCATTTTGTTTATCCTACTGCCTAAGCTTCAATTTTCAGGGGCACTTACCTGATATTGGAATGCTATTAAAGTGTCTTAGATATGTAGATAATTTATGTTGTGTTTCTCTGGCAGCAGCACAAATGGGAGGAGGGCAGTCATTAACCTACATGGATTTTTAGTTCTGGCTTGACAGTGCAACTGCCACCCGACCTTTTAACTTACACCACTATTATTCTACACATCTTTGCTTCCACACAAATACATATCTATTCCTATACTATTCACTTGGAATGCTTCACGTTGCCAAACAACATTCATTTAAAGCCATTGGCATTGTCAATGCTTGTTGAACTAGTTCATCAATGGTAAAAGTGAAACTACAAGTCCCACAATGGAACAGTGCAGTGGCTAAATGTTTAGGACTGCCTGAAGGTGTTAAGTGACTTAGGGAAACTTGGTAGCTATGCTAATGATCACCTACATGCCTTCTTCTGATCTTGAAAGAGTGAATTGCCCCATAATATAGCCAAATATAAATACTTGAGCATCCTTTTTTCAACAAACAACAAATACAAAATGGCATACACAGGCAGTCCTAGATGTGTTTTATTTATTTAACTAGATCATATCAAGGAAAGTTATTTATTTCAATATTGTCTCTAAAATTCACTGCCTCAGTTCCTTCCAAAAAGTTGTATTGGCTCTTGTACTAATAATTAATATTAAAAAACAAATATTCAACAAGCTAGAAAAAGCTTAATTTCAGTCATGTCCGAGGTCACTGTGAAGTTTACATACTGTGGCCAGCCAGCTCAAAGAAAACATGATGATTTAAAAAAAATCATCTATATGTAAAAAAATCTCTCTCTCTCTCTCTCACTCTCTCACTTCTTTGTGTTATTCCCCATTCAGAATAGTTTGGTAATACTGTACCCACTAAACCGCTGATCTTAAAGAATTTCAGCTGCGGTATTACCACAACAAAATTTGTAAAGTTGTTTTTAATGAAGGCCCTTTTCAACCACACTGTTGCCTCAACCTTTTGACAGGATTTCAACCAACTGATAACTCACTTTTGTAAAAAAAAACATATCTAGGACTGGCAGATTAACCAAGGTTCCCACTGCTCCAAATGCTAGAGTAATTTTTAGGTCTCACCTAAGACAGCGGTCTGTTGGGAAACATATTGTTCTCTTACAATGGGCACTTTGGTATTAGATTAGAGCTTGTGCGGCCCCTTCTGTAACACTGACCGCGCTGGTGCACATGTAGCGCCAGCGCTTTTGTAAGAAAGTGGTCCTTTATTTGCATGGGGGCATGGCCCCATGCAAATGAGACTAACTTTGCCTTTGCACCCACGCTGTAATACAGACACATGTGCAGAGGCAAACATGCCCTTAGGAGGCACACTGAAAGTGTGCCACAAAAAGATGGCACTATCTCAGTGCGCCACCGGAGGGGAGCCCTCTCAAGGAGTAGAAGGGGGTCCCATGGAGCCCCCAGACATCTCACTGCACTTGCCTGCATGGGGATCTCCAATCGTCTTGAAAGTGCAGGAGGGTTGCAGCCTGTACAGAAAAAAAGAGCAGCTTTGAAGCAGCCACTCTGCATTTTCACTTAAATGCGCTGTTCCCAGGGCAGCGGGAGTTTATGACTGGCCTAAGGGCATCACATTCATCATAATAGCGTGCACTTTTCATGTTTTCGCCCTCCATATCTGTTTAAAGGTGCGCCATGGCGCAAACAGAGAAAGTGCTGGGCCCAGGTGCTCCTATCCACCTCTCCCTCCTCACAGATGTGCTGATTAGAGTGCAGGAGCAGGGCCTTTAGCACCAATAGGAGTCAGAAAGGCAGCTCAGTAGCGGATGGTAATTGAAAAATAATGTTATGCAGTGTTTGTGTACATGTCTGAGTATACGCCTGAGAAGAGTGTTGTGGATACTCTACAGCCTGGTGAAGTATTGGAATTCACAAAATTGTGGGAATTCTTGGCAAATTGTGGGCATCAATGGGATGATGACTGTTGCCACAAAGATAAAATGCTGACCATAGCATTATGGTGGAATTTGTTGGCAACATGCAGGCATACATGGCATGATGCCCACCATTTGTAAAATGATGGCTGTGGCATAATGGTGATAGTTTCAAGCATATTGTAAGCATACACGGTATAAAGGTGCCTATCTCTTGCATAATTGTGGTCTTACAGAATGGTGGACAGTCTTGGCACAGTAGTGTTCAACCGTGGTAGAAGGGTGGTCCTAGTAGCATTGTTGGAATTACCACCATATTGTGACAACTTTCCACAGTGGTGCAGACCCTGGTATAATGTTTTCCCAAGTACAATGGTGGTAATTTCTGGCATACAGTCAGCAGCCACGGCACAGTGATGGTTTTGGCAGTATGGCTGTAATTCTTGCCATACTGCAGGCATCCAATGCTCAATGATAGTACTTCTTGATATACCATAGGCATCCATGGCACTCACACAGGTTCTATAATGCTGGTCCCTGCATTATTAAGCCGCACAATAGCCTAATGCTTGATCTGGCTTAATGGTGATACTTCGTGGCACATTGTTGGTAGCAATTGAATGATGGCACAAAAGTACATATTTTTGTAATTAATTTGAGTTCAAGCACGTTCAGTAAAAGCAGGTACTAGTGCAAGTGAACATATGTAACATGTGCGAGCTTTGCAACCCTCTCTCCAACACCCATTCAGATTCATCTTTACTAATGGCTGGGATTTGGAGACAGGGTCAGCCAAGGCGAAACCTACTGCATTTCTAAATCCTTGTCATCATAGGGGCTGACATTTTTCTACAGGTACAGAAAACTGTTCAAAAGAAAAACCCGGGTGTGTGACACCAGCATTAGATTTTACCTCCAGCCCACCTAAGTGTCCAGATGAAAGATCTGCAGAACAAGTGAGTGCAACAATATGCCAAAGCACAGCTTCAAACGTTAATACACCATCACTAGCAGCTCCTGAAATATCAACATTAAACACCTTCTGCTATATAGTCCCTCTACCACCTCATCACTTCTGCTTGACTCAGCCATTACATGTCTGCTATTGCACATCGAGTGAGAGTTCAGCCACCCCCGTGCTGTTGAAATAAAATAGTTGGGCTGTTCCGCAGAGCCTCTTGTACGTAGGCTGGGCCTATAGAAGAGTTTCCGGATCCTTCAAATGTCAGCTCTTTAACTTTGTGAGTCAGATATTTGATGAAAGCTGAATTCAATTCCTAGCTTTAAACGAGCTTTGACAAAGTAATCGCTGCAGTTTTAGCTTCTCTGATGTAAGGGCCTGCCTGACCTGTGATGACTCATATGATTAACCATACAGAGCACATCGGTACTGGATCAAACAACGCACCAACACGTTTTCAACAAGCACTGGTAAAGCCACTGGATCTTGCCCTTGGCAAGCTGGTGAAATGGTTATTTCTTTTTAGTATTTATTGCATGTTTATGCCACAAAAGTAAAAATTAAAAAGAAATAAACCGTCACTTGTGCGTGTAAACCTTAAGCTTATAATAACAGGGAATATTTAAAAACATTCACTGGTGTGCCTGTTTTACTAGGGATGTTTTTAAACTAATAGATTGTGGGCAACTCAAGCACTCAATTCGCAGTCACCTCCAATGTTACATTGTCACTTAAATGCACTAGAAGACCAATATTAACAAGCATTTGCAATGCAATAGGTCTTGCATTTGCACGACTTTGAGGTATTGGCATTGTAAATGACAATGCCTTTTATTTATGTGTTCTGAAAACCTGCAAGCGGTATGTAAACACGCACTTTTTACTTATAGTTGTTGCTTACGAGAAGCAAGGCTGGCAGTAACTGTGCCTCATTTACTGCCAGCCTTGCTTCTCGTAAGCAAGGACTAGAAGTACAAAGTGCGTAATTACACACAGCTTGCAGGTTTTCAAAACACATAAATAAAACGTATTGTCATTTACAATGCCAATAGCTCAAACTCTCGCAAATGCGAGACCTACTGCATTGAAAATATACTGTACAGAAAGGACTGTCAGCCGCATTGGAACAGTAAATTGAACTTAAAATGTATTTCAAAATGATCACCATGGTGACACATACACATGTATCAGTGGCTTTCTAGGAATGCCTTTTCTTCAATAAAACACTTTCTGATAGTCGCCATGTAGGTATATGCAATGTGACATCACTGTGCAAGTAGATGAGACAGCGCTCACCTTTTTTTTTTTTAAACATATTTTATTTAGGATTTTATAGTACCACTGGGGCGAGAGCCCGACATAGTCCACATGAGGACAAAATATTAAACAGTTACCAGACGCGGAAATAGCAGTGGGTACAATTCGTGTATATAACAATGAAAAAACTGAGAACTTTACGTAGTCTTTCCCATCCCACCCGCATTGGCAAGCAAATTTCGATACACACAGGTACCCAAAGAGAGAAAACAATACATCATACATTACGGCCCGCCAAACCTCCCATGGAGCCATGTTTACGGGGATTGTGGAGGCAGAGGAGGGAGATCGATGTCCCGGTATGTAGCCCACCGAGACCATATTTTTCTATGTTTTTGGGGGCAGCCCCTCGCTTGAAAAACCGCCATCTCTGCGCCCATGCATTTGTCCAGCTCTCTTCGCCACCTTCCTATTGTTGGTGGAGAAGTTCTTTTCCATAACTGTGCAATATCCCGTTTGACGATTGTTAGGGCAAGAAAAAGTAAATGTTGCTTATATCGGTTCCCACCTATGTCGTCTGTGCTATGAAGCAGAAACAGTCGTGGATCATGTGGAAGGTCCCAGGACAGCACCTCTTTAAGGAACTTCGATACCCTGCACCAGAAATGTTGTAATGCCGTGCAGCCCCATACCGTATGGAGAAAGGTCCCCTCCTCCATGCCGCAGCGTAAGCACTGAGGGGATGCTACCACTCCCATCCTCCAGAGACGAAGATGTGTATAATACACGCGGTGAACATACTTAAACTGAATAAGGCGATATCTGGAGGCAAACGCGGCGCCCCGAGGACTAGCTATCGCCTCTGCCCAATCGTCCAGCGCACAACTTTTAACAACTTTTTTTGACAATTCGAATAAGCAAAGCCAATAACCCTGCTCCAAATTTGCAAAGGACAGACCAATCGGCCTTGCCAATGCTGGTCTATTTTATTGGTACTCTCACTACATATGAGCTGTAGAAAGTAACAGCAGTGAGTGTATTTACATAGTTATCAACCTTTTTCTTATTCTTTGGTCATATTGAAGTTCACAAACATTTGCAGAAACAAATGCATTGATATTCTATGAACTGATTTTAAGGTTTCACTTCAACATTTTAAAGGTGCAAATAATGGCTAACATCTTATAGAACAATCTATTGGATTGTTATATTTAATCTTTACAATTGTATCTATTAAGTTTATTCAGCTTGTTTAAATGTTCCCTAACATTATCATAGGACCTAGGTTGATGCAATAAAACAATAGATACCAGGTATGATATTGTGCATTAACTTTTCATTGATGTCACTAATCACGATTGAAATTATCCAATAGAAATTAATTTACTTGGTAATACTGACATGGTAAGTAATTTGATACCATTTGTTAATAGCGTAACGTTTAACTTATCAGTGCTCTACGTTTTGCTAGAGGATATTTTTGTCTTGTAGGTGGTCATGTTTTAAGGCTTAGAGCCTGCCCATTGCTTTCCATTTGTTGGCTTTATCATCACTTTTATTTGCTGGCTTCTCTTTTTGTCAGTGTGTGCTGGCTTCACTGCCTCTTCGTGTGTTTGTCCCTCCGCTGGAGCATGTCCCAAGTACTGTTTACTTGCCCAGTGTCCTTCCACTGCTCGCATTTTCTGAGGTACTTTTTTCTTTTACTTGTAGCACTTCATAAGAATGAATGTGTTTGCTTCTCCTGTCCCTCCTCCCCCCCCCTCATACGGATGCTTTCCCTGTCCCTTCCACTCACTTCTACGTTGTTTGTCCCGTTGCTGTTTGCTTGACACATCCCTCCCACATTGTTGATTCCTTGCCCTTCCCCATCCCGAGTTGCTGCTAGTCCCGTTCCTCACACCCCTTCCTGAATTGTTTCTTGCCCCGTCCCTCATGCCCCCTCTCACGTATTAGCTTGCTTGCCCCTCCTGCTTTGGTGCTTGCCTGCCCTGTTTCTAACACCCCCACCATGTTGCTTTCCTGCCCGGTCTGTCCCACGTTTTTGCTTGTGCCATCGCCCTGTCACTCCTGTGTTCTTGATTATTTGCCTGGTCCCCCCCCACCCATGTTGTTGCCTGCCCCCACCCGCATTTTTGCTTGCTTGCCCCCTCCTCCTGCATTGTTGCCTGCCCACGCTTTACTTGCCCCTCCAGTTCAGCCCCAAAAAAATCTTTTTTTCTAACTTTCAGTCTTGCATGCACAGCAGCCACTCCGCTATACCAAAGGGCATTAAAGACATTGACAAAGCCAATAGACATCTCATATATGCACAATCTATTGGCTTTGCCAATGCTTATGAATTAAGCACTGCCCACAACCTTATATTTATGGTTCCTCGCTAGGGGGATAAAGTCATTGACCTGCACTGCATAAAATTACTTAAAAATTCCAGCTTTCCAAGTTATCCCCAGCCACTAGGTACTATTGAATTTCCAGAGTTATAACTTGGCAATTACAAACTATTGATAAATGTAAACACATTATTGATGCCAATTAGAAAAAGCACAAGATTGATTAGCCTCCCAGAGGTACTCTGGCATAAGCAGTTAGAAAGTAATGACCATCAATAACTATTCACTTCTGACAAATGCACAGGGAAATCAGGCTGCCAGCGGACAAAGGGTGCCTTCAATTAAAATTAAGATCACTTAAGCAGACAAGTTAAGTACTGGGTCAACATTAAAAGTAATGGGAGTATGGAGCAACTCTTGCAGTAATGAGAGAGGCTAACTGATCATGTCACGCCAAAGAGTGAAAACTGGCACATGATAGGAATAAGGCCTCAAATGCATGCAAATCAGGTTTCAGATGTCTACATCAAGGTCTTTCGGCTGCTTTATTCTAAACAATGTCTCAAATCTTTTTCGGAATAATGCGCTGGCACCCTATCTAGCAGAGCTAGTGGAGGCTGGAATGTGCTTAGAAAGAAAACAGTTTGCAACAGCAGCACTAAAGAATGAACCGATACATTATTGAGGCTTCTCTTTAGACAAGTCAGCACAAAGAAAATCCTAACAGGTTTTTTTTTTTTTAGGGGGGGGAGTTTTATATAGCACCAACTTGACATGAAGGTATCAGGTATCAGAGCGCTTTACATGATCACCAGTTGCGTTACACAAGGACACATTCATTTTCTTAGGCACGGGGAGATCACGGGCCATATGTATCAAAACTGGATTTTGCGATTCTCAAAATGCAAATTTTAGCGAATCGCAATTTGAGAATCGCAAAACCCAATGTAAATAAAAGATCGCAAAGTTTTAGCGATTCCCAGAAATTCGCAGAATATAAAGCGAATACCTATTTAGCGATTCCTTATTTGCGAATTTCGCAAATACGGAATCGCAAAATAGAGAATCGGAAATTCAGGTGCAGCCTGATGACATCACAACCAGGAAGTGTGACTGCCCATGCTGCACCTGATTGCCAGAAGCTGAGTGAGAGGCTGGGAGGAGAGTGAGAGAATGTCAGAAAAAGGAAGCAAAAATTCAGTGAGAGGGAGCAGGAGGTGCTCATTCAGGAAATGGCAGTCAGCCATGAGCTACTGTTTGGAAAGAAATCCCTACGTGTGCCAGAGGCACGTAAAAGGAGAATTTGGCGTGAAATACAAGAGAAGGTGAATGCCATCGGCGTGACCCACCGCACTATTGAAGACCTACGCAAAAGGTGGTACGACATGGGCAAAAGATCCAAGGAAAAGGTTGCGACAAGGCTGGCGGAGGCAAACAAGACCGGTGGGGGGACATCCACAGCAACTGAGTCCACGCCCCTTGAGGAGTTGGTGGAGAGCACCCTGCTGCCCGAGAGTGTCAGTGGCGTGGCTGACCTGGACACCTCCGACACCCAAAACACCAGACAAGGTAAGATGCATGCCCTAACTCCCCTGATACATCACCACCTCACTCACACACTCAGGAAACTCCCAGACACCAAACATGAATGCAAATCCTGAACATGTGAACAAGCACACCCAGCAATGCATTTTGGGAGATGTAGTGCACGTGCACCAAACAGTGGAGCTGTGGGACACAGCAAGGTAGAATAAGGATGAGTAAATCATGAAAGGCTCAAAACAGACAGACAGTACACATGTAATTCAAAAACTGAGAACTGTATTGCATTAGCAATGCGAGGCAGGAGACAAAATTAATGTGTGCATTTACATTCACAGCACCACCAGAAACACAGGAATCAATTGCAGTGGGTGAGGATGCATCCACCAATGAAGACCAGGCAGGGCAGGAGAAGCAGGATGAAGGCAGACCAGCAATCCCTGTGCCATGCAGACGGCGCCTCATAGTGCCACCTCTCCCACTGCTGGAAGCAGGACCGCATGACACAAGCGGCGAAGCCCAGCCAGTCCAGAGCCAGCGTGCAGGACAGCACACAGCACAGTCCCCTGTCCATCCTAGTGAAGGGAGTGGGTCCAGACGCAGGGCACGGCCGTCCACCAGCGCTGCTGCTGTAGGCGAAGACACAGTGTTTGCCGGGCTTGAAGGCACCATGGTCAGAGTCCAGCGCCTGCAAGCGAAAGCATTAAGATCAATCCAGCGCCAGTTTGCCACACACAATCACAACATGACCGAGGTGAGGGATGGCTCCATGGCCATGACAGGTGCTCTAGAAGGACTGTGTACAGAGATGAGGAGAGACCGGGCAGACAGGTGCAGGGAGAGACAACGTCTCCACAGCCGGCTGGACATGCACACGAAAGCTGTGAACCGCCTGTCGACTGCCACATCCCTGCTGGCACGTCGGTGTGTTAGCATGCAGCATGAAATGGCTCACTGCTGCCAGGATGTTGCTAGGGGCCTGGTGCAGGTCACATATGCCGTGGACCAGCTGCGGCCAGCTGCCACATGTGGCACAGGACCCCTGAGCTCATTGGAGAGTGAGGATCAGTCCAGCAGGAGCAGCATCACCTCACCAATTCCCCATGACAGACGGCAGAGTGCGCGGCAGGGGAGAACAGCCAAGGACTCAAGGGAGGACAGTGGGCACCCTGAGCGCGGGGCAACAGGCCGTCCCCGCAGGAGATGAGGTGTGACCAGTGGCACATGGCAATGTGTGAGGCAACACATTGCTTATTGACTCATGTATAAAGGACATCCTTGCACTGTGACTCTAACATGTGCATGCAAATGCGTGTAAGTCAGGCTGTGTGACAGATATGTTCCTGCCCCTAAGGAAATAAATAACACAGTTGTGCACCAATCTGTAGCATTGTGTCCTCATTACTCACCTAGAAATAGTTCTGTGTGATCTCATCTCGTCTCTGGCGCCTGGCAGCCGCACCAACCCCACCTGCTGGTCTGAACTGTGGAGCAGGGCCCTCATCTGATGAATCGGAATCAGTGAGCTCCACTGGGGTGCCTTTCCTGGTTGCGATGTTGTGTAGCATGGCACATGTGGCGACGATTTTGCAGCATGTCTCGGGGCTGTACTGGAGCGCTCCTTCACTCTTATGAAGGCAGCGGAAACGGCTCTTAAGGATTCCAAAGGTCCTCTCAATGGCACAGCGTGTGGCTCTGTGGGCGCTGTTATACCTCCGCTCCCCTGCAGTGGCTGGTTTCAGGTACGGAGTCAGGATGTAGTCACGTACAGCATACGCACTGTCACCTGCAGGGTGACAAGAATTAGGTTAAACACTGACCAGCCACTTCATGCCTTTACTGAATGTGTGTTTGTAAGCCATGCATTTACCAAGCAGGTAGCCCTCCCCAAATTCGCCAGCTGTGAGTCGACGGTGTATTCCACTGTGGCGAAAGATGAATGAGTCGTGTGTGCTGCCAGGGTATTTCGCAACAATGTCAGTGATTACATGTTTTGCATTGCACACTACCTGTATGTTCAGGGAATGATGGGACTTGCGGTTACTGTACACATACTCATTCTGTGAGGTGGGGAAGAGTGTGACATGGGTCCCATCTATGCAGCCAATTACGTGGGGGAATTGGGCGATCTGGTAGAAATCATGGTTGTTCTGATCTAGTAGAAATCATGGTTGGTCTGATCTAGTGCCTGTTGTGTGCTGGGGAATTGTATGTGGTGATGCAGCCTCTGTACCATTGCATCAAGAAAAGCGTGGAAGAAGTGCGAAAGTGCACTCTGCGAGACCCCTCCTGCTGTGGCTATCACCCCCTGAAAACTCCCTGATGCCAGCAAGTGCAGTGAGCACAGGACCTGTATATGGGTGGGAATGGTGTGTGCCCTGCATGTGGGGTGTTCTAGTATGGGTTTGAGCTCCTCTATTAGGTCCAGGATGCTGTCTGCGTCCAGCCTGTAGTTCACATGGATCTCCTCCTCGGTCTGCTGGAACAGGGTGATGCGCGCTCTGAAGATCCTTTCCTGGCGTCTCCTTCTCTGGGCAGCAGCTCTGATTCGCAGCCTCCTGGCTATCACATAAAGCCCAGCCATTGTGAAACCCCCTGTAGCATTGTGGGCCAGTTTATATTGGTTGCACCTGGTTACCACCTGCTCAGAGTTGGTGGTAATTGAGAAGTGCAAAATTGCGATTTTCGGGAATTCGCAATTTGCAAATTTTACCTACATCTCGTTTTGCGAATTCGCAATTTGCGTACTGGTTATTAGCAAATATCGCAAATAACGTGTCGCAGATTTCGATTTCGCATTTTATTCGCAGAATCACTGTCTCGCAAAATTGCTAATCGCTAATTTTGCGATTAGCAGTTTTGCGCACAGGATGCCCTTCTTACATTGGGACACTCTGTTTTGCGATCGCAAACACTGTTTTTTTGCGATTCACAGTGTTTGCGATCGCAAAACAGCTTCATACATATGGCCCCAAGTGATGTGCCCAGAATCACAGGATGTTGTGCGTCACTGCCGAGACTCGAACCCGGTTCCCCAGATCTGAGAGCGACCGCCCTAGCTGTTAGACCACATCCTCTCCCCAACAGTTATTTTGCATCAATAGACACACACATTTCTATTTTCGGGATATGCTCAAGGACCATTTTAATTAATCTACTTTGAAACTGTAATAATCTTTTAATCTCAGTCTGGCAATTTTCAATCTCAGTTCAAATTGCGTGAGAAATGTTCATAAATTTACCTTGCAACTGCTTTCAAAGTTTAAAGCAGTTTAAGCTTACATTTTACACTTTTTCTTTTTGAAATCTTGCTTTCATCAAGATCCCAATTCGGCATTCGCCTCTACATAGTCCGAGATATTTTTCCAAACAAAGATGGCCATCATGCTATAATCTGATAAATAGTTTCTTTAAGTGGACATGAACAAGGTCACTGCAATTTAGCTCCAAAAGGACCTAAATGGATCAATGCCTGCTCTTGCATTTAATGCTGGTAGGGTAGGAAGCTTGGAAGTCAATGTCTGATACTCAGGGTTATATGCATTTGTGAAAACTCAGATGCAATCACTTTTCAGTACTGCATTGTAATGTGACATTCTATAGTGCTTCATACTCCAATGTAGGGCGCCAAAGAGCATTACTGGAGTAGCAGTACACTACACAATGGAGGCATGCCTGGATTGAACGGTGTAGTATTTGCTGTTGTGAACCTATGTGGGAAACGTTTTGGTGTCATGTGTGAGTGATCAAAGAGGTACCCTTATCTTGTCTTGGAACACAGCGCCTGTAAGTGTAATGGAGAACAAAATTTGAAAGTAGATTGTAATTAGCTAACGGTTATGGTTTACTCTGTGTGAGAAGTTGGCCTGGTATATGCTGTCCACTAATTAAAGTGGGCACCTTGCACCAGTCCAAACGACCCTTTGATGTATGAGGTCAAAGATAACCTTTAGAAAGCTATCCTAGTGGTAGATGTGGAGAGCAGCCTTCAGGCTTAACCTTGAAGGAATGTAAAGCAGCTTGTTTTACCAGAATATCACCTTTAGTATTAATCAAATGAAAGGAGAACCACACAGTAGTTATAAAAATATGTATTTATTTACATAACACTCTCTAGTATCCTCTACACGAGGATGCAACACAAAGCACACAATACTTCAGCAAAGAAACAGTTGTAAGTAGCACAATACACAGTGCACTCCAGGGGGAGAACAAACCACGACTGGAGTCGAGACAGTGTCTAGAACACGTAGAATCGCTGGGACCCCCAGGAATCACCCAAGGTGAGTAGAAAGGGACCCCACGGAGGACGGGTGCAGTGTGCTAACACAACCGCGGGCTTCGTACAATTCTATGGGGAAGTCGCAGTTACAATTTTAAAGTTTAAGGACCCTTCTCGGTGGACTTCGAGGAAACCCTTTGGAACTTAGGAGGTTGGAGAGCCACCCCCCCGTGGATACCAGAGTACCCAAGTTACCTATCCCAGAGGAGCCGGGTGCATAGGTCTGGAGTGGTGTCGGAAACCGCTGTCGTTTTCAATGGAGGGTTGCAAAGAAGAGCTGCTGCCGGGAAGGAAGAAAGTGTCCGTAGGAATCCAAGGGTGGATTTGTGATGGAAGGAACCTGAAAGCAGAGGGGACAGAGTCTGGGTCACTTCAGGGTGACCAGGGGCTCAGGATCAGCAGACCGGTCAGTTGCATTGCGGTGCCTGCGAATGCAGGGGAGTGACTCCTTCACCCCGAGGGAGATTCTTCAGTTGTCCTTAGTGCTCCACAGGTCCTGCACAGAGCCTGTATGGTGTAAGGGCACAGACGATGCTTTGGACGGAGAGGTAGACAAAGTCAGGCCCAGTTGAAGTCCAGCGAAGTCCAGAGTGTCCAGATGGTCGAAGGTCAGTGGTTTCTTGTTCAGAATCTTGTCCACGTCAAATCTAAAGTCTTACAGCCAGGTAAGCCCTTATGTACCCACGGGAGAGGGTTGGACAGATTCAGGGGACTCTCCTAGGGGAGGGTCAGGACAGAGGGGAGGTTACTCCCATGTCCTTTGTCCAGTTTCGCGCCAGAGCAGGAGCCAACGGCCCCCAGAACTGGTTTGAACTGGACTATGCACAGGGACACCAAGTGTGCCCCAGATGCAGACTTCCAGGCACTTTGGAAGTGCACACACCCAGCCCCAATACACTAAATCCTGTCTGGGAGGTGGTCACGCCTCCCTGTGACAGGATGCCTATTGTGCTGCCTTCCTATTGCTCTAGCTTGGCTCAGCAGCAGGAGGGCAGAAATGTGTCTCTGGTCGGCAGCATCCATTTTGTGCTGTCCGGGTCGAGAAGGCTGGCACCGGAAAGACCAGTGACCCCACGAAGCTCGCTTCAGAAGGGTGGAATCATACCTCCCACACCGGTTACCGGTGTGGAGGTATGGTTCCAAGGTGTTTGATACCAAACACATTTTTTGTTTCAGCCGTTTTTCGAGATAGCATTTACTGCAAGGTTATAATGCACATCTACCTATATGTCTGGCTGAGTCACAGACAACCCAGGAGAATGGTCTCCGAAGGCTGCAGAGGGGCTCTGCTCATGCAGGGGCATCCTCTCACGTAAAACCCAACACCCTGCCTTCAGGATTTTTAAGGCCTGCTATAGGGGTGACATAAGTTTTAAGTGTAGTGACCTAAAGATATAGTGAACCTATATCTAAAGTAAGTGGTGCAAGCACCAGCTTACACAGGCTGCGATGGCAGACCTGTAATTCCATTTTGCATGGCCTCTCCTGGGTGGCATAATACATGCTTCAGCCCATGGGAGGCCTCTGGGGTACCTATGTCCTGGGTACATGGGTACCATATACTAGGGACTTATAAGGGTACCACAGTATCCAATCTGGAGTGTACCAAAGTACATGGCATAGCATTTTAAGGAGAAAGCAGATAGACTGGGGTCCTGATTAGCAGGATCCCAGTCAGACTAGTCAAAACAGTGTAACATCAAGCAAAAAGTGGGGGTAACCATAAGAAGCAGATCCTACTTTCCTACACTCTGCAAGTCCCAAGTTGCGTTTATGTTTTTAATTTGAATTTTTGAATTCATGGCCCATGCTAACTACAGATGTTAGGTTGCTAATGAAGGGTCTTTTGAACCTGGAAAGGGAGGAAACAGGCACATATGGAAAGAGGGGGAGAAAAAAAGAGAGAGATCTGTCAGGATGGACTGTGTAAGTAATTCCTTATATAATTACGATATGTGTAGGACTGATAGAAGACAGGATGGACTGCCTTACATTCATCCTTTTTGTGATTATAAGCTGTCTAGGATTCCTATAGGGCAATATTACGGGTGGGACCTGCAAGAGGTACATGCTATGTCCAACAGATCTCTTCAGTCATAGGTTATTTATCCCTATTCTGGTACGCTGTGGCTAAATATGCTGGTTCGATATAAGGGTTTTCATGTGGTAGTGGGCCTGATAGCAGATCTGAACTGGTGTGGGTTTTTATCAAGGCCGCCAGGTTGCAAGGGTGATTATTTAGCCTGCACTCTGAACAGTAGGCTGTGTATCCTCCAGCAGAAATGTTATTTGGCGTTGGTCCTGGCAATCCCATATGTCCTGGGTCTATTTTGCCGGAATAGCCAAGTTTTCATGTTCTTTGTGAACTTAATGATATCTTGCATGTTTTGTAATTTGGCTGGCAAAGAAATCCAAAGTTTTGCAGCTTGTCAAGAAAATGCGGTTTCTACGACTGACGTTTTATGATGGGCAGTGACCTCCAGGCGAAGGACTAACCTTGAATGAAGTGTCCTTTTTTGGGAGTATCATTAAAACATTAATTGTACGAACTGTAGGCCATTTTAAAGGAGTGCTTTGATTATAATGTGAAGTACCTTAAAAGCTGAGTGTCTTGCTATAGGAAGTCGGCATATTGCTTGAAGTGCTAGGTTAATTTAACGTGCTCTCTTTGATGGACTAATCTTGCTGCGGTGTTTTGGACCCTATGTAATTTTTGTAGTATGAGCACAGAGCACCGAGGCATAATCAACTCCAGATATTATGTAGGTAGATATGGTCTGTAGCTTCTGGTTATATCCCAAGTAAGGGAGAATGCATGTTAGTCTATGCATTTTGTAGAAGGTGTTCTTCTGTAATGCTATTAACATGCAAAGTCAGGAATGGGTCTGAGTGCATCGTCACTCAAAGGTTTTCAAGTTCACACAATATTGCTGCTGGGGTTTCTAATTCTTTGGGCCATATCAGGTTGGGCTGTTTCATTGTCCACAAGGCATGATATCAGTTTTTGCACAATTCAGTTTAAGATGGTTGGTCATCATCCAAAAGTCAATGGCAAGAGGCACTTGTCAAGGTCTAGATGTGTTTATATCCATGGGGTTTTCCAGATTTAGGATGATGGTTTTCCAGATTTAAGACAATCTGTGTATCATCTGCATAATGGTGGTAGATAAGACGGAATTATCAAATCAGCTCCTATTTGGGGGAAAGGTAAAGACTGAACAAAAGTTGAGACATAATTGAACCTTGTGGTACACTACAGTGCGAGTAATGGAAAGCAGAGGTGAAGGGAGGTATTGTCAATCTTTGGCACAGGAAGACATGCATTTAATATATTACGGCATTTGACAAGCTCTTCTAGTACCTGGAGCAGTGTCTGATGGTGCATGGTGTTGAAGGCTGCAGACTGGTCCACAAGTAGTAGAGCAGTAACTTTGTCCATGTCAGCTGTCGATTTCCAGTGATCCCGGTCAACCAGTGCTCTTTCTGTGCCTCTTCATAGGTGGAACTCAAACTGCTGGTCACAGAGTAGAGAATTGTATTCAATGAAGGTGCAGAACTGAGAGAAGACCAACATTTCCATTAAATTACGAAAAAGACCTTAAGATAAGTCCACTTCACGATCAAATGAAGGAGGTTTCCACACCAGTCAGAAATTAACCTATATTTAAAGTATTGATCAAAATATTAATTGCTATGGATCTTACACATCTATTAAGAAGAATGCTTTTGAAGACTTTTGCTTGGGCTGGGTTGGCTAGTGATCCCATTTTGGTTTCCTGTCTTGAATAGTCCTCTATAATCTGTGATGAAGAGCTGCTTCAAGGACATGGAAAGGGGCTGATTATTCTGTCACCTCATATGGTAGGTTATATATCCTTTGTATGCTCTTGGTTTGGTAATCTAGTTTTTTTTTGTTTAGAGATAAACTCATTGAAGATAACATTGTAGAAGGTTTGTGGGTGGGGTATGATGATAGTGGTGCATTCTGAGTTACGAAATTCTGTTAACGATCCTGTGTTAATTCTTTGAGGAACATTGTTACGTGGCTAGGCATATCAGGTAATGTTGTTTCTTTGCAATTCCAATAGCTTTTTTGTATGCATTGCATTTTCCCTTCATTTCTGTGGTAGTCTACCCATCTCAGTTTTTAATTTATTTATCTTTGCATCAATCCATGGTATTCTTTTGTTGTATTTGTTTACTGTGGAAGTCTTTAGTAATATATATCTATCCAGTACGCTGGTGATTCAGTTGTAGAAACCAGTCACTTCTGTTAGGCGGTGCTTAGACGATGGTTTGGAATGGGGTGTATCCACCATTGTAGGATTTTGTTTCTTCCACTGCCTGATGGAGTTCATGTTGTTCTGGATTTTCTCTTTTCATTTTTTTTGTTTGGGAAGCTGATGATGAAGGAGATAATATGGTAGTCACTTGATATTATGGGGGAGTTTCCAGTTACTTCAGCGTCACCTGGGAGGGTGAATATCATGACCAAAGCATAGTCTACTGCATGTGTACTCCCTTGAAGATTTGGCTGAAATCAAGTTTCTCCAGACGTAATGTAATGAATTTTGTTTGTGTTAGGTCTAGACAATAAACAAAATATTCATGTTTTCTAGTACATAACCGTGGTTGAGAATAAGGGTGTTTCTCCACAGAGTCAATTAATGATTAATTTAAGTTCCTGGTTGCTCAGCCTGTGGTCTATATCTCATAAGAAATTAACAGCACTAGATAGGGATATGGGAACATTTTATGAGGAAGAATTCACATTCAGTCATGTTAATTAAAGTCTTCTACATTTGTTGACGATTGCTTTTTTTTATTTTTTAAAAGAACACAGTGCTATGGTTATGTATTATGTTAGGAATTGTAACTATGTCATTGCGTGATGTATTGGAGTTCCATTTACTTTGTGTTCTGTGTGGGAACATTGATCTGGCAGTTACAGGCTGGATCGAGGTCGATAGGGGTTGATGCCATGTACCTTATGGAATAAACTTTAAAAGATACAATCTTGTGTCTGAGTCAACTTCCATTTAACATTGGCGACGACTGGGAACGTGAATGAGGACATCAACCCTGACAAAAAGAAGAAAAAGGAACCTACGTATCGATTTTCGAAGTGCAGCTGTGAATTTCTCCATCGGGTTGCTCTGAGGAGTTTTGGTGAGGCGCGACAGATCCATGGAAACTGTTCACTCGCCAACTGTCATTTTCTGTGATGGAGCTGTGAGGAACTTGCAGCGTGGAACAGATGACCAGCGATCCAGGTCGATGTATGCTGGACGAGATCCTACATCTTTGTGATGACGTCATGAGATCTTCAACCGCCATTGTGAGTGTTCTGGAGCATTTTGCAGAACTAGAGAGAGTGCTGCTTACGTTGTGACGTGGAGACGCGCCTGTACACTAGACTGCTAACTTCAGCAGCCATTGTGAATGTACCTTTTGGCACTAAAACGTCGACGTGATGACGGCGGCAGCCATATTGGATTTTTTTTTTTCTTCAAATACCGTGCGTGAAATTTCCATGAACTTTATTGTACCATCGGATGACTGACAGGGAGTGTGGTCAAGCTGTAAAGGATTCGGAAGTGCACACGGTGATGCACCCACCTTGAATCACGTCGTGGGAACTATAGTACGTCAAGTATTATCAGCTGATACACACACTGGTGCTACATCGCGTCATTGGAAGGACTCACGTGTTGTTGGCAGCGCACTCATCAGGATTCTTTTTTTTTTTATAATCAATTTTTTATTGACATTTAAGAGAAACCACAACAATAATACGACAGCCAGTGTCAGCAAAGTAGCTTGTGGAAACATAGCAAGAGAGAAAAGCCACAAACCCACCTCCCCACTCGCTGTCCCAGGAGCCCCTATAAGTTTGTCCCCACACCTAAGACCTCCACATTGGTTATGATATGAGGTTGAACCATTTGCCCCAAATTTTTCGAAATAGATCAGGACAGCCTCTGGCCTCAAAGAGAGGTTCCTCTTGAGATCCGCACCACTCCACCCCTCGTTTCCATCTCCGCACTGTAGGGGGTTTGTTATGAGACCATAGTGCTGCAATGTCCCTTTTGGCCACAGCCACCGCAGTGCCCAGGAGACGCTTGTCGGCTCGTGAGCCACCTAGGCCATCAAACACCCCCAGAAGCAGGCGCACCGGGTCATGGGGGGTCTCCCACCCCAGGGCCAATGTGAGCTCCAGTTCCACCCCCGTCCAGAATGCTGTAAGGGCGGGACATTGCCAGGTCATGTGGTAAAAATCAGCGGGGGAGTGGTCGCAACGTGTGCAGTTCGGGGTAGGCCGCAGTCGTGCCCTGTGCAGCCGTTCGGGGGTGAGATATGCCATGTGTAGGTAATATATTTGCACCAAACGCAGTTTAGAGGAGGTCGTGAGGGTCCTGGGGGCCATCAGTGCATCTCGCCAGTCTTCGTCTTCTAAGGGGCCCAACCAACCCTCCCAGCGGGTGCGCAGTGAGTCCATTCATCAGGATTCTTACTATTTACTTTTGAGATGCTGTAGGCGATGTACTTTTTTTTTTTTCCTTCTGTGTTTTACTACATTGTCTAGGAGTACCATGGAACTATACTGACTGCATGATTATCCTACAGACGCCTGTCTTCAATTGCATACAGTGATATGCCCACTTTCATCTTTATTACAATAACAGGTCATATTACTACACTGTGTATTCAAATTTAGTGACTAATTTCTTTTCTATAATATATTGTGTATTCATGGCAGACAGTGGTGACTCTTTGGGGTTATTGAAGAAATTGAGAGTTCTGAGTGGTTGGCTCCGGTGGTGTTGGCACCCAAGGATGGTGGGAAGGAAATTAGTTTGTGTGCTGATTTAAGAGGTTTAAATAAATTCATTTGGGTCGACAGACAACCTTTACCGAATATCACAGAAACCTTAGCCCTCATAAAGGATGCTAGAATTTTTAGTGTGATGGACTTGTCCTCCGCCTACCACCAGGTTAAGCTCCATCCGGACTCCAAACACTTGACTTCTTTTGTTACACCCTTAGGTGCATTCCAGTTTATTCGAATGCTGTTCGGGCTTGCCTCGGCTGCGGCATGTTTCCAAAGAGTGATGAAACAAGTGTTGCAGGGTTTGTAAAAAGTTCTATTTTTTCAGGACGACATACTTGTCTATGGCAAGGATTTAAAGGAGCATGATGGAATTTTGTGGAAAGTTCTGGACAAATTGAAGACTGCAGGTTTGGTGATCAAGAGAGAGAAATGTAAATTCAGAGTCACATCTGTGACTTATTTAGGTCACACAATCTCTAGTGAAGGGATTAGTCCAAAGATGGATTTGGCTAGGAGTATAATGGAAGCTCCTAAGCCTGTCAACAAAGATCAGGTACGTTCTTTTCTTGGTTTGGCGGAGTTTTCTTCCAAGTTCATTCGAAACTTCGCCAGCATTTCTCAACCTTTGAGAGCTTTATTGAAAAAGGGTTCTCAGTATATATGGTCCGATGAGTGTGAAGTGGCGTTTCTTTGTGTAAAAGACAGTATTGCAAAATTACCCACTTTGGGTCATTTTGATGTCAACAAGAGGACAATTTTGTCTACGGATGCTAACATCAGTGGTTTGGGTGCTGTACTTGCTCAAGTTGACAACAGTGTTTTAAAAGTGGTTGGTTTTGCCTCTCGTGCCTTGAGAGGAGCTGAAGAGAGATATTCTGTAATAGAGCGAGTGGCGCTGGCTGTTATTGGGCTATTCTTCATTTTACATTTTTTTTGTGGGGGATATCTTTCACTGTTAGATCCGATCATAAGCCACTCTCCAAGATTTTTACTTGCAGGGAACTGGATAACCTTTCCCCCAGAATTTCCAGATGGGTGGATGGTTTGACCAACTACAATTTTGTGGTAGAATTTATCCCTGGATTAAAGAATTGCATGGCTGATTGCATGTCCAGGTTGCCCATTCAGAGTGATGAGGACAATGTTGATGGAGTTACAGTTAAATGGATTTGTGAGTCTGCATTGGAAGCAAGGAGTGGGTTGAGGCTTATTCAAATGACTCTGATTTTGATATATTAAAAGACTTCATTGTGAAAGGTTGGCCGGAGAAAAAGATGTTGTCTTCCACTTTGGAGAATTTCTTTAGTGTGAAAGATGAGTTGTGCATTTGTGATGGAAAAATTTTGAGAGGAAAACATGTAGCTCCAAACGGATTGAAAAGCAAACTGATTAATCTTGCACATGAGGGGCATTTAGGTCGTAACAAGACCAAAGCGAGACTTCGTGAATGGTATTGGTGGCCCGGTATGGACCATGAGGTGGAGGAGGTGGTAAAAGATTGTTGGCAATGTGCAAACAATGATAAATCTAAGAAAACTCACTCAGCACCAATTTCACCTGTTGAAGTACCTGATGAACCTTGGACAAAATTGGGTATGGACATTGCTGGTCCATTTGAGTTGTTGACCGATGAGGAGCGTTATGTTATTTTGCTTGTGGATTATACATCCAAATGGGTGGTTACCAAATGTGTCCCTATTGTGAATACTCGGACTGTCATTGAGTTCCTTAAAGATGAGTTTTCCAGGGAAGGTATTCCCAAGACCTTAATTACTGATAATGGGGCGCAGTTTGTGTCTCAAGAAATGGAGTGTTTTCTTTCTAGTTTGGCTATTGTGCATCTCAAAACTGCTCTTTATTCACCTCAGGCCAATGGGTTGGCAGAGAGCATGAATAAGATTGTCAAGAGTTGTGCTCAACGTGCTATCTTGAATAAAGAGTCGTTAAAGATGGCCTTGAGAGAAACCTGGTGGGCGCATAGGGTAACACCAAATAGTGTGACGTCTTAGTCACCTTTTGCTGCCCTCAGGGGAAGCAAACCACATTGTAAGTTGAATCCAGCTTGGCTGAAATTGGATACTTCCGTGTCCAACCAACCCTCTTCGAGTGAATTGAATTTGCACAGGGAACAATATCAGAACAAGTACAAAATTAATTTTGATAAGAGACATTGCACTAAAGAGTCCAATTGGTGTGTTGGTGATACTGTGTTGGTGAGAAGACCTGGTCTGGTAAGGAAGGGACGTTCAAGGTTTAGGGGACCTTTTGTGATTTCTGATGTTAAAAAGAATCTGGTTGAGGCGTGGCCGGGCAAGATGGGCGAGCGGACGTAATCCGTCGCGGCTCCCGGTCCGCGCGCTGTTCCGGAGCTAATTGTGGCGGTTCCCCGGGGCGCTGAGGACTACGCTCGGCTCTAAACACGGCGGAAGATGCGGTGCACTGGCGGAGAGTCCTAGCGAGCCCCGATTCACTCAGGAACACCTCAGCTCTAGCCTCGAAAGAAACGAAAGGCCGAGCGGCAAAATGGCGGCTGCCGAGCTACACTGAGCGCCGTCGGCGGCCAATGCTTGCGGGGGGAACTGCCCGGAGGATTCCGACCCTCGACCTTGCTGTCTTCCACGAGGTGAGGCTGCCTCCCAGTGTGAATGCCGGGGCGTCCTCGCCGCTTCACCCAGTGACGCTACACGGGTGGCGGAGCACCGAATCCAGCTCGCCTGACCCTAAAATGGCGGCCCTTTAGAGACATCGGCGCGCTAAGCCCGGCGGATGGCCAGCGGTGCCGGGGGACCCTAGCTCTGGCGATGACTGACCTGACAGACGGCGGCTGTCTCGAGGCACCGCGGCCCCCTTGGCTGAAGGTTGGAGGTTGTTTGGACTGATGGGAGGCCCGGAATGACGCCCTGCTCCACCCGATGAGACTGGTGTCTCTGCTTCAGCTTACCCTGGCCGGAATTAGGTTAGTGACCGCAATTGCCTGACTGGTGCCACACGCCGTATGTACACGACTTCTTGGGCCCCGGACGCCCGGCGCCGCCTCCACTGGGAGGAGAACTGACAAACGTGCATCTCCCCCGCGCCCCCTCCGGGGCCACCTCCTCTTGCCTCTCAGAGTTCACTCCGCAGCTGCTACCACGCTTGCCGGGAGAGGGTCCTGCTCTGGCCGGTGGGGAGGGCCCCACCTTCGACTGGACACCACCGTACGCCTCTGCTACAACTTGGGGGTCGCGCCTCCTCCGCCTTGCTGAGCGGCTTCATCCACGTAACAACGGTGAGGCCCCTTGGGTGGGCCCGCATGCTGCCCAAGAAAGGGACGACCAGAACATCAGCTAAGGTCTCAGACTTCTTTGCGGCTTCGGACAGGCGCTCGGTGCAGCTGACGCAGCAACCACGATGGCTCTCACGAAGGCGGAGCTTCAGGCCATGTTCAAAGACTTTAAGATGGATCTGCGCAAGGACCTAGGTCAGGACATTAAATCTTCCATGGAGCAGTTGCGGACGGACCTGACCGAAAAGCTGACCTCCCTCCAACATGATGTAGACTCAGTAGGTACCCGAGTTCTGGACTTGGAGGCGCACCACCAGGATCAGGAAAAGCTCACGATGGAGCTCAGAGACGATGTCCGTTCTCTCCGCGACCAGCTCCTTCAGTCGCAACTCAAGACGGAGGATCTTGAAAATAGAGCCCAGAGGGAGAACATTCGCGTCAGAGACCTGGAGGAAGGCGCGGAGGGGGCAGATCTAGAGGCATTCCTGGAGGGGCTCTTTGCAGAGGTTCTAAGCCCTCAATCCCTCAAAATAAAACTGGAACGGGTCCATCGAGTGGGTCAACTGCAGAACGGAGACAAGAGGAGGCCCCGAGACATCCTAGCGAAATTCCGCTCATTCAAAGTCAAGGAGGCGGTGCTCGCTGCGGCTAGGTCCAAGGACTCTATCTCCTTCCAAAACCACACGTGTACGATATACCAGGATCTGGCGCCGGCCACTCTTGCGCGGAGACAGCTCTTCAGGCCTCTCACTACCAAACTTCGAGAGGATAAGATCAGGTACCGGTGGACCTTCCCGTTTGGACTCTGTTTCGAATTCCGCAATAGACAACGTCATATCTCTGACCTACAGGAAGGGTTGGTCCTGCTGGGCCTTCCCACAGAAGACCATGTCTCTGCTCCGGATAAAGCCAACGCACCACACGAGGCCCGATCGGAGGCGCCTGCATGGTCTGCGAGCGCACGCAGGGGTCGCAGATGATTCTTCATTGAAAGCTTTCTGGCACTACATCCCCCGGTTCGGGGCGGGAACAGTCTCCCGCTCCACCATGATCAATAGAGGCTGAAGGGATCGCTGTTCATTCTCGAGGGACGAGGGGGCGGTGTCTCCCCCCTCTTGCCCGCTCCAGCCGCGCTGACCTCCGGTTAGTGCAGGTTGCTCAGGGACTGCGGATCCTATCATTGCTGCTGAAACTGCGAACAATGGACTCTCCTCCCTGCAGAACCTCAGGTACACT
The DNA here is from genome assembly GCA_963921515.1 of Calotriton arnoldi. NCBI lineage: Eukaryota > Metazoa > Chordata > Amphibia > Caudata > Salamandridae > Calotriton > Calotriton arnoldi. Next base: position 1,458,348 of record CAWUFW010001155.1, on the reverse strand, counting down.
CTGATGTATGAGCCGCGGATGGTGGTTGCCTATACCCTCTTCCCTAAAGGTAGTCATGGTACAGTTGGGGCGGAGGCATGGGACCAGGTCCTCCGCATAGCAACAGGGGGCCTACCATAGAGAAGACATGACATTGCTCCGGGATAGGTGCGGACGGGGACCTCGGTTCCACCGCCTCCCCGTGTCTCTGGGGATTTTCATTACACTCCCGGGGATTTGCATCTGTTTTTTATGTTGTATTCTAGGGTTGCATTTTATTCTTTTTCTTTTCGGGAATGTGAAGGGAGGGAGCGGGTGGGTCATGGTGGTGGTGTTCTCACAAGTAGTATAGATAGGTATGTAGACCACACAGTAAGTCTGCACTTTATGAGGGGGGAAGAAACTACTCCTCTGGGGCAGCTGATGGTAGGGGTGGGGTCGAGCCTGGTGGGATGCATATTGAGATGCTGTTTCGCTCCCTGGCGCTATGACAATTTCCTGTGGTACATGGAACGTTAAGGGCCTTAATTCCCCTCAGAAACGCCAAAAGGTATGGAAGTACATCATTGACCACCATCTTGACATAGTGGCCTTACAGGAAACACATCTGGCCAGGGCTGAGGACACACGACTCCGACACAAACACTACCCTCTGATTTATAGATCGTCCGCATTAACGAAACATAGGGGGGTGGCACTCTTGTTCCGGTCCTCTACAAAATTCCAGCCGCTGGATGTACAACGCGACAAAGATGGTCGCTGGGTCATGGTAAAGGGTCGCTTGATGGGGAAACTATGCACCTGCGTAGCGGTATATGCCCCCAATACTGGACAGACGGCCTTCCTGCACACCTTTTGGTGAGATTAATGGATTTTATGGAGGGGCCGCTAGTACTCATGGGCGACTTCAACTTAACCTGGCAGAGAGATTTAGATAGCACTCACCCGCAACGCTCAGATTTAGGCTCCTTCTCCCCGGACATACGACAACAAATCCATGACCTGGGACTCCGTGATGCATGGCGTCTATTGTATCCTAACTCACGAGACTACACATTTTACTCACATGTTCACCGTACATACTCCCGCCTTGATTACATTTTTATTAGTCAATCGCTCCTGGGTGCCTTGCAGGATGCAAAAATTTTCCCCCTCTCAATTTCTGGCCACAGTCTCCTGGTAGTTTCGATGGGGTGGAGGGTGGACCCCGCTACTTCTTTCAGGTGGTATTTCCCTTCTGCGCTTACCAGAGATAAAGACTCCTGCACTAAATTAAGGGAAACTATCACCGAATTCTTTGACATTAACAAGTCGGAAGACACGTCGGAGTTTACCAATTGGGACGCTTTCAAGGCGGTCTTCCGGGGGAGGTGCATTTCCCTCAACGCCGCATTAAACTCACAACGTGCTAAAGAAAGGGAGCGGTTGGAGTCGGAACTGACTTCCACCGAACAAGCCCATAAATTGAACCCCACAAGGCAGACCCTTCACAACCTGACAGCGCTTAGGGGTAAACTAAGAGCTATCTATAACAACAGGGCGGAGTTCACACTTCTCAAACTGCGTCAACTATCTTACTCCCAGGGAAATAAGATTGGCAAACACCTTGCTAGGCAGCTTAAAGATAAACGAGAGAAGGAGTACATAGGCGGTATACGGGAATCACAGGGGGAACTTATTCACAGCGACAAGGAAAAGGCGGAGATCTTTAGTTCCTTCTATAAACACCTCTACACTGGGGAACGCTTGGACCCCGATGCCCAACGGGAATATCTCCACACCCTCCATCTCCCACAGGTCTCTCCTGCAGGGAATGAGACGCTCACTGCCCCCATCACCTCTGACGACGTTCTCTCTGCTATTAAGGCTCTTAAGCTCCACAAAGCGCCGGGTCCGGATGGCTATACCGCCATATTTTATAAAACATTTGCATCCGATATCACCCCGCATCTCACACAGCTCTTTAATAAAATGGCGGAGGAAGGCTTAGCCTTTGGTTCCATGTCGGAAGCAATGATCACGGTTATACCCAAACCAGGGAAGGACCCTCATGAGTGCTCCTCCTATAGGCCTATTGCCCTGCTCAATCTTGACGCGAAACTATATTCCTCCATACTGGCTAAGCGGCTAAATGAGCTTATGCCCGACCTTATACACCCGGACCAATCGGGATTTATTAAAGGGCGCCAAACCCACGACAACACCCGCCGAATTGTTCACCTTATTGAGAAGGGCACTAGACGCCGGATCCCCGCGGTCCTGGTGGGATTAGACGCGGAGAAAGCCTTTGACAGGGTAGACTGGGCGTTTCTTTTTCAAACTCTAGCGGCCTTTGGCTTTGCACCCGAATTTCTCACTATGATTCGTGCTAACTATTTGCAACCGCTCTCCAAAGTAATGATCAATGGCACACACTCATCCTCCTTCTCTCACTCCAGGGGTAAAAGACAGGGGTGTCCCCTCTCCCCATTACTCTTCGCCCTTAGTATTGAGCCCCTAGCAACAGCAATTCGAGCGAACCCTACGATTCAAGGGATCCCCTTCACGGGGAGCAGCATAAAATCTCCCTCTTCGCTGATGACGTTCTGCTGTCATTGGCAGATCCGACTACATCCCTGCCAACCCTACAATTGGAGCTGGGTCGGTTTGAGGCAGTAGCGGGCTTTAAAATAAACCTAGACAAGTCCTACATCCTCAACCTCACATTCACTCCAGCGGAGCTCTCCAGGCTTCAACCCCTCACAACATTCCAATGGTCCACCTCATCCATACAATACTTGGGGGTTCAGATCACTCCAAGAGTAGACAGACTCTATGCCGCTAACTTCCCCCCCGATACTCACGCGTATCCAAGCAGAGCTTACTAAATGGAAGCCCCTCTTCCTGTCCTGGCTAGGTCGGATCCACACCATAAAGATGACGCTTCTCCCCAAGCTTCTCTATTTATTTCAAGCCCTGCCCATAGAATTAGAGGGGATTTCTTCCGACGCGTTAAGACCATGATCCTCAATTTCATTTGGCAAGGGAGCAGGGCTCGCTTCGCCTTCTCGATCCTGCGTCGCTCTAGGGCGGAGGGTGGAGTTGGCCTCCCAGATATCCATTTATATTACAAGGCCGCACAACTCCGAGTCTTGGTTGAATGGACAAAACACGACTCCGACAAACACTGGCTTCATATGGACCGCAGTGTAACTGGGCGGACTATATGGGATCTGATCTGGCGGCCTAAACAAGATAGACCCAAGAACACCTACATTAGCACTCCCACACGCACAACCCTTAAAGTATGGGATTCAATGGCCAGCGACGAGAGATGGACCTCTTTTCCCTCCCCATTCACGCCTCTTCACTTTAACCCGGCGTTCCCCCCGGGGCTACAGGCGGGACCGTTTGATACTTGGAGGGAGGGAGGGAGGGTGTTTAGCGTTAACACACCTTTTCCATAACTTTGATCCCCTCACATTTGAGAACTGTAAAAGGGAATACGGCCTGGAGGATTCAGAACAATACCTCTATAGCCAACTGCTACACTGGGCCCTTACACCGCAGGTCCGGGAGGTGGCTACCCGTCCACTCACCAAATTTGAGGTTTTTCTCACGAAGACCACTGCTATGAGAGGAGCAATTTCCTTTCTATATCAATTTCTCCTCACCACTACGCACTCCCCGCGCCCCCGATACATGGCCATGTGGGAGGGAATTCTCAAACGAGACATTTTAGACGAGGAATGGTCCCATCTATGGTCCGATATCAGGAAATTCAACCACTCCATAGAGCTCAGGGAAGCGCACCTTAAGACCATGATGGACTAGTACCTTTATCCCTCCAAGCTTAAACAGATCTTCCCCAATTCCTCTGATCGATGCTGGAGGGGATGCGGGCTTCTGGGGGACTTCCAGCATATCTGGTGGGACTGCCCACATATACGGCCTTTCTGGGAAGAAATACTTGCACATATTAAAAACATGCTGGGATACCCTGTTCCAACTACTATGGCAGAGGTCCTGTTGGGGATCCGCGACCCTGCCCTGGAACACCAGACCCGGGCGGATAAATCTATCATGTGGCTCTGCATCGGGCGGCGAAGGTCACACTAGCGGCCGCCTGGAAAAAGAGAAGCTCCGGCGGTCTCCCTCTGGCATTCTAGATTATGGAAGCTACTCAGTATGGAACGTATGTCGGAAGTCTTTAGTGATAACTTTAAGAACTTTGAATTTAAATGGGGCCCCCTGGTCAATTTTCTATCTTCTGGCCTTCCATCTGCTGTTTGCCCTGCCTCTATCAGAGCCTTACACCTCTTTCAGATATAAAATACAACCTATCATGACACAATGACGACCATGTTTTCTAGGCGCCACCACCATGTTGGGGAGGGGAGGGAGATGGGATAGGGTTGGTTCTTTATTTCTGTTTGTTTTGTTTAAGGATGTGTTGCTCCACAGGTGAGAGCTGTTTCACCAAGTCCAGTAGTATTTCCTGCCGGATGCTTTCTGATTAGTAGGACTTGAGAGCATGCCCTCTTGCAGGCTGGTTGGACAACTCCCTGCTTTACCTGTCGCACTATGCGAGGCGCGTGAACTCGCTCCAAACCCAACACCGTTGGACACTGTACCGTTACTTTTGCATCACGCTCTGACTGGGTTGGGATCGGTCTCTGGCACTGAGTACGCTTCATAATTTCAGTCCAACCCATTCCAGTATTGTTAATTGAGCAAGACAAAGGCTAGTACCAGCATATGTTGTATTATGTTACAAACTTAATAAAAATATGTTTGACAAAAAAAAAAGAATGTGGTTGTGTTGGATTCAGGTGATATCTGGAACATGTCCCGGTTGGTGAAGGTATCCAATCAGCGACTTCAAACATGTCGATGTTCTGTCACCAATGAGTATGGCTGCATAACCAGTCGGGATCCTGGGAGGGCGAGAGTGAAGCCCAATTGGCTTAAAGACTATGTGATGTATTCTCATTGATTCTCAAGTTTTTATTGCTCAACCTGTAGTTGTACTGCAATATTTGTAATTCTTGTTAATGGTTCATTAATTTGCTATATTTCACATATTCTGAATTGTACTTTTATGTATCTTTCTTTGCTATATTTCACATATTCTGAATTGTACTTTTATGTATCTTTCTATTTTTTTTTCTTTATGCGACAATTTCTGTTCGTTAGTAACATCTTTTGAGAATCTTTTCTCTTATGCTTCTTCTGTATTTGAATTTTGTGTTACATAATAAGGGGGAAAGATGTGCTATGGTTATGTATTATGTTAGGAATTGTAACTATGTCATTGCGTGATGTATTGGAGTTCCATTTACTTTGTGTTCTGTGTGGGAACGTTCATCTGGCAGTTACAGGCTGGATCGGGGTTGTTGCCATGTACCTTATGGAGTAAACTTTAAAAGATACAATCTTGTGTCTGAGTCAACTTCCATTTAACACACAGCGAGATCATCTACTGGTTTTCTGGGGTGGTTGCTGCAAATGATACAATATTCTTGAGAGGATGGGATCATGACATGTTGGTGAGGGTCGTCACCAAGCCATTATGAAAATGAATTCTGGTGATGTATCAGAGATGAATTAAAGACATTTCAACAATTGAAAGTGGCGTAATCAATTAGCTAAGAAAGTAAACAAAATATCTGGGAGGAATCAGACCCAAACACTATGGACCAGGTCTGGATGTTGCTGGGTCTGGAAATAGCCAAGCGCAACATTGCCCACTGCTGGGGGGCAGAGACAGCACCAAGTCTGAGGGACTGGAAGAGAGATATGGATAGGAGTATGACAGCTGAAAAATTGGTTTACAAGAACAGAGGCTGTCCCAAAATATTGGAGAAAATATGGGGCAAATGAAACGAATATCGTAGAGGACCATGTGTTTCCTCCTTGCATAATACTACATCCCAACCCCACCGCCGAGTGTTTCCGTTTACCCTCTAAGGTTGGAGGTGGGTGGGTAAAGGGTGGATACAAGTTAGATATGAAATACCATCATGGAAATGTAAGGACATGCAGCTATGTGGAAATGTGGTGCAATTCTTTACTTTTTGGTTTAAATATAAAGAATTAAAAAAAAAAAAAATAAAGTCCTCAAAATATTGCAAATGTTACATCACAAAATCAGTTAATCAAGAAATGAATCAAGCTATTGAATATGTTGCGCTGCATAAGACTTTGGGCAACAGAAACAAAATCTATCCGCGAGGCAGTATGTTTCCAAAGTCTTGGCACTCACGTCACCTATGATCTAAGAAATACTATAGCCTTATAGCACGCCGTAGCGGGCTATACCGACCATTAAAGGCCCGCTCCAGCGTTAAAGGCCCGAGCCTAAGGCGAGGGACTTTAACAAGGGAGCGGGTCTTTAATGGCCGGTATAGCCCAGCTACGAAGGGCTATAAGGCTATTAGAACATTCTGCCACTAGAGGGCAGAATGTTCTAACAAATAAAACAAAGGCCTCTCGGAGCCCGAGGAGGTTTAAATCAACTCGAGCTCCGAGAGGCCTTTGTTCACAGCAATAGCTGTGAACAAAAAGCAACATTGGCCCGTAGAAGCTCGGAGCACTCCATTGTATTCAATGGAGTGCTCCACATTCCAATGTTCTAATCAGGGATACAAGTCTGAAACTAGGGAAAATAGAATAAATACTGTTTAGATGTTTCACTTATTTACATGTATCAGGTTAGCAACAAAACTGGCAAAGACGTTTCGTTTTCAAATGGGAACACCTCACTTTATGGGGAGTCATAGGACTTAAAACATAACAGGTTCCCTCAAAATCACAGCTGAATAAAAAACACTAACTGGAAACGGTACGAACTCTTATCCAAACATCAATTCTGCTCCACAATTTTTTTTAACGACACGTAAAAGGCAAAAGGCGTACCAATGATATCAAATGAGAAAAAGTTATAATTTGGCATTAATTCTGTCTTGGATGATTTACAGAGGGCCAGTAGGCATCTTGCTAACAAGATCTTGTTTTAAATACCTGCAAAATAATCCACTAGTCATGGAGGTCCTGGTGAGGAGACACGACTTGCAGGCACAGTTAAGGGGCAGATGTTTGCGCTAAAATTTGATGCTGTTAGTGGTCTGCCCTTCGGAAGAGATAGTCATGTTGTGGCCCTAAAGGAGTGGGTTCAGCACTTAGTGGCACATTCACATGACATTCTTCACACCTGGTGGCACACTCATGCGCATGTCAATAAGATGTGTGAGTTGAAGCTGAGAGCAGCAGCAGGGATACACTAGGAAGCACATGTGCGGTCAGTGGTAATGTTGTGCTCCGGAGTAGAAGCAGCAGCCCTGAAAGTAAGCTAGAGATTTGCTGCACTGAAATACTGCAAAGCTAAAGACATTCCACAGGCATACAGCAAGTTTAATAGAACTGTGTAGTAAAGACTAACCATAACCTCTGGGTACAATGAGTGTTTGATAATTGAAAAATAAAGACCTTTTTTTGTTGCATATTGCTCTTATTTGTGGTCACGGTCAGTGTTTATGAAATTCATCCACCAATCACAGATTGCATTTGCAGGACACAATGTATGATCTGTGATTTGACGACCTCTCTGGTTAAGATGACACATGGCCTTCAGTTTCCATCCATGTTCACCTCGCAAGTCCATCTGACACAGATGTGGACTTATGGCACAGACAGTGATAGGTATACCTGAATGTAAAATAGACAATGGTGTCTGTAAAATGTGCAATGGACCTATCTGGTAAATACTGATCTGACATCAATCCATATTTGTGTTAAACGTGGCCTGTATCCACAGGAGTAATCTAGTAGCCTTACACAGTTAGTGTGGCTTAACATTCAGCATATATGCGTAGTGCCAAGACAGCCTTACACACTAACCATGCTCAAAATACACTTTTTTAAATACAACTCTACCAAAACAAACCATGCCCAGCATTTACTAGGCATGCTCAGGCAAAGCCTGGCCTACTTTTTGGAAAACTCAGGCCCAGATTTACTAAGACAACTTGCTGCACTGTGTCAAATGGAGTTAGCAGGAATGTGCCATATTTACTAAGATGTGGCACATTCCTGCTCACTCTCTGCACTGGTGCACTGAGTGCAGCCTAGTACCAATGCAGACAGCCTTGCGCCATGTTGCAAGGGTGCCTGCGTTACAGGCAGGATTGTTTGTTGTGCAGAAAGGGACACCTTCCTGCACAAAAAACATCCTAGGGGCATTTTACTCTTTCTACGTGTGCTGCAGAATTGCAGCATACGTACAAAGAGGAAATAACAAAGGAGAAATAAAGATATTTCTCCTCGTTATGCCTATGTTGGGATAGAGTAGCATTTTGACGCATTCTCAGGTTTACTAGTCTAAAGTAAAGTGGAACTGCGCCAAAATTCATGAATGGATGCTGATGGAGCAGGATTTCGCACAAAAGAAACCTGTTCGGATTGACACCCCCGTAATACATACTAACAGTGTGCAATGAAAAATTAACAATGCAAATCACATGAACACGTGGGAAACGCTTTGCACATGCGTACACTAATGTGAACTAAATGCATGAAAGAACTAGGCCACATTTAACATTGCGTTCCGAGAGAAACAAAATTAGTGCATGTCTAGGCCGCATTTCGCATTCGCATCTGCATCTTGCTTTAAGACGATGATAAATGATGCCGCTTTTGCTCTAAGCTTATGCTAAGAAACCATTAACAAGGGATAGTGCAAAGGTGGGTGGTAAACAGTGAAAAGTGCATTTCCATGTAATTAATGAATGCTTATGTTCTATTTGCCGTAGTGAGTCAAATGGGCCTGAAATCTCTTAAGTTGTCCGGATAGATGAGGGGCTGGAGAATGAATAAAATGACAAGCAGACCGAAGTGCTGAGCACTGCAGAGAAAGTATAAAGGTTCAGGCTATGCAGCACAGAGAACATTGTATGACTGCCAAACGGACGAGCCTGACCGTGGGATCCAAGACTTCTTCCACGGACGCGGCTGAGAAATATATGAGAAAAAAATAATACAGAAATGTTTCAATGCCGAAATAGCTGAACGAGTCAAAACTGATGTAATGGGAGAAGTTAAAGAACAATGAGAATAAAGAAAATTGTGAATGGGAACCTGATGGTGTGACATACCACCTCCCAAATTGACCAATGAACTGTTGAGTTTCATAAATTGTTTCAACTAATGTGGGTTGGACATGTAGGTTTTAGGGTATAACTGGGGTGCCTTTAGGGGTGTGGTTTAGCCTTAGCCTGAGCTCTGATCGAGTGCAGAGGAGAGAGGGGTGATGCGTCGCTGTCCGTCGGTTTGTAGAGAGGCCTAGCTGTTCCTGACCTTGTCCTGTCCCGTTCCTGAAATCTTTGTCTCCTGACTATCTCAGGAGACCCCCACTACTCCCTTGGCCAGGGGGGTGGTATTTCACTGAATTCCTTTGGGTTTGTATAATCTTGCTGACTCGTACTATGCATAATTTACTTGCAAATGTATTTTTGTCTCTGAAACTTATGTCTCTTCATCTATCCGCTCCCTCATATGCATATTGTTTCGCATTATTTTGCTGAAACTTATGTCTCTTCATCTATCCACTCCCTCATATGCATATTGTTAATTGTTGATGAGTCGGACAATGTTTGCATTGCTGATTGATTTTCTCTCCCTTATGTGAGATTCTTTGTTTCCATTGTGACCTATATACAATGAGCATTAATCATTTATTTGAGATAAACTTTATAAAACTTTCCGAGAGTCTGTGATTATTTAGCTGGTTAGTCAGTTAGTTCTATTATTACCATCAACTACTTAACTAATTGGTCCATCGACCAAGAGGAAAGAGAGTTGATATACAGGTCTAGTTATGTATTTAGAATTGTTAAACAAGAATCTGTGAAGCAAACAATTTACACGTCTTTAAAACTTGACTCCCAGCGCATCAGGGATTTGGGTGAATGTGTATGGGCCATTGTATGAAATATTGATAATTATCGATCCCTGATTAAGTGTTGCGCTGGATCAATTTTCTGGTAGCAGAGGACGGTTTAATTATTGATTAGTTTGGTAATAATTATTGATTATATGTTCTTAACCTGAAAAGTTAGTGTCCTGTTCTATGTTGTCTAGAAGTACAGGTATGGAGTTACCTGAGGAAACCCGGGAATGGAAATTTAGCCTGAAGTAGGCAGAAGAAGAGTGTGGATAAAGAAATCTCACTGCAGAAGTACTTTGTCTGTTGTTATAATACTGTATGGCGGAAGGCTGTAGGTGTTATATTTAGGGACAATTTCGTATGTGATTAGAGTGTCTGAAATAGCAAAGGGTCCACTTCCGAAACTCTGGCCTCATCCCCAGAGGAGTACCAAGACCTATTTTTACACCAAAAAGTCCTCTTGCGAAACTTTGGCCTTATCCCTAGAGGAGTACTAAGTCCACCTGTAGCTTGTTTGGGTGTAAAATAGTGCTGGTCGTTATTTTACTTGAAATAAAAGAATTTCTCGTTTGAAGTGAAGAACTATCTCTTTATTTAGAGGAACAGACAAGGTAGCATTGTTTTATGTTGTTACTAACAAGAATTTTGATTAAGAAGATTTAGAAATACATTGCCGTATTATTTTGTAAAGGGAGGGTCAGTAGAAGGAGTAATGCTGACGTCACTAAAAGGCCGCGCTGGCATTAGTCAGACAGCGAGCGTGAAGTAAGCTCTGATTGGCCGGTTGGTGTGAGCCGCGCTGGTACTGGTTGAAATAGCAGATATGTAGAGAGCCGTGATTGGACGGTTGGTGTGAGTCGCGCTGATATTGGACGAGAACTGACAAATAGAAAAGGTAGAATATGAAAAGGGTTCCTCGTGTATTTTGCTGAGGTACATTAGCGTAAAAAGTCAGAAAAATGAAGTTGCTAAAGAAAATAAAGAACTTCTTTAAAAAAGATAAACCAATAGTGACTAGAGAGGGAGTTCTTGTTCCACCCCCAGGAACGCCAGCTGCTTATAATGATGTTGGAGCGAGGATACCATACGTGTACTTGGTTAGAGAATTGGGTGGAATACACAAAGGATGATGGTGTTATAGCTTTTCCACAGCATGGTTCGTTTAATATGAGGATTTTGCCGAATTTGAGAAATTGAATGAGTTTGCTAGAGCCAAATCCCAGACCTACACAGTATGAAGCGTTAGAGGAATGGGAAGTAGAAGCATACGAAAGAGAGAGATATCGAGGTGGTAGGAGATACAGAAATTTAGTGCCTAGATACCCTTTTGAGAGAAGAGAGGATACAATGAAACGATGGAGGAGAGCTGTGGTAACGGAGGGTTTGTACCCAGTTTTAGTTGCCGACGACCAGACAGGAGGCAAATGTAAAGAGAAAAAGAAAAATATAGAAACTTCAAGTTTAAGAGATGGTCCAAACGATTCAGATGATGAGTTGTTAGAGGATATTATGACCAAAAGACCTCCACCATACCAAGAAAATTCAGATGAGTTGACTCCGAGTGCACCACAATGGAAACTCCCTTAACCCCACAGGTTACGGTAATAGCTAGGGTAGTACGAGAAAAAGAAATAGACATATTAAATAAGGCAAGGGTAGAGCAGATCCAGAAAATAAATCAGCTAAGTCTAAATGCAGAAGCATTGATGGTACCGGTAACAATTGGTCCCATAGTTCCATTGTATGGAGAAAAACAGAATGTATCAAAAGTGCATACGTTAGCAGTTCCTAGGAGTAGCGTCAGGAGTGGAATAGTGATGGTAGCGGATGAGGATGGACAGGCTGACACAAATACTACCTTGTTAGATCTTCCGGTTTGTGAGATGATAACAGAAACCCCTAGAAGAAGTATGCAAATAGATCCAAGGAGAATAGGGCCGAATGTTATTTCAGCGACAGGAAGTTCAGCAGGTCCTTCACCAGAGGAATTAAATGATTGGATAAAGGGAATGGAAAAGCAAAAACCTCAACCACAGAGTATAAATGTGAGCCAATTGAAAGTAGATTTGGAAGAGATGGTTATTGGCACAATAAGTCCAGACAGACTGGGGACTTACCGAGATGAAGAGCTGTTGTTTTTGTGTAAAAGTATTACTTGGAGGGCAAGGAATCTTCATGAGAAAATAGCAGAGGCTGCTAGTGATTATGGAATAGATATGGAGAAGTCAAAGGTGTTGCAGAAATCGTAGATTGGCCTTTACTGAAAAGGATTTGGAGAGTTTGAATGAGTCAGGAAAAAGATTACAGATAAAAGAGTTGATGAATATTTTTTAAAAATGGGGAGATGTTGAACGATGGAAAGGTAGATGGACGAAAAAGAAAGAAGAGGCAGCTAGAAAGGGAGCATCAATGTTTCCGTTAAGAGAGACAGAACAAGTTGAAAGGACGTGTCCGATGAGAGAAGTCCCAGGGGGTGGATATGTTCACGTTCCTTGGACAAGACACAACATATTGTCCTTGACGAATGATTTTCCAAGGTCAAGGGAGAAACCGGTTGAATGGAATAAACAAGTAGAGAGGTTTGTGAAAGTTTCAAAGGTTTTGTTAAAAGATTTAGATGGTTTGTTTGAGATTGTCGTTCCAGCTGATTTGTGGACAGAATGTAAAATCACTGTCGATTGGCCAAAAGAAGAATAACCTAGAGATCCTAAAACAGGTGCACCATCTGATGAGGTAATGAAAAAGTACAATCAGGTAATCACCTTTTTGAAAGGAAACATTTCCCCTAAGGAAACAGATTGGGTAAAAATTGACAGAACGACCCAAGAACCAAAGGAGTCAGTGCATGCTTATTATGAAAGGTTGTTACAAGTATTTAAACAGTACAGCGGGTTTGAGAACATTGGAGACAAAGATATGGGACATTTTGTGTATCGTTTTGTGTTTGGATTAAAACCCAGATATTAGTAATATGATTCAGCAGCATTTGATTTGTTGGCAGAGAAAAACAATTGATGAAATTTTGAGGTATGCAAAGTATTGTAGTGATGACATTGAATCAAGACATAAAAAGTTAAAGGAGAAAATGATGTGGGCACAAGTGAAGGTAGCAGAACAGCAAGAAGTAAATAATAATTCTCAAACAGGTTACCAGATGAATGGTCAGAATCAAAATGGTCAGGTACCCAGTGGAGGTAGAGGTAGAGGAAAAATGAGTAAAGAAGAGGCTAGGAAGAAATTTCCTTGTCATGCGTGCGGAAAGTATGGACAGTGGAAGAACGAGTGTAGATCTGCACAAAAGAATAATGGGGTAAATCAAAATTTAAATCCACAGATGCAGAATGAGGTGGGTGTGAATCAACAGAAGCAGCAGCAGGTAGTTGCTCCACAGTTACAGGTGCCACAAGCTCCTATGCCCAATAATGTGAATGCTCAAGTACAGAGGTACGGTGCAAATACTGGATTTCACGGAGGTGATCAAGTTGGTAAGAATCAAAATGTGCAAATGGTTCCGCAATATTGGTTACAGTGCAATGAGAGTGATTCAGACTCATCTCAATGACGGTGCCTGAGGGGGGAGGAAGAGTGCGTACTAGGCGCATCTTTAGCGGTAGAACAGTCAGGTCCATTTGTTGACGGAAAAGTGGAAGGTAATGATATTACATTCCTAGTGGAGACTGGTGCTACCCGTTCTACTGTGAGAGCAGCAGAAATTCCAAACCTACCCCTCTCAGGAGAAACTATCCAAGTTGTAGGAGTCTCCTCAAATAAGCATATTAGAACACCAGTCACAAATCCAATAGAAGTTCATATTGGGAGTTTCAGAGACATGCATCGTTTCGTAGTATGTGACTCAAGTCCAGTAAATCTCTTGGGGAGAGATTTATTGTGCAAAATGAATTGTACCATCTATTGTACACCAGATGGTATTTCGTTTCAGACACCTGATGAGGATGTTGAATTCAAGATGATGTTAGCGAAGCAAGGGACAGAAGTGGATGAGTTGTTTTCACTTCTCACAGAAGAGAGTTTGCCCGAAGAATTAAAAGGGACAGTGAGGTCGGATGTATGGGACTTTACGGGAAAGGAGATTGGCCTAATGACAAATGTAGATCCGATTCTGGTTACAGTAAAAGAGGGTGCTGTATATCCAAACATACCTCAGTACAAAATGAGTCCAGAAGTAATTGCAGGAGTCACTCCAGTGATTGACCAAATGATTGATTTTTTTTTGATTTTTTCTTTCTTTTTCTAATTTTTATTTTATATATGCAATACGTTAGAATACAATATCAAAATAATTCATTACGGCACCCCCCCCCCCGCCCCAAACCCCACGATGCAACCGGTGAATACTACAAGCAGTGAAGGTTCTAGCATAAAACAGAAAAATAACAATTTAACCATACATAGGCATTCAATCCTGCATTGGGAAAAAACATATCGGATTGCACAAGTCTTAACGTGGCAAATCCAAGAGTACAAGAAAAAGAGAGAGAGAAAAAGAGAAGGAAGAGGAGAAGGGAGAGGCGGGGAAGCGGCGAAAGGAGAGGAGAAGCACCCATAAAAACCTTCTAAATGTCCTGTGCATTCATAATGTTGAGCCACCAAGTTAAAGGTTCCCATATCTCTAGTCCTTTTTTTTTTTGCTCGTCTGCCTTTTTTTGCATAGATAGCGCTCTCCAATTTACATGTAGCCAACAACCGGGCCTGCCATTGGGCAAACGAGGGAGGATTCGGATCTTTCCAGTGCGAGGCAATACAGATCCTAAGGATAGTCATTGCAACAAAAATTAAAGCACCCCCAGTCTTCCTATTGATTGTTTCGTATAGCCCCAGCAGGATAATAGTTGGGGTGAGTTAGATGTCTAATAATAAGACTACACCCAGGAACTGCTGCACTTTGTCCAATAAAGATCCTAATTTTGGGCATGTAGCAAACATATGCACCGAGTCTGCAGCAAACTCGGAGCATCTAGGACACATTGTTCCACTCCCAGTTCCCCATTTAGCAATCTTACTGGGAGTTATATGCAGGAAGAATCCTGTCATAAAATTGCACCTGTAATTTAGATGACAACAGATAGCTTTGTGCAAAGCTCAGTGTAAGACAGAAGGTGTTAGGGGGGGCATTCAGTTTCTGCTGCCACTTTTCGTCTATCTTTCCTAGATCATCGGGCATTTGGGTGTTTAAGATTATGTAGATGTATCCGATCCGGGGTGGTCTTAGCCCCTGCAGTTTATCTATAAAATCCATCTTTGCAAAACCTGCTAGTCCTCCAGACTTATGTATCAGAAAGTCTTTAATGGTGTGATACAAGAAAGTCTGATTATTATTCAGATTGTAGCAGGCTTTGAGGTCACTAAAAGGCCGAACGCCTTCTGGAGTCACCAAATCCCCCAATTTTGAGATACCAGCTCTATACCATTTTTGGAAATATGTTTTTTCAAAAATAAGTGGTAGGTTAATATTGTTATTTATGGGGGTGTTATGATTTAGTCTACCCAGTCCAAATAATCTGCGGATTTTAGAGAAAATCCTATATGCGTTCGTCAAAGTCTTAAATCTGACCCGCTTATAGTAGCCAAATTCCAACTGCCTCCAAAGACAACCCCTAGCGCTTTACCCTAGTAATAATATATAGGGAGATGAAAGTTCCATGAGATTCGCATCATGGTATTCGTGTAATAATTCAGAGGAATATTGTAGGACTGTTGCCCAATAGTATAGTTTTAAATTGGGGAGAGCCCACCCACCTCTATCTCTAGGAAGAGAGAGTAGTTTAAAAGCCCTTCTCGGCTGCGAATAGGCCCAAATAAATTGGGAGAAGATTTGGTCAAACAAATGAAGCATGTTGTTATTAAACTCAAGCGGAATTGTTCTAAAAAAGTAAAGTAATTTGGGGAAAAAAGTCATCTTTAAAACGTTGCATCTCCCTGCTATGGTCAAATGTAGATTATTAATTCTTTTGAGTGACTTCTTAGTATCAGCTGCTAGCGGAGTCAGGTTTTCCTTTACTATTAAATCTAGGTCAGCAACTATATTAACGCCTAGATATTTGGCTTTTTGGACTACTCTATTATCCCCCCAATTTATTTTTTCGTTTAAGATAATCTGTGTTTTTGTTTTATTAAGGGCGTATCCGGATAGCTTTCCAAATTCTTGGGCCTCTTGTTCCAGTGCCTTAATGGCAGCTTTGGGTTCCGGGGTCACTACGGCGAGATCATCGGCGTAAGCCATGATCTTAGTGTCCATGCCAAACCTACTCACTGCCATTATTTCAAAATTAAGTTCGATTTTATTAATAAGAGGGTTAATATATAGGGCAAAGAGCAACGGGGAACAAGGGCACCCCTGTCTCGTCCCTCGTGAAATCTCTATTTGCTCCGTCAAGTGCCCATTAATTGAAATTCTGGCTGTGGGGTTCTGATATAAAGCTTGGAGGGCCTGCACTATCTTAGGGCCAAAGCCCATCCGCCTCATGACGTCCCATAGGAATTGCCAGGAGACCCGATCGAAAGCTTTTTCAGCATTGAGTAGAATTAATGCGATCGGGTCTCCCGACACCTTAGCGGCGTCAAATAGAGTGATGACCCGGCGGATATGCTCTGTAGTGCCCTTTTTGGGAATGAACCCGTGCTGCCATTTGGAGACAAGAGAATCGATGTTTGTAGATAATCTGGCTGCAATGATTTTGGATTTTTTTTTAGAGTCGGTATTTATAAGGGTTATTGGTCTGTAAGAAGACATCTCAAGTGGTGATTTGTCTTTTTTAGGGAATATTACAATTTTTGCTGTGGACCAAGAGGGAGGCGGAGAAGCCCCGTTAAAAATGGAGATTACCACTTCCGAAAAAAGATCTTTAATTTGCTGTGAGAAGATTTTATAGAACTCAACTGGGATGCAATCCATGCCAGTGGCTTTGCCATCCGGCAGGCTTGCAAGTGCGGTTGCAATTTCTTCCCAAGTTGGAGGGCATTCCATTTGGTCACGACTATTGATGTTAAGTTCAGCCATCGGTACTGTCTCAAAGTATTCCGCATTTTCTATTCCTCTGATCTCTGGGGGTCTAGCATTCTCTTCTGTATAAAGTTTTTCGTAAAATTCCCGAAATGCCTCCTGTATTTTATCTGGGTCGTTGGTAATCCCGTCAGAGATTGTCTGGATTGAAGAAATTATATTAGCAGTTGCCTGTTGTCTAGTAGCAATAGCAAGTTGATGGCCGATAAGCTCACTACACTCATATAATTTTTCTCGAGCCGAGGCCCATTTTGCCGCTACTCTCTCTGCAAATATAGTCCCGATCTCGGCTTTGGCAACGGCTACCGCCGTTTGTGCGGCTTCAATTTCTACTCCTGACTGAACGGCCTGTATTAGTTTCTTTTCTGCTTTTATCATTTTGTCTTGCAAACAGATAACCTGCGCTTTCTCTCTTTTATTCTTCGTAATAGAGAATTGTAGCGTCTCTCCCCTTATTCCTGCCTTTAATGTATCCCACACAATCATTATCGAGGCTGACCCGATATTTATCTTCAAGAACTCTTGAATCCAACCCTGCATGTACTCCCGGTAATTGCGATCGTACAAGAGCGCTTTTTCAAAGCTCCAATTCGAGCTTGGTCCTCTATATCCCAGTCCCTCTAAGTTTAATATAAGTGGGTTGCGGTCTGATAAGAATCGGGGTGCGGTATCGATGCAACAGCCTTGGACCAGAGAAGAAGAAACCAAAAAGTAATCAAGCCTTGCCAGAGAGAGATGAGGAGCTGAAAAGAAAGTAAAACCGTCTTGTTCGGGTTTTAAATTGGCCCATACATCCTTTAATCCATGCGTGTTTATTAAGTTGAGCACAGCCTGGAAAACCTTTGGTTTCCTGCCTCTGTACTTCCAAAGATCATCAGATTTCCAGGTGCTAGGCAGGTTTAGATTTAAATCGCCACATAGAATTATAGGAAGTGGCCAGTGTACTAGTTCCTCGTTTAAACAAATTGATTATATCCGGGTCGTCTAGGTTGCTTCCATAAATAGAGCATATATTAAAAGCAAAGCTTGGGGGAAGAGAACATCTTGCATCACCCATCTTCCAAGAGAATCAGATTTTACTCTATTGACTTTTAAAGGTAATTTCTTCGCAACTATAATCCCAATTCCCTTGACCCTAGCCCCTTGTGAGGTTGCCCCAATAACTTTGTACCCCAGTGAGTTCAACAAATATTTCTGTGCTCCTTCTATATGTGTCTCCTGGAGGCAGACGATGTCGGCCCCCAGTAAGCGTAGTCCCTGTGCTACTTTTTGTCTTTTTATGGAGTCATTAAGGCCACAGATGTTTACTGATACAATTCTGAGTTTGTGCGGCATACTCATTTTTCAACCTGGATAACTTGATCCTGTATAATAACCCAAGCTTTTTTGGCAGTAAACTTATAGATTGTAGAGATCATGCTTCTAAAATCAACTAAACAATTCATTTTATTCCTCTTTTTTTTTTTTTTCCCCTTTCTCCCCTTCCCCCCACTCGCACGTTCCCAGCCTCCTCCCTGCTTCCCACCCCTCTCCTCTCTCTCTTCTCCTTCACTTCATTTGTACACATTTTCCCAGCGAGCCATTCCAAAAAGGAAAACCATCCATAGATTCAAAAAAGAACATCACCTTTTCCCCCACTGCAAACCTTTTGTGTCCCCTTCCCTCCCTCCCCCCACAAACAAGCAGTCAGGTAAACCCTGAATGATGGTGAGCATGTGTGAGCTCCAGTCACCAGGCCACTAGAATCCTAGATGTAAGTCGGCTTATTCCTAAAGGTCTAACCCACCTATATTCAATAACATAGGGGGGAAAAATAGCGGGGAAAAAAGAAAATCTTTCTTTCATACTTTTGTAAGAAAATGCAAAGTAATAACACAAAGAAAAGGAGAACTCATGCAACCCCTGCAAGACTTAGTCTATTTGGTCAAGGATGGAAATCTCAGGTTAGTTCAGTCTTTTTCTCCCCGTGATATCTTTTAAATACTCTCCAGCCTTGATTTCTGACAAGAAGACCCGGGTAAAGCCATCGACTATGACTTTCAGTCTGGCCGGATTCATTAGGTACACTTGGGCGCCTTGCTGTTGAAAAGGAGATATCAGTTGACGAAGTCTCCACCTGCGCTCTACAGTTGCGTGACAGAAGTCCGGTTGGCAAAGAATTTTATTCCATCTGCTTCTTTTTGGGAGTTCGGTCTGGCCTGATCATACACCAATTGCCTCAAAAGAAAGTTCCCAAAAAAACCTAAAAAAACCCCTGGGTTTCCCACTGTTAGAACTGCTGCCATCTTGCCTCTGCTTTATATTAAAAGGAAAGCGGTGTGCCCTTTGAACCTCTTGGTCCCAGTTCCAATTGATCTGCACGGGGAATGCAGCTCGGAGAAGTCTAACAATAAACCCTCTGGGGTCGTCCCCTTCGACTCCTTCGGGAATCCCCAGTAACCGTAGGTTGTTCCTCCATTGCCTGTTTTCTTGCTCTTCCATTTTGGCCATTAGATCTATTAGGCAAGCTGCGTGAGAGGCACCCTGGTCTTTCACATTGGCTACTTCTGACTCCAAGGTCTCTGTCCGTGTTTCCACCATTGAGACCCGATCGCCAATGTCTGTACAGATCTTGTTTAGCTTCCTGATGCCACCTTGAAGCTTTTTGGCAGCCCCCTTGGCGGCGAGATTGTCTGAACGAGCTTCCTCTTGGAACTGTTTTATAGAGTTCAATATAGAGGCCAAAGATGGTTCGGACAGATGTTGAGCAGTGACTTGCGGACTCTCCTCATGCTGAGGATTAGAAGATCCCCCAAGGGGAAACGAGCTGAAGGAGTCTGAGTAGTCCCA
Organism: Calotriton arnoldi; assembly: GCA_963921515.1. NCBI lineage: Eukaryota > Metazoa > Chordata > Amphibia > Caudata > Salamandridae > Calotriton > Calotriton arnoldi. The sequence goes on along the minus strand of CAWUFW010001155.1, from coordinate 1,438,597 downwards.
CTTAAGCTGATTGCGCCTTTTACTCCGCGGTTTCTTTTTCTGCTGAGTAGTTCTCGTAGTAGACATGGGGTCATATTCATTATCATTGGACATGCTGCTTTCACTTGAGCTGATAATGTCATTTTCCGTGCCGGATATAGACCCATCGGATACAGAAAAAAAGTTTTCACTGGCGGGATCCGGAGTCTGGTGAGCTATGGGACCAGGATTGACTATAAGTACACTGTTAGCCTCCTTATCTCTACTATCCTGGTGGTTTTTTCCTGTTCCACCAGTAATGACAGCGGTGTCTGAGGCACAAGTGGGAGGCTCTGGAATCGACGCTGGAGGTGTTATACCATTGATCCCAGTATCGCCGGAATCTGTCTGTAATACAGTCGGGGCATCACTCTGGTGCACAACTCCCTGCTCTGGGACCCCCTGACTTGGTACACACAGGTCACTAAAATCGCCCCTTGTTGGTGTGTTTAATTCCGTGGTTATAGAGGGCCCTTTGACTACAGAGAAATGTTTACTGATAGAGGGTGATAACCCCGCACCTCCCACTGCACCCTCTTTCAGTGTGCCAATTCCTCCAGCCTTCCCCCATGTGTTTCTTGATGGCCCCTAGGTCCCGTTTACCTTTAAGAGGGAGATCCGCTTTTTCAGGTTTTTCCATGTCACCTTGTAGCAAAGCAATTTTCGTTTTTAAGTTCTTCTGCCCCCGAGTGGTCATGCTCCCCTCGCTTCGTCTCTGCCTCCGCTGCGCCAGTCCTGCAGCTTTCCCCGATTCTATTAGCAATTTGAATCCCGCTTGAACCCAATCCGTCAATACTGTGCTACTCCCAGCCATAACCGGAATGCCAGCTTTACCGCAGCAGGTCAATCGGACTGTAACGGAGACCGAGACCCGAATTTTTGTTGTCCCGCTGTACGGAGCCCGTTCTGAGGCTCCGGGTGTTTCGCCCGCGAACATCTACGTTGAAGGTCAGCGGTCAGCGTTCCAGGTCAGCTAATCGACCGCCGACTTCCGATACTCCCAGCGTGCGGCGTGGTGACCGGAAAAGGGTGGTGCTCACACTACCGCCATCTCTGCTCAGACCAAATGATTGAACAGGGAATTTTGAAAGAAATAATGAGTAGCCCTTGTAATTCGCCTATTATAGGAATTAAAAAGCCAAGTGGAAAATATAGAATAGTACAGGATTTAAGAAAGATTAATAAAATTGGAGCACCATGTTGTCCAGTAGTACCAAATCCAGCAGTAATCCTTTACCAGATTCCATGCGATTCTGAATGGTACACAGTGATTGATTTGTGCCAAGCATTTTTCTCGATTCCTTTACATCCGGAAAGCCAATATCTTTTTGCATTCCAGTTCGGAGACCGTGTTTTGGCATGGTGCCGAGTTCCTCAAGGGTACACAGAGAGTCCTTCAATCTTTAATCAGATTCTGACAAGGTATCTGGAGACCTTAGTCATGCCAGGAAATTCAGTTTTGGTTCAGTACATTGATGACCTACTAGTGGCATCAAAGACCCGAGAGGCATGTGTGACAGATACTGTTGTATTCCTCTTAGGGTGTCCATACATGGGCTTTCCTGTATCATGTCCTTATATAGGCACAATTCGCCCTGCCCTTATATAGGCATAAAATCCCAGTCCTTATTTAGGCATTAAACCGTGCACTCCAAATACAGGCATGGTCTCCGACATCCGTCCACCCTAACGTCACAACGAGTTCTTGAAGAACAGACCCTTAGGCTTCGGGAGTTTCCCTAGCACAGGACTATTGATTTCTTCAAGGACTCATCTATTATGCATGAACCATTATACCTTAGGGGTTCATTCATGACGTCTTCCGTTGTCCGATTCACGTCAATGCTAACATTCTGAGGTACCTCTCAGGTATAAATATACCTTCCCTAGCCCTTGTAAAATAGAGGAGACATCGACTTCAGAGGAGCCTTTTCTCGGGCTGACGCACTGAGAAGACGCTGTCATCCCTGCACGCAGAGAATCCAGCTTCCAGTGATCCGACTTCCCTTGCGGGGTGTTGGAGTTCGAATCTGGCAAGAGATTCCCACCTCTCTCATTCTTAAGGTATGGAGCTGACTAGAACCTAGAGGGACTCTTGGCATACTAGGCATACTAGACTTAACATACTCTTAGTATACCATAGTAAGGAATACTTCACCTACTTCATACCTCTCCCTACACCTAGGTTAGGTACGGTACATTGGGGTAGAACTAGCTTAGCAACGCATCGTATGAGTACTCGCATTTTTAGTCTGTGTTATTTATATAAATGAATATCTGCTAAAGATAATGCTATCGCAGTACTATTTATTTCTACTGCTTACGCTGTACATTATTTATCTCACATACTGTCTTGTGATCATAACAGCACATTTAACTTACACGAGAAACAAGACTGTTCAATAAATCTTTTATTGAAACGCCCGTCTATTCTTTCTGTGTAAATTTGAGGAAAACTAAGCATGCACGATTGAGCTGAGTGAAATAGTTATCTATTGTTTCCACGACTCTGGGACACGTTCTGATTCTAAAGGGAAACAAAGTTGTCATGTTCTTGCGGCTGCCAGAAACTACTCCTTCTTGTTATCCAAGGAGTTTCTAGTGGCCTCTGAGCTAGCTGGCACAAGTAATTAAGTTTAATATACTCGATAGGGACATACTGACCGTAGTCCTATGTCAAACCTATAGGGGATATTATTCCAATGCGCAGAGCCTATTAGGGAAATAGGAGCTACACTACAATACCATTGCCTTGTTGAACCATTTGGCAGAAGGAGGACACAAAGTGTTGCCAGCAAAATTACAATTTTGCAAACAGGAAGTCCAATACCTAGGACACAAAATAGAAAAGGGAGTCAGAAAGGTGACACCAGAAAGAATTAGTGTGATTAAACAAATGAGCCCACCTACCACTCAGAAAGAAGTCCGAATGTTTTTGGGAATGGTTGGATACTGTAGGCAATGGATCAGTGGTTTCTCACGGATTGCAAAACCTCTACAGAGGTTGACACGAAAAGATGTGAAGGATCCGATTGTGTTGGATGATGAAAGTATGGAAGCTTTTAGTAAACTGCGAAACAGTCTTTGTCGAGCACCTGCATTGGGAATGCCAGATATGCAAAGGATTTTGCATTGTACTGTTGTGAACGAGATGGATGTGCACTTTCAGTTTTAACTCAAAAACATGGAATGGCACGACGTCCAGTAGCATATTTTTCTGCTACTTTGGATTCAGTGGCTGCAGCGTTGCCAGGATGTTTGAAAGCAGTAGCTGCTACTTGTGTGAGTCTGGAACAGAGTGAAGCAATTGTGATGGGACATCCAGTCAAGGTGTATGTGCCACATTCAGTTGAGATTCTTTTGACACGCACCAGGACGCAGTACATGACCTCTAGTCGGCTGACTAAGTATGAAAGAGTGATCTTGGGTGCTGAAAATGTGACCATGGTAAGGTGCACTACAGTAAATCCGGCAACTCTATTGCCGAATTCATATTGAGGAAGTGAGAGAAGAGGCGGATCATGATTGTTTGGATGTGACAGAGTTGTGCACAAAACCCAGGCCCGATATTGAGGACGTCCCATTAGAGGAATCAGACTGTGAGATGTTTGTTGACGGATCATGTTTAAGAAATTAAAAAGGAGAATTATGCTCTGCCTATGCTGTTTGCACCATAGCGAGAGTTCTAGAAGCATCCTGCTCAAATTTCTGAATTGATAGCTCTGATTAGAGCGTGCAAAATTGCCAAAAGACCGAGGGTAACCATATTTACTGATAGCCAATATGGATTCGGGGTTGTCCATGATTTTGGGCAGCTATGGATGCAAAGGGGATTTCTGACTTCTTCAGGTTCCCCTATAAGGAACAGCAAAACTGTAAAAGGTCTATTGGATGCTTTACAATTGCCCAAAAGAATTGCAGTGGTCAAATGTTCCGCAGATAAGTTAGGAGATGACTATGTGACGAGGGGCAACAGATAGGCAGATCAAGTAGCGCGCATCTGTGCACGACATTTAATTGCCCTAAACAGAGGGATTGAAAAAGAAAATACCAATTGCCATCTTATGTTTTCTTCTTCTTTTGAAACTTGGGATGAGATTAGGCAGTTACAGGAAGAGGCAAGTGATGAGGAAAAAGAAATCTGGAAAAATTCAGGCTGCAGAAAGAGAGCTGAGGACGAAGTGTGGGTGTATATAGACGAAAGACCAGTCATGATAGATATACCATGGAATTGCACATGTAGGAAGAGATGCAATGATCAGGCTCTTCAAGCAGTCATGGTATAACCCAAAGTTCAAGGTCATTGTAGAGAGTCTTTGCCAGAGGTGTGTCACCTGCCAGCAGCAGAATCCAGGCAGGAAGACAGTTGTTAGTTGGGGACGAATTGGAAAAGCAGCAGGTCCATTCACCTGACTTCAGTTGGACTTCATAGAGCTTCCCCCGTGCAACAGGCTGAAATATGTGTTGGTTGTCGTCTGCTTGTTCTCTCGCTGGGTGGAAGCCTACCCAACAAGAAGGAATGACAGTCTAACTGTCGCAAAGCTGCTTCTAAGAGAACTGATTCCTAGATTTGGATTTCCAGTCACTTGAGAAACAGATAGAGGAACCCATTTTAATAATGAAATAATTCGGATGATTTGTGCAGCATTACAGATTGAGCAGAAGCTGCATTGTGCCTATCGACCCGAAGCATCTGGAGTGGTTGAACAGATAAATGGCACTATAAAATCTAGATTAGGAAAGGTGTGTGCATCCACAACACTGAAATGGCCTGATGCTTTACCCCTTGTATTGATGAGTCTTAGAAGCATTCCTGACAAAAAGACGGGTTTGAGTCCACATGAAGTCCTGATGGGAAGAGCAATGAGACAGGTATTTATACCAGCAAACAAACTGATGAATATATCGGATGATCTAGTGCTTGATTATTGCAGAGGATTGGCTGATCTGGTGTGTTCTGTGACTCGCCAGGTTGGAGAAGATGCCACTACAACACAGCCGAATCAAGCTCATGATCTGAGTCCTGGTGAGTGGGTCCTCGTCAAGAAACACATGAGGAAATCGTGTTTAGAACCCAGGTGGAACGGACCGTACCAGGTGATATTGGTGACGACAACAGCAGTGAAGTGTGGTGGTTTGCCAAATTGGATCCATGCCAGCCATACCAGACGAGTCCCAAGTCCACTTGAAAGTCAAGAAGAGCAGCAACTGGTAAACAAAAGCCAAAGACCAGAGGCTGAAGTGTGTGAAGCTGAAGAATCTAGAATAACAGATTCTGAAGAACAAACAGATGATGAACAGCCAAGCACAAGTCAAGTAGAGTGGGCACCAGATATTGGGTCTGATGAGACTGCTGTTGAACAAGAAGAAAGAGAAGTTACTGAAAGTCAAGAAGAAGAGCAGATAGAAGAAAGGCCAAATAAGAGAACCTGTGAACCATATGGAGAAGGTGAAAAAGTAGTTCAAGTCAAAAGGCCAAGAAAAGGTGACAATTGGCCAAGTGGAGTGAAAAGACAAATACACTCTTGTGAGGAGGAAGTCAAAGAGAAGACCAGAGCAAATCAATGAGGTCACAAGTCAAGCAGAACAAAAAGAGTCAGAAGAAGAGTCAGTACGAAAAACAAGGAGAGTAAGAATTCCAAGCAGAAAATACACAACACCGGAATGGACGTATGTGATCTTGGAAGAAATTGAAAGCTCAGATCCAAGTGAAGAAAAGGACGGTACTGACACTGAGCAAGTGGATGAAAGCAAATTGAGACCACCTTAAAAGAACTGTGAAAATTTAAGGTGAAACTTTGCCAGATGAAATTAATTGAATGACTCAGAAGACTTAAAAGAAAAAGAAATAAAAGAAAGGAGTAAAGAAGTAAAGCCTTGAAGTGTAGGATTACACTATTTTTCAGAAAATTATTTTTTAGTAAGTTTAGAGTTTCTATAAATTTAGATTTTTTATTTTTACAATTTTTTAGTAGAACACAAAAATGGCCGAAGTAAAAGTGACTGAACATCCAAAGTCTAGTCTAAAACGTAGATGTATTAAAGCTTGCTTATGTAGTGTCCTTTTACTGACATTTATGTGGATATTATTAACTGTCATTGTACCTATTCTAATGGTAACTAATAATGGAAACAATACTTATGATGTAATAAGTGAAAGAGTGAGTGATGTTACTAAAGAAACCCCTAATACTAACATAGAACAAATAGATGGAAGCATTTTCCATCATGATAAATCAATTAGTGATTTCTCGTTAAATGTTTTTACTAAATTGTTGTATGAGTATGTGAATACAATGAATGTGAGTGATTGTTATGTGTGCATGCAATTACCTTCGTCTGTCTCAGAGGGGGTGACTTATCACCACCTTCCTTTAACCTATGGTGTGTCTTGCAGTGTTTTAACCATCTTATTTTATGTGATGGGGAAGCTGGAGTACCATTATTCTAATATAGATTTAGTATTTTCAGAGATACCTATTATAAAGGAGCTGAACAAGGTTTTAAGTAGTAAAAATGCAAGGTATATGAGAGAATTCTTCCATATTACCAAGACATTAGATATAGAATATGCTTATAAAAATAATCTAACATGTAGTTTGCGGGTTGAAGAAAAAGTATTTATAGATATGGTAGAATATAGAAGAGAAAGTTTCCAAAGAAAAGCTGCTGAACTAAAGTCACAGGTACCACCATGGGCATTTAGAGAAGGAAATTATGAGAAAGGCGAGTCTTACGCTGCAATGTCCCTGGACTGGTATAAAAAGGGGAAATCTGTTTACTTACACTAAGAACTAACTATAATAATTATTTCATTGGTACTAGTAAATGTGAGCATACTTTCCAAATTACTGGAGGTTGGGGATTGAAGGGTGGAACTGATCCTGTTTTCCCAGGAATCTATTATGTGTGTGGTAAGAAAGCCTATTACAGGTTGCCTGCACATTGGTATGGTAGTTGTTATTTTGCAGTCGTTTTTCCAAAGGTCTACCATGTAGACAAAAGCAACAACAGAATCAATGAAATAAAACAAGGACTAACACAAAACAGAGCTAGTTTCTCAGAAATAGTAGGTGATATCTTTGGTGCACTGATACCCTCAGTTGGAGTCGTTCTGAATTCGCATAAAATTCGAAAATTGTCCACAGTGGTTGATCGTTTATCGACTGATACTGCTGGTGGGTTCTTGATGATTGACACTGAAATGGTTGCAATCAGATCAATGGTTTTGCAAAATCGACTTGCCCTTGATATTTAATTGGCAAAAGAGGGTGGAGTCTGTGGCATGCTGAAAATTCAACACTGCTGTACTTATATCCCTGACAAAAGTAAAGGTATTGAGGGATATATAAAGAATATTACGAAATTACATGAAGACTTGACCCAACTGGAGGTTGACGGTGTCTGGGAGAGATTTGGTAAGAGTTTCTCTTCTGTATGTAAATGGTTTTCTACCTTTGGAAGTAGTTTATTAGGAAAAATAATAATGCCAATCAGTTCAGTAGCTGGAGTATCCTTAGTGATAATAACAATATATAAATGTTGTAAGTGTAAGTGTGGAAGAAAAGAGATGACAGAATCAAAAGATAAACGAAAAGCAAGAAAAAGAAAAAGAGATGAGATAGAATTAGAGGATATGAAAGGAGATTACTATGATGAGATGAAGGAGTTAGATGAGAAGTTGATGGAAACAGAAAAGATTACTGATCTTTCGATAGATAAAGATGGCACTTGGTATGGTGGGTATTTTATGATGGCTCCAGAAAGCCATCAGAGGGGGGATTGATGGAGCAGGATTTCGCACAAAAGAAACCTGTTCGGATTGACACCCCCCGTAATACATACTAACAGTGTGCAATGAAAAATTAACAATGTAAATCACATGAACACGTGGGAAACGCTTTGCACATGCGTGCACTAATGAGAACTAAATGCATGAAAGAACTAGGCCACATTTAACATTGCGTTCCGAGAGAAACAAAATTAGTGCATGTCTAGGCCGCATTTCGCATTCGCATCTTGCTTTAAGACGATAATAAATGATGCCGCTTTTGCTCTAAGCTTATGCTAAGAAACCATTAACAAGGGATAGTGCAAAGGTGGGTGGTAAACAGTGAAAAGTGCATTTCCATGTAATTAATGAATGCTTATGTTCTATTTGCCGTAGTGAGTCAAATGGGCCTGAAATCTCTTAAGTTGTCCGGATAGATGAGAGGCTGGAGAATGAATAAAATGACAAGCAGACCGAAGTGCTGAGCACTGCAGAGAAAGTATAAAGGTTCAAGGCTATGCAGCACAGAGAACATTGTATGACTGCCAAACGGATGAGCCTGACCGTGGGATCCAAGACTTCTTCCGCGGACGTGGCTGAGAAATATATGATAAAAATTAAGAAATAAAGAAATAAATAATAAAGAAATGTTTCAATGCCGAAATAGCTGAACGAGTCAAAACTGATGTAATGGGAGAAGTTAAAGAACAATGAGAATAAAGAAAATTGTGAATGGGAACCTGATGGTGTGACATACCACCTCCCAAATTGACCAATGAACTGTGAGTTTCATAAATTGTTTCAACTAATGTGGGTTGGACATGTAGGTTTTAGGGTATAACTGGGGTGCCTTTAGGGGTGTGGTTTAGCCTTAGCCTGAGCTCTGATCGAGTGCAGAGGAGAGAGGGGTGATGCGTCGCTGTCCGTCGGTTTGTAGAGAGGCCTAGCTGTTCTCGACCTTGTCCTGTCCCGTTCCTGAAATCTTTGTCTCCTGACGCTATCTCAGGAGACCCCCACTACTCCCTTGGCCAGGGAGGTGGTATTTCACTGAATTCCTTTGGGTTTGTATTATCTTGCTGACTCGTACTTTGCATAATTTACTTGCAAATGTATTTTTGTCTATGAAACTTATGTCTCTTCATCTATCCACTCCCTCATATGCATATTGTTAATTGTTGATGAGTCTGACAATGTTTACATTGCTGATTGATTTTCTCTCCCTTATGTGAGATTCTTTGTTTGCATTGTGACCTATATACGATGAGCATTAATCATTTATTTGAGATAAACTTTATAAAACTTTCCGAGAGTCCGTGATTATTTAGTTGGTTAGATAGTCAGTTAGTTCTATTATTACCATCAACTACTCAACTAATTGGTCCACCGACCGAGAGGAAAGAGAGTTGATATACAGGTCTAGTTATGTATTTAGAATTGTTAAACATGAATCGGTGAAGGAAACAATTTACACGTCTTTAAAACTTGACCCCCAGCGCATCAGGGATTTGGGTGAATGTGTTTGGGCCATTGTATGAAATATTGATGAGTATCGATCCCTGATTAAGTGTTGCGCTGGATCAATGCATGGGAACACCCACACTCCACCCATGGAACACCTTCCTAATGCAGAGTAATGCAAGACTGCGACTTGCGCTTTGTGTTATTCCAGACTTACTAAGCAAGGCAGGGCCAAGCAAGGCGGCTTTGAGGTCGGTAAATTTGACTTAGGCCCTTGTGTTGCAACGCAAGGGCTTAATAAACCTTCACCCCATTGTTTCGGCTCTTTACTTTCTAAGTGAAATGTGGACCTGTTTCCATGACCACAACATGTAAATGTTTGAAAGCCTTCAAGCAATCTAATGCAGAGTTTGGAATCTGAATATTAAGATCAATGCATACTGATCCATTTCTTAAAAATGAAGGACAGAATTATACCATCAAAGAATTACAGCACACAGAAAGAAATTACCTTATTAGGTACTCTTTACAATGACTTCTCCTTCTTTGCTCATGCACAAACTTGGAAAAAGATTTCAGAGTGGTCCTAAAACGTTTTGGGAAAGTTTAATGCAGACTGGTTAACCGTGGTCAAAGGGATTGGTTATCTAAGATTGCCTTGAAAAATGAGCATCATTGTAAAAGGTTCTTGGTTCTAGCCTTAGGTAGAGAACTTCTATTGCACGCTTCATAACAAACTATTTCACGAGATTGCTTCGAACATTCTTCACAATTGGTTGAATGTTCAAAAAATATTGATCATTTTAGTAAGAAAAATCACCCATCTTTTATTGAGGCATGGTCTATTAATCCAATATCCTCCTACAAATTCACCAAGCGAAATAGCTAATACATCTCAAGCCTAGCGTGCCTGGCATTGCTCACTAACGAATTGAGACAAAATAGTGTGTATAAACTGGGAGGCTGTCAGTAAGTGCAGTGCTGGGGCCTTTTGAGGGCTACACTTGACTTCCTTGACAAATACTCTGGTGGTTTTACCACGGAATAATGATTGACATTCGTCACAAAATACTCCAAACCCAACAGTTTGTAAATACACCAGAAACTATCAGATTAAGAGGACTTCTTTACTGAAGCATAACTGGTAGATTGTGTGCCTGTGCAGCGGATTCAAAGCATTGCATGGTCAATGGCTGGAATTTATAAGGCACGTACTCTCCTGGCATTAACCAGGAAGAGCATTACGATCCGCAGCAGTCTACTTATTACAAAGATACTGAACCAGAAAAGGAGGGAGATCTTTCGTATACCAGCTAACCATTATGGAATTCCCTCCCTCTGGATTTAAGAAGGGAAGGCAATCTGCTCAGGTTTAGGAAAAAGCTTAAAACTTGGCTATTTATTCATTAATATTGTACCTTGCATCTGATCCAGTGCCAGGACGCCTTTGGGCAATCGAGAACTAAATAAAAAACAAATAAATACCATATAAACAAATTGTTGACTTGATGGTCTACGTATCATTAGCCCCTGATACAGAGGAATGGCAGTTGTAAACCCAATCAAAATACTTCTTTTACAGGCAGTAGTTACTGTTCTAGGCCACGCGGGAAGCCTTCCATGACTGTCTCATCCCTGTTCCTCCAGTGTTCTGGTGTGCCTTTATCAGTGGCTGGGCCCTACCTCTTTTCCCCCGCATAAATGTCACCTTGCTTTTGGCTCTCAGTGAGGGTCAGGGCAGATTAAAACACTGTGCTTAAGGATAAGTTATCTTTTTATGAAATTACTTTATATTTCCTGTTATAATTTGCTAGCTTCACTCGTTGCTTTACTGAATAGTAAAGCAAGCCCGAAGAACCACAGGAGTTTTCTCTACTTCTTTGGTTGACTCCCCTCTCTTCCTGCAACCCATTCATCAAAGCAAGCAGTAAAGCCACCAAACTGCAGCAGGGAAGAGAGAGCAGTTTTATATCAGCTACAACCCCAGTGAAGAAATCAGGAGCTGTGCTCAACAAAAGAAAACCTGCTTTTGGTAAGCAAAATGTTCAGGATTACACTGCTCCCACTTCTGGATGCATTTCGTTTTCTTTTAAGGGTTAATAGCATTACTCTCCTCATCCGCAGACAGCAGTCCCTGTTAATTACACTCATTCACTAAGGCCTATGCCTGCTGCTGGGGTCCATAGGTGAAGGGACGAGTACCTAGGGGCTGCTAGTCTCTGCTGGCAATGCAAACGATTAATGCCACGTTCTGCATATTGTGGTATGAAGATATCCACTGCAGACATCATCTCAGGAAATTATTTACTTACTTATGCGTCCAAAGATTAAGTAGGCATGCCACTGTCTTTTAAAAAAAATAATCTTATGCTCTGAGATTGAGCAACAAGCGATTGTCTGTGTCAGGTACCTAAAACAATTACCTCTGGAAACTAGTTCTTGTTACACAAAATGACCTAAAATGAGTCCAAATTTCACATCTATGCTGGGTTAAATGGGGACATACAGTCAGAATTCATCAACCCAGAGAGAGATACTGAGCCTGTTCACAAACCCTCACAAAGCCTGGGAGAAAAAACACAGTCTGACATTTGCCCCTGATGGGATTTCTTATGTTAGCAGAAAATGTCTGACTTTTTTGGAAGTAACAAAAAATGCTTGATTACTGCTGGGAATCTTTGAGCGCTGCGGTTTTGTAGGAATATTTACATGCCTCACCATCTGCGTAAACAAAAATGTACCAAGAGTATATATGAACCCGTCGAAATGTGACACTTCAGTACACTTGACTTGTAAACTTGTTTGTTTCTTACTGGGAAACTATATAGAAACCCTTGTGCTGCACACATCCCCATCAGCTTTGTGACACTTTCTTCCCTATGTTGTATTGAAATTCATTTGTTCCTGCACCCCGCTTGGAGTAAATTTGCAAGCCGTTTTATGGTGGCAAACTACCAGCAAATGTTTGGGAAACAGCCACCGACATATAGGTGATGACTAAGTTTTGATTCTGGATCCAAACAGGAATGCTCATAAACATTCTCCTCTGGTCATAGGTTTGTTGATACGCAAATTCCACCATACTGGAACGTCTGAGTCAGCAAATCCCATTTACAAATGCAAAATTATCCACTCTTGTTTTTTAAGTCGAGCCTGCGCAGCGCATGCGCTGCTCTGCAACATGCTGTATTGAGGTCTGGGATACAAGCTCCGCCCATCTTTTTAATTGGCTCCTGTTACTGTCCTTGCTAAGGTTGCTTTTCATTTGTGAATAGGCTTGTTAGTCCCCCCTTGGTACCGCCTTGTCTGCATTTGTTACCTCCCATAACAACTTGATCTTTTACTTGTCTTGTTACACGGTCTGCTTTATAAGTCAGTGAGCACTATTTTGTTTAATGAATAATGGGGACAATGGCGGCTGCTTCTTGTATTTGCAGCGCACACACAGCACTCGCAGGACATGTACTTTAACTTTAAAAGTGGCTTTTAAGCTGAGCGCGGCACCCGCTTCAGGGACACCGCACTTTCTTTCAGCTTTTTAAAAAAAACTTTTAAGCTGAGCGCGGCTCCCGCTTCAGGGACACCGCGCTTTCTTTCGAGCTTTTTATTTTTTAAACTTTAATGCTGAGTGCGGCTCCCACTTCAGGGACACCGTGCTCCGTTTCATTATTTTTTTTTTTTTACTTTAATGGTGAGCACGCCGCCCACTTCAGGGACACCGCGCTCTCTGTAATGCAATAGGTCTCGCATTTTTCAAACTTTGACCTATTGGTATTGTAAATGACAATGCCTTTTATTATTGCAGGTTTAACACATAAATAAAAGGCATTGTCATTTACAATGCCAATAGCTCAAAATCTCGCAAATGCGAGACCTATTGCATTGCAAATGCTTGTTATAATTAGGAATGCAGTTTTATCTTCATAAATGGTCAATGTTGTGCACCCAAGCTATTCTTAGCTGTGCAAAAACGTGTGTGAATCATCCAAAATACTAGATTCTTGTGTGTGACCTCTATTCCTGCCACAAGCACTAAATGTCTGATGTTTGGGTGACAGACGGGAGTCGGGCTGGAACACAATAGGTTAAATCAATGTACAATGGAATCCATATTCAGGTAAAAAAAAAATGGCACTTGACCAGATTTGCGCCCAGTTAGTTATGGCTTTTGCACGCTGGATTAGTGTCTGCTAAATTCGCAATAAAGTTTTGCCTGTGTTTCTATTTGCATACGCTCACTATGTGGCTGCTTCTAAGAGCCAACTGGACTTAACTGGGTTTTGGCTTTGTGGTAATTTGCAGCTGGCCTACCTCCTCACCTGGGTTACGGTTTAGGATTCTGCTCTTAGGTGTTTATCTAACTTAATAAAAGCAGTTGATGCATGCATTCTGTTCGTTAGCTGAATGGGCAGAACCTGTGTTTGTAAGACATGTGAGGGTACATGCATGTGATCTGTGCAGCGCTTATTGCCATTGTGTCGCTGAAATTCAGCGCTCTGCCCAATTCAACTATATGCTCATGTTTTCACCATGGGACTGGATTACTGTAGGTAAACTGAGGAAACTACAGATCCTGGCATCTTCCTACAATTCTTCAATGCTGTGACACACTGGTGGTTTATCAATGGCATCTGCAAAAGCAGAGAAAGGTACACAGTCAATTCAAAGGGGAGCTATCCGCATGCTAGCTAAACATAAGTTCTTTCTAGTTATATGTCTAAATAAAAAACTCAAGCAAACGATAACCATGGAAACCCCATGTACTAGACCTACTGCTCCATGACGTGTCTTCAGCGTGCGAAGAGGTAAAGCCTCCACAGGATTTAGATGTTTTTCATTATTTCAGATTAATTGAAAAAACAAGAAAAGCAGAGAGCGGTCAAAAACATATCTGCTAAAGGATACTTTACTGATGTCACACGCATACAACGTGCTAGGAGGGCTTGTAGTTTCTGATCGATTGGAATATCCAGGATAATCCCATTTTAAACAGACAAATGCACACCAGTGCCCCAAAGCTACACAAAGAAGAAAAATAAATTGCTTTGTGACCCATGGCTAAGGTATGATCATTTCTGTACAAAGAATGATTCAGAAATGTATTTCCTATTTGTATTAGCACATGGACTTATAAATAAAGATGAGCTGCGAATAAGACTATCCCATCTTTTCTAAACAAAGATGACTGGATGCCTGACACACACAAAACAATGGATGCTAGAAAGCTTCTTTGGCCTAAATGGCGATTCTATTAATGGCAGATCCCCCACCACCCAGCACCCAATTCTATGTCAGGACCGGAGGCGAGGATTATGCTATTCTTTCTTCACTTTATTGAATAGCAGCCATTTGTAGTCAAGCAAAATAAACCACTATTCCCATGAACCATAGGGAATAAACAGACAAAACAATAGAGAGTCCACAGCTAGAGTGTCCCATCTTCTGCACCAATCACGGGCCCCCAAGGTGCTGGTAGTCCTTCATCCCTGTCCATTCCTCCTCTTTCTTCGCTGCTTGCAGCCAAGATAAGTCCAACTTTTTGTTCTCTCGGGGTTTTCATTCATAGATTGTTATTAGTGTTGTACGCTGTTAATCTGTGATGCGCTGGTGATACCTAGGCTGTTATGCTGACAGGTTTCGTGTTTTAATTGCGTTCTGTACGCTGTTTTTCCTGATCAGGTGTGCTGCGCTGTTTCTATTATATTTTCCTGTGCCGTTTCCCTCACGGCTGTGTGGGGGAAGTGCGCGTCTGTGTACGCGCGCCCGTCTCGGTTTTCAGTGTTTTCTTTGCAGGTTTCTTTATCGCTTTTCAGCGAGCCCGCCGCCACTCGGCGTCTCGCGTTCAGCCGTGGGAGCGTCTGAGCTCCCTAGCGGCCGCGTTGTTGGTGCCGGCTCGCGGTGACCGCGTCTCCTCGTTAGAGGGCGCTTGGTCACACGCTTGACGCGGCGTGCGTGCCAAGGATTCCGCGCATTCTTAGCGTGTCAGGATCCGGAGCAGCACTGCCGCGCGAGCCTGATCTTTGCCTGCATTACGCCCTGACCCGGGTCTGTACACTCTGCTTGGGGTAATTTCCCAGTGTGTTTGGATTTATTTCACGCCCCCCTGAACGCCCGGAATTCGGGTCTGTACCTGCCATTAGGCAGTGGTGGCGGTTCTCACTGCCTGGGGGTCAGTATCTTTAGGCCAATAACGCTCTATATCTAGAGTTAGTATTGCAGACAGAGTCTGCTGGGACCTGTGTTCTGCAGGCCGCCCTCATACATATATATTTGGCACCAGGGCTGTTGGGATCCCGGGTTTTGAGCCCTTTCATTGCGAGCACTGCCCGCCTTTTCTGTAGGCTGACACCCAGCCCCCCTTTACCTTGAGGCATACCACCTCACTGTTATATATTTGCCTGGTAGTTTCTTCCTGCGCTTGTATTTACCTGATATTGTATCCCTCATACCATGGAGGTTTACCAGGATGAAGTCTTTCAGGACGATCAGTGGGAGGAGGATCCCCTTACTGCCCTACAATGGGATGAGGACTTTTACGACGCTGTGGATGCATCCATCCACAAAGCGGTGGAACAGGCCATGACCCCCCTTGAGGAGAGGTTGTCCCGGAAAATCGACCAGGCCTGCGACAGGCTGGCCAAGGCCTCCCAGAGCTTGCCTTCCGTCACCCCCCCTAGCGGTCCTTTAGCGGACCCGCAACCCCCGGCGAAGCGTGCTAAAGTCTCTGGGGTGGACACTGATGCTTTTAACCGCCTTAAACAGGCTTTTCTGGCCAGCACTTCGCAGCCCACGATCCCTTCCACTGCCCCCCCAGCGCTTCCCGCCTCCACTGGGGACAAAGACCAAGGAGATGCGGATGACACGGCCGGCCCTTCCCGTCCGTGGTGCCTTTCTCGCCCGGAGCCTTCCTCAGACGGGCAGAATCTCTGCGCGGACATGTTGGACCCGGATGATGTTCTTCACCCGCAGTCCTCCGACTGGGCCCCCTCGGACAAGGTTGCCCAATATGTTGCCAGTCGGATTCGCCGCCCGCTTGAAGCCGCGACCCGCAACTGCCTTAGGGCGGAGTGTCCGTGCCTCTCCTATGACGGGAAGGTGGCCGCCACGCCAGACATTGATCCTAGAATGGCCACCTTTCTACAGAAGTTTATCAAAGACCCTAAGAAGGGCATTGATAGGTCCTGGCGGGCGTGCCAGGACAAGCTCCTAGACATCTTGGGCCCGATTGCCAAAATCTTGGCTATGGCGGAGGAGGCAAAGGCGTCAGGTTCACTCCTATCCCCTGAGCACCTTTCCTCGTGGGCCCAGCGCGTGGTGGTGTTTCTAGGAAACGCCAACTGCGCGATATCCACAGAGAGGCGCAGGTCCCTCCTGATCAAGGTTGACCCTAAGTTGGGGGACCTGGCCGACTCAGAGGCGGGCGCTGTGGCGCAAGGCGGCCTTTTTGGCGAGCCCTTTATTAAAGAGTTGGGGAGGTTTGTCAATACCTTTACCTCCTTGGACAAAGAGCAATCCTCCATTAGGAGGGTGTTTCGCCCTCGGGTTTTCCGAGGGGCCAGACGAGGAAGGGGCCGCTTGTCCGGCCGTCCCAACCAGCACAGGGGACAGGGCTCCAATAACGGGCAATATCAAGACCAGGCCCGCTTCGGCAATTTTTACCCCACCCGCGGACGGCGAGGCAAAAACAGAGGAGGCAGAGGCGGTGGCAACTCCAGTTCTTCCGGTGAGTGTTCTCCCTTCTTCCCTTCTAAAAGTGGGGGGCCGTATGGCGCGTTTTTTCCCAACTTGGACTTCCATCACGGGGGATGCCTGGGTCTTACAGACGGTGAAAGGTTTTCACATAGAGTTTCTCGAGGCTCCTTCCCAGCCCGTGGCCCCCCGTCCGCTTTGTTTTTCAGAGGCGGACTCCGCTCTGGTCGATCAGGAGATGCAGTCTCTTCTGGACAAAGGGGCTATCGCAGTAACTCTGCCACACCCCAGAGGTTTCCTCAGCAACCTCTTTTTAGTGGACAAGCCGGACGGGCGAAAGCGGCCGGTTATCAATCTACGCGAGTTCAACGAGTGGTTGGTCTATCGCCACTTCAAGATCGAGGGCATCCATCTGCTTCGCGACATTCTTCGCCCCAACGACTGGATGACACGTCTCGATCTCAAGGACGCTTACCTTGCGATCCCTATCTTCTCGCCACATCGGCGTTTTCTGCAGTTTCCCTGCCGGAACAGGACTTACGAGTTCACCACTCTCCCCTTTGGCATGTCCTCCGCCCCCTGGTGTTTCACCAAGGTTCTCCGGCCGGTGATCGAGCGCCTACGGGCATCGGGCATGAGACTCATCGTCTATCTAGACGACATCCTTTTGATGGCTCAGGATCCCAGTACACTCTCTCGTCACCTTCAGACAGCAGTCGACCTCCTTCAGAGCCTCGGGTTTGTGATCAACGAGACCAAGTCCACCCTGATTCCGTCTCAGAAGGTGCTTTTTCTCGGCTTTGCGATAGACTCCGTGGAGTCCACCCTCAGCCTGCCCTCTCGTAAGATGACGAAAATTCGTCACGAGATTCGGAGATCGTTAGCCCAGTCTCAGATCTCTCTCAGGCAGTTAGCTCGCATTATCGGACTGCTCTCGGCCTCCATTCAGGCAATTTTTCCGGGGCCCGCTCCATTACAGGGCCCTCCAGCGTCTCAAGGCCGCACACCTGCGCAAAGGCCTCTCTTATTCTCACAAGCTAATTCTCTCGGCGGACGCCCGAGAAGAGCTCCAGTGGTGGCTCTCTCACATGGAGGCCTGGAATGGACGAGCCATTTTCGGTTCCACGCCAGATATCGTTATCGAGTTTGACGCGAGCAGATCCGGCTGGGGCGCGAGGTGTTGCGACTTCGCCACGGGAGGTGTGTGGTCTCCGTCGGAGCAACGGTTACACATCAATTGTCTGGAGCTTTTGGCGGGCTCGTTCGCGATCCAGTGCTGGACCAAGGACTCGATCCAGTCCTGCGTACTGCTCAAGATGGACAATAGATCGGCGGTCCGGTATATCAACCATCTGGGGGGCACACGCTCCAAGGCCCTCTCGGACCTCGCAGCAAATTTTTGGCAGTACTGCTTAGACCACCAGATCTCGGTCTTGGCGGAATATCTTCCCAGTCAAGACAACCAGGTGGCCGACTTTCAGTCTCACCACTTCCACGACGTGAGTCTCTGGAAACTTCATCCGGGGGGTGTTCGATGACCTCCAGAATGTCTGGGGTCCCTTCTCGGTGGATCTCTTCGCCTCCCGCCTGGACCACCAGCTTCCCCGGTTCTTCAGTTGGAGACCGGATCCCCTTGCGGAACGGTCGGACGCGTTCCTACAGAATTGGCGGGAGGAAACGGGCTACACCTTTCCCCCGTTTGCCATGATAACGCGAGTCACAGCCGAGGTGCGGCGTCAGAGGGCGGATGTGGTGCTCATCTGCCGATTTGGAGAACGCAAGTCTGGTTTCCGGTTCTACTGGAACTTTCTTGGGATTCTCCAATCCCACTCCCCCTGTTTCCAACTCTTCTCCTCGATCCGAACGGGAGTCCTCACCCTCTAATCGAGCAGGGGTCTCTGGCCCTGAAGGCGTGGTGGATTACAGGGGACGATGGGCGGTCACAGGTCTTTCGGGACCGGCTGAGGCATTCATGGCCAAAGCCTGGGCTGACAGCATGGTCAAAAGATACCGTTCCACCAGGAGAAGGTGGTGTCGTTGGTGTTTGCGACGGGGTATTGATCCCGTGGCAGCTGATGTGACCTCAATTTTGAATTTTTTGGCCTCTCTAGCGGAAGGGGGTTTGGCGTATCAGACTGTCAATACCTTTCGCTCCGCTATCTCTGCTGGACACACCATGGTCGATGGCTCGCCGGTTGGGGAGCATCCCTTAGTCTGTCGCCTGCTCCGAGGCATCCGCCTCTCTTTGCCTCCAGAACCCTGTTACTCCCAGCTATGGGATGTCAATCAGGTTTTGAACTTGTTCCTCTCCTGGCAGCCAAATAGATTCCTCTCTAGGAAGGAGCTTTCCGCGAAGTTAGCCATGCTGCTGTGTCTGATCTCTTGCAGACGAGTTTCGGATGTTCGAGCCTTGGATGTCTCGGGTAGGATTTTTTCCCCTGCGGGGGTTACGTTTACTATCCGTAGACGCACCAAATGCGGGTCGAAATCCATCTCTTATCCCGCTTTCCCGGATTCCCCGAAGCTATGTGTGGTATCGTGCCTCAAGGCATATGAGGAGATGTCGGAGGAATTTCGCCCTCCCGGGGAACGCCAATTACTCATTTCGCTTAGGAAGCCTCACAAGGCTGTGTCCTCCCCCACGATTGCCCGTTGGGTTAGGTGGGTGATGCAAGAGGCCGGTATTGACTTATGCGCGTTTGGGGCGCATTCTACCCTGGGAGCGCGTCTGGAAGACATTCTGAACGCAGCAGATTGGTCTTCAGACTCTACCTTTAAACGGTTTTACTTCAAGCCGGTGATTGATATGGCTCACTTGGTGGTGAGCAAGCTTTAAACGAGCATAATCCTCGCCTCCGGTCCTGACATAGAATGAAAAATTTCCTAGCTATCGTAACGGAAAGTTTCAATTCTATTAAGGACTCGGAGGCGAGGATTATCCCTCCCAGGGTACAAGTTCCTTGCTGTTCTCCCTCCCTCGTATTGGAGTAAGTAAAGTTTTTTTGGCTTACTTTGGTTTGCTCTGTGGACATGTTCTTGTGATTGTCTTGAGATGCTCTCTCCCACAGGGTTAATCCTTAAACATTTCTGTCGCTTACGCTATGCCTTTTACTCCTTGTAGGCGATTCCAACAAACAGGATTCGTGAAGCGTTCTTGATGGCTGACTGAGCGACGAAAGAGGAGGAATGGACAAGGAAGAAGGACTACCAGCACCTTGGGGGCCCATGATTGGTGCAGAAGATGGGACACTCTAGCTGTGGACTCTCTATTGTTTTGTCTGTTTATTCCCTTTGGTTCATGGGAATAGTGGTTTATTTTGCTTGACTACAAATGGCTGCTATTCAATAAAGTGAAGAAAGAATAGCATAATCCTCGCCTCCGAGTCCTTAATAGAATTGAAACTTTCCGTTACGATAGCTAGGAAATTTTTCATTCCATTTTATACTCCCCCATTCCCACTCGCCAGGTAACAACCCTAGAACCCAAAGTCAGCAACCACTTGATAATGTTAGGCTCCGCCTTATCTTTTCAACAACTGATGAATAATCTCGTTGGCAGACTGGTAACTTTAGCAGTTATCTCAGGAAACAGCCTTTACCACGACGGCTGAACCACATGCCGTCGTAATTGCGAGGGCTGGAACACTGCTACTGCACTGCTGCTGCGCTTTTGTTACAAGGGGCCGATTTTGCAGTACTGCTGCAAAACCGGCCCCCAGCAACAAAAACGGCACCCACCAGTACAAAACTGGCCCCCACACTTCCGGCCCACCGAGGAAATGCAGTCCGGCCCTGTTTACCATGCATTCCTTTACCACTCATGTTGTTACATGTACGGCCCTTCAGTTAGTATCTATAGTTAGGACCATGTTTCAGTTGATTGAATCAAACTGGTAAAACTTAAAACATTTAATTTAGAAAGGAACAAAATGAAGGGGTTCAGTTTGTCATAAAAATTATGGTTAGTGCTGTAGAATGAAAAATTAGGACACATTTTAAGTGAGTTCTCAAATATCTTCCTCGTCTATTTCATTAAAACAATTCTGATATGCAGACTAAAACATGCACTTTTAACACCAGCAGGATACTGCCAGTTAACTCCCTGGTGATCAGCAGCTTTACTAAAGTGTTCTAATGAGCAACTGAAGTGCTAAAATTCTGAGTTTATGCCAAAGTGGGGCACATCTGAACGGCATTTTGATGGAATCGAAGTAGAAAACGGAAAGCATTTTCTACTGAGGATACATCAAAAAATGAGGAAATTATGGAGATTCATAACAAATAAGTCTCCCAAGACAGCCACCAGAGAAAAAGAGCCCAAATATTGCACAAATATCACCCAAATGTAGCCCAAGTGTAGCTCAATGACAGAAGTGTGCAAAACACTTAATTAGTTTTTTTTTTGTTGCAGTTTTATATAGCACAAACTTTACCAGAAGGTATAGGAGTGCTTTATATGAGCATCAGTTACATTACACAAGGACACATTCATTTTGGTTTTAGGCATGGGGAGATTAAGTGATTTGCCCAGAATCCCAGGATGTCAAGCTGACGCCGAAACTCGAACCTGGTTCTCCAGTTGAAAAGTCTGCAACTCTGGCCGTAATGCCACATCCTCTCCCTTAAGTGTAACAGATAATCAAGTAATCAACTGGATAAGAAAAATCATAAAGATAACAGATTATTTAAAAGTGCTTTGTTGCTATTTGAGAACTCAGAAAATATGTCGTCATTTTTAGTAGTTTAGAGCACTAACCCTAATTTCTATGGCAATAAGATCCTCCCATGGAGGAGGGTGCAAAGGCAACAAGTTGACCACGCTCTGCAGGCAGGAGGGACAGTGACAGCACAACGGACCATGGAGGGCAGGGGAAGGGGGCAGGGAAAACAAACCAACCATGCTGTACAGGCAAAAGAGGCTGTGGCAATATAAAAGACCATTGAGGGCAGAAGGAAGAAGCAGCGGTAGTACAACCATGCCAACAGACAAGATTCAGGCAGGAGACTTTGATGCTTTTAAGCCCAAAAAGGCTTTATTTTATCAGTTTCCTGCCTAAAATGACCTCTTTCAATGTAAGTCAATGGTGAAAAACAGTTTTTTTTTTCAAAATCTTCCTCTTACCAAGTTCAAAAGGTTTGCAAGAAAGGTACATTGGATCAAGGAGGGCAGGAGGAATGGGATAGGGACATGGTCTTGGATCAGAAAGGGCAGGAGGGAGATGGGAAGGGGCACCAAACTGACCTTACAGGGCAGGCATCAGGGGTTGCAGCAGCACTATACGCCACAGAGGACAAGAGGGACAGCAGTGCAGTACAACGGACCATGGAAAGCAATAGGGAGGGGACAAGGCATGCACATGGATAACAGAGAGCAGAGGGGAAAGAGGCAAGGGCAGAAAGCGGACCATACTGGGCAGGCAGGAGGGACAGATGCAGCATAAGGGACAATGAAGGGCAGGAGGGATAGGGAAGGGGCACAACAGCGGACCAGACAAAGCAGGAGAGAGGTAATAGGGGTCTGCACACGGAAAGCAGGGGGCAGGGCAGGAGATGCAAGCTGACCATGGAGGGCAGTCAGGATGGGCACTGGAAGCACAACACACCATGGAGGGCAACAGTGAGACTATAATGGCATACACACAGACAACGGAGGGAAGGTGTTACCCACCCTAAACATTCCCTTGCCACCCAAAACCCCATACCCACTCTGAAACCTAAAAGTTCCCTAGCCACCAAAAAACCCATATCCACCCTAAACCCTAAAAAATACAGTACCACCAACTCACACACCTACTGAGACATTCATGTACTCACTCACACACACACTCAAAGGTTACAATAAGGAAATCATTTTTTTTTTTAAACCTTAGAAATTCACTTAATAAAACCTAAGGTACCAGATGGTATAGTTAGGAAATAACATTTAAAAAAAACATACACAACCCTTGAAATTCAGCAGTTATAGTTACCTAAGCTAACTATAACTTATGCCCCCGTAATGCCCTGCTTATGACCTCACATATTACATCACTCTTGATATGGTCAGTGACATCACTGATGACATCTCAAATGACATCACTAATGACATCATCCACAGAACCACTCACACCGCTATACAATTCCTCACACAACCACTCACATACCCATTCACAGACCCATACAAGTACTCACACAACCACTCGTTCCTCCGTAGAGACACTCACATGCCTAGTCACTTACTCATACAGCTACTCACACACAGCCACTCACTCAACCCTACAAGCACTCACACACCAACACAACCACTTACATACACATTCATACAAGCACTCCCATATAAGCTCACTCACCCATACAGCCATTCACACAGACACTCATTCTCCAATACAGCCTCTCTCACAGCAACTTACTTAATCAAACACCCACTGAAAGAGCCATTCACTTACCCAAATACCCACTTACACACCCAGTCAATCACTCATACAGCTATTAAGAGACCCACTCACTCCTGCAGTCACTCACACACCCAAACAGCCACTCACCCATACAGCTGCTGACACACCCACTTATACACTCATAGATCCACTCACACACCCACCCACACAGCCACTCACACACCCACAAAACCACCCATAAAACCATTCAGACACCCACTCACAAACCCACAGAGCTAGTCAGAAACCCATTCACTCACCCATACAGCCACTCATGCAGACACACACACACCCATACAGCCACTCAGACACTCACTCACACACAGATTCAGTCACACAGCCCCTCAGATCACATATTAGAAATAGCATCACTCATAAGTAGTACAACTAGTATACAAATCTAACATTTGTAGTAGGTTAGTATATATGTTTAACACTCAAACTCTTAGAAAACACTTACTCAATTGATATCATTAGTGATGTCACTGACCATGCCATGAGTGATGTAATATGTGAGGTCTTAAGCAGTGCATTGCGGGGCGTAAGTTATAGTTAGCTTAGGTAACTATAACCGCTGAATTTCAATGTTTTTTGTACGTTTTTGAATGTTATAACGTCCCTGTAAGCTTTGTTTTTTAAGTGGAATATATATATATATATATATATATATATATATATATATTTCGAACGCTCGTTTCCAAGTTCTTCGTGAAAATAACGTGAGTGGACCCAATTCGGTGCGTTTAAGTGTTTATTTTAGCGCTTCACCAAGCCGCCATAACGCATTTCGGCCGTTGCCGGCCTTGATATATATATATTTAAGAAAAAACCCACAAAGGCTACAGGGACGCTATAGTTGGGTTCAGAATTTACACACACAAAACCATAGAAATTCAGCTGTTATAGTTAAAGTTATCTCAAGAAACTATAACTCATGCCCTAAGGTAACTATAAATCATGCGCGCCCCCCCCTATTGTGCATCTCAGCTGGGCCCCGGGGCATGTGGTCCCCAGGGTCGAAATCGGCCTGGGAGAAGGGCTGTGTGGCCCCCTTCCCCCTATTGTATTTTGGCCAGGCACTGACAGATGGGGTCCTCAGGGCCGAAATCAGTCTGGGGGGGCCCCCTCCCCGTGTTTACTATTGACTTGGCTCCAGGGGGTGGTGGTCCCCGAAGCCCTAATTGGCAGTGGGAGGGGAGGAGTCACATGCGCTCCCTCCCCTACATTACCAAAATAATATTCCCCCCTGGACCTGGCCCACCCGGGAGGCAGATTAAAAAACAAGCGCGGGAGGCCGCCCTTATTTTTTTAGGTCGAGCCTGGGCAGCGCATGCGCTGCTCTGCGAGGTATGCTGTATTCGTTATATGAGTAACCAAAAAGAGTCCACCCATACTCAAAGACAAATTAGCTATCTTTCCAGGGAACTTTATAGTATTCAAGAAAAACAACATGTTTTCTTAAAATAACCCTCACCCACCAAAATGTCCCATGTGGCATGCTTCATCATCGGGTTCTACTCGCCCCGTGACGTGTTGCGACCGATGGAGACGTGGGAGCACTTTGTAGGGTGTGCACTATAAAGTGATTCGCGATAAGAGTGGGAGGGTCAAACTTGTGAATTTATAAATATCTGGCTACGTGGAAAATAGCTTTTATTGACTCCTGTAGCTGATATTATTAAAAAGGGGGGGAGCGGAGTAACACACTGTGATGGGTGTGTGTCTCCTGGTCTACATGTTTCAATCCTACCCCTAAGGCTTTTCTTCAGGACCAAATTGAATAATCCCAAAAACCACTCCTAGAACAAAACCTTATTGGTCTTCTTAATTATTATTAAGGTGAGAGATTTTCATGCACATACAATACCTAATTGGTATATTTCCTGCGCATGATATGTATAATGCCTGATTCAGGCCTCATGAGCTCTTCACGGGAGGGAAGGGGCACTTATAGTCCCACATTCGTCAAAGCTGCACCCTAACCCAGCTTACTTAGCCTGCCCGTCGTTCCGATGCTTCGTTATATGGTCTATCAGGGACTTTGAACATGCCCACCACTTTTGGTTGGTTAGTTGGGCTGCTTTTTAAAATTTCTTTTCTCTGGTTGGTTAATATTGTGCATCTGTCCCGCCTTTCGGTGCTTGGTTCCCTCCCAGCGGACATCACTAATTGATTCTTTTGGTTGGCCAGCTCTGGCCATCTATTGACTCCTCGCTCGCAAACCCTCCCCTCACGTGCAAATGCAGCATCCATCCATGTCATTATCTGGAGGGGGAACATTTAGGCCCTTTCCTACAAGCAACTGGCCTGCTGAAGAACTCATGGGATCCGGGAGGTAAGATCTAGATTAAACAAGCATTTGCAATGCAATAGGTCTCGCATTACTGAAAGTTTGACCTACTGGCGTTGCAAATAATAATGCAATGCCAAAAGCTCAAACTTTCAGTAATGCGAGACCTATTGCATTGTAAATGCTTGTTTTTTTTATTTTTTGCCGTGGATTTGCAGATCCTCCGTGAATTTGTGGCAAAAAGAATCTATAAAACGCGTTTTTTGGCCTCGACGGGGATCCCGCCATCACGCCTATAGAGTCAGAGTATTCCTTTTTTTTTAATTTTATTTTTTAATAGAGTTTTATATAGCATGAACTAGACCCGAAGATATTGGGTATCAGAGCGCATTAAATGAGCACCAGTTTCCTTACAGATCGACACATTCATTTTTGTTAGGCACGGGGAGATTAAGTGATTTGCCCAGAATCACAGGATGTTGAGCGTCGTTGCCGAGACTCGAACCCGGCTACCCAGCTTCGAAGTCCACCGCTTTAGCCGTAAGGCTACATCCTCTCCCCTACCTGCCCCCTTCTGTTTTTTTTTTTTTGTTACTTTTTTCTTGGGACTCGGCTGAGTCTGAGTCCCAAGATGGCTCCCAACACTTCCTGGTGGCAGTGTTGGCAGCCAAGCAGATCTCACCATGAGATCTGTCTGATTTGCGTCCCTAGATATATACATTTATTTTTCCTTTAATAACTCCAAAACTACTGAACAGGTTTGCACCAAATTACGAAAAGCACTCTTTCTGCACCAAGATCTAGCTTTCTGCCATATCTGGTGTAATTCCGTTCAGCAGTTGGGCCTGTATTCGTGTCAAACAACCCTAAGAGAAATTGCATGGGGAAAACGAGGTTTGGGAACCCCCTTTCTATCAGTCCCCGCTTGATGAATCACCCCAAAACTTTGCCAACAGCAGCTTAAGTGAGTGGCAAACTAGTTTTAAAAATGTCATGAAGATTCGTCATACAGTGCCAAAGTTATTAGCAAAACAAAAAACGCTTTGTCTATGGCAATTATGTCCTAACTATAACTACCTACAGGAGATATATATATATCAGGAACACTCCACCCGCCACTCGGCGACCTCTTCAAACACGATGGAGCACGGACCACAGAATAGGTGTAGGTAAGTTTTCTTTATTCTGTCAACATGTAACAGCCATAACGCGTTTCAGCCCCGGAGGGCCTTGATCACATGGTATATATATATATAATATATATATATATATATATATATATATATATATATATATTAATATATATGTATATATACATATATACATATATACATATATATATATATACACACACACACACACACACACACACCTGCAAAATACATACATTTTTGTTGTAAAGCCATGTGTGGTAAAGGTATATGTGTTGTAAAACTTTGCATGGTAAAGGGGCAGCTCCTCTGCAGTGAAAAAAAAGGAAAAATTTAATTATAATAACTCAACATTATCATTTTATTTTTTCCTGCTGTGGTGTCTTGGCGGGGCGGATCTGCTCTGCTGTCAGAGCAGGGGGAGGAGTGGTGGTTACTATGTAAGTACGCATAAATGTTTGGCCGGCCTGAAACATTCATGTGCACTTTGCATGTTCTCCACCCAGGCTGTATTACAGCCTGAGTGGAGAACATGCTTAGGCTCCCATTCCATGGCTGAGCGCCGAACCACGGCGCTCAGACCAATCACGACGCTGCATTGCAGCATTGTGATTGGCTATGGGGAGCCCGGGTGTTTCCTGCTTGCAGTGAAGAAGCCAAGAAGAGGACAGAGGAGAGGCTGTGGGCAGCCGGCCGGCAAGAGATTTTTTTTCAACCCACCCCCCTCCTCCCCCTCTTACTCTGTCCCTGCCCCACTGCTGCTTCCCGGGAGCAGCTGCCACTGAAGGCGAATGCGTGGTAATAGATGTGTGGTAAAGGTATTGCGTGGTAATGACCTTGTTGCAAAGGCTGTTTCCCCTCCAGCCTTGCAGTGGAGGTCAGAGAACAGGTCTTGTTGACCAAGTAGGTGCCACAACCAAATTAAAAGGTCTAGCAATTCTCACATGGAGGCAGCAAGCTGGCCAATGCCTCTACTACTTGTGAACCCGGGAAGGGAATTTCAAATCCCTGCACGCCTTTAACATTCTCCATCCTCATTCTATGTATGCAAATGTATTCCCTATGTAATGTTCTGTAGATGGCTTCTGTTTTCTGATGCGACATTCAAGAAGTATGTGGTGTCCTACATAAAAAAAATAGCAAACAAATGCAGAAGAACAAAAGTACTATTAGTGGGTATGGAACACTATTTTCCATACGTTTATACCTATATTAAATATCATACAACACATAGTATGCTTCAGTAGCAATGTAAATAGCGTGCACTTTATTTTCTTGTTACTAGCCGAGTCATGCCTTCCCTGACTAGCTCAAAGTAAGAAGACAAGCAGCCTGCAAGCTCTGTGGTAACTTTCATTTTCTACTTACTGACAAATGCCACAGCATACGCGCAAATCAAGCAAGAGAATGATGACAACAATGAAACGCGGTTTTAAATGACCACTATGTCATGCATGAGCAAAACGTCTTCTGAAAAACTCACATATGAGCCATAAATATTGTGTTGTGTACTGGTTATGCTGCTTTTTGAATTGCACATTATGAATATAATAGGTACATCAAACACATCGTTATAATTATTTTACCCAAATATTTTCTGAAAAGACAATGCTTCTGACTATTATCTTCTGTTCTATTTAATGATGTCACCCAATCCGAACACAAGGGTGAGGGGTTTGCTACTGAAAGCAGTGAACGTCCATATCCACGCTCTCAGCATTTTGTCCCTCCTGATGATCTCAAATCTGCCATTTATTCACTAATTATAGTGTCACCAGCATATACTGCACCACTCAAAACTTTTCTACACTAAGTGGCAACAACTGTCCACTCTGCATGGACATTTGATCATAACACGCATAGAATAATGACCTACATTTCATGACAACAATCTTCCATAACTAGCAGACATGCTTGCCATCCTTCACGGATCGTGAGGAATCAGAAGCCATGATAAAATGATCCTTGTAGGACCCACATTTATAATCTCCACAGCACAAAATCATTTCTCCTCCAGAGTGGCACCTCATTCTGGAACGCTTCTCCCCTCAGTTTCCAAACACTTACCCCATTCACCAAGTTCAGCAAAACAGCCCAAGGACTATCTTTTAGAATATTTTGAAAACTAAAATGATCTTAATGGCCTGTTGTCTCCGAATGAACCCCATCACGGTTCTCGGACTGTTCGTTACACCATGTTAATCCACTTCCCCAACTCGATGTCATCTTATTTGCTCCTTATTTTTGTCTGTAAAGCGTCCTAACACGGCGAAGGATGTAGCTCTGACTACTAACTGGATCCTTACATGGATAAAAAGTTATCTAAGATCAGCAATTTGTCAAGAGCTACGCAACTCTATAACAGTTAAATCTAGTCAGTGAAAGTAGCATGGCTTGGTGGTAATATCACTATTGCTGGAGGGTGGGGTTTTCAGTCATCATACATTGCACAGAAGGGTATTTGCACTTTTAAATGAATCAGGATTTTTTTAACCGTTCTATTAGTTGGGCAGCAACAACTTTACTGAGTTACCTTAGATCACCTGCAGCCTAAAGGAGGAAAAGCATAATGAATATTCTGTCTGGTGGTCAGGGTAGCCAGATCACTTCTCCAGATATGCTGGAGAATGGTTTTAGGCAGTTACAGGAGGCGTTGGGCAGTCTGAGGAGGAGCACTGTGGCATGGCCTCCTAACTTTACAGGCTGAGAGGCCCCCTGTGAATATGCAATCTCCTCCCTCCCCACATTGAAGAAGCAAGGAAGCTGCTGGATGAATACGTGACAACTGCATGCACATTTTTCAATACAGGCTTGGTAGTGGGTGACTGACAATCAATCATGTTTGCAGCCATGGCTTTGGGAGATATGTCATGGGTAGCGGGAAAACTAAAGAATACATTATACTTTAGCAAGTCATGTTTTTGAAGGCATGCAGGCTAAAATCTTGACAGGGCCTGGTTAAGTGTTGTACATATTCTATTGTGTTGGGAAGCCATAAAATTAATGCACAAGTGTGCCTGCTACTGTAGGCTTTGATAGAGTCCAGATTCACCCCATCTTTTGAAGATGCATACACATGGATAACATACTGATCTGAAGACTAATCAATATTACAGTCAAACAATTTGTAGTAACCACGCTGGACATGGTTAAGGTATGAAGGTTTATTAAGGCTACATGGAGGAGAGAGAAGGCAAGCGCCAACTCCCACAGCAGCTCCAGCTCCAACTGAAACACAGCACAGTTGCTAGGAGCTGGGAGCATTCTAAGAACATTGTGAAAAGGGCATTTACAATACAGTAAGGCAAAGTGATAATACATAAGATATAACATATCTTCTCTCTTCCCAAAACAAAACACAATACACAAAAAGAAAAAACTTAATTCCTATATCTAGCAGGTCTAACTATTTGTCTGAAACTTCGTTTGACGATGGTTTGATCTGAGCACGAAGGTTCAGAGGCTAGACAAGGGGAGGCTGAGGCTTTGGTGCGGACCTTCACAATTCTGTTAAGGTTCCACCAATGTCCTCCCGATACCATAACGGCATTCCCAACAATCTTAACAACTTTAATAGGTTCACTGAATTTACAGTCACCTTTCCTCGTATGCACTGGAGATTTTATTTTGACCATGTCTCCTACCACGAGAGGAACAACCTTGACACCTTTCTTGACGTCAAACCATTCCTTTTGTTTGACCTGAGAATTGGTCATGTTTTCAAACACCGTAGACATTAGTTTGGAAACATCTGAATCAGACTTTACCCACTTAGTCATCCAACCAGGTCTGAAACTGGTATTGGCCTTTCTCCCTCTTAACAATTCGAACGGACAAACTTTGGTGGAAGAATGAGGCGTCGTCCTATAGGACCAAACCAAACTGTCAAGAGCCTTCTGAACGTCATGATTCCCCGCTCTTGCTCATCTAATGCACTCCCCAATCACACGATTCATTCTCTCCACAAGTCCGTTTGACTGGGGATGATACAAAGATGTTTTACAGTGTTTGACACCTGATTCTAACAGAAAACTTTGGAACTCATGACTCACAAATTGTGTGCCATTGTCAGAGACAAGG
Source organism: Calotriton arnoldi (assembly GCA_963921515.1). NCBI lineage: Eukaryota > Metazoa > Chordata > Amphibia > Caudata > Salamandridae > Calotriton > Calotriton arnoldi. The sequence continues at coordinate 1,407,727 of CAWUFW010001155.1, read as the reverse complement.
ATTTCTGGACACCCCTCTCTCAACCACACTTCTTTCAGAAAAGAGACAATGGCCTTGGTGTTAGCCTCCTGACCAACTTAACCTCAGGCCATTTGGATGCATAGTCCATGAGAACCAATACAAATCGTAAACCACCCTGAAGATTGTCATAGGGTCCCATGATGTCTATTCCAAGCTTCAACCATGGTCCCTGCGGGCACTCTATCGGCATCAAAGGAGGAACAGATACTTTGAAACTTTTGTCAGCTGCACCACAGACATAACATTTGGAAACAGCCTCCTCAATTTCAGCGTCCATCCTTGGTCACCAGTAAGTGTCCCTTACACGACGTTTAGTGAGAGTACAGCCAAGATGCCCCTCATGAGCTCTCTGTATTATTTCAATGCGGAAAACATGGGGAGGAACAAATTTTATCCCCCCTTAGGAGTAAACCACAGAAAAGTCAAATTAGTCGTGCAAGGCTAGCTTATTAAAGCTAGAGAAGTTAAGACAAAGTAGCCGCGAAATGAGTCATGGTTGATAGCCTCAATGTGCATAGGTGAGTGTGTTAAGAGGCGAGGCGAGAGGCAAAGAGTAAAGGTCCTACTGTTGTAGATGGAATGACCAGGCTTCGCCGTGTGGTACTGTAGGTTTCTTCTGTTACTTGCTTGACTTGATGAAGAATGATGGCTGTAGAGTAGGTTGTAGACTTGATGAGAATATGGATGTTAAAGGCGTCACACGCGAGGGTAATCCCATGTAGCCTTAGATCGTCGCCAGTAATTTTGTAGTAACCACGCTGGACATGGTTAAGGTATGAAGGTTTATTAAGGCTACATGGAGGAGAGAGAAGGCAAGCGCCAAGTCCCACAGCAGCTCCAGCTCCAACTGAAACACAGCACAGTTGCTGGGAGCATTCTAAGAACATTGTGAAAAGGGCATTTACAATACAGTAAGGCAAAGTGATAATACATAAGATATAACACAATTGCAACAGTTCTACCTCTTTCAGACCGGAACCCACTGTGCCCCTGGACTTTACGCCTGCTCACTCAAAGGAAGTCAAAAGAGAGTACGAAGATTAACAAGTCTGAGCAGAGAAAGTTGTGTTGTAAAATATGCTTGGCAAATCTCAGTAACGCAAAGACACCGCAACATCGCTAGCATATGTGCCATGTGCAATGAAAAGTGCCAATTTCTATTACAGAGATAACATTTTTGATGTAAAATCGGGGTAGTATGAACGCAAAACTAGTCAAATGGCCAATACTTGAGTTTGCCCAGATATGCCATAGCTCGAATATAACGTAGTCAGAATTTTGCTGTTAGTAGGCAACAGAAGGTGTTTGGCGAAAATGTCACACCTGTTATGATTGGGCGGTATATGTTGCCACAGTCTTCTATGAGCTAGGCCCATGCTTTCTCTGAATTCTTCAAGACCTAAAATTATGCTTGCACTCTATTGTTTACTTGAGTCATTGTTACAGAACTTGCAAACAATTTAAGACACAGTTATTTCACAAGTCAGTGTTATTTAAGGTGTTCTGCTAAGTTCGCTCTGGTATTAGTGAATAGTGGTGATTGAGTGCTCTCTTAAAATATATGAGGTAACTGTGTACATTTTGCGATGGTCCGGGGATAGATGCAGAAAAAACAAACTAAAGTCATTAGACTGCTTTGATTTTAGCTAAATAACAGAAAGCACTGACAGCAAATGTAATTTGCAAATACTTTTGGAGATACATTTGGAATATGTACATTAAAATTGTGTTTTTTTTAGGAATAAACTATAGGAGGGATGAGGCAACAAGGGCAGGCAGTCGAAAGAGGTGGAGAGGCAGGAACAAAAGTTGAGAAATAAGTAAAAGAAGCAAATCTGAATAGAATTCAATGACGTTTGTGGAAGGGGATGCAAGAAAGGAGAAACGCGGAGAGAAAAATGTTTTGTGTACAGACAGGGCTGTTGAATCTAGCATCATGTTCTGTATAAATTAGAGTTGGAAAGGAGCGTTTTCAGACTTGTGGAGGAGAGCTCCAGTGCTGAACACTGTGCAGCTGTTCATATTCCCACTGTTCTACGAGCTGCCAATGACAGCTGGTGTTAGGGAAAACAACGCAACTGCTTTGAAGAGGGCACCAGAAGAATCCCCTCGCCACCACCACAGTACAAACCAGAGGCAACAGAGCTGTTGTTCATGAAGTGACTCATGGTAGCCAAATCAGCAAACGGAGGAGCTTCCAAGGACACGCAGTCTAGCCAAAATTGCATGCAAGCAACACATTTAAGCAATACCTCCCTACGCACCTTAATCCACTAGAGTAAAACAGAGTACACACAAGTTCTCTCACCAAGACAGCAAAAATAATTTGAGAAGCTACAGGGACAGTATCATGGGTATTCTTTAATATCATTTCATAACAATTACATTTCACTATTATCACTGTGCATACTCAAGTCGTTCATGATAGTAGTCTTTCTTGGTTCTTTGGTCCATAGATCCACAGATTGATCAGTTTAAGTCATTTTAGTCACTGTCACTCAAAGATTGATCCCAATAGGCCTCTAACAAAAAAAAAACTTGAGACGCAATTAACCAAAAAGTGTAAAACTGTAAAACTATGTGCAGTGATTTGCACCTCCTTTTGAATCTATTTTCTCTTCTTTTTTTAATTACATTCAAAACTTTTCCAGAACTGTGCCTAGAAAGCGGCACTAATTACATGTTTCAGAGCTAGAACTCAAGGCACTAATGCAAGTGTCTATAAACGCTGAATTTCTGCCACCAGGGGATAGGAAGGGGCACTAGCTTTTCCCATTTCAGAGAGATGTCACTGCAGAAGTTGTCTTAAGTGCATCAGGATGCTACTGAGGCCACGCAGGATTAGAAAGGATATCCACGAGAAATCCTGCTGCTGGAGATGAGAGTGCTACAAGCGGTTCAACTGCCCTCTGCTAAGGGTGTGACAGACGAGGATATGTGGGATACCTGGGGTGCAGTTTGGGAAATTGGACTTAAGTTGTGACTCTGCACCACCAGCACACCCTGTGGATATTGGGCACTTGCTCTGTGACAACCCCCCCCCCCCAGGCCTTTTTCCATTATCAGCCTGCTATAGCCACTCAGTGTCTTTAGCAAAGTAATTATAGTATGTTCATAGGTGTGTAGTCCTGTGCTCTGGGGCGTTTTGTACTTTGTCTCTGTTCACTCTGTCTTGCCATCATGTCACAGAAGGGGAAGAAGAAGGGTGTGAATCTTGATCAACTGGTTTGCATGCTCAATTAGGTGATGGCTCAGACATCTCTGGGATGACTGTTCCCTTTCAAAGGGGGAGAAAGTGTTAATAATAAAATCCATAACCTTCATAATACAGGTGCTAAAACTTAAGAATCGATCTGAATTAAACCAATAAATTTGAGGGGCATGGCATGGCATGGCGAGGACCAAAATGGCCACTCGAGCCTGAAGCTCCGGAGATGTGCCGATAACATCTGGGCCTAAAACCTACATAATCAGAGTCGAGCCGATCTCTACGGCATGCAGAACAGTGAGTGACTCGTCCGCTGCCTGAGTACACACTCCATAAAGCCCAAAATCACACTGGAGCGAAGATTCGCTGTATGACAACTACGGCCTGGCGCAGCCCTCGGAGGCTCTGTGATGACAGCGGTCGCGGATGAGCCTGAGGGCGGGGCTGTGACTACTCCCAACTGCACTGCTAAAATCGAGACCCGTGCAACTGTGAGATCCCCCTGCAACGCAGTGCCCTTCAAAGTGGATTCCCTGCATGAAGGCAAATCGACTGACTGCACTGGTCGGGCTGAAACCACTAACGGCGGTGAGACAGCTCATGCATGTACGCCCTGCGTTCAATGACCTCGGGTGCCCGGCCCAGTCGCAAATTGGTAATGGCTCCCCTGCCGGATTGCGCAATGCGGCGTGACGCTGAGTTACTGATTGCCCGATCCCTGCTCAACTGAACATGGGGTAACCACTTGCCTGATCTGCAAGGGTGGCCTGTTGAAAACGTGTAGTTCTCTACACTCTGAAGGCGTGCTCCATACAGCGCTGCGCGGAGGGCAGCACACAGCTTAGCAAACTGCACATTACACGGTGGCGTGATGGACCCATATTCCTGATGCTTGTAAAATCCTGAAGTAGCGGTGTCCAATATTCACTTCCCCAACAGGCGCTGTATGTGCTCTTTCAGCGGGGAGTCTCGGAGCACCCCCATCGCTTACATTTGAATCTGGTCGTCAACTCCCTCATTATCAACTGCTGGCTACTTGGACCTCCTGGGGCAAAAACATTCCCCCCCCACCACCCAAAAATTAAGGGAGAAAGTTAACTGCTCCACTCGCAGGTGAAGCCAGCTTGAATAGCAGCGGGTATAATTACTGGGCCCCACTATCCACCTTAAAGAGTGCGGCGGTCTGATCCCCGCCAGCGCCGGCTCTCTTTTGAAACAGCCAAGACCCCTCGGCGAGGTGAGGACGAGGGCTCCAGTGGGCCAGCGTCAACACAGGCGACCCGGACCCTCAGATTCCTGAGGGCACAGCGAAGATCCTAGCAGAGTTACGCGCCGGATTTAAATCAGTTGACTCCCGACTAGACGCATTGGCTTGAGAACATGTATGAAAAAGCCAATCAACATGAGGCATGCATTTCGGCCGCAGAACAGCGCATATTTACCTCGATGATACCAGTGCCACAACTTCAAGGCGAATCAACAGGCTTTAAAAAATGATGAAGCTCACTGCCACAAAAGCAGAGGATTTGGAGGATAGATCACGTAGGAATAATATCTGCATAGCAGGTATCGCAGAATTCTTCAACACTGGGCGCATGTTTTATTTATTTTTATTTTTTATTTTATACGTTTTATATAGCGCTAGCTAGACCCGGGGGTATCAGAGCGCTTTACATACACATATATACAAAGTTTTACATACATAGTTGCATTACATAGCAGGACATAAGGATGCATAAAGATACAAGCAAAGCATTATAATTAGGCATACAGGGGAGGAAGGGAGGAAGCTCAGGAGGTTGAAACAGTCAAAAAGAAAAAAAAAAAACACCTATCCTTGGAGTTTCAGGACCATTTTGAAGCTGGAGAAGCTAGACCCGGGGGGTATCAGAGCACTTTACATTCACAACGGCAAAAAAGTTGCATTACATAGCAGGACATGAGGATGCATAAAGATATAGGCAAAACATTATAATTAGGCATACAGTGAAGGGGAGGTAGGAAGCTCAGGCGGTTGAGATAGTCAGATAACCACATATCCTTGATGGTCAAGTGAGAGGGGAGTCCGCTAGGATATTGAAGACTAGGTTAGTTGACTTGGTGGGTAAAGTATTTCTTGAGGAGGAGGAGGAGTTTCAGGTCCCTTTTGAAGCAGGAGAAGGAGGGGTTGCATCTGAGGTCTATAGGGAGTGCGTTCCACATCCTGGGTACGTTACCAGAGAAGGATCGGGACTGAGTGGTTTTCTTTTTCAATTTTGGAGGGATGAGAAGAAGTGGGTTGGAGCTTCTCAGATTCCTAGATCTTCCCGCTTTTACCAGTTTGCTGTTTAGGTAGTTGGGGGAATGTGAGTGAAGGGTTTTGTGTGTTATGCAGGCCAATTTGTAGATACATCTGCCTTCAATGGGAAGCCAGTTGAGGGAGAGGAGGTTGGTGTGATGTGTTCAAACTTTTTTACACCAGTTATGAGTCGAGCTGCCAAGTTAAGGACTGATCTTAGTGGGGCTAGGTGAGCTTTAGGCGTCCCTGTTAGGATGGCGTTCCCATAGTCCAGTTTAGAGAGGACTAGGGATTGTACAATTGTCTTCAAATCATCCTGGGGAATGAAAGGTTTGAGTTTCTTCAGGTGTTTTAGTGAGTAAAGCGCACCTTTTGCTGTTTTTGATGTGGTCCTTCATTGATAAGTTCTTGTCCAGGGTAATGCCTAGTGACTTTACTGAGTCGGATAGGACGATAGAGCAGTGTAGGGCATCTAGGTTCTTGAGCCAGTCTTGGATTGGTAGGAGGTTGTTTTTCGGAGAGAACAGAATTAGTTCCGTTTTGTCTGGGTTTAGTTTTAGGTGGTTTATGTTAAACCAAGTTTGGATCTTGGTTAGTGTGACATTGAGGTGTTGGATGTCCCTGGGCGATTTGATTTTGTAGTAGAGTTGTGTGTCGTCTGCATATAGGTGATATTTAACTCCAGCTTGTTTCAGAATGATTGTAAGGGGTTCCATGAAGAGATTGAAGAGGGATGGGGAGAGGATCGAGCCTTGTGGGACCCCAAGTGTGACTCGTGTTGGCATAGAGAGACAGGAGTTTATTTTAATTTGTTGCGAACTGTGCTGAAGGTAGGAAGCAAACCATTTTAGAACTATGCCATTTATGCCAGAGCGCCTCTTCAGAGTCTCTAGTAAAGCTGGATGGTTTATTGTGTCGAAGGCCGCTGATAGGTCAATAAGGATGAGAAGACAAGCTTCACTTTCATCTAGGGCTCCGAGGATATCATCTGAAATATTGAGCATGGCTGTTTCAGTGCTACAACCTTTCCTGAATCCCGATTGAAAGGTGTCGAGGAGGTTGAAATCATCAATATATTTGTTAAGTTGTTGGAGAACGCACTTCTCTAGCGTTTTAGCTAGGAATGGGAGGTTGGAGATAGGTCTGAGGTTGTTGAGGTTGTTCGGGTCGGCCCCAGGTTTTTTGAGTATGGGTGTGATTTGTCCTAATTGAAGGGAGTCTGGGACACAGCCTGATGTGAGAGAGGAGTTGATGATTTTTGTCCAGAAAGGGGCGATGATGTGGTTGAGTTTTTTCACTATTGTGGATGGGAGGGGGCCCATAGTGTGGGAAGTATGCTTTAAGTTCGCAATTATATTGAAGACCTAATTTTCCGAGACGGGTTCGAAGTCCGACCAATTTGCATCATTTTTCAGTTGGAAGCGGACCTGGTTGTCCTTGGTATGATTTAGTTCTGCTTGGTCAAGGGTGAGTACAGGGGGACAGGTTGAGGGGGAAGGTGGATTAAAGGTTTGGATGAAGGATTGCTCAATTTTTGTGACTTTATCTGTGAAGAAGCTGGCAATTTCTTCGCATCGATCCTTGGTGGCTTTTAGTTCGTGTGGTGATGCGCCGTTCGTTTGACTTTTAACAATATTGAAGAGTTCTCTCGGTCTATTCTTAGCCTGGTCTAGTTGGTTGCGGAAGAAAGAGGCCTTTTCTCTAAAAATGTGCTGCATATGTAGAAGCACTCCTCACGATTTATTCGGAAGAGACGCGCTCTCATATACATTCACAGTCGAGAGAGCTCATAGGACTCTTGGCCCACGTCCGGCGCCGAGTGCACCAGCCCGATTGATCATAGCCAAGCTCCTTAATTACCAGGACCGCGACGCGGTACTGCGTCTCGCCCCGGGAGAAGTCTACATTGCAGTGCCAGGGCATGGCCCTATCCTTCTTTCCTGACTTTACGCCTGTTGTTCAAGAGACGCGCCGAACGTTTACTGATCTGAAGCGCCACCTGGTAAAACCTAACGTAAATTACTCCATGCTATATCCGGCACGACTGTGTGTGCAGCTAAATGGTAAAACGCATATATTCGACAACCTTGCTGAAGCCATCACTTTCAGCAAGCAAAACCACATTGGGTCAATCCAGTCAGCTAACAATGGATCTAACAAATCTCTGTCTTGCCCCTCAATACCCCCAGTGAGACAAACTCAACTTACAGATCACCATCTCCAAAAACTGCGCCGATATACCATTACAAAGGAGACAACGAACTGACTTCTGGCACAAATTGAATCCGTGCTCTGCCATTAGCGCATTGGCGCTATCGTAAGCTCAAATTAACGTTGTGTTCTAATGTAGGCCCTACTGCTTGCGACATGCAACCTATTGCATATTGGCACTCTCCCTGAGTGTTGCCCACCCCCTTCCCCCAGGATGACTCCGTATTTAAGTGTTCTTTATAAGATGTTAGGATGTTGATGGGATGCACTGGTAGCGAGTTCTTAGCTATCCGATGTGGGTGGGGGGAATGGGAATTTATATGGTTACGCTGTTTTTTTTTTTATTTAAAGTTTTACACTCTACACAAGGGAAGGAACTTATGCACATTAGTTGCAATACCTTAACATAAGTGTTATCACTACTGTTATTGCCAGTATACATCCAGTTAAATGCCAATGATTGATGCAAAAGTGGGAAGTGCGCCGTTAAAGTGCATTTCGTGGAATGTGCATGGGCCATCAAATCCAGAAAAGGGGCGCCAAGTTCTGACATACCTATTAAGACACAGAGCACAAATAGCCTTTTTACAGGAAACTCACCCCCCCACCCCCGGCTCCATCAGTCGCTTCGCCACTAACTGGGGCACAAACTGGTGTTTTTTTGCTAATTATAGCTTTTATTCTAGAGGGGTATGCATACTGATATACAGGGCTGTCCCCTTTATCGCACAAGAGGTTATCCCTGATTCGGAGGGTCGCTTTCTGTTAGTCTCTGGCACATTAGCTAATTTACCCCTTGTGTTAGTATATATCTATGCACCCAATGTGGACTCCCCTGACTTTTTTACTAACCTCTCTGTACAACTTTAGTGGCTCGAAAGCTGTACGGTACTCATGAGGGGGTGACTTCAACCTTATTCTGAAACCAGCAATAGACACAACAGGCACTGGACACATCATAAAGCCACACTCCCTCCAAACATTCCCTACACTTCTACATTCTAATCTCCTTACAGACTCTTGGCGTGCTAAACATTGTTCGGACAGGAGTTATACCTTTTTCTCTGCCCCACCCGGCTCGTGGTCATGCCTTCACCACTGGTATGTCACCCCAAACCTGATGCTGACACTCACAAATATCAAACATCTGCCTAGAACGCTATCAGACCATTCATCTGTCCTCCTTACTCTTCGTCTTCCCAAAGCTTTATTGCCCCATGCCGCTTTCCATCTAAGGCGCTATTAGGCGATGTTTACAGATCTGAGGTATGGGATGCTATAGCGGAGTACTGTCAACTGAACGTTGGCACTGTAGGACACTACTCTACGCTCTGGAATGCTTTTAAAGCATATATCAGAGAGGTATGCATAGCCAAACATTCAGGTGTACTGCGATCTATCCGCGGGGAGCTAGCAGTGGTTGAACAGGTACTACACGACTTAGACACACAAGCTCACGCCCAAGATTCTGCCCCAAGCCTCTGCAAACGTGCATCTCTAGTACAAGACTCTTAAGAGTTGGTAGCCTGAGAAACCAAATACCTTAATAAATATACACGAGCCCGCTCTTACGGTGAGGGTGAACGCCCAGGCCGAACGTTGGCCAATATATTGCATCACTCCTATCAAGCCTCGTTGATTACGCACTTTCAACTAACGGGATGATGGTTCTGTAATTGACAACACTGACGCTATAGCTACTACTTTTTTTTACTATTACACTTTGCTGTATTCATCCCACAGTTATAGTACTGCGAAAGCAATAGCGGACTATCTGGCGGACGTAGCCATGGTATGGTTAGATACTGGACAGCAATCGTTTTTTGCATCCCCTATCTCCAGTGACGAGATTATACAGGCTATTGATGATTTAAGCAGTAGCCGAGCCCCAGGCCTGGATGGCTTTACTGGAGCTTTCTATATATATCTTATAAAAACGAGCTGGCCCCCCCACCTACTTGAAGTTTATGTGGAATCACTCACAAGGGGCAGCCTCCCACCATCAATGCATGAGGCGGTGATAACTCTGGTAATAAAACCAGGCAAGCCACCGGACAGATGCACCTCTTACAGGTCGTTATCACTGCTGAACCATGACAATAAGATATTGCCTAAGAAACTTGCCACTCGTCTCTCTTTGCCAATGAGCCAAATAGCATCCCCGATGCAATTAGGATTTATCCCAAATCGCTCCACATTCATAAATTTGCGGACCATATTCGTTGTTCTCGACCAGATAAACCCAGAGCTCTCTGCTATGGCAGTCCTACTCGATACAGAAAAAGCGTTTGACTCACTTGAATGGCCTCTTCTATTTGCTGCGCTCACCAAGTTGGGTGTTTCCTAACAGTTTCCTTGCATTGATCCGCCTACTTCACACTACCCCATTGGCTCGATTGAAAATTAATGGTACTCTGACAGACCAACTTACACAGTCCCGTGGCACTAGACAGGGATGCCCCTTATCTCCCCTTCTTTTTTATAATCGCCAAGGACACCCTTGTCAGACACATGCAAGAACGTCACTTAATATGGGGTCTCCAATTTCACTGTGGGCCCCTCTTGGCCTCTTCATATGCTGACGACATAATGCTATTCGTCAGGAACCAAGACACCAATCTACCGCCCTTAATCCGTGAGGTGGTACGCTTCTGGGAACTCTCTGGGCTGGTGATCAATTGGAGCTAGTCTGAAATTTTTCCTTTAACGGACGCCATAACAAGGTTTGCTTTTGAATTCCCCTTAAAAAGGTGCTCGGACCCGCCCAAATACCTTGGCATCTATCCTCACCATCAAAGCGCTGAGGTCATACGACTGAACTATGGTCCAGCAGTCGAAAAACTAGCAACTTTGGTAGAGGGGTGGATTGCGCTTCCATTATCCATTGCAGGCGGAATTGCGTTGTAAAGATGGTGGTACTGCCCCATTTCTTATACTTATTCCTCAACATCCCCATAGCTCTAACCATGGCATTTTTTGATACGCTACGTAGCGTGCTGTCACGTTTGGTATGGGCCGGTAAGCAGCCCAGAATCAACTGGCAGACTTTGACCCTGCCATATGCGCGGTGAGGATTCGGCGTTCCTGATTTTTATCTTTACTACCTGGTAGCGCAGGTACACTTTGCGTATTATTGGGATCATTATGATGCATGACTAAAATTTCTAAAACCGGAGAGGTCACATATACACCCCTCTCTACTCCCCACAATTCTTCCATTAGGCCTGCCAACGAAATACAAACTCTCAACCACTTGCTGGACCTGGACCAAACTTCAAAGATATCTCGGTTATGACTACTTATACTCTCCGAGCATCCCTCTTGCGGACAACCCTCGGCTACCAATAACTGCTGAAAATCGCACAAAGAGCACCTTGACCGATTGCCGGATGCTCTTCTACGCTCTCCCACTTCCCTAACAAACGAGTGCAAAGTATCACATATGGACCGATTCATAATACACCGACTACATGCTACTGCTCGTGCCACAGCCCCGACTGCCCAAGCCGAACCTCCAGAGTTCCCATTGCTATCACTTGTCATTACAACTCCAGATAGTGCACATTTGGTATCGCGACTGTATCATGCGGCCCTATTACTGAAGCCGGTATCAGAGAGGCGAGCACGTGAGGCATGGGGTGTGGATCTGGGAGATCCCATACCTGACAGGACATGGCATTTCTGTCGCAAGCAACCAAGTTGGTCTCAAACAACCACCAACATAAACTCATACATTTCAAATATATTCATCGGCATACACCAACCACCCCTCAACTGTTAGCCAGGTTTGACCCCAACAAGTCCCATGCAGGCTTCCTCCATCTAGCGTGGAGCTGTACACAGATAGCTGTTTTTTGTACAGAGGTTTTCAAGATCTTATCAAAAATGGTTGAAATGGAGCTGGTTCCATCCCCGCTTATGGCGCTACTTGGCTATGTTAAGCTGTTCCCTGTAGCAATTACATGATATGTCGCTATCGCATTATTGTTGGCAAAGTGGTAGGTATCCTTGCTCTGGGGTGATGTGTCGATTCCCACAGTGCAGGGATGGGTGAGGGATTTAATTACTTGCGTCACCCTGAGCGATATTTACTCCTCTCTGCAGCCCCCCACCTCCAGACCTAAGAATATATTGCATCCACTACGCCAGTATCTGCTGCTCCATGCACATGATGAGGAGACGCCTGACCAGGCCGTGGATGCGCCCCGGGCCGGAGGGAGTTCCAAGATACCATAATATCAGCAGCAGCGGCTCTGGAGTGTGAAGTGCTGGACGCGGGTCCCTAGGGATTTCCCCCTTCGACACTGCATGATTGGTACACTCTAGATACTAGCCCTCTCAGTGTTATCATTATGTATCCCACTTGTGATGATGCACGACTCTGATTCACACTACTTCCCCCACTTGCATTAATTACCACTACATGTAGCTACTATTGTATTGCCTTCTTTGTTCGTGTATTTCAGGACTACACGAGCAATTGTAATACTGCATTTATTTGTTACTTCTTCCCTTGATATATGTTACGTTACTGGAATACTTGATGCCTATTTGTGTTGTATCTATTGTTATGTTGCACTAATTTCCGAAAAAATCAATAAAGATATTTATTTTAAAAAAAAAAAACACTACATTTGAGGCTGACCAGTAGGGTATTTGAAAGTTGGGGGAATCAAACAAGTCTTGACAAAAAAAATAACGAAAGAGATGAGTGACTCAAGCGCTTTTGAGTTTAAGCGGAGTCATTTCTGGACGACAGTACCCATTTTATAAAGTGTTATTTTGACAGCATCTTCACTATGGAAACTATATTGGCAGTTTTGGAGAATCACAAAGGAGCGCATGCAATTGAGTGGTAGGTGATGTCCTGGGCAGAAAGAGGAACTTATGATATGCTTGGAAGGCTTGGTGACTTAACTGGTCATTCAACAATGAGTCCTGTGAAAGGGGATGACCATGGAGGTACTGTCAAGAAGGCTGGTGCTGGAATCCCCAGATTGTAAAGATCAGCTGCTGAGGATCGTGATAAGTAGGAAAGCTATCCTAATGAAGGTGTATGCATTTTCATGTATCCTGATACGAGCCGAGATGCTGAGCAAGAAAATGGCTCTTTTATTGGTCGAAAGGGGTCCTGAGGTTTTGGGTTAGCCAATGAAATTCAAAGATAAACTACGGGGGGGGAGGTCTTTCTTTTTACTGAGGTTGATGCAGCCAGAAGATTCTGGCAGGGATAAAATTCACCAAGGCTTACGCAGGAAGAATGGCACGTTGACAGGTTAGTACCTGGTTGGTTGTTAGGTGAACTGGAAGTTTCTTCTACTGATGTTTACATTTGTCAGATACTGCCCGAATTGCTTCCACTAAAAGTCTCCAGGGAAGCAGCCTTCACTTTAGTGCAGAGCTACTGCAAAACAGGTGTTGCTTTGTGTTCCTGATTATGCTACCATCCTCCCACGTTTTCTTGATGTGAGGGAAATGGAGGGAGGTGGTTGGAGTTTACCATTTATGTGTGATGTGGGGATTGTAACAGAAAGTGACACCTTTAGCTTACTCATGGAGGATTTTCACAGTGAGTTGTGCAATTCTGGACTTTTTCGACCAATGCCTCCAGATTGGAAGTGGGTGTAGTTTGTATGCTTTGTCTCCATTTTTTTCAAAAAAGGAAAAAGTGAGAAAAGGTATTAAAAGGTATCTCAAAATGTGCATTTCTCTTAGCTTAACAAGCCTCTCCAATCATACAATTAACGTACTATTTCATGGTGAAGTTATTGTAGTTTATTTTAAGGCAAGACACACACAGTTGTTTTGAGGTTTTCATCTAGCAAGTTCAGGAAGCAGCAATATGCAGTCAATGGTTAAGTTGCAATGCGGCTCTTAGCTTCACTGAACTCCTTTGCAGCGTACAAACAAAGAGAGTTCTGAGTGACCGAGACAGAAATGACAGCAATCTGTCACTATTTCAAAGGTGCCAGAACACAGATTTATTTATAGACCCCATTCTTCAGTGGTCACTTTGATGACTACAACATAAATTAGCATCGAGAGCGAATTTAAAATTGATTTCACTTTAGCAATTTGCTGGCAACAAGCTGAGGCTTAATTTAATTTCCATCGACATGGACAAGAGAAAGCAAACCGGATGTGCTGCCTGATACAAATGCGATACTTTTAAGGTGCAGGCCCACCCTACAGATTTTCTCGATTGGGATTATGATCCGACCCCTCTATATTTCTTGAACTGAAATGGAAGTGAATGAAACTCTGTACTTAGTGTACGCAGACGCGCACCCTACTGACACTTTACCGCCAAATAAGACACACTCCATTTTAGATAAGTTGCATGCCTCTTATCAAAAGACCGTGTCAGACTGGTTTACTGTATCAAAACAATACCGCATGGGGGCAGTGAGTGAAAAACATCCTAAATCGAATTGCATATTTGTAATCGCACGAGGGGAACACCAAACACACACACGTTCCCCTATACTTCACCATCCCTTGCCCCCAAACCGCATTTGGTCAATTTACGATTGAAAACCTTACGGGTGGGAGGAAAAGAAGGCAATTTTTTTGTAAATTTTACATTTCCGTAAAAATTGTCGCTACATGCTAAATTAAGTCACTGATTTTTCGTTGCTGAGCTAAGGGACACAAGGCGAATGAGGAAAGTATTCTATAGACCAGAGAACTAGCCCAACGCTTGCTAACCACCGGCTGTCCCCTAAGGTACATTTCTACAGGAAGGCCAGTGGAAATTTGCTGGTAAACATAAAAAACAAGCATTTACAATGCAATAGGTCTCGCAATCGCGTGCCTTCGAGCCATTGGCACTGTAAATGGCAATGCCTTTTATAAAAAATTAAAAGGCATTGTCATTTACAATACCAACAGTTCAAAGTCCCGCAAAAGTAATACCCATTGCATTGCAGAGCGCGGTATCCCTGAAGCGGGCGCCACGCTCAGTATTAAAGTTAAAAAGAAAAAAAATGAAACCGAGCGCGGTGTACCTCTTGCGGGCACAGTGCTCAGTATTACATTTAAAAAAAATAATAATAAACATCGCGGTGCCCCTGTTGTATTCCGCTTTAGGTGTCCGTATATAGGTTTTCCTGAATCATGTCCTTATATAGGCACAATTCGCATTGCTCTTATATAGGCATAGAATTCCAGTCCTTATTTAGGCATTAATCGTGCACTCCAAATACAGGCATGGTCACCGACATCCGTCCACCCTAACGTCACAACGAGTTCTTAGAAACCAGACCCTTAAGCTTCGGGAGTTCCCCTAGCACAGGACTATTGATTTCTCCAAGAACTCATCTATTATGTATGAACCGTTATACCTTAAGGGTTCATTCCTGACGTCTTCCTCTGTCCGACTTCACGTCAATGCTAACATTCCGAGGCACCTATCAGGTATAAAAATACCTTCCCTCGCCCAAGCAAGTTAGAGGAGACCTCAACTTCAGAGGAGCCCGTATCCCGACCTGACGCACTGAGAAGACGCTGTCATTCCTGCTCGCAGAAGAATCCAGCTTCCAGTGTTCTGACTCCCTTCGCGGGGTGTTAGAGTTCGAGTCCGGAAGGAGATTCCCACCTCTCTCATTCTCAAGGTATGGAGCTGACTAGAACCTAGAGGGACTCTTGGCATACTAGACTTAACATACTCTTAGTATACCATACTAGAGACTACTCCACCTACTTCTTACCTTTCCCTACACCTAGACCAGGTTAGGTACATTGGGGTAGAACTAGCCTAGAGATGCATCGTATGAGTACTCGCATTTTTAGCTCATGTTATTTATGTACGTGAATATATGCTAAAAGATAATGCTGGCGCAGTATTATTTATTTCTACTGCTTACGCTGTACATTATTTATCTTGCATACTGTCTTGTGATCATAACAGCACATATCTCTTACACGAGAAACAAGACTGTTCAATAAAACCCTTTTTATTGAAACGCCCGTCTTTCCTTTCTGTGTAACTCTGTAGAAACTAAGCATGCACGATTGACTGAGTGAAACTGTTATCTATTGTTTCCACGATTCTGAGACGTGTTCCGATTCTAAAGGGAAACAAAGTGGTCATGTTTATGCGGTTACCAGAAACTACTCCCTTCTTGTTCTCAAGGAGTTTCTAGTGGCCTCTGAGCTAGCTGGCACAAGTAATTAAGTTTAATATACTCGATAGGGACATACCGACCTCAGTCCTATGGCAAGCCTATAGGTTATATTATTCCAATGCGCAGAGCCTATTAGGGAAATAGGAACTACACTACATGGCGCTCAAACGTTTGGTAAGGCAGTAATTTAACGCTAGATACTGAGTAACTCAGTCGTGCTTTTCTCTCAGAGACCCCTACTCACATACTCCATAAGACGTCTGGAGTGGGTAGGGTTAAATATCCGCCATAACTAAATAGGACAAAAACCCTATATATTAGTTGTTTGGTTTGTTCAACGTTGAAGGATACAGTGTTCCAAAATATTGTGCACCTTATCTTTTGTTTCCTTGAAACTTGTTCTACATTTTTCTAAAAACAAATGTCCACACGCGGGTCAATGCCACCGAAACCGGTGGAGCTGCGGCTGAACCAGTCATAGCAGCTTTTAACTTTACAGGTTTAAATGAAACCGAGGAGGGTGTTATAGACATCCATCCAAACTTAAGAAGAGCCATCACTCTAAAACTTATAAAACATGCCCTACCACCAAGAGGCGGTAGAGCAGTTTTCGTGATAGAGGCACACGAATCCTTTCAGACAGAGGTATTCTATTCATGGATAGTATTCCCTGAATCAAATTCAGTAACAAAACTGTTTCACTTCTACAAAGAAGATGAACCACCAGAGGAATATATTCCTTTCGAGGCTATTGAAATTCCACTAACATACCAGGAGCATCAGCTCTGGTTTAAAGGCGCCCTAAAACATCACAGAAACATTACCAGGCTCGGTCCACTAGGTAGACCAGGAGCAACATGGCCGATTCTAGCCGGCTACACACCTCATCCTGACATCGATATAATGTCAGACGAGGAATTACTTACTCAACCTACAGAGTTAATAAAAATTTACAGACAATTAGTCCAATATGTCATGCGGACTTTCACAGTCCAACCACCATTGACCATTCCAAATCAAACCCCTCAACAGGGGAATACACTAAAAATTACACCACAGACTTTATACGCAGTCATGGGTAAAACGTGAGCAAATTCCATTCTGGATAGCTCAAAAAATTACTCAAATAGAAGCAGTATTTCCTAATACTAGCCCTTATGAGAAACACAGGATCCTAACAATCTGTTTACCAATGGGGATCACACCACAAATGGAAGACTGCACCACTTGGGGCTCAGTCTTTGCTGCCATCTATACTAAAACACATGGTGTTCCGTCAATTGCAGTAATACCAGATGTCCTGAAACAAATTCAAAACGAATACGGGGCAGAGCCTGCTTTAAATTTAGGTATGAAATTACTGAAAAATTTCGACCAGGTCTCAACAATAATATTATCTAATATTAAAGGGGAGGCAGCAGCAGTGGCGATCCGCCAACGATTAAGGGAATTCGATGTTACAGAACATCAAACAGAACTACCCAGAATAATAGAACAATCTTATGCAGAATTAGGCAGAGATAGTTTGGGTGGAAGACCATTGAAGCCAAAACTATCTGAAAGTCCTGAGAAGGACTCTATTAAACAAACTCCTACATCTTCTAAAAAGAAGTGGGAAACTAATAAAATTCAAACGAGAAACGTTCTCAATCCCGAGGTAGGTCTTCTCAAAAGGAGCCCTCTGAAAGGAGGTTTAACCTCAGGAATAGGGATAATTTAAAAAACCTGACAGGTATCAAGATACTGATACACGTTCCTTTCGTACCTTTCAGATATCGTCACAGACATCGGAAAGAAGAGGACGGTCAGAACATAGAGAAAAACGCGTGAAATCAAAAGACGACAAACACGTTCCGAAAAATAAATCTAAACCTCAATTCTCAAAAAAGAAGGTAGCAGGTCTGAAGATCAGACATGCCGAGGATACTGAGAACACAACTCAAGAACAGAGAATGGGCTCAGACAATGCTGGACAGTGCGGCAGAAGTCACAATAGCTTGCCAGAACCTGAAGGAACTTCTGGAGATAGTGGACTTGAATGAGTACATTACAGTTGAGACTGAAGACACCAGGGTTAGTACTCCACAAAAGTTATATGAAATAACACTCCGAATGGAGGGAGACATACCGAGAAAGGTGAAAACACTCTTTTGGGAAAAACTTTCAAGGGGTTATGATATACTTCTAGCTGAAAAAGTCTGGCCAACACAATTTGTCAGGGAGTGCCCACATGGTGAAGACATTATTATGCCTGCCTTCTCCAACCATATTCCAA
Organism: Calotriton arnoldi; assembly: GCA_963921515.1. Taxonomy (NCBI): domain Eukaryota; kingdom Metazoa; phylum Chordata; class Amphibia; order Caudata; family Salamandridae; genus Calotriton; species Calotriton arnoldi. The sequence continues at coordinate 1,389,608 of CAWUFW010001155.1, read as the reverse complement.
TTCACCTAAAATATACTTATGCCAGGAAATGGGCAGTTGCCCAGGCCCCAGCATTATACAAAAATCATGTAGGATGGGATGAGGACTCACCTCACCATAAAATACATCTAAAAATGAACCTACTGCACAGAGGCAGTACCCAATAAAGCAAGAAGCTAAAAAAACAGGTCAGGGAGATCTTGGATCAACTTGAATACCAAGGGGTTATTGAAACATGCACCTCTTCAATGAACAATCCTTTGTTTCCTGTCTCCAAACCAGACAATACATATCGTCTAGTTTTGGATTACAGTCACCTAAACACTTGTTCTAAAACCTTTGCAGTGCAAAATGCACATAGTACAGCATTAATGAATAACATTGTGCGTAAAAAATATAAAACCACATTGGATATCTCAAATGGTTTCTTTTGTCAAAATATAGCACCTGAAAGCAGGTACTTAACAGCTCCCTCAATAATGGGGACCCAGCGTCAATTTTGTCGACTCCCACAAGGGTTCAAGAACAGCCCGGGGTTATTCTCAGCGAGGGTAACGGAGTTACTACAAATTTATGATAATGAGGCATTGTCATATGTCGATGACATCTATCTGACAGACGATGACCTGGATAGGCACTTGAACAGGGTGTGAGCACCATTATACTGGGCTTCGCCTCTGAGGGCTACAAGTTCAACTTTAAAAAATCCAGAATTGCCCATCTCAATGTCCTTTTCCTAGGATATGAGCTTTCAAGTGAAGGCAAGAGCTTGGCAGCCAACTTTTTAGAAAGGTGTGCGCTGCTCCAAACTCCAAAAACGCTGAAAAACTTACAATCAATCTTGGGTTTTCCTAAATTTTGGAAGAACTTACATTCTAAATTACGCAGAAAGGGTTAAACCTCTCTACGCATTAATCAAACATGATTTTTCAATCAAAAATTGGACACAAGAACACACAGAAATCTTGCGTTCACTCCAAGCTAACATGTTAGCAACAAATCACTTACAAACACGCGCAAGTCAACGCAACTTAGTGATCCGAATAATTTCGGGTCAATGCGGATTCACCTACTTAACATTTAATGAGGGTGAAAAAGTACCAATAGCATACAAATCACATTTGTATACACAAGCAGAAATGCGCTTCACTTCAACTGGAAAAAAATACTGACAGCAGTTCAAACTGCAGTAGCAAAAGAAAGAGCTCTAGCCCAAGGGAAACGCATTATTGTTGTAACTCCAGTACCGGCTTTAGAGGCGGTAACTAAAGCGAGCATTCCAAATGCTAAAGCATTACATCCTAGATGGGTACAATGGGTTAATTCTCTTGCTGCAACAGATGTTGAATATGTTTTTGATCCTGATTTAAAAACACAAGCGTTCCTGCAATATGAACATGAATGTCCTCTGTCCACTGAAATTCTGCCTCTCGATCAGTATGAATTCATAATTTACACTGACGGATCCGCACAACCCGCTACAGGGAGTAAGCAAGCTTACAGTGCAGCGTGCGCAATCGTTAAAGGTCGCATGCGCGATGGTAACTTCAGACCAATGGTCACTAAAACTCAATCTCTAGGAGATTGTACAGCTCAGCGAGCTGAACTACAAGCATTCAAACTGGCACTTGAAAGTACAGATCGCGAATTCCCCACACTAATAGTGTGCGATTCTTTCTACTGTGTGCAGTCGTATAATGAATATATACAAAATTGGCTTGAAAATGGGTTCAAAGATGCAAAAGGTGGCACAATAAAGCATAAAACGCTTTGGGAATAAGTAGTTCAGTTAAAAAACGAACTACCAAAAGCTCACGTGATACACACGCTGAGTCATCAACGTAATGGCGTTCACGTTGCAGGGAATTCATTGGCTGACGAAGCCGCAAAGGGAGCTGTTCAGACGGCTTCCGTAGCTGCGATCACTCGTTCAAAAACGAGAATAGACAGTGAGATAATGTTGGCTGTCAATGCTACGAGCAAAGGCAGTGGTGCAGCGTTACCAAAAAAGTTTCCACTCAAGTACTCTTATGTAATTGATGCGAACAACGTTCCTTTTGCCCGAATCCCTGGAGTGGGGGATAGGGTAATTCCAAACATGGAACGTAGAGCAGCTTTGATTTATGAAGCACATCTGGGGGAGGGTCTGTCACATCAAGGGATCTCTAAAACAATATTGACATTAAAAGAGATGTACTGGTGGCCTGGAATGAATACACAGATTCACATCTTCATCAAGGACTGCATAGACTGTAAGGTACAGCGTGATGCAGAACGCCACCAGACACCATGCTACGAAGTAGCCTGCCCAGTACAGACACCATTGTTAGACAGCATCAGACTATCTATGCGCAGGCGTCCTTTTGGACAAATGCAATCCCACAAATACTAAGTCAAGGTTCCTATGGATATGGCCTCAGCGCTCGGCTGACGCTCGAACTGTTATAAAAGATTTGCGAGTCTTTATCGGCACATACGCAATAGGCACGCTACACTCTGACCAGGGCCCTGCGTTTAGCTCTCGGGCTTACAAAGAAGCCATGGCCAGTCTGGGCGTTGCATTGCGGTACTCCTCTCCGTTTCATCCTGAGGGAAATTCTGTTGTGGAAAGGAAAAACCGGGACATAAAGCAGTCTATAACAGCTAGGGTACTAGGTTCGGGTGATGGGTGGGTCAAACATCTTTATGGGGTCCAACGCTCAAATAATTTGCCAAGAAGTTCTCTAGGGGGGGTCACTCCATATGAGGTCCTATTTGGGACAAGAATGTGGGTTCCTGATCTCGAATGTGAAGGCACAGTGGTGGAAAATAAACCCTTTGATATCAAAGATCGTTTGGCTGTTTTACAGGATCTAAATGAACTAAGATCGAAACAAAGCAACGTGTTCCTGCAGCCAACCACCACTGGGGAAAACCGGCAGTCCCAGCAAGGCCTGTCTGGATCCCAAAAGTTGGGGATCTAGTCAGAGAGAAGATAGCGGACAAGAAGGAATTTGGACCTTCTTACAGACAACCAGTACCTGTCCTAGCCGTCCACGGAACAAGAACAGTACTTCTGCCGCCCTTGCTGGAAAAAAGGAGAAAAGATTTGTGTCCATCGACCTCATCAAACCACAGTATGTGGCCAATACTAAATAGTAGGCCTCGTGGACTCCGACCTAGTATCAGACGCACTCCTCTCGCTACTATCCAAGAGGTTCAGACTGAAAGACTGATAACCATCGAGAATTCAGCAGTAACAGATGAAGGAATGAGCAACAATGCTATGGAACTCATCCCTCTTGAAACTCAAATAACAGTTCGTCCAAATACACCTGTCTACACCAATGTAACAAGTGATCAACTGGTTCCAGCGATTTCTACAAATCCTGATGCAATTCCAACAATTGACAGAACTGCTTCTGGCTATTTCATTAATTTTGATACGTTTTCTGAGGATCTGAGTGAGCCTGAGACGTCGCCAGCATCAAAAACTAAACAGCAAGTACAAGACTTTTTTCATTTTTTGAGAAAGACTTATCTGGTTTCACCATGGATTGAACTCTGGATTATTTCTGGAATATTTTTCTTTCTGCTTTGGCTAGCTTTGGTAATGACTATGAGCGTGCTTATAAATGGCAGATACATCCATTGGGACATTGAAAGTAAAGATGTGAACTTACTTTTGAAACCTCACAAATAATCCCATCGTGAAGCAAGAGACTTGTCAGCAGTGAACATCACAGCCGTTCCTATACAGGATGGTATAGTGTGGGACAAAACAGATTTCGATATATTCGGCCCTACGGAACAATTGAACATTCCACATTTATTTAAAATTTCACTAAGTGATTTTGTTTCGTCCAGTACCTATTCTGATGGTTGGGACTTTGTAAATGATATGATGTTTTACCTAGAAAGGTCTGCTGCATTTTCTAATAATGAATATTTAGAGGGTTCATTAGACTATGAACAGCTGTATTGCTATAACCACTATGGTCATCATTTTTTGCATAAATCTGCAACACCTAGAAATGTGTTTATGTTTAACCAATGGGAGCATTGTCCTACACCACCAAAAGGTAGTTCGAAAACATTTGCTAAAAAGTTTCCATATTTTTCAGGATACAATACATCTGATCCAGAAACATTTTACTATAAAAATGTAAACAAAACAGGACTGAAAATTATGTTAACTAATACAAAACAGATTTACTCTTCAGCATTTATTGCCCAACTGTCTAGACATGGTTTCGACTTGTGGAAAGACACAATAGACACAAAATCTGTCTGGGGTACTAAAAATTGGCAAGTACAGGGGATAGAAGTTTTGTTTAGAGCCTGTATCATCCTTCAACAAATAATGTTTTTGAATGACACTGTGCAACAAACGTCTTGCCTTGGTTTAGCCAAGATCAAAGACATGAAAACACCTTCTGTACCAACACCTGCCAGTAATAACAATACACAGGCAGCAGTTACAGTTGACACAATACTACAAATCAACAGAACAAATCCTGATTGGAGAAAATGGTTGATCTGGCCCACAGACACAAACATCTGTCAAGAAAGATTCCTGAATAAAACACAGGGGTTTACTATTTACAGGCCAGACCCACGATACGTCCAGAAGACAACATCCGGGGGTAGTGACAACATACAGTGTAGGAAAATTATGCCTCGATTGGCTGCAAAAATCTACATTTAAGGATGTGAAACAACACTTATCTTTACTTAAAGAAGACGCAGACCTTAGGTAATTCTTGCTTGGACCAAGAAAACCGCGTCAAAAACGTTTCATATATGCCGGCATCTATGCTGCTTATAATGAAGCATGGAAGGTGTCACAGGCAGAGGCCGCAGAACGAATACGTGAAATTGATCGTATTAACTTAGAGAAAACTCTCACTGTGGTCGACAACGGGTTAACAACTTTGTCATCCAGAATTTATTCATTGGACAACATTGTATCCTCTGCTATTGACATACTGGAACAAGATTTAGCCATGTTACAACAAGGCCAATCTCAGTTACGTTCAATTATGTAATTAAGCTGGACGCTGCAATCTTTGCGTGCGGGCTATGTGCCTTGGCGTTTTATCAACACGTCGGCTCTGTTTGCAGAATACAATCTAACTGATAAACAGATCGAACTGGCACAAAGAGGAGCAAAGTATACAGTGCTGAGCATTGAAAAACTGGAAAAATTACCATTCACAGTGGCAGAAAAACCAGCTACAGAATGGCTTATTCATGGCAACATCACTCTGCCTGTAACTACTTTTCAGTTTCAGTATTGCCTCAAACAAATGCAAGCAGGCAAATATGAAAGGTTGGGTAAAGAATACATTAAGACATCCTGGAATTTACCTTACACATATAGATGTTGGAGTGGGGATCGTGAAGTGTTTCTGAGCGGTACACACTGTGAAAGTGCACTAAGCGGTTCACTAATTTGTCAGGACATTTCTTTACACGGGGCTTGTAATGGTTCTGTGGCAAATTTGTCCTGCCACCAGCAGGGTACACCAGCTGCTGTGATTAATCCAACGTTTGGCCAACTTTCTAATGGGAGTTACCTCATGTTGAATGATCAGAGTTGCTGTGGCATGTTGCCAGGCATCCCATATCTGGTAACGGTCAACTCCAGGGTCACTTGCTGTAGGAAAGTATTGTTTGCCCCAATAGACACAGTCAGGGAGTTGCCTTTGTGGCCTTCGTTGAATGTCTCTTTTATACGATTTGATACTTTAAGCAGAATGAAAGCCATGCTTATACAACAAACAGTGCCTCTGACCTCGGCCAAAGAAATCTATGATTTACAAGTTGCAAGGACTTCGGCTGAGATACAGGCTTTAATTCGTACAAACTGCCCCATACATTTCGTAGAAATGATGGGACGCATCTTAAACATGTCTGATACGAGCGGGATTGTACATGTATTTAAGACCATCTGTTCCGGACTATTAGCACCTTTCCAGGCAGTCCTCGGAATCATCCCAAACTTCGCACAATCGGTGTTTGGTGGTGTGCAATTAATTCTAGCACTTGTTGCAAGAATTCTATTTCTATTCCTCCTACTACGCTATGGCAAGCCTATTCGCCGACATCACTCCGAGCGATGTGGAGAAAGCTCTCCTTGAACGGAAGTGCCGTGAGCGAATAGTACAGCTTTTGGGCATGCCTCGTCTACGGGAACTTAATACAACGTGGTTCCTGTCATTCAGATCAATCTGGCAAGATTGCATCTTACCTGTTCTACGCTGCCTGTTTTGCGGTGAAGAATGCGTGCTAGACACCTGTCTAACACTCCCATCAGTCATGCCAACGGATATCGATACTCTGATGGACCCGATAACGGCCCATGCTCTGTGTTGTCCCCAGAGGCTACCAATCCTGATATCTGATAGAGACTACTAGCCGCAGATTCCTTAACGTAGAATTATCCCCAGGCGTGAGTCTGGATCCGTAAAATTTTTGCCACAGCATCCCTGCGTGCCGGGGGGGGAGGGGGGCGGCACCACACGACTCCGCCCTGACGCTGTCCGCGGACGTGACGTCAGCGAGGTCACATAAGTCCCAACCCGGCGCGCTGACGTCAGTTTCCTTCTTTTCCGCCTGCAACGCGGATCCGGAGTGAGTTCCCTTGACCTGTTTTCAGGCCTCTTTTAACGCCCTTGCGTTGGGAACAGTGTGCAATGCCTTCGGGTTTCAAGACGTGTGCTTCTTGTACGCGTCAGATGTCGGCGACGGACCCTCACCCTATTTGTATGTGGTGTTTGGGCGAGCACCATTATTCTACGGACTGCGACGCTTGTCAGCATCTCAAGCCGAAGTCCCGGCGGGAGCGCCGGATGAAGTTGCTTTCGGCCCGCTTGTCCAGATCGGTCTCGTCACCGCGTCCGTCCCCTGCCTCGGAAGGGTCCAGAAGCCGCCGATTCCGGTTGCGGCATCGTCCTTCACCGAGGCCCCACGGGCGTCGCTCGCCCGCCGGTAAGTCTTGCAGCTTGTCACCGAGGCCCTGTCCTCGTTCTGCTGAGGGCACGGGTTCCTCTTGGGACGTGCGCCCTTGCCCGTCGCCACCCTATCCGCCGTTTCCCGGCGTTGGGGCGACAAGGGCCCAAATGAAGGCCTATGCTATGGCTCTGCGGGCTTCTTTGGGCCCCCCTCCTCTTCCTGAGACGTTCGCGGATCCCTCGCCATGCGCGGGGCCTTCCGCGGACTCACCGGCGGATTCGCCCCCGGCACCGACACGTTCGGCTTCAGGTTTTGGAGGTGTGGTGTCGTTTAGGTGCGGCCCTACGGGGTTCCCCTCTTCGGCCCACGGCGTCCCTGCCTCGCCGCAAAACCTCGCGGGGTTCCCTGTGGTGTCGCAGGAGGTCGCCGGGACTCGCGGCTCGTCCCCGAGTCCCCCTTGGTCCTCTGGGCAGGCGGCTGCCTTTCCGGCGCCGACGGCTTTCCTCCCCGGCCCTGGCGGCGCCACGGGTGGAGGCCGGGACCTGGGGCGCCTCCCCGAGTCCCTCTCGGACCTCTGCGCAGGCGGCTGCCTCGTCAGAGGTCGAGCCGGCGCCTTTTCGGCGCCGTTCATTGGCCGCTTCGGCTCCGACCCCGCCCCTTTCTCCTAGGATGCATGTGGTGGTGGAGGTCGACTCGGCACCCCTGGTGGACACTTCGGCGCCGATCGAGGACACACCGGTGCCCATGGCGGACTCTCCGGCGCCGTTCCGGCATCGGAGCGTCGACTCTTCTTCTCCGGAGGGTTGTCATCTCCTTGTCTCCTCTTCACCGGAGACTGGACGCCGCATCGTTGCCTTTTCCCCGGCGGCTTCCGGGGCGGGTTCTATGCCGTCTCCGCGTCCACAGCCCCCGGATCCGCTCTTCCGCACCTTGCAGTTGGTTGCCCCGCAGGCTTCTCCACCTTCTCCGGAGACCCCTCAGGCACCTCACTCGTCCGTGGGTCCTCCATCCTACAGGGGCTGGCCGTTTCTTCCTCCGGCAGGGCACGGGGACGGGCGGCTTAGTTTGCAGCCTTCGCCCACGGAAGAGTTGCTCTCTCCCCCACGTTGCCCTACAGAGGCGAGTGTAGCCTTTGTCCGGGCCATCTCCACGGCCACCGGCATTTTGCAAATGGGCAACCGGGTTGCTCCACTCCCAACGGATCACTTGTTTGAGTGGTGGAGGGGATCCGCTTCTTCCGTTTGAAGCTTCGCTCCACAACTCTCTTCTGGGGGCGCCCTGCTACGGGGGATCCGTTGTCTCAGCCGCTCCTCCACCGCCACCGTCCTGCCCCGCACGATCCAGTCTGCCTTTTTTCCCACCCATCTGCCCAGGGCCCTGTCCTGCAGACTGCTTTCCCTTCCTTGCCTTCGGTGTTGCTCCCTCCGTCACGGGAGGCCCGGTGGTTGGACTCCTGGGGGCATAACATTTTCGCTTCCACTAGTGCTGCTCTGCGCGCGCTCAACACACTTTGTGTGCTGGCCAGGGCTACCTCTGACCTATGGGATTCCGCGGAGTCCCTTCTGTCTCGCGCCTCCCACGAAGGTGTCCGCGCTGATCTGCGGCACCATGTGCTGGATGGTCGGGAGTTAGCTGCCTTTATTCTCCGTTCGGCCTTGGATGTCTCTGATTCTCTCGCCCGCGCTATTGCGAGTTCTGTGGCCCTCCGCCGCCATGCTTGGTTGCGGGATAGCGTCTTTCCCGAGAATATTCGGGAGCGTCTTGTTTGCCTGCCCTTTGATGGGATTCTTTTATTTAACACCCACGCGGACTCCGCTATTCAGCGACTCCTTGCGGGGCTCCGTCCTCCTCCCCCTCCGTAAGCTTTGGCTTGTCGGTCCTCAGTGTCTTATGGGAGGCGTTTATCACACCTTTCTCTTTGGGCCTAGTGTTTCGGTTGGACCCTCTGTGTGCTGTGTGTGGCTGGGAATGCCTTCAGGGTCCTTCAGTAGCCCCCTCTGTACTTTTGGCTGCGGGTACAGCCCTTTAGCTTTGTGGTGTGTGTTTTTTGGCTGTTAGTGAAGCTGTATGGGTCCTCAGGTTGGACCATCTTTGTATTCCTTTTTGGCTGATTGGTAAGCCGTCTGTGGTGATACCCACAGGTCTTTCTGTTCTTGACCTCTGCTGCGGGTTTTCCCTAAGAGGTGTTCCCCTGTTTTGTTTTGGGCCGTGTCATACCCTAGGTGGGGTACTTGTTGGCTATTGTATAGCTCTGTCCTAAGCTGGGCGGGTGTGGATACCTTCTCGGGTTCCTCGGGTTTCCTGGCGTCACTGTATTCCGCTTGGTGCGGTCTTTTTTCATCAGCCTTAGCGCAGCTTCCGCTGCTCCAGGTTCTGTCCTGCTCAGTATCCAATGGTGTTTCGATACTTCTTCTACAGGGCTTGCCTGTCGTACGTTTTGCCCTTTGTTCCTGCGGGATATCTGCCTCTGTGCGTTTTGCCTTCCCTCTTCAGCCTCTGGATCGCCAGACCGACTTTTGTCATGCCGTCTACGGCGTCGTGTCTTGGTGTTTCCACCTTATTATCCGACGTTCGGCCTGGTCCTCTACCTTGTGTTCCAGGGGGGCCAGGATATTCCTGCTGTTCTCCTGTGTTCTGGTTGACGGCTTTAGGTCTGTGCTACATATTTCTCGCTTCTCCTCTTTTTCTTTTGGCCGGTCCCACTTCTCTTCGTGGGCCGGATTGTGCCACTGGGACGGTCCTTCTCTGGGGCTTGTTCTGGGGTTCCCTTGCCTCGGTCCTGGTCTTGCGCTCGGCTTGTTCTGGGCACACTACTTCATAGTGTGTCCAGCTGCCTGCTGCGCACGCATGGACGTTGTGGTCCACTCCTGTGGGCCTCGGCGTGTACCCGTGTGCTCCTGTCCGTCGCTCTGCTGGGGCTTTGCGCGACTGTGTCTTCCTTCTCACGTCTGCGCTTCTCGGCTGTGGGGCCGTTCCTGCTCCTGAGGCGGGCTCTGCCTCCGTTTCCACCTCTTCTCCTTGGATTTTGGGGGTGGTTCTTTTCTTCTTTTGGTACTCTCTTGGTGCCGTCTGTCCCTCCGGGTTCTCTGGCGGACGCCCTTGGCCCCTCGGGTAGGCTTGTGGTATCCTGGCCTTCCCTTCTCCTTGTTCTTCTTTACTTCTGCTTGGTGGGGGCTGGGCCGTCCTTCCTGTCCCCATGACACATCCCCTGTTGGGGCCCTGTGTTCTTCCAAGCTGGTGAGATTCTCTCGCAGACCCTCCTCCCCTCTGGGTATGGCTAGGGTATCTATTCTACGTTAAGGACTCTGCGGCTAGTAGTCTCTATCAGATGTACAAGTTACTTACCTTCGGTAACGATGTATCTGGTAGAGACGATTCTAGCCGCAGATTCCTTCACGTCCCGCCCTTCCTCCCCTTTCTGCGAGGACCTTCAGTTTGGTCTTCTGCACTCGCCTCCCTCCGGGTGGCTTGTCTTCTGCGAGTCTCCTCTTTCACTTCCTCCCTGGCGGGCTGCTTCGTTCTGTTTCTTTGTTCCACCCCTTCCTTTCTGGTACTTGGACGATGGGTTTACGTGTACTTCTGCATCCCTCCACCCTGGTTATTCCAGTGTGGGGCCTACTCATACTCTTCTCCCTTTCTCATTGCTTGGGGTTTCGGACTCATCTGCAGTCCTCTGGGTTGGGGTCTCTTGGCTGTGCCTCAGCCCTTAGCTCTTTACAGGGGATACGACACTCCTTGATGGTGTTGTCTTGGGGTCATTTATCGTTACTCATCTGTTCCGGCTTGTTGCCCTTCACTGTTATGGATTGTGGTTGCAGACTTTCTGTCGTCTGTTATGGCATTTTTCACATGTTTTTCTGCCTCCATGGTGGATATCGCATTCGCTTTGCAGGGTTGCTTCTCAGAAGCGGTGCTCTGCTCTTTCCCTTCCATGACTTTCAGTAACACAGTGCCTGGCACTGTCCCTCATGGTGCTGTCCTTCACCATTCGCTTCTTCCCTTTCTGTTTCACTGATTTTTTCGCACACTGTTCCCAGTTTTGTTTGTGATGGCTCTGCGTTGTGGCGCGGAAAAGTTCTCAGAGGAAAACTGACGTCAGCGCGCCGGGGTGGGACTTATGTGACCTCGCTGACATCACGTCCGCGGACAGCGTCAGGGCGGAGTCGTGTGGTGCCGCCCCCCCCCGGCGCGCAGGGATGCTATGGCAAATATTTTCGGGATCCAGTCTCACGCCTGGGGATAATTCTACGTTAAGGAATCTGCGGCTAGAATCGTCTCTACCAGATACATCGTTACCGAAGGTAAGTAACTTGTACGACGGCATTCATTGAGATCTCACAGACGCTTCCGGCGGCTGCTGAGGTACGAGATGGATCAACAGGCACACAGGTAACAAAGGACGCGAACATTGCATCTTCTGCTGAAGGCGATGTTTCTCATCTCTGTGCAATTAACCTTCTGAACGAGGTGTTCCAAATGTCACCAACTTCGGTGGACGATATTTTGGCTACGGAAATAGATGATCTCATGTTTACACCAGACCCATACACTGACTTTGATTCGGCTCACAGTGTACCAGGAAGCAATGAAATTTGAAATTTGGCCTTCATATTTTTCAAACTTGGAACTTTTCCCAGAATTGAACTTTTTCTTTTTAATTTTTGAAATGACATGGCAAAATACAATGTGCTTACAGTAGAACTAGTCTTATGAAACGGACTTCTTTGAAAACTTCCAGGGACACACTGTCACCTTACTTGTCTAACATTTCATTTAATTCCATGATATGCAATGGTTTTGATTTTTGAAAACTTATCAACCATTTCATCATATGCATATATTTTTTTGTTTATTCATTCATGTGGCATTTATCTCCATTATATGCTTAGAATGAAAACGATGCTTTAAATGTACAGTACCTGTTGCATTTCAACAGTTTATTTTAAACTTCTTTTAAATGCTTTTAGAAATGTTTTTAGCAACATGTGGTACTCCATTTTATGTTTAGCATTTAAATGTTTAGCATTTAGTATTATCGTTCATTCGAAAGTGGAGTGGGTGTTGTATTCCGCTTTAGGTGTCCGTATATAGGTTTTCCTGAATCATGTCCTTATATAGGCACAATTCGAATTGCCCTTATATAGGCATAGAATCCCAGTCCTTATTTAGGCATTAACCATGCACTCCAAATACAGGCATGGTCACCGACATCCGTCCACCCTAACGTCACAACGAGTTCTTAGAAACCAGACCCTTAAGCTTCGGGAGTTCCCCTAGCACAGGACTATTGATTTCTCCAAGAACTCATCTATTATATCTTAAGGGTTCATTCCTAAAGTCTTCCTCTGTCCGACTTCACGTCAATGCTAACATTCTGAGGCACCTATCAGGTATAAATATACCTTCCCTCGCCCAAGCAAGTTAGAGGAGACCTCGACTTCGTATCCCGGCCTGACGCACTGAGAAGACGCTGTCATTCCTGCTCGCAGAAGAATCCAGCTTCCAGTGTTCTGACTCCCTTCGCGGGGTGTTAGAGTTCGAGTCCCGAAGGAGATTCCCACCTCTCTCATTCTCAAGGTATGGAGCTGACTAGAACCTAGAGGGACTCTTGGCATACTAGACTTAACATACTCTTAGTATACCATACTAGAGAATACTCCACCTACTTCTTACCTTTCCCTACACCTAGACCAGGTTAGGTACATTGGGGTAGAACTAGCTTAGAGACGCATCGTATGAGTACTCGCATTTTTAGCTCATGTTATTTATGTACGTGAATATATGCTAAAAGATAATGCTGGCGCAGTATTATTTATTTCTACTGCTTACGCTGTACATTATTTATCTTGCATACTGTCTTGTGATCATAACAGCACATATCTCTTACACGAGAAACAAGACTGTTCAATAAAACCCTTTTTATTGAAACGCCCGTCTTTCCTTTCTGTGTAACTCTGTAGAAACTAAGCATGCACGATTGACTGAGTGAAACTGTTATCTATTGTTTCCACGATTCTGAGACGTGTTCCGATACTAAAGGGAAACAAAGTGGTCATGTTTATGCGGTTGCCAGAAACTACTCCCTTCTTGTTCTCAAGGAGTTTCTAGTGGCCTCTGAGCTAGCTGGCACAAGTAATTAAGTTTAATATACTCGATAGGGACATACCGACCTCAGTCCTATGTCAAGCCTATAGGTTATATTATTCCAATGCGCAGAGCCTATTAGGGAAATAGGAACTACACTACACCCCGAAGCGGGCGCTGCGCTCAACATCAAAGTTTTAAAAATAAAATTTAAACTGAGCGCTGTGTCCCAAAAGTGGGTGCCGTGCTCAGCATGCACATACAAAAAAAGCAACTGCCATTGTCCCCATCAGTGTCAATAAACAAAATAGTGCTCACCCACTTATAATGCAGACCGTGTAACAAGCCAAGTAAAAGGTCCAGTCCTTATGGGCGGTAACAAATGCAGACAAGGCTGTACCAAGGAGGGACTAACAAGCCTATTTACGAATCAGAAACCAGCATTTAAGAAGGACAATGACACAAGCCAATGACAAATATGGGCGGAGAGTGGGCAGGGCTTCCACTGCATTCTCTATTACAGCATGCCTCGCAGAGCGAGCAGTGCATGCTGCCGCTAGGCTCGACCTAAAAACTGGATGCGGACTGTGGATGCCTTTGCATGGAAAAGTGCAAAACGATGACAAACAAACATTCTACACAATAACACTTACATTTTTATTGGCTAAGCGTGACCAGGAAGTCGGGCAGATAGATGCTACTTTTAGATTGTGCTTTTAATAATCCTGGTATACGAGTTTTCTTTAAGGCAGTCGTGAAGGCAGAAGGCGTTTCAGCAATTGCTGCATCAGTAGAATGCAGAATTCAGAATGTTTGGGAGAAGTTGTTTATTTTAGCGCGAGAGGTGCACTGCTAGGTAAATATAGAAGCTGATGTCTGGTCGGAGTGTTTACTCAGCAATAAAGATAATGTATTGGACTGCAGAGAACCGGTTATGCTCAGTGCTTGAAATGGAAAAATAAAAGTGAATAAAAAAGTGCTGGTATTCAGTTCCGAACAGTACCAGCACATTTAAAGCACTGTTTACACTTAGTTTGGCAAAACAGTAACAAAAAGCCTAAGCGCCAAGAAAGAGCACCTAGAAATGTAAAAACGTAGCTCTGCTCTTTATTGATGGCTTGTCACATACGTGGATGAGCCTGCCAGCACTATCTGGAAGGACTGTCCGTCACATGATTTGGCACAGCGGCCAGCCGGCGATTGAGCCATATGCTGCTTGCACATACTTATTTAGCACTGTCTGAAAATGCGACGTCATGCGAGTGGGAAGAAGTACCACTGACAACGAGGGATGCGAGGGAAGAAGCAACACTGTACAGGGGGGTGGGAGGGAAGAAGCAACACTGACAACAGGGGGGTGGGAGGGAAGAAGCAACACTGACAACGGGGGTGGATGGCAAGAAGCAACACTGACAATGGGGGGGCGGGAGAGAAGAAGCAACACTGACAACGGGGGGAGGGAAGAAGAAACGCTGACAATGGGGTGAGTGGGAACGAAGAAGCAACACTGACAATGGGGGAGATGGGAGGGAAGAAGCAACATTGACAAAGGGGGGGAGGGAGGGTAGAAGCAACATTGACAACGAGGGGTGGGAGGGGAAAAAGCAACATTGACAATGGGGGTGGGAGGGAAGAAGCAACACTGACAAAAGAAGCAACACTGACAAGAGGAGTGGGAAGGAAGAAGTAACACTAACAACGGGGGAGGTGGGTGGAAAGATGCAACACTGACAACAGGGGGTGGGAAGGAAGAAGCAACACTCACAACGGAGGGTGAGAGGGAAGAAGCAACAATGACAACAGGGGGAGGGAGGGAAGAAGCAACACTGACAATGGAGGGTGAGAGGGAAGAAGCAACACTGACAACGGGGTGTGAGGGAAGAAGCAGAGAAGCAACATTGACAATGGGGGTGGGAGGGAAGAAGCAACACTGACTACTGGGGGTAGGAGGGAAGAAGCAACACTGACTAAAGAATCAACACTAACAACGGGGGGGTAAGAAGCAACACTGACAACAGGGGGTGGGAAGGAAGAAGCAACACTGACAACAGGGGGTGGGAAGGAAGAAGCAACACTCACAACGGAGGGTGAGAGGGAAGAAGCAACACTGACAACGGGGTTGGGAGGGACGAAGCAAAGAAGCAACACTGACAACGGGGTGGGAGGAAAGAAACAAAGAAGCAACACTGACTACTGGGGTTAGGAGGGAAGAAGCAACACTGACAAAAGAAGCAACACTAACAACGGGGGTCGGAGGGAAGAAGCAACACTGACAACGGGGGTGGAAGGGAAGAAGTAACACTGACAACGGAGGGTGAGAGGGAAGAAGCAACACTGACAACGGGGTTGGGAGGGACGAAGCAAAGAAGCAACACTGACAACGGGGTGGGAGGAAAGAAACAAAGAAGCAACACTGACTACTGGGGTTAGGAGGGAAGAAGCAACACTGACAAAAGAAGCAACACTAACAACGGGGGTCGGAGGGAAGAAGCAACACTGACAACGGGGGTGGAAGGGAAGAAGTAACATTGACAATGGGCGCGGAGGGAAGAAGCAACACTGACAACGAGGGTGGGAGGAAAGAAGCAACACTGACAACGAGGGTGGGAGGAAAGAAGCAACACTGACAACGAGGGTGGGAGGAAAGAAGCAACACTGACAACGGGGGTGGGAGGGAAGAAGCAACACTGACAACAGGGGGTGGGAGGGAAGAAGCAACACTGACAACAGGGGGTGGGAAGGAAGAAGCAACATTGACAACGAGAGGTGGGAGGGAAAAAGCAATACTGACAACTTAATAAACAACACTGACAACGGAGGGTGGGAGGACAAGAAGCATCACTGGCAACGGAGTGTGGGAGGGAAGAAGCAACACTGACAATGGGGGTGGGAGGGAAGAAGCAACACTGACAACGAGGGTGGGAGGAAAGAAGCAACACTGACAATGGGGGGTGGGAGGGAAGAAGCAACACTGACAACAGGGGGGTGGGAAGGAAGAAGCAACATTGACAACGAGGGATGGGAGGGAAAAAGCAACACTGACAACTTAAGAAACAACACTGACAACGGAGGGTGGGAGGACAAGAAGCAACACTGACAACGGAGGGTGGGAGGGAAGAAGCAACACTGACAATGGGGGTGGGAGGGAAGAAGCAACACTGACAACGAGGGTGGGAGGAAAGAAGCAACACTGACAATGGGGGGTGGGAGGGAAGAAGCAACACTGACAACGAGGGTGGGAGGAAATAAGCAACACTGACAATGGGGGGTGGGAGGGAAGAAGCAACACTGACAACGAGGGATGGGAGGGAAAAAGCAACACTGACAACTTAAGAAATAACACGGACAACGGAGGGTGGGAGGGAAGATGCAACACTGACAACGGGGGTGGGAGGGAAGAAGCAACACTGACAACTTAAGAAACAAGACTGACAACGGACGGTGGGAGGGAAGAAGCAACACTGACATCGGAGGGTGGGAGGGAAGAATCAAAACTGACATCGGAGGGTGGGAGGTAATAAGCAATGCTGACAACGGGGGGTGGCAGGGAAGAAGCAACGATGACAATGGGGGTGGGAGGGAAGAAGCCACACTGATAACGGGGGTCGGAGGGAAGAAGCAACACTGTCAACGGTCGGTGGGAGGAGGTAGATAGTTGTCAAAATATTGACAAGGCGAAAGAAAAAGAAAATGAAGAACATAGAGTTGAGTGGGTGCAGTGTGTGTTTGGGTGTTGGTGAAGTAAAGGAGATACAAGGCAGTGCATGCTGAGGAGAGTGAAAAGAGGGTGCTGAAGAGGAATGCAGATGGATGAGATGTATAGAGAAAAATGGCATGCATGTCTAACATAGAGTGAACATAATCAGAGTGATTGAGGCACTTTAAACACCACTACCGCTTCCACAGGCATCCGTAATGTTTAATTCACAATTCTAGAAATGAAACCTTTTCAATATTCATTATTTACAACAAAATCATTGTTACTAATTTATCTTAAACAGCCAACAAACATTGACCAAGCCAATAAAGATGGCTGTTTTGGGTGTATGTCAGGTGTTGTGTTATATATATGGATACAATAACAGAAAACTCAGAGAGGAACCAAAATATCGGTTGGGTGACATATTATGGAAATAAAAGAAATTTAGTTTATGTTCAAGCTATGCCAGTAATTACATAGGCCACACACCTTTTTTCACCTCACTTAAAGAACTGCTTTAGAGTGATCACACATTTTTTTCTTAAGACTGCAAGGGGCATACGACTCAGCTGATAACTATGTTGTCAGTCTCAGAAATGTGGTGGTGACTTGCTTGTTTAGGGGTGTACATGACAAAAATGAATAACTCATGGATAGGACTTTGTTTATTTTCCAAATCTGTTTATTGAGTACAAGTTGAACAGGGAGAAATAAGAGGAGACATAAAGCAAAGTACAGCACAAATAGAATGGTACACTGGCAGAGCCTTGCAAGGATTATTCTTTACAATATAGACCAAGAAAGGGTGGGTAAACGACGGAAATGGGACAATATGTTTCATCATTAGCTTAATACACTGATAAACATCTTTATCAAAGAAGGCTCTCCAGGAGTTAGAGTCCCGTCGTGTGGGGATCTTAAGGGCACAGCCCTGGTGCATAGGCTATGTGAATAGGGTTTATGCATGCCAGTGTGACAGTTTGAACATATGTTAATAGCTGCGTGTTGTTGCTAGCAAGAAGTGGGGATAGTGGATGTTCAACTCAACTATATAACAGGGGGAAGGGGAGCGAAAACCAGGTAAGGGAGCAGGGAGGGGAAGATGTGCTCAGGTTGTCACTGGGGAGAATGATTAGAACCTATTAGGAGAGGGAAGCAGCCCCGTCCGGGTCAGGTGGGGGAGGGGAGGGTTGATGTGTTCCTCTTGAGTAAGAAAAGAGGGGATCTTCAAAAAGCTGTAATGCTCGAAGACGTGGGGGGACGAAGCGAGAGTGCTTTATCTGGGATAAATGCTGAATTAATGGCTGCCAGGTGCGAGTGAATTTAGTGTCTGTGTGGTTGATGGGGGTGGTGATTAACTCGAGTGCCAGGACGTGCCATAGGCGAAGAAACCATGTAGCAATAGGTGGGGGGGCAGGTTTTTTCCAGTAAAGAGCTATGGACTGTTGTGCCGCCCCTAACATTTGTGCTATTAAGCGCCAGTCTGAGTGTGTCATGGCTACTAATTGTGAGGGCCTAATGCCCAGCAGGGTCACTATCGGAGAGCTAGGTATGTTAAAAGCAAAACGACAATCGTGAACATTACCTGCGCCATCTTGTCTGGTGGAATTCTATGTGCACATAAGTTGCAGTCATTTTAATCTATCACAGCCATTTTGTACTCTGTTGATCACCTTTGTTTCACCCTGCCCTTACTAGCATCCCTCTGACCCTCTGACCGACCTGGTACGTGTGCTGGGGGCTATAAACTCTATTTGCCGCAACAAACCTCAGCGCCACTTGCTGCCACAAACTCGTTTTTCCTCTCATCTCTGTTTTCAGGCAAACCTTTGGACACTCTACCCCTCACTGCACCTAGTTACACAAACAGGTTCCAAACACCAAAAAGACTCTTGCAACATGATTTATTGCACTGCAAACAGCAAGACTTGTTGTTACCAACAATGGGACCTGTTTTTATCAACAGAACGGACTCTTAGATCTGGCCGGTCTCACATGTTTTAGACCCTGAAGCAAGGTCCAGCTGCAAGATAAGATTGTCTAATTGACCTGGGTGGGAAGAGAATTACTGTTGGGCTTGTGTGACTACCTGCCCGGGGCGGCGACCCCAAGCTTGTGTAACCATGTTGATGAAACCAATGCATTGTGTCAAACCTGTATAAAAGGAAGAGCCAAAGGAGTTATCAGCAGAACTCCTCCCTCAGACATCCCGGTGTCTGCAGTTGACGTGATCTCCTCATGAGAAATAAACCTTTTTCTTGTCTTCCAGTTTCCAGCTCTTGCCTCATTATTTTGATAGCAAACCCAAAGTGAATTAGAGGTGGAACCCTGCACCGGGCAGCATTGAGGGTCTTAGAAGACTCGCTGCCTTTCACAAATTGGCACCCAAACGTGGGGGCCCATCAGCGACGCGTGGGTCCGGTAGAGAGGTCCTAACGACGGAGTGAACGACTAAACGATTGGGGTATACCTGCCTGAGAAGACCCTTGTCTGGCTGCCGATCGACTGAACTTCACCGGTTCCGAACGGACCTCTCTCGAGTGACCTGCGGTCCTGACTGGGACCTTAGAGGAACGCCGCATTGATTGTTGGAGTGAGAGGACAACCAGGCGCTGGAAGGGGAAGACGAAGAACCGTCCATACGGTCCGGGTAAGGTCGTGAAAAAAACGACTTAAATTGATTGATTGATTTAATAGTTTGATTGAAATACTAGTATTCCTTTTTTGATATTGAGTTATTTGCGACATTTCCCTGCTTGCAAACAACGAAGAATAGGAATATTCTCTCTCTTTGCAGGCAGCGAAGGACAGGTAGTGCAGACTTTTTGTCTAAATTGATTGATTGAGATATTCATTTTTGACCGATAAATACGTCATGCCTGTTTTCTCTAGACTGTTTGATTGTAATTGTTTTGGACCAGACCGTTCGTTAGAGGTAAGTCAGCCGGCACCGCCGGAAGGCACCCCTAACAAGGACATGTACGTAAAGTATGGATTAGCCACCGTAGCTTATAGCAAACTATGGCATAAATACACTAGGAAGGACCGGGTAAATCAGTGGCCACTGACGGGATCTTTCGATCCCGCTAAAATAGAAACGTTAGAATTAGCTCTCCACAAAAAGAAAACTAGACCAGCCATGTTTGACAGTTTTGGTTTATGGCGAAAAGAGGCAGCTCAAAGAAAGAAAAGGGACGAAGCTAGACAAGATAAAGAAACGCGAAAATCAGCTTACCAAGCCTGTAAAAGATTAGAAGAAAAACTAAAAGAAAAGGAAATCGATAAAAAGGAACAGGAATCAAAAATATCAGGTCAATGCCCTGTTAGAACGCCCTCGACTCTTTACCCCAAGTTACCAGCAAAACAAAGGGTAGATGATGATTTATTGTTAGGTCCCCCAATCATATACATGCCACCCCCTTACGCCCCTACTCATCCCGTAGTACAACGCCAGGACCACCAAAGTATAGCCGGAGATGGCACGATCGCCTCAGTCTCCACCGCCTCTGCTCCCACCGAGTCACCCACACCAAATGCCTCATCAAAGGATACAGTAGTAGAGGTAGGATCAAAAGAAAAAGGAGCGCCCAGGGTCCCGCGATTAAGTAAAAATGAGCGAGCAGGCATTGATAAAATAGTTAAATCCCTCATAGATAGGAAGGAGACAGAAGAGTATGTAACTGACATATGCAACTCCTATGTTGAAAACCGCAAACGATACTTTATTGTACGTCTCTGTTACCACACTCTTACTGCATATGAAGAGAAGTACCAAGATGTAGGGCCCGAGCGGCTAGTGGCTCTCTATAGGAAGGTAGACACCGGAGATGAAGGCGACAACGATGTTACAGAACTCTTTTCATCCACACTGGAGGTATTCCGTCACCTCGTGGAACAAGGACGGATAGATAAGGACAGGACATCTAAGATAGCAGGACCCCCGGTGGAAAAACAAGATAGCATGATGCCGATAAAAGAAGCTGCCCTTTATTGGGTACCTCCTAGAGGACAAGGGACTCATGACGATATGAACCATCAAGACGCTAGAGGAAGGGTGGTCTACAATTGGGTGTATCAACCATGGGACAGACAGGACATTTTGACGTTCCGTAAATCTTTACCGGATTTACGAAAGAACCCCACCGCCTTTTACACCGAGCTAGGGACTGCTCTGGGATCAACAATAATGACACTTGCCGACATAGACTTGTTCTTCGGGTTATGTTTGCCAGCAGATGTGTGGAAACAGATTAGGAAAATAGACCATACCGAACTGCTTGGTCATACCTGGGAACAACTCAACACACTAGATAAACAGCGGAACCCTGGTCAAAAACCGGTTAAAGCAATATTGGACCTCCCTGACAAAATAGTGCAGAAAGTGAAAACGCTGATCCCAGAGAAAAAGATAGACTGGTCCATAGTAACCGCGTGCCGCCAGAAACCACAAGAGGATGGCTCAGAGTATTTCTCCAGATTTGAAACGGTGTTCTCCGATTACAGTGGACAAGACATGTCCACCGCAACCGGACACCACTTATTTGTGCAGAACTATGTCAAAGGACTACTGCCAGATGTATCCCAGAAATTACAAGCCAGCGAAAGTAGTTGGGCAGCATCTAAACCGGCGGCCATTCTCCAAATGGCCCAGTACTATGAGCATCAGAGAAACGAAAATGACAGGGCTACAGAAAGGAAAAAGAAGGACTTGAAGGAGAGGGTAATGGTAGCACAACTCCAGGGGGCGAATACAGGAAGGGAGCAATATAGGGGAGGATACCAGCAGAATACCCCTAGAGTACAGCCACCTAGAAACAATTCATCGACATCATATGTAGGACGCCAAGACCTAGGACAGGATCAATGTGCATTTTGCAAAGAATATGGACACTGGAAAACCCAATGCCCGGCTTTGTTAGGAGCTGGTAGGGGCAGAGGGGCGAGGGAAATAGCAAGTGGACAGAGAGGAAGAGGACGTGGGAGAGGGTACGCGAGTGAAGCAAGCGAGGAAAGGCCAGGAAGAGTGAACACATTTGACCATCCCAAACAGAATCAGTACCAACAGACAGATTATGACAATACGTACGACTTTGCATAGGACAGCCAGGGGCAAGGGAGGGATCCAGTCGAGCTCTATGTTGATCAGCAAGGCCCTTATGTTACCGCTGAGGTCCTGGGCACAAAGTCGCCATTTCTGGTAGACACGGGAGCAACACGTAGTGCACTATCCAAACGACTGATTCCAAGGGCACCCTTGTCAGGCTCACATGTGACCTCAATAGGATTTGACGGTACGCCCTCCACCAACCCTTTGTCCCGACCGATCCCTTTTAACCTTGACAACAATAGCGTCGAAACGACATTCCTCCTCTCTTCCAACACCCCAGACGCCATTATGGGTCTCGACCTTTTGAAACACTTCCATGCGACTATCAGATGCTCACCAGACGGAGTGCGTGTCGTCCTGTATGAAAACCCCCAGCGCCATAGAGAGAACCCTTCTCAGCACATGTTTCCCATCTCCGAGACTGACGCATCCCTACTGGACACTTTGCCATCACACTTATGGGCTAGGGCTGATTCAGACGTAGGACGAATGATGATTGACCCAGTACACGTAACAATACGACAGGACGCAACCCTACCGAAAGTACCGCAGAACAAAATATCGCCAGAGGGTGAGAAGGCACTGACAGAGATCATACACTCTTTGGTAGAGGCAGGGGTGGTAGAGGAAGTAGTGAGCAACGTTTGTAACAGTCCCATACTACCGATTGTAAAAAGACAGGGAGAGGGAGACGGAAAAGCCTACCGCTTCATCATTGACCTGCGGGAGATAAACAAAATCGTAGTGCCACAATACCCAGTAGTTTCCGACATCACGACAATTTTGACTTTAATCCCCTCCACTGCCACCACCTTCACTGTAATTGACCTCAAAAACGCATTCTTTTCCATACCTAAACACAAGGACAGCCGCTATCTATTTGGATTCACCCTAAACTCCCGTTCGTACAGATTTTGCAGAGCACCTCAGGGGTACACTGAGAGCCCAAGCATCTATAGCCAGGCGCTTAAAAGACAGTTGGACGCCATACAATTGCCAGATGGAGTGGCACTAATACAATATGTAGACGACATCCTTCTAGCAGCGGACACCATACCAATAGCCGTCACAGCCACCATCAAACTACTCCATTTTCTTGCTGAGAATGGTCACAAGGTCTCCCGAAAGAAATTGCAGTTCTGTAAATCACAAGTGACCTATTTGGGTCACTTTTTATCCAAAGAAGGGAGGAAACTCACGCCTGACAGGATCCAGACAATTCTAGACACCCCTGTCCCCAAAGATTAGAAACAAGTCCGCTCTTTGATAGGTCTCACTTCATTTTGCCGACAGTGGTTACCGAACTTTAGACTCATTGTCAAACCCCTTCTCTTCCTCCTAGCTAAAGACATCTCCTCACCTCTCCCCTGGACCCCCGAATGCCAGTCAGCCTTTAAAGAACTACGCAATGCCCTTTGTTCAGCGCCTGTCCTAGGAACCCCGGATTACTCCAAACCATTCTTCCTCTACACGCACGAGAGGGAAGGATGTGCATTGTCTGTCCTAACACAATCAATTGGTCACAAACAACGCCCTTGTGCATATTTCTCTGCCACCCTCGATCCAGTAGCCAGAGCGCTGCCAGCGTGCCTGCGCGCTGTGGCAGCTGCAGCAGTATCGATACGCCAGAGCGAAGGAATAGTACTCTCTAATCCAGTCACTGTTTTAGTACCCCATGCAGTCGACACACTACTAAACCAGACCAAAACCCAACACTTGACTAGCGCCCGACTGACAGGATATGAGTTGACCCTGCTAGCACCGCACATTACCCTAAAGCGATGCACCACCCTCAATCCAGCCACACTGTTACCCCTACCCGAAAATGATCCTAGCGTGACTCCACTACACGACTGTGTGACACTAACCGATGAACAAACAAAGAGTAGAATAGATCTCAGAGACACCGCCTTTCTAGAACCAGATGGAGAACTATGGGTGGATGGTTCGTGCATCAAACTCCCCGATGGCACCACCTCAGCTGCATACGCTGTCACCACAGCCCGAACCGTTCTGGAAACAGCCCGTATTCCCCAACGTTCAGCCCAGGCTGCAGAACTCATTGCCCTCACACGAGCATGTATCTTAGCGACTGACACGACAGTTAACATATACACCGACAGCCAATATGCCTTCGGGGTGGTTCACCATTTTGGGATCTTATGGAAAGAAAGAGGGTTCCTGACTTCACACGGTACACCCATCCTGCATGGAGATTTAGTCTCCGCCTTGACGCAAGCAGTCCTCCTCCCCAAGAAGTTAGCAGTGATAAAATGGCAAGCACATAGGAAAGTGACTGATCTCATTGGACAGGGAAATGCACTAGCAGATGTTACTGCCCGAGCCACGGCAGAAGACAGAACTACGACACGAATGTATGTGACCAGGTCACAAGCTGAACGATGGACTGACGCTAGGACCACTGTAAGGGACATACAGACTACAGGCACACAAGACGAATTGACCGAGTGGGAAAAGGTGTGATTAAAAGACGAGGAAGATTGCTGGAGAACTAAAGACGGAAATAAATGGCGGTTACCCAATGCCTACCTCATCCCCATATTGACCATGGCACATTTACCAGCACACATAGGCTCCACACCCATGATTGAACTAATCACCAGAGTATGGCATAACGTCAAGATAGCAGAATCTGCAAAACGCCTAGTACAACAATGTATAGTCTGCCTACAACACAACCCAGGGAAGGGGACAGTAGTACCACGGGGAGGGTTTGGAGTCCCTGACCACCCCTTTGAAATCCTTCAAATGGATTACATTCAACTAGAGAGATGCCTTGGTCTAAAATATGTCCTGGTGGTTGTGTGCGCTTTTAGCAAATGGGTGGAGGCATATCCCACCCGCGACAATACTGCCTTAGCCACTGCAAAAGTACTGCTGAAAGAATTCTTCCCCCGATACGGCCTTTGCAGAATTTTATGGAGCGACAACGGCCCCCACTTCGTAGCCGAGGTGATACAGAACATACTGAGAGGGTTGGGGGTAAAACAAAAGTTCCATGCCGTCTTCCACCCCCAATCAGCGGGCCTGGTAGAGAGAGACAATGCAACGTTGAAACTAAAACTAGCCAAAATAGTTGCCACGACCGGGTTGAAATGGCCCGACGCCCTCCCATTGGCATTGTTATCGATGCGCTCCACCCCAACCAAACACCGACTGACCCCGTATGAGGTGGTCTTCGGCAGGCCTATGAGCATTTGGGCGGCACCAAGACCCACCTCCATTAACGATGTCCCGAACATATTAATGTCGGATTACTTGCATAAATTGACAAACAAGCTAACAATTATCCACCAACAGGTGCAGCAAGTTGATGCGCCTTCGCGCCGAGGGAGGATGGGCAGTCCCGGACCTAGAACTGTATTACTTGGCCGCTCAAATGCAGTGGCTCACGCAGGCTGTTGCAAGGGAATTCCGGGGACCAGATGGCCCGGAGGGTAGATGGCTTCCGCGCCACGTGTTGTCGTTTATAATACTCAACCAGCGGCTGCGGTGGGAATGTTGACACATGAGGAGCGAGCGCTGAGGCAATGCTGGCTTCGCAGCCAGAGACGGGGAGGAATTGAACGGCCTTATGCCCCGGAAATTCCATTGGGCATGTGCACTGCCCTGCCACACGGCGGGGATTGGACTGACCTGGCCAAGTGGGAGGAATTGGGGGTGCAGATGATTGGGGATTTATATGAGGATGGTGTCCTCTTTCCCTACCAGGAGTTGCAGGATAGGCAGGGCCAAGGGGCCACTTCCTGCTGCACTCGGCTCTTGTGTCGGCCATAAAGCGTTACTGGGGAAGTGGGTTGTCAGAGCCGCAGACCACGCCTACGTGCCAGTACGTTGTAAAAGCAGCAGGGACTTCAAGGCTATCACATGCCTATACCGGCGCCTGCTGGGCGAGGGAACACAACCGCTGCATCAACTGCAGAGGAAATGGGAGGTAGATCTGGGCAGGGAAATTCCGGAGGTAGAGTGGGCAAAGATAGTGGAAAGAGTAGGGAAGAGTACGCGTAATGCTAGATTTCAGTTAATCCACCACTACATACTGCATAGAGCGTATCTTACGCCGGCCCAGATTAATAAATATTTTAAGACGGATACAGCTACTTGCCCTCGATGTAACTCCGAAGGGGCGGAGCATCTGCACATGTTATGGAGCTGCCCACAGCTGGGGACATATTGGGAGGACGTGACAGAGGTGCTGAGCGAGGTAACAGAAAGACAGCTTGAGCTGGAGGCGGGGATCTGTATTCTACATTGGTTCCCGCATACAACTTAGACGAAAGTAACGAGCAAGTTTATTGACCTAGGCTTATTATTAGCTAAGAGGGAATTGACTAGGCGCTGGAAATCCAGACAAGAGCCTACTAGAGAGAACTGGAAACAGGAGTTCATTAAGTGGGCAACTGGCGAGAGCGCTGTCAGGCTACAGCTAGCGAAAAGAGCAAATAGCAAAAGAGCACTGGATATGGCCCGGGCATGGGAAGCACTGGTTGCACTGCTGCGAGGGCAGGCCTTGGACTCGGACGAGGAATCGTCTGAGGAGTCAGTGGGTCTGATATCTGCCACGGGGTAAGAGGGCGGGAGCGGCGCCAACTCCGAGAAAGGCAAAAGGGGAGCCCAGCAGAATATGGATCTCAAGGTTGGCATCAGGGGAGAGAAAAAACTGGCCCTAACTTCGGACCCTACATAGAGAGTGGGTAACCTGCATGTGCAGGCCCACCTAAGACAATTAAACACACCGGTGGCAAGGGTTGGGGGAGGGGGGGTTGATAGGGGGGATATATGCATAGAAACAAAATAGTAGATTGCTCGCATTAAGACTTGAGAGAGATGGACGATTAGGATGATCGATACATTGTCCGCCAGAATTGCCAAATATCCAGGCGGCCTACGCACTAGGAGCGGATTGAAATGGCAAATGATACTGACATTGCAATGGAAGACGCGAAGGACGAACTAATCAATGTGCAATTATTACCGCGATAAGCTTTAAAATGTTAAGTATCTAACTATGCATGTAACTGGGAGAAAACAAAAAAAATACGTTTAAAAAAAAAAAAAAAAAAAAACAGGTGCAGCAAGCCTTGCCTGATGTATCCAGGGGCCCGGGACATGAAATAAAGCCAGGCGACCATGTATTGATTCGCAACTTCCAAAGAACGAACAATCTGGAGCCTAGGTGGACGGGCCCCTGGCAAGTCCTGATCACCACCCGAACTGCCCTCCGAGTGGAAGGAAAACGAAACTGGCTGCACGCTCATCATTGCAAACGAGTCCCTCCAATCCTGGCAACCTGTGAAGGGGTGGAGGTGCAAGAGGAAGTACTCGCGAGAGACCGACCAGCTCTGAGTTGCTACCCACAAGAAGACACCCTCGAACTATCAGAATTTCCCGACCCCATGGTGCCATCCAGGAAAGGGTACAACCTAAGATCGACGAAAGGAGGGAGCTCCAACGACCAGGCCACTAACTAAGTCAAGGTCTCAGATCAGTAGCACAGTCAAACAACGCTACCAGGAAAGCGCCAGACAAAAGTCTGTGGTCCTAACAGTTGTTGAGCTCCTCGAAGATGATGGAAGAAATTGAACACCTGCAAAACCACCGCAAAGACACCAAGACTGCTAACCTGCACAGCACAAAGACAATTGCACTTGTAGCCGCATTTCTCACCTGTCTCCTGCTAATGGTCGCACTCTGGATCATTGAAGAGAATGCACCTGCATACAGAACATTGTCACCCACCATGCAACCAACCACCAAGAAAGAACACTACCTGGTATCACTACCGCCACATCTCCGAGAACGACGCAAAGAATTCTGGAATAATTCTTTCGTGCAGATGTTGCACCAGCACAATCTTGCCACCAATGCTACCAACTGTTGGGTCTGTGGGCTGTTACCATCAAGGATCAGAGACTTGGACAATTGGAAGTTGGCTTTGGGGCATCTTGAAGGAGTGGGGTTGGAAAATATCAATGATTCTCTTGGCCCCAGTATTGACAATATGTGGTTGTTGTTTGGGTATACACTGTATACCACCTTTGTGTTCTCTTTGCATAACTACCTTACACCCTAAGACTATGGACACTCAGCTAACAAAAACGAGAGTAATGTATGATCAAGAGATACAGGACATTATGGAGATCGAAATAGACTGACAAGCTGGCTAGTTATGTTCAAAGGGGCCACTGTTAAAAGCAAAATGACAATCGTGAACATTACCTGCGCCATCTTGTCTGGTGGAATTCTATGTGCACATAAGTTGCAGTCATTTTAATCTATCACAGCCATTTTGTACTCTGTTGATCACCTTTGTTTCACCCTGCCCTTACTAGCATCCCTCTGACCCTCTGACCGACCTGGTACGTGTGCTGGGGGCTATAAACTCTATTTGCACGCAACAAACCTCAGCGCCACTTGCTGCCACAAACTCGTTTTTCCTCTCATCTCTGTTTTCAGGCAAACCTTTGGACACTCTACCCCTCACTGCACCTAGTTACACAAACAGGTTCCAAACACCAAAAAGACTCTTGCAACATGATTTATTGCACTGCAAACAGCAAGACTTGTTGTTACCAACAATGGGACCTGTTTTTATCAACAGAACGGACTCTTAGATCTGGCCGGTCTCACATGTTTTAGACCCTGAAGCAAGGTCCAGCTGCAAGATAAGATTGTCTGATTGACCTGGGTGGGAAGAGAATTACTGTTGGGCTTGTGTGACAACCTGCCCGGGCGGGGACCCCAAGCTTGTGTAACCATGTTGATGAAACCAATGCATTGTGTCAAACCTGTATAAAAGGAAGAGCCAAAGGAGTTATCAGCAGAACACCTCCCTCAGACATCCCGGTGTCTGCAGTTGACGTGATCTCCTCATGAGAAATAAACCTTTTTCTTGTCTTCCAGTTTCCAGCGCTTGCCTCATTATTTTGATAGCGAACCCAAAGTGAATTAGAGGTGGAACCCTGCACCGGGCAGCATTGAGGGTCTTAGAAGACTCGCTGCCTTTCACAGGTATAGGGAATCCCACTGTGTCTTTAGTGTGGCTAAGGATCTCCTTCCAAAATAGTGTCAGATTGGGGCAAGACCACCAAATGTGAATGAAGTCACCCCTTCCTCCCTGGCATCTCCAACAAGTTGGGGGGAAGCCAGCTATCATCTGCTGGATACGAACGGGGGTAAAATACTAACGTGTCATGAACTTATAGGCCGATTCGCGTTGGGGAATGATCTGATAAATTTTTGGAATGTCCCGCCACAGCTGGTCCCAGCTCTCTGGGGAGACCTCTCTGCCAACATCTATATTCCATTGTTTTTGGTATGTGTGGGGTTGGGGTTGCTGCAAATGTTGTAACACTTTATATGTGCGAGAAATCAATCCCCTCAATCCCTCGAAGTTCCAGACTAGGGTCTCGAAGGAGGTAAGCGACCTAGTCGCTCCTTGTGTGTAAGTGGGAGAGAGTAGCCAATGTCTAAGTTGATAATATTGCATCCTTGCACTGTCAGTAAGGTGAAATTATTATTTGCACTGATCAAAAGTGATGAATGTGTCTCCCTGGAATAAATCCTGGATTATGCGACATTCACCTTCCGTCCAGGAGGTAAAGGCTCGAGGTTGCAAAGCAGGAGGAAAAATGGGATTACGAGCTATGGGGGTGTTAGGGGATGGGAATGAGGTCAGGCTCCGACATACTGCCAGTTTGTCCCAAATGTCTAATACCGTTCTTGTGGGGGTAGCTATGTATGCGCTACGGGGGCAGGCCCCACGGGGAAGCCAAGCTAAGTCCCACAGGGGCCTACATGCGACCGCACGATCCATGTGGAACCAGTGCTTTTCGCTCTACTGGACTACCCATTCAGAGATATAGCAAAGATGGCAGGACCAATAATATTCAAGGAGGTTAGGGCTTGCTAGACCCCCCGATCCTGGGGCAGCATCAAGACTTTATTAGAAAAGCGCGGGCGGCCCTTGCCCCAGATAAAGTTGGTTAAATCACGTTGGAGAGACTGAATATCCGTTTGTGGGATAGGGGTAGGGAGAGTTTGAAATAGATATAGTAACTTTGGGAGGAGAGACATTTTAACAGTGTTAATTCGTCCTAGCCAGGAGAAAGGGAGGTTTCGCCATCTGTGGATATCTTCCCTTCTCGGACCATTTCAGAGGGATCAGGTTCTGTAGTTCTTGAACCTCTGAAGTCGGGAGGGTGAGATTCAAGGCATGGGATTTGGCTAAGTTGATTTTGAAGCCCGAGGCCTCTTCAAAGGAGTGCAGGAGTGAAGCTAGTGCTGGGAGAGATGAGGACGGAGTGGTTAAGGAGAGAAGAAGGTCGTCCCCAAACAGTGAAATCTTGTGTTCATACCCTCCAAGGGGAATGCCCGAGACGGCAGATTATCGGCGAACTGCAATCGCTAAAGGCTCCACCACCAGGGCAAATAGGAGTGGGGAAAGCGGGCACCCTTGTCTAGTGCCCCTGTGTATGGGGATGGAGGAGGTGTGGCGGCCATTAATACCGATACGCGTAGTCGGTTGTGTATATGGGGCCATCAGCCTGGAGATCATAATAGGGCCTAATCCTATTCGGCGTAGGACCTCCCTGAGAAAGCGCCAGTCTACCTGGTCAAAAGCTTTCTCAGTGTCTAGTGACACCAAGCTGGCAGGAATGTCTCTATACTGGACTTTTTCAATGAGGTGGGCTATGCGGCGCCCTGGCGATGGCGGAAAAATCCGACCTGGTCCGGATCTATAATACCAGGTAGATAGGGTTCCAAGCGATTCGCAAAGATCTTTGTATAGATCTTCGCATCAGTATTTAGGAGGGCAATGGGGCGATAAGATGTGCAAAGAGAGGGGTCTTTCCCTGGTTTTAGGACAAGCACTACCTCTGCTTCTGACATAGTTGGAGTAAGACCAGTGGCGTCCGTGAAATTAATAAAAAGGTGAAGAAGGTGGTTTTGGAGCTGCGGGTAGAAGGTGCGATAAAAGACAACAGGAAGACCATCTGGTCCGGGGGTTTTCCCTATTGGAAGCTGTTTTAGGGCTTTTGCTATCTCTTCCTGTGCTATTGGTTCTTCCAAAAGGCTCGTGTGATGGGGGCTGATGGATTCCCAGGGGCAGGAGTCAAGGAAGGAAGTGATTTTCTCTGGGGCACAGGGTTCATCCGCGTAGAGATCTTTGTAGAAGTTTGAGAGAGTTAGGCCCTTGTCGAGTTCCGATGTGGCCCAGGTACCATCCGATCGCTTAAGCTTGGAAATGTGGGTACGCATAGCCTGGGCTTGCAGGCACCGTGCGAGGCATTTCCCCCACCTTATCCCCCTCCGTTTAAATTTTTAGTTGAACAGCTAGCAATAGCATATGCCCCTCTCTGTGGCCGGCCGTATCGCCCTTATAAAAATGAAGGTACTGCCCCGTTTCCTTTACTATTTCCGCACCATACCTATTCCACTCACCAACGCGTTTTTTAACCACTTACGCGGCATCCTTATCCGCTTTATATGGGCTGGCCGTAGACCACGGGTGGCTTGGGATACTCTTACCCTCCCATATGCTCGAGGGGGATTCGCGGTCCCGGACCCTCAGCTGTACTTTCTGGTAGCACAGGCACAATTTGCTTACCACTGTTTTCATCCTGACGCCAGAATACCCTACACCAAAACAGACAAGGAATTAGCGGCTCCGACCCCTTTGGCGTCCCTCCTCCCAAAGGGAGTCCCCCTCGATGCGCATGATATTCAACCTTTGGCCACTA
Source organism: Calotriton arnoldi (assembly GCA_963921515.1). Classification (NCBI taxonomy): domain Eukaryota; kingdom Metazoa; phylum Chordata; class Amphibia; order Caudata; family Salamandridae; genus Calotriton; species Calotriton arnoldi. Next base: position 1,358,038 of record CAWUFW010001155.1, on the reverse strand, counting down.
CATGTTGGGCCTGGCGTAAACTGAACCGATTATATGGGTCTGGTCCCCTTTACTCGCCCGCTCTCCCACTCGCCAATAACCCCTTTTTACCTCTTGCCTCCGATAAAGGGGTGCTAGCCACTTTCACTAAACTAGGGTTAGACACCTTCGGGTCACTGTTCCCGGATGGTCAGGCGCGCAAATTGTCTGATCTGACACAGCTCCCGGGACTCACTGGCGTGGACTCTCTTAACGTAGCCCGTCTTCAGGGGACGCTCCGCACCACCTTTTCCACTTACCCTGCCCCTTATGACGACTTCCCCCCCACTCACCCGTCTCATAGCCGATGACACTGGATCACATTTGGTCACAAAACTGTATAAGGCATGTCTGGCACTCCGGGTGGGGCGGGATGACGGGGCCAGGCGGCTTTGGGAAACAGACATTGGCCATCCACTGACTGACAAAGAATGGGCCTACTGCCTAGAACAAACCCAGGGTATCTCCTAATCATAGGCACAAATTGCTTCATTTTAAATTTATCCATAGAATTTACGTCACCCCTACTCAACTGGCTAAATTTGACCCCTCTAAGCAAACGACTTGCCCCAAATGTAACGCCTTGAATGCTGATTTTGCCCATATGTCCTGGTCCTGCCCCCCCATTTTCACATACTGGCAGGAAGTATTTGCTGTGTTGGCGCAAATTATAGAAACGCCTCTGATACCCTCTCCAGAGCTGGGCCTGCTGGGACTGGTTCAGCAAATTAAATTGTGCTACAGGCGCTTTGCAGCGATCGCCTTGCTCCTGGTGAAGCGCGAGATAGCTGCTCTCTGGGGTGCAAGGGCTCGCCCGACCAGGTCGGCCTGGCTCCGGAGTCTGGCGTACTGCAATATACAATCCGAGATCTACGCTTCACTCCAACCTCCAACCCCGAGACATTTGGTGCATCTATCGCACATACCTACAACGCTCGCTTCACACGTCACAGGCTGCTCCTTCACTACCAGCCCCCTCACAAACTGAGTAAATTACAATCCGGCCTCTTAGTTCACTTTCCAGTTCGCTGCTCCTCTTTACGCACCTCCACTGTCTGCAAGACGGATATCATATGTACACCCTCACCACCGCCATTAGCTTTAGACCGATACACCGCACACTGATAATCTCGAAACCCTGATATCTTTTTGAGTTTCAATTTTGTATAATTTTTTATTATTGTCTGTGAAGTCCTTTCCTTTTACGAGCTACACGATGTAATTGTCTCTTTGCATTCCTTTGCATTTAAGTACTGCTTTGCTTCATGATATCTTTCAGGGTACGCAGCAATGTAGATTTGTCCTTTATTATTGATTTGATGTATGTGGTGTTTTCGTAATGTTGCGTTTCCAATTTGTCTTTTTAATGAAAACTTTTTTTTTTAAACTAAAAAAAAATAAGAGCTAGCAGGAGGCGTTCTGCTTTGTTGGTGCGGTGTAAGCGTAGCTGGCCTCGCAGCACAGTAAGCTGCTTTTTGTTTTGAAATGAGGGTTGTTGAAGATCTTTTCGCTCTAACGCTTTGATATCAGCAGAGAGGGTTGACTCAAGAAGGCGAGCCTCCCGGGAGCGGGCTATAGCGATAGAGGAGATAACTCCCCGGATAGTCACCTTGAAGGCATCCCATCTGATAGATTCCGAAGTTTCGGAAGTGTCATTCGTGATGAAGAAGGCTTCGATCTCCTTCCGGATATCTGCCAAATCGACTGGGTCGCGTAGGACATGGGGAGGGAGTCTCCACCGAGGCCGGGCGCTACGCTGTGGATTGGGAGGCTGGAGAGAGATCGAGATATGGGCATGATCGGATATTGAGATGTCAAACATCTCCGCAGGTGCTAAAAGGTGGATCTGGGGGAGGGAGAGAAAATAATAATCAATTTGTGAGTATGAGTGGTGGGCTTGGGCGAAGAATGAACAGTCTTTGGTGTCAGGATGTAAATATCTCCAGGCATCTAATAGTCCTAAGTCAGTAATGGTATTCTTAAGGGCCACTGACATGGCGCCAGTACCCTGATATGCTTGTGCACTACGGTCCCAGTCAGGGTCCCACACCAGAATGAAGTCACCCCCAAGGACAATCGCTTCTTTGGAAGTATTTAGTAGATCTCGTAGGTGGGAGCGCAGGAATATGTCCTGAGCTTGATTAGGTGCATAAAGATTTAGGAGCGTCAGGGGCCGTGTGCCCCATTGTATGTGGAGTTTAAGGTAGCGGCCCTCGGTGTCAAGTATCACCCTAGGGGCTTTCTCAGCCAGGCCAGCCTTCAGTAGTATGGCTACTCCGGCAGTTTTAGAGGAGGAACAGGCCCAATATTGTGATGGATATTTCGGATGTGTCATGAGGCGAGTGTCAGTGGAGACAAGATGGGTTTCCTGGAGGAATATGATATCAGGTTCCTGTAGGAGAAGGGAACGCCAAATCTGGCATCTCTTGTTAGGGGAGTTAAGTCCCCTAACATTCAGCGAGAGGAGTTTAAAGGGAATCATCATTATCGTCCTGGTGTGAGTATCCACGTGGTAAGTGTGTTGGGAATGCCTATGTAAAGACAAGCGCATATTCGGGGAGTACCTGATGCAGGGAGATGTATAGGGATGTGTGTTAAGCAGTTAGAGCGGCGAGGTGTCCCCAAGTTATGTACCAGCCTTACTATGCTGGAGGAATCCAACCATGTCCCCCTTTTGAGAGACGCATCTAGGGGATAATGATAGGGGAGAAAGGTGAGGGTAAGAATAATATCAACAGGAGACGGCCAACAGGGCCAATCGAGGTCAATGTCTGCGAGGAATAGCCCATAGTTCACAGAACGAGCCATTTTGAAGAAGTCACTCTTCTATGAGACACTGTAGTCATGGGGGAAGTGACAGGTGTAGGCAATTCTTCAAGTCTCCACTACCGGCAACCTGCTGCACAGGATGCGATAGGGGTCGCCAGCCGCCGGTGCGCCTCAGGAAGGGCTGAGAGCCGGTGTCGAAGTAGTCGAGGGTGAGGCTGGGGGGCCCATTTCAAAGCTACTTTTACCCATGTTTCCACAGTGGCGAGCGATCATCCTCCCAGTGCATTGGGATACTTGGGCATGTTGCATGTAGTTGGGCCCCCTTGAGCAGATCTGGGTTCTAGGAAACTAGGTTGAACCTTGAGGGTTTGAAGACATGAGAGTTGTCTGTTTAAATCAATCCTTTTGTACAGGAGATCGAGGTTGTGAGGGAGAGTCATTCAAGGTCCGGATATGATTGATGATGTTTTGCTTGGCCTGAGAGTCTTGATTCTGGAGGCGCCTTCTGTGTTTGGTCGGTGCGACAGTAGACCATTCCAGGCGGGGAGGTTTACCAGAGTGACCATGTGGGGGAGGTGGGTCCCCATCCTCAGGATCCAGCGGGAGATGAAGGAGCGGTTTTGCTTCTCTTAGTGAGTGGAGGGCTCGGCGTTTGCCCTCCCAGGAGAATATCAACGCGAGGGGACAGCCCCACTGGTATTTGATTTTGAGGTCACAAAGCTTGTCCGTGACTGGTTTGAAATCTTTACGTCTACGGAGAGTGGCAGGGGCTATATCTTGAAAGATTTGAATTGAGTAGCCATTATAGGACAAGGTTGTGGCGCCCTGGATCTTTTTCAGGATGGCTTCTTTTCCCACAAAGAAATGGACCCATGTGAGTATGTCCGGGATGAAGTCTGGGCGTCCTCTGGGGCCAGGGACTCGATGCCCTCTATCCAGGGCGGGCGGAGATGCATCGTCGTTCCTTACGGATCGCCTGCAGGAGGTCCGCCGTGAAGGCCATGATGTCTTCGCCTTCTGCTCCACGAGGGACCCCCCTAATGCGTAGGTTGTTACGCCGACTTCAATTTTCAAGGTCCTCCTGCTTGAGTTGTAGACTGATGTTTTGGTCCTCCACTCGGCCATCCGATGCCAGAGGCTCTCGTGATCTTCCGACCTTGCATCCATTGTGCGCTCGAGATCATCCACCCTTCCTCCGATTTCCGTGGCATCCCTCCTGATGTCCTTTAAGCCAGACTTAAAATCTTGTTTAAGCAATCCGATTTCCGCCTTGATTTCTTGGAGGAAAGAGTTCATGAAGGCCTGCGTGATCGGAATTCCAGGATGATCCCTGTCTGTCTCAGGCTCCGGGGGATCGGTTGCAGGCTGTGATGGAGTATTGGATTTAAACCATAGTGAAGTTACCGGATTGTCTCGAGACGGGGTGGGATCTGGATCTTTGTTTGCTTTAGAACTGGGCATAGCTGGCGATTGTTCTTTGGCGGGGCCCTGGCAGCTCCGGATTGAGTATTGCGTCAGTGTAAAAGCGATGCAGCAAGATATGTATCGTATTCAGTTGTGCCCCAGGCTGCTCATTTTCGTACTATGAGAAGGCTATAGGCAGTAGGGGGAAGTGTGAGAGCGTGCCTTCAGGGCAAGTTCACAGGGCCCAGGTTGCCGCACTATCTTCGCCGCAGGTAGGCACGGACCGCTAGAGCCGCTGATGGAACTTACTGTCCCTCCCGCAGCATCAGTATGACCTCCGGAGTAGGCCCAGAGTCAGTGCAGGACTTGCTGTGCTTGGGACAGTTTAGTAAGGGCGGCGTCCCAGGCTCCAGACAGGGTCGGGGGGGAGCCCCCGGCTGCAGTCGGAAGGGACCGGAAGAGATGGGGGGCCCCCAGCACCCAAATCACGCCAAACGCGCGTTACCTTGCTCTCATGCCGGGGAGTTCACGTTTCCAGAAGAGAGGACGGTCTCCCGGTAGAGTTGTAGGCCTCCCCGAGTCACCGTAGTCTCCTTTTGTCGGCTCTCAGGGTCCAGTCGTGCCCTCCCTTCAGAGCTCGGTGGTGGGGGGGCTTCAACCACTCCTCAGCTCCTCGGTCTTTGGCCCCGGGCAGTGCAGTCCCGGCCGGGTGCTCAGCAGGGCTCTCTGCGGGCAGGCCCCGCTCTGTCCACTCAAATCGCGTGATTCCTCCCCAAAGGGGCGGCAGAGGGCGAACAGACGGCACTGGGGGCTCTTCCAGTCATCGGGGGCCCCCCATCAAGGTAGTCGCAACCAGGCGCCGTCCGGGGGGGCAGGCCTCCCAGTCGTAGCCACTCATGCGCGAGAGGCAGCCGCGCCAGAGGTTTCACGGAGTCTCTCGGTTTATGCAGCCACGAGAGTGCAGTGCCTTGGATTCAGGGCCAGGAGTCCCGGACCCCTACCAGAGGTCCAGCAGCCCCCGAGAGCCCCACCAGGCAAAGCCATAAGCAGGTGAACTCAAACGCAATTCGGCTGGGGGGGCAGGTCCTCTCTCACTGCTACGAGTCCAAGATGGTGGCGGCGGGCTCAGCGGCGGTTCCTCTCCGCAACAGTCAGCGGGCTTCCGAGGCTCGCGGAGCGGTTCCCGAGCAGGTAGGAGACGTCCACTAGTGCCCAGACAGCGGGTCAAGCCCTCGATGATAGCTGGAGTGTCCGGCTGCCGGCACTTTTAGCTTTAGCAGGCCGCAACAGAGCGGAGACCTTGCGATGCACGTCTCACTCCATTTGCGTCCTGGACACGCCCCCTGGATAGGACTTTGAACAAGTATATAAAAGAGAAGCTATGCTGGGCAAGGAATCTAACATTACTACAAACACTAGATGTAGACAGGAAAGAAGAAATAGCTTCCAAATATGTAGAGTACCCTCTATTACACTGGGTTAAAATTTGGGGTTCACCCGAGGCAGGCCTGACCAGAACCTGCATCACAGACTGTCTGTCACTTGATGGGGTAGAACAAATAAGATGACACCTGAAGAATTCATTCAATAGTTTGGGCTTACTGGATTTCTATGAAAACCCTCATACAATCGGGCCAGAATATAAGCCATATGTTAAAGAACGATATTTGGAACACTGTATGAACAAACGCTTAGAGATGGCCCAGGTAAAAGAATCGATTATTAATTATGCCAAGTTTCAACAACACGCTGCATAGAGCCTTACAAAGGGTGGATTATGAAACCCACTTATCGCAACTGGATCACTCCTTTTAGGATGTGTATACTGCACTTCCCCACGTCAGGGGCCTAGAAACAGAACTTACCACCTTGTGGGCACGATCACATCTCGACGCAATGCACTAGCCACTTTATTTTGTTTTGCACCTTGTACGCAAGGCCAAGACATTCTTTCCTGGCACCATTATTGCATAAGTCAAATATGAAACACTTTAAAGAAGGGTTAACCTTCCTGCAGTCTCTTAAGGTCCCTAGAAATTTGCCATGCAATGTTACATTTTATAAGATCAGCTTTTCACATGATATGAATTTTATGGATGATTTTAAGTAACATGTGTATTTGAAACCTGCTACATGTTTTTAATTTTAGTACAATTACCAGGCAATGTATGAATTTCAACTTTAGCAGAACTTAATAGACGACTGTAAGTAATATACATGCATTTTCTGCCTATTGAATAAAACCTTCATGTGCTCAATTTGGCATTGGTATTGGCGTCTTGGGCGATCAAATGGAACCCTATCCAAATTGTTATGCATCAACAACTTGTTTCTCTGGTCCTGTATCTTGTGTAATTTAAAATTGTCATATGGTCAAAAACGTTTGGAATTTTAATGCTTCATGTTTTTATGGTTTTGTGTGTGCTTTTATGGATCCGGCCGAATAAAGACGTGTTTGTGTAGAATACATGAATCAAATACAAATACAGGGAATAAATTAGTATTGCGGAAAGAAACACCAGTGCCAAGAATGATGGCAACAAAGGTAATAGTAATATCACTAGAGTGAAATACAAAAGCAAAGATCATGGTAAAGGCAAATAGTGTACAAGAAAAACAAAAGCTTCCAGCCAAGCTTGTCAAACATTTTTACAGAGCCCAGGTTAACAAATGTAAGAGAAGTCCCCATTAGGTGAGAACGTGCATGGCAAGAAAAAAGGTAGATCCAGAATATGGTGCTGTCTAAACTTTTTTGTCCTTTTCTCTGCCTGGTCGTTGACAAATAGATTAGGTTAGAATTAAAATCTATAAATAACTTTTGCAACAAGTGTGAGGGGTGCTGAAAAGGGGCAGGGTCTGGGGAATAATTACCCCTCTGTGCCATTCTGATGATCTGAAAGGTGTGTTGAAGAGGAAGAGCACGAGGAAAAAGGTTGGATGAATGTAGAAGAGACGAAGATGAGTCAAAAGATGTACTCAATGTTGAGGGGTAAAAGATGAAAGCAAAATAAAATACTCTAAATGTAAGAAAAATAGATGACGTTGAAGTATGAGAGTGAAAGATACACTATTATATAATAGTACATTTCCTACCAAAATGAGTCAAAGATCCTAGTGTATTAATTTCCATGAATGACAAATTTAACGGCTAGGATTGGCACTTATGCCTAATTTTGGCTTTAAAGGAAGGAAAACGCTAAACAACGTTGATGTGTCCAAAAAGGGCGCCAATTCTAATTTGGATCCATCAAGATGTTTTGAACATGGACTCAAGGTATGAGGCAAAAGGACAAATATTGTTAATGAAACCTTTTGGAAAACTGTATTGTTCAGTGAGAAAGTATCCAAAGGTGTTTAGTCGAACTTTGGGAAAGTTGAAAGGATTTGTTCATAAGATTGAGCTACGCAAGGGCAAGACTTTCGAAGTACAAAGTACGGAATGCTCCTTCAACCATTAGGGAAATATTAAAGCAGTGGGGCAGGTACATTAGATGAAATCGTAGCAGTATTATTCCACCCACTAGTACTTACTGTTCATAAACTAGATAATTCAATTGAAATCTACTATCATCACAGGTACCACAGCAACTTAGATGGACTAGAGCCCCTTCAAAACCGAAGGGAGATAGTAACATTCGTAGGGAAAGTAGGTGGATTTTGACTTTAGGATTGTCATCCGCTTACAATAACACACAGAATTACACATGGCATCATGCCATCACACCTTTTGTGACATTGTTTGGGGTCTATCAATATAGGTGCATGTCATTTCAGTTAGGATGTAACATATCTGGGACGCCCCATTAATGGAGAAGGGGTAAGACGAACAAAAATGTTGGCAGACCCCATTCAAAAGGTTATAGCACCTGAAGACAAAAAGCAACTTAGATTTAATTTAGGATAGGTCGAGTGGTATTCCAAATTTCTAGAGAAAAGACCAAAAGTATCAGTGAAGTATTGAAGAATGGTTGAAAGTTTGTATGGGGTGCAAAAGCTCAAATGAAGTCTATTAATCTGAAGCAAGAAAGCACCCTTAAAGAAGCAGGAGAAAAATTCAGTAATCAAACGTGAACATATGCAGTACTTGGGGCAGCTAAACATTTCCCATCTTATTTATGCATTTGTCATATAGTGTATGTACTGATCATTAGGCTCTCATACAGGATTCAGGCTTAGCAACCCTTAGAAAAGCCAGGTGAATTAAACATTTTTAATGGAATTTGTCAGAGGAAAGGAGAATTATAATCTGGCTGGCTGTTACAAGTGAAAACAGCTAACATACATGAAAAGGGGACAGACAGACACTTTGGGATATCACCTCCAATTTGAGTTTTGCATAAAGTGTCTGCGGAGGAACTGGATAAGCAGTATTCAAACATGGTTCTCTACCAAGTAAGAAGGAAAGACTCAGGCCTAGCAAACCTAAAAAAGGCCAACTGGCTTGCAAATGTACAATTGTTTAAGTAATGTGTTAGCAGAAAAGAGGATTTTAAATATAACTGTTTTTACAAGTGAAAACAGCTATTGTAGATGCAAGAAGACATAAGATGCAGGATGAATAAAAATGAGTGCCAGTGACTGGACAGGAATAAGAAAATTCCATTAAAGAACATAGATGGAAAGATGTTGTTTGTGAAGATAGTGAATTGACAGAAAACAGTTGAGGGAGGAATGGCCAAAAATAATGGAAGCTTAAATATGTATGCATAAGTTAAGCAATGGTGAGTGAGGTAACAGAAGGGGCACTAAGTTAGCCTCTTAAGAAAGTGATTAAAGCTACCATATATGGCTTTTCAGAGCCATTTTGGGCACAGCAAGAAGCATTTGAGGGAGCTATACTGGTAGCCAGATATGGATAGTGAAATGGAGTTATTACTCAAATAGTGCAGCAAATATCAGATAAGCGATAAAATGCACAAAATCCAGCGTTCAACCCTTGAGACCTGGGGAATACCTTTAAAAACCACATGGCATTAAACAGCAATTGAAATCATTGAAACAAAAGACAGTTTGGATGTTGCAACCGTTTCCTTTTGATATTGCTTGAATTTGAAAATGAGTGTATTTTGAGATTGGGACTGAAAGTCAAATGACCAAATACAAACTAAGATTTTTGAGAAAATATTTTGTAGTGAAGGTTATCTGGAACAACTTGAGTCAGATAATGGGGGAGCATTATGCATATTTTTTGGGGTGAAAGGAATACTGAACACCAATGGATACTGAAGTGTAATACTAGAGGCACTGGCCTTGTAGGAAAAATTAACAGTGAGTAAACAGTTTACAATTGGGGAATGGAAAAAAACTGCCCATAGACGGAAGCCATGGAAATAAATTTGTTTTCGGCATAAAGGATTACTAAACATACAGATGTTCCTTTCTCATTTAACATGGGGAGGGACACCTGCAACTAAACTGAGGGTGTACACTGAAATGTGAACAATACGTTTGATATGAAGAATACGCTGCTGGAAGAAAAACTGAGAAGATTCATGAAATATTTTGACCACAAAGGGGGTATTGTTTTGGAGTGAGAGTGGGGAGATGGTAAAAGTAAAGAAAGGGTAAGGAGCTCTAACTTTGGAAAAGTTATGAGTGTTTAATAAAGAAAGAGGAGTAAAAGTATGTGTAGGAAGGAAAGAAATCAAAATTTAAGAAGGGGTTTGATATGGAGGGATGTGTGGAAAAGATCGTAGCTAAAACATCAAAGAAGGTAATTTGGTTGGGGCAAGAGCATACCCAAGAAATGCAAACATTATCTTGTATACTTTCTTTGGGATTTCTATCATACTATTTATCCACCTCTTGTTATTTGCAACTTGTTTGTTCTATCACACCTTACAGTACTGCTCACATAGGCCCTGATTATTGTGCATGTGTAAATATTGTATGGGTTTAAAAAAGGGGGAGATGGAATGCTGAATCTAGAATGCCTGGAAAACTTTGTTCAACCAGGTAGGTCAGAGACAGTTGGTGCTAGATGGAGACGTGAGTTGCAGCCTAGCAGGAGGGTTTACTCAGCAACAAATATACTCTAATGACTCCAGGGAACTGGCCATAATTTAGAGGGTGGGGAAGGAACAGCGAGCTCTAGGGTAAGAGTGTTCTTATGGCGATGGCCACATAGGTAGAATTAGCTATGGTGGGACTTGCCACAGGATGTTTTAGTAACTGTAAGAATCTGAAAGTGGGGGATTGAAGTGATGAAGCTGGAGATTTGATAAGTGAAGGATGATAGATGCTTTGAGGTTGCTGAAGGACTTGGCAATTAACTGTGTTAATGACCTGTGTAAGAATTTAGAACCATGCTTTGCTGTTGACTGCGAGCCAGACAAATAAAATGGTGGGAGCAGGAGGTGCTTTCTCGGTTTGGAAGGGAGGCCTTTTTTTGTAAAGGTTTCAGTAGTATAGAGCTATGTTTTAGACTGCATTCAATCATCTCTAAGTAAATTTACAAAAAGATAGTGTTTTCTACACTTTTTGGATTTCATCTCAATTTTTAACGAGGTGAGCCATAAGCTTGGGCTTATCACCAGGTTGACTGTATTATTGTGAGTTTTATATTTCAATACCTACCGGACTTCGTTTTAGTGGGAATGGGGAGTTAAAAGAGGAAATCCCAATAGCTAAAAAGGTTTGACAAGGCTATTTGTAACCACAAAGTTTTTTTAAATTATTAGCCTTGATGATGAAACTACCTGAGCTGCAACAAAAAATACCAGAAATCATTTCCATATATTTATATGTACTGACTTCTTGGACCACCAATGGATTAAAAGTTAAACTACCTTCTTATGAATTTGTTTTTTATGAGCGACTTAGTGAAAAATATGCTGAAATTCAAGGTTTTGAAACTACACATTACAAAGGACTTTATTTGGTATTCTAACATGAGATAAATCATAGTCTGTGGGTGACAGCTTTGACTATCTTGGTCTAAGTTTCAAGCACCCTCAGATGCAAAGCCCCTTAGCAGATTAGCATAGCCGGCGTGCAGATATCTAAATCTGGGAAATGTTTTGATGTAAAAAGAATCCAGTTCACAGAACAGGGAGGAAGAAGGGTTGGTGAGAAATCTGTGGTTGGGTAACCACCAGAAAGACCATTACCGAAGGCAAGCAACTTGTTCTTCTGATAGATATGTCTAAACCCCATAGTCCTCACCTTGTGAACAAACACCATAACAGTTCTACCGAGGCGGTGGGTCTGTGAACTGGATCATACCAAAAAGTCCTGCAGGACCGAGTGGGCAAAGTGCCCCTCTTGATGGACCTGACTGTCTAGGCAGTAGTGCTTTGTGAACATGTGTACTGACACCCACACACATAGCCGCCTGTCAGATGTCCAGGACAGGCACTCCTCATTCTAACTCCGTTGTAGCAGCTTTGACCCTGGTGGAATCAGCCTGCAAGCCTTCTGGGGACTGCTTCTTCATCAGTGCATAGCAGATCTTTATACAGAGAACAATCCATCGAGCTATGGTCCCTTTTTGCACTGCCTTTGCCCTTCTTTGTTATGTTATGTTATGTTAAAGTGACTTGTTAAGCGCACGTACACCGAGCGGTTTCTTTGCTCTGGAAAACTTGATTGTCCACCTGATGTTCTCTGGTGTGATCTATATAAACGCTTAGTGCCTTCTTGGGGTCCAAATGATGGAGTCTCTTCTTCCTTAGAGGCATGAGGTGGAGCTAAGAATGCCGGAAGGGTGATAGCCTGCCTTACACGAAAAGGAGTGACCACTTTCAGTAGAAATGAAGCCCGGGTCCTCAACATCAACTTATCTGGGGAGAAAGTGGTATAAGGTGGGTTAATGAAGAGCCTGGAGCTTGCAAACATCTCTGGCCGATGGTATGGCAACAAGAAAGACTGTCTTCAATTCCAGAAATCTCAAGGAACAATTGTGCAGTGGCTCAAAAGAACACCACATCAAAAAACATGAGAACTAAATTAAAGTCCCACAAGGGGTTAGTGGAAACAAATGTTGCAAACCTTTCAAAAATCTCATCCCAACAAGTAATTTAAAAACTGAAGGCTAAGATGAAACTGCAAAAAAGGTCAACGAGATGAAAAGTAGCGCTTAACAGTGACCAAAGCAAGTCTTTGCTGGGCTAGGGAGAGAACAAATAACAAAACTTCAGGGACGTTTGCCTGAAATGGGTCACTGTCAGGTGAGGCACCAATCCACAAATTTGTCCCAACGACTGGCTTCTCCTGATTTCGTGGAGGGATGCCTTGCTGCTAAGATGACAGGTCCTGGCCGTCACCAATGAGAGCAATCCTTGGAACTCCCTTTACTGGCCACTCGAACTGGGTGATTACCCAGTCCCAGCAACGGTGGTAAAAAGTTTAGGAATCAAAATTGATGCCAAACTTTCATTGGCTGATCAAGTTTCTACCGTGTTCGGTACCTGCGTCAGCCTACTCAGGCTGCTGAGGACACTTTCCCCCATCCTCTCCCTCTCTACCATGAAGACAGTGGTGGCCGCCCTGATCCTGGCCAGGCTGGATTATGGGAATTCACTCTATATTGGACTACCAGACTCACTGTTGGGCAAACTTCAGGTGGTGATGAACGATGCCGCTAGGCTAATCTTCAAACTACCTAGACGCACGCGGGCATCACACTTCTGCAACAACTTCACTGGCTGCCCATCAAACAGAGGGCCAAATTCAAAGGACTCTGTATTACGCATAAGGCCCTCTTCGGACAGGCACCCTACTACATCAAAGAACGCCTGGAGAGATATGTCCCTGGCCGCTCACTTAGGTCCTCTACTGAGGGCCTCCTAAAATGCCCACGCTTTCACTACACTACTAAAGGAGGACGTGCCTTCTCTGTCCTGATACCGCCACTCTGGAACAAGCTGCCTAGTCAGCTCCGTGCGGAAGGACGCCTTCTTCCATTCAGAAAAAACTCAAAACCCTCCTGTACACAGAAGCCTGGGCCTAACTATATTACCATCCCACCTGGAACTGACGCTGATCTTCTTGAAGCGCTTAGAGACCTGTTGGTATTAGGCGCTATACAAGTCGAAATTAACATAACATAACATAAACTACCTCAGATGGCAGGTCAAAGGACGTCAACAGCCACCACTCAATCTCCAAGCATGGAGATGTGGTTTGTGCAGGCCTGGGCACAGCACCCTGACATGCTGTTATGACAGAAGATCCTCCCAAAGCAGAGGTTTGATCGGAGAACAGATACTTATGCCCAGGGGTTCTGGGTACCATAGTCTACTGGCACTATCTGGTGCCAGCAGGGTGACTTGGGCCCCATCATTCCTGATCTTCTTCAGAACTCGGGGCAGTAGAGGCAGTGGCGGGAAGGCATACAGGATTCCTGAACTCTACTCTAGACAGGAAGTGTCTCTGAGAGAGCTGCCTTGGAAACCTCAAAGCACAAAAGTGCTGACATTGCGTGTTCTCAGCAAAGGCAACAAAATCAAGCCAGGGACCTACCCATTGCTGGAAGATGCCCTGTACCACCTCCAAGTGCAACTGCAATTCGTGATCCACTAAGTGCCTGCAGCTGTGTTCATCCATCCTAGTATTTAAAGACCCTGTCAGAAGGAAATATCTTGACTGCCCAGCCACTTCCAGAAGCATAGAGCCTCCTGACACAAGACCCCTCCCACTTGTTGCAGTACATGAGCAACTGCACCAGACTTTATTTAATGGGGGGCAGAAAGGCCTTCAACGGCAAGCAAATCGCTCTTAACACCATAAATCTGATGTGAACTCTTTTCTCTGCCAGAGATCAGAGGCCACTGATCTCTACCTCTTGTATGTGGCCTCTACAACCCAGCGGTTATGCATCTGTGACCACCATCAGCTATTGGTGGGGTAAGGAGAGGGGCTTCCACTTACCCAATTGTGGTCCAGTAGCCACCACTGCAGATCTTTTGTAGGTGCCTCTGAAATATTGATACAGTATGACGGATTCCCGCTGATGTTGAGCCCACTGGGATTTGAGGTCCCACTGCAGAGCCCGCACGTAACACCTGGTGTGTTTGGCCAGCAGGATGCCGTAGGCCAATAACCCCAAGAGCCTCAAAGTCATCCGTACTGAGATCTAGGTTTGAGGCTGGCTGAAACATTGGGATCACAGCATGAATGTCCTGGACTCTGCGCTTCAAGGAAAGGCACGAAATCATACTCTATCCAGAATAGTCCGCAATAGCATTTACGAAGGAGTCAGGTGTGACTGCAGCAAACAGACAGTGAACGCAAAAAGAAGGAGGTTCATTGTCGCCTGGAGGTGGCTGACTGCCTGGGGGTGAGCCCACCTTCAACATCCAGTCAATCCTCGAGGTACAGGAAGACTGGTACAACTGACCTCCTAAGGTGTGCTGCGACCAAAGCCATCACTTTCAAGAACACCCGAGGATTGTTGGTGAGGCCTAAGGGGAGCACTACGCTCCTTGTCCATCGTGAACCACAGTTAGGGCCTTTGGGCCTGCAGGATGGAGATATGAAAATAAGTGCCCTTTAGGTTTAACATCACCATCCTGTCTGCAGGGTAGACAGGAATTCATCCTTCTGCAGGAAGGCATCGAGAGGATGAAGATCTAAAATAGGATGAAAGCCTCAGTCATTTGGCACAAAGAAGTAGTGGGAGTAATACCCAGTCTCTACTTCAGAGGCTGTAACCCTCTCTATGGCGCCTTTGGTCAAAAGATGGACAGATGGTCATCCGTCAACTGCCCTGAAGGTGATGTAAGGTGTGGCAGGTGGAAAGGAATTGACGGGAGTGGATCCGCTAGACAATTTAGTGAACCTGGAAATCCCTGGTGCAAATATCGAATCCTGCTACCAACAGGGTGGCAGTGTGCTGACAAGAATACACTTAAGCAGTTTTGTGGCTGCCAGAGAGGCAGGGGACCGAGCTGCACGTTGTCCCTACTTCCCTCTTTGTCTCTGAAAATCACGGCCTCTGCCACTAAAAGGCAGAAAAGCCTGCTGGGCAGGAGGATGGGTCTGGCAAAAAAGAAAACCTGTACCATAGCCACGGAGTGGGGCTAAATTGCTGGTGAAATTGACTTGTGGGAGCAGAGAGGCCCAAAGAACCTGCTGTGGCTCTGTTTTCCTTGAATCGTTCCAAGGTCAAGTCCGCTTTGTCATACCGGAGAAGCCCATAAGACCTTATCCAGGCATGGCTCCGAAGGACCACACTGGTACCCACTGCACATCCTAAACAGTCAGTTGTGTCCAGCCCAGAGCGATTGACAAATTTCACTGCATTGCAACCATCATGAAGAACCTGGGTAAAGGACGGCCCAAAATTAGTCTAGAATATTCGGCACATAGTCGCAAAGGGCATGAGAACAACAGCCATGGAGATATCTGGCATTCACAGAAATGTTTTAATTCTTTTTGCGTCACAATCAGGCGGAGTAGTAGGAAAAGCATTTTTATCAGTTTTGCTGGTGGATGCCTGTCCCATCAGAGGGTCTAGTGTGGGGTTTTGAGTAATTAAGGCAGAGTAACAAGGTGCAGAGCGATGGCGACGAGCAACCTGGCTGTTAACAGGCAGCCCGGAACAAGGCTTTGACAAAATGCCCAAAAGAGGTCTGTAAGGGCTTCATTAAATGGCAACAGTGGGTCTGTGGGAGCATGGCTTGAGTCAGTAAACTAGTTTTAACTTCCATGGTTGACAGTTGTGAGTCCAAAACTTCTGCAGCCCTCTGGATAATGACATCGAAGGAGGCGCTTTCCTTTGTGGCACGACCTGGGAATACAGGGTCAGTATCTTGGGAATTGTGCAGCCTACTGGCAACATTTTCCCTTGCACACGGATATAATTGTTTAAAATAAATCTGGGCAAAAGGCCAAAGTGAAGCTCTGGATCTGCATCTGAAGGCGCGGAAAGAAAGGAACTGACATCAGCATGCATGCCTGGCACTTACAGGCACAGGAGTACTGCTTTTAAAATTTCCGGATCCAGTCTGACGTCTGGGAAATATATGCACAAGGTGAGGAATCCAAGTATCCATCAGAAACAATAATTACCAAAACTAGTTTGGCATTCGTAAAAAATACAAAGTATATTTGCACATGTGAGCTGAACTAACATAAACAAATACCTTCATGAGTCTGGTTAATAACTCGAGGATTACAATATTTAAGTAGGCTGCTTATGTTAGAAAAAAATATAAGATGTAAATCTTTAACTAACTAGATCACAATCGAGCCTTGTCCAGTATACCATCTGACCCTAAATGGAACTACAAAATTGCATGATGGCAAGTAAGCAGCTCCTCAGCATAATAGCAGTGTGGCCTGTTTTTATGCTGAGCAGGGTATCTCTTCATGTCCCAAGCAGATCTATGCTGTAATAGGGCACTGGAAAGTATTGTAGAAAAGGAGTCAGAAAGAGCGACATGGCTTCATTTGAGATCATAAGATTGAAGGTGAAAGGCATTACTAGTTAAACAAAAGATTCAACTGACCAAACATCAGAATACATGCCTATACTTTTCTGAGCGAAAAGTGCCCAAACAAATCATTCTCTTCCTCACCCAGGGAAGTGCTCATTTGGAAGATTCCAAATGTGCTATGTTACTTGAATATTGCACTTCCAGATAATTCTGGGGATTTTTGTGGTGGTAAAAGGAATTTTATATACAAAATCTGCATCCTGCACTGCATTATGCACCCAGTAATAATGACTCTATAAACATTCATATCATCTAATTGATATTTATAAATTTGATATTTGATATTTATAAATTTATATAGCGCCTGAATCACCCCGTCAGGGGTATCTCTGCGCTGAGGCCGCTGATTACAGTCAAAAATGTGAATCTTAGAAGAGATGGGTTTTTAGTAGTTTCCTAAACAGGGGAAAGCTCTGGCAGTCACGTAGATCGCGGGGGAGTTCGTTCCAGACGGTCGGGGCGAGGTAAGTAAAAGCTTTGCCGCCCGACCGAGCCTTTTTAATTCTTGGAGTGCAGAGAAGTAGCTTGGAACCGGATCGAAGGGGCCGGGAAGGGATATATTTTCGCAGTTTATCCGATAGGTAGGTAGGCCCCAGGCCATTTAGGGCTTTGAAGACTGTGCAGCAGATCTTAAACTTCACCCGCTTTCTCACAGGGAGCCAATGAAGTTTGTTAAAAAGTGGTGCAGAGGCTGTTCTAGGGGGGGCATTTTCTACCAGTCGGGCTGCTGTATTCTGGACTACCTGCAGCTTGTTTAGGGAAGCGTCGCTAGCAGAAACTAACAGTGCATTGCAGTAGTACAGACGGCTTAACACAAGAGCTTGCAACAGTGTTTTCCTCGTGGAGGATGGTAACATGGGGAACACTCTTCTAAGCAGGCTAAGTGTATGATAGCAAGTGCCAGCGGTGGTAGTGGCGTGTGCTTCAAATGTAATATTCTGGTCGATCCGAATTCCCAGGTTCTTGACCACTCCTTTGGAGTCGGAGCAGAACCCAGCTCCTCCGGCCACCAGCTGGGAGACCAGCTTATTGCTGCATCTCCAAACAGCATGACCTCCGACTTTTCGGCATTAAGTTGCAGGAAGTTAGCTCTCATCCAGGCAGCGATGGTTTTCATGCCCTCCGAGAAGGTGAGTTGTATATTAGGGTTGGACTTATCAAAAGTAAGTAGGAGCTGGGTGTCGTCCGCGTAAGAGATGGGACTAAACCCCAGGGTCCTCATTAGTTTAGCCAAGGGAGTAACATAGATGTTGAAAAAAGTAGGGCTCAAACAGGAGCCCTGGGGTACTCCCTTGGTAACTTTGGTGGTCTTAGATCTAAAAGTACCCAGAGTGACTGTCAGGGTTCTATCTGTGAGAAAGTCTGTCAGCCATTTCAGAGCAACCCCTTGAACCCCGATGTCCTGGAGTCTCTGTAAAAGGATTTTGTGAAAGATGGTGTCAAACGCCGCAGACGTGCTGCCTGACCCTTATCCAGGGCCATTCTGATGTTATCAGTTACCTCTATCAGGGCGGACTCGGTACTGTGCTTGGCCCGGAAGCCAGACTGGGAGACGTCCAGGCAATACGAGGATTCCACAAAGTCAGACAAGTGCCTGTTTATATGTTTTTCAAGGAGTTTACTCAAGGGGGAGCAGAGAAATAGGGCGATAGTTTGACAGCTCAGAAGCGGGGATTTGGGGGTTTTTGCGAATGGGGACGACTTGCGCTGTTTTCCATTCTTGGGGGAGTCTGCCAGCTCTCAAATAGCTGTTAAGAATGGTGCAAATGGGTGTGGCTAGCTGTTGCGCTAATCTGGAGGAGATTTTTGCGGGAATTACATCTAAGGGGGACCCAGATTTGACTTTGGTAAGAAGGGATTCGACCTCTTCCGGCGTTAGCGAAGGAAAAGAGTGCATCTGCGTGGTGTAGATAGGGGTAGTAGGGCACTCTATGAGAAAGTTGTTAAGAGTTGTGATAGATGAGATAATTTTATGATAAATGGTATCAATTTTCAGGGTAAGAAAGGATGCTATATTATCACATAGCAGCTGCGAGGAGTTTCTGCGGTATCGCAAGCCTTAGGGTTAGTGAAGGTTTTCAAGATTTGATAGAGGATCCTAGAGTCGTTCCCAGCTTGTTCTAGTTGGTTTACAATATGTCGTTTCCGTGCGGACCTTATGTTTTTATGATAGGAAGACAGTGCAGCTTTAAATCTCTCTTTGTCCTGTGCATTGTGTGAGTTTCGCCATGTCCGTTCCAATTTTTTACATTGGCTCTTTTCCATCCGGAGGCATGGGGAGTACCAACTAGTTGAGGAAAATTTGGGAGGGTGGGTCTGCAGTTTCCGTGGTGCTACGTGATCTGCAGTAGATTGAACGATAGAATTAAAATGAGTGAGCTGTTCTTCTACACTATATGTGGCTGTATCGGTTATCCAAGAATTAAAAGGGGTTATGAATTGATCAGGTGTGAGTTTATGCCATGGTCTGTACCAATGCGTGGTGTGAGATTTAAGAGTAGGGTGGATTCTGGGACTCATAAGTTGGAAATCCACCATAGAATGATCCGACCACGTCAAAGGACGAGTTTCCCCACAGCTGATATGAGGTGAATTAGTTAAGATAAGGTCCAGAGTGTGCCCTGCAGAATGGGTAGGTGCGTTGTTGATCTTCAAGAGATCAAGTGTGCCTAGATCTGTTAGGCAAGCTGTGGCATCAGGATTGGAAGCATTTTCACTGTGGATGTTAAAATCCCTAGGAGTAAAAAGTTAGGGGTGGAGATAACATGGGGGGAGATGAATTCCATTAGTAAGTTAGTGAAGCCTAATAGAGGACCAGGGGGTCTATAAACGAGAGCCCCTTTCCAGCTGAGTTGTGGGTGCAGGTCGAGTCTAAAAACTAGGCATTCTAAAGTGTCCTTACACATTTGATCTAGAATAGTGATAGGTAGAGATTCCTTATGTATTATGGCTATGCCTCCCCCGCCCTATCTGGCCTATCAAGTTTTTGGATTCGATAACCGTCCGGTAGGAGCCACTGCAATGGCGGGGTTGGAAGAGGGTTTAATCCAGGTTTCAGTAAGAAACCCAATATGGGGATCGTTTTCTGTCAGGAGATCCCAAATATTTACAGCGTGTTTGGGAAGGGATCTTACATTAGCCAGAAAACAGTTCCAGCCAATGCTTATGACTTGGGACTGTACATCACTTTGTGGATTACTCCTATACGGTCCTACTCCCTTTATCTGGTTGGGGAGCGCACAGTGAGAGAGAGTGTGTTGGGGAGCGGAGCTCTGAAATTTACAGAATCTACAAGAGAAAGGCCCCTCTAGCAAAGTAATTGAGTGTGCTGAGTGTTCGCAGGAATTAAACTTAATCTTTAGTAGTGCATCCCGTGTGTAGGTGCAACGATGGCTTATGGGTTTGACAGTATCTGTAGAAAAACCAGCAGGGGTCCTGGCTCCAGGTGACGGCCAGGCGCGGACGGGCTTGCCTTAGGCGCGCCCGCTGCGCGCGTCCGCTGCACGTCGGATCAGGCATCTATTTAAGTAGGGGGTATGCCGCTAGACCGCTAACCTTTCGTCTCGGGCGGCAGTGGTCTTTCCTCCCTTCCGGTATGAGGCGCCTCCCTCCAGACAATGGGAACAATCCGTGCTGGACCGGGGAGGAGCGCCGTTTCTAAGTGCTACAGGTAAGGTCAGCTAAATATACATTGTCATTATTAAAAAAAACATAAAAGTAGGATTAAAAAAACGTGCGAGCAAAGAGCTTTTTAGCTCAGGAGCCCTTTCCCAGGCACTCTGTAACTGTCTGCCGAGATATAGCGTGATAAAATCGTGAGTAAAACAATCTAAACAGAGAAGGATAAAAGGAGCCCTTTACCAGGCGCTCCACGAAAGTGCAATGCTGATCACCTTAAAGACTCTAAACGCGTCTTTAATTTGGCACAGGGATTTCAATTGTGTCCTGGATGAAGATGAAATACATCTTTATTTGGGATAGGCAAGTAGGCACTGTATCCAAAACACTCCTTCAATTTACCATAAAAAGCGATCAATTGTCTTTAAGTTTAAATTAAGCTACATTTTAGTTAAATTGGTGCTATACAAATGCCACATACACTCAGAGGATTTTAGGTGGTTGAATCGAAATTTGCCTAGCATGAGTAACGGTAAGTTTCAATTCTATTAAGGACACAGATGCGAGGATTATGCTTTTCTCTCTTCGCTTTATTCTGTAACAATTTTTCCCAGCAGCCAGAAAAGCTATAAACTTCATTGTTTTTCCAAAGAGGGAAAGAAACAACGAAAATGAAGCAACAACAAGAACAAAATCCAACTCGGACTGCAAATCCCATGGTCCCCAGGGGCAATGTCCACACAGTCCTTCTTTAGTGTCCATGCTCTCTACATAGTCTCCTCGTCCTGGCTGTCCTTCCTCTTTCTTCGCGCAAATCACGCAACATCCTTACTGGCCTTGTTTAGCGCCATCATTCCCTGGAAGAGACAAAGATAGCGTAAGGCACATTACGGACAACCCTATCGTGCAAGAACCACAAGCACAACGCAAAACACCACTCGTCAAAATTAGTGACAACACCACCTACAGAGGTGAAAATTGAAAAGAGTTACTTACTCACATACGGGCGGGTTCGCACAGACTTGCAACGGGTGGGATAATCCTCGCCTCCGTGTCCTTAATAGAATTGAAACTTACCGTTACTCATGCTAGGCAATTTTCGATTCCATGTCAGGACCGGAGGCTCTGATTATGCTAGTTTAAAGCTTACTTACCACCAACTGAGCAACCTCCAAGACTGGTTTAAAGTAAAACCTTTTGAAGGTGGAGTCCGAGGACCAGTCCGCAGCTCGCATTAAATCTTCCAATCGGGCTCCCAGAGAAAAAGCCTTAGAAGCCATTGCGCCTCTGGCTGAATGAGCACCGAACTGTTTTGTGTCAATACCCGCTTCTTGCATGACCCAACGCACCCACCGGGCAATGGTGGGGGAGGAGACTGCTCTATGCGGTTTCCGTAAGGCAATCAGAAGTTGACGTTCGCCCGGAGGGCGGAATTCTTGAGTAAGGTCTTTGTAAGCCTTAAGACAATTAACCACACATAACTTGGGGCTGTCTAAAAACGCGGGGTAAGAGATAGACCGAGTCAGGGACTTAGTCCGGCGACTCACCGTGAATGTCACCCCGCGCTGAGATGTCCAGAGCGCGAACATCAGACACCCTTCTACAAGAAACCAAACACAAAAGCAAGGCCAGCTTGGACGAAAGCTCTTTCAAAGAGAGATACTTATTCTGCTGCCAAGAGAGGAAAAGATTCAAGACCAAGTTGACGTCCCAGAGGATGGAGTAGCGCGGCTCCGGAGGCAGCGAAATTCGAATACCCCGCAACAACTTACAAACGAAGGGTGCTCCCCTAAAGGCGCGCCATCCACCGGGCAATGTGCCGCTGAAATCGCTGAGCGAATCGTGTTAATAGAGCGATACGCTAGACCGGTCGTTGCCAATTCTGCCAAATAATTCAGGATGGGAACAACTCCCGCAACCATGGGATCCAAACCCCGTCGAAGACACCAACGCATCCACTTCACCCAGGCGGAGCGATAACGTTTAGAGGTGCTGTCTGCCCAGGCCTTGGACAAGAGCTCCTCAGCCGGTCTCGAAAGGCCCGGGAGCGTCCAACGCTGCCGGAAAGCCGCCATGCCATGAGGCGGAGGGTCCCCTCGGCGACTAGGTGATGAGGTTCCCAGCTGGGACTCAGAAGGAGGTGAGGAAGCAGGGGGAGTAGGATTGGAAAATCCCAAGAAAGTTCCAGAACAACCGGAAACCAAACTTGAGATCTCCAATATGGCGTCACCACCACCAATTCCGCTCTCTGTCGGCGGATCTAGGCCGCTGCCCGCACGATCATGGAGAAGGGGGGGAACGCATAACCCTTCTCCGCCCTCCAGTATTGCAGGAAAGCATCTGTGGCTTCCGCGAGAGGGTCTGGCCTCCAGCTGAAGAAACGCGGAAGCTGATGATCCAGGCGTGACGCAAAGAGATCCATCGTAAACGGTCCCCAGAGGCTTGCCAGCCACCTGAAAACCACAGGATCCAATTTCCATTGACTAGAATCGACCAGATACCTCAAATTCCAATCCGCTACCTGGTTGGCCTGCCCCGGGAGGTATTCCGCCGTCACCGAGATATGATGTGCCAGGCAGTACTCCAAAAAGTCTTTTGCCAGATTCGCCAAGGCCCGGGAGCGCGGGCCCCCCAGATGATTGACGTACCGGACTGCGGAGATATTGTCCATCTTTAAGAGGACACAAGATTGTACCCGGTCCCTGGTCCAGCACCGGATGGCGAAGGACCCCGCCAGGAGCTCCAGACAGTTGATATTCAACGTCTGTTCTTCGGAAGACCAGACGCTGCCTGTGGAAAACTCTCCGCAGCGGGCGCCCCATCCCGACCTGCTGGCGTCGGACTCTATGACCAAGTCCGGAACGGATCCAAAAATCGCTCGACCGTTCCACGCTTCCATGTGGGCGAGCCACCACGCCATCTCTTCCTTCACTTCCGCAGAAATGGGTACTGAGTGGTCGTAGGGCAACCCTTTCCGAAGGTGAGACGTCTTCAATCGTTGCATGGCCCGATAGTGCAGGGGACCCGGGAAGATTGCCTGGATGGACGAGGATAGAAGTCCCACCACCCGGGCAATCTGCCTGAGAGAGGCATGAGACTTGGAGATGGCTTGGCGTAACTCGTGCCGAATTTTGGCCATCTTCCGGGATGGCAAACTCAAGGAAGCTTTGACCGAGTCCACGATGAAGCCAAGAAACGTTATGCTCTGGGTCGGTGTCAAGACAGATTTGTCCATGTTGATCAAGAACTGTAGGCTCTGCAAAAGAGCCACCGACTGACGGAGCTGGACCGACAAAGTTCTGGGGCATTGTGCCATAATTAAGATGTCGTCCAGGTAAACAATGAGACGGATACCCTGGGCTCTGAGAAACTCCACCACCGGGTGGAGCACCTTTGTAAAGCACCAAGGTGCCGAGGAAAGACCGAACGGAAGGGCGGTGAATTCGTAAACCTGATCCTTCCAGCAGAACTGGAGGAACCGCCTGTGTGGTGGATGAATAGGGACCACCAAGTACGCGTCCTTGAGGTCCAGATGCACCATCCAGTCGGATGGAAGGAGAATATCCCTGAGCAGGTGGATCCCTTCCATCTTGAAATGTCGGTACACCAACCACCCGTTGAACTCCTTGAGGTTAATGACCGGCCGGCGACCTCCATCGGTCTTGTTCACTAGGAAAATGTTGCTGAGAAAACCGCGAGGATGCATTTCTGAACGACAAATGGCCCCTTTGCGGAGTAACGCGGAGACCTCTTCGTCGACCAACTGGGCATCCGGGGCGGAGGAGGAGATGGGATGTGGGCGGCATACCTGACGTGGGGTGTCGTAGAACTCTATGTGAAACCCCTGGATGGTTTGCAAAACCCAAGCATCTGTTGTAATACCTGCCCAAGCGCCTTGGAAGCGCGCCAGTCGACCCCCGATACAAAGATGTGTAGCTGGCAAGACACTTACCGGTGTTGCCTCCTCCGTTGGCGTTGTTCTTGAAACCACAGCCTCTGAACCGTTGCCCCCTCGTGGGGTAGAAGTCGGAGTAATTGGCGCTGGAGGAATACTGACCACGCCCGGAGCCTTGTCCCCTGTTGGGAATGGAGTGCACACCAAGGCCGGGCGCGCGGCCCCTACCGCGATCGGCCCCTTGAGAGACCCGGGGCTGGAAAACCCTCTTGATACTGGACTGGGCCTTGTCCAGCGAGGTAAACATGGCCACAAACTTTCCTAGCTCCTTCACAAAGGGGTCCCCGAAGAGCCCCCCTTGTGCCACTGCCCCCGCCTCTGAAGAGGCCAGGTCCCCTAATTTAGGGTCTAATTTAATTAGCAAAGATCGACGACGTTCCGTCGACAGGGCACAATTGGCGTTGCCCAGGAAAATTATGGCGCGCTGTGCCCAATTGGAGAGTACCTCCGGGGAAATGGCGGTCCCTGAATCTTTGGCCTCCTCCGCCATGTCTAAGATCTTGGTTAAAGGCCCTATGGCGTCCAGCAGTTTGTCTTGGCGTGAACGCCAAGAGCGGTCTATCCCCTTCCGCGGATCTTTCATATACTTGGCGAGGAAGGTTGCCATCTTGGATTCAAGCTCCGGTGTACAGGCCACCTTCCCGTCCAAAGTAGGGCGCGGACATTCAGACCGCAGGCAACCCCTCACCTCCTTCTCCAGCGGCTTGCGGAGGCGGGCGGCCACGAACTTAGCCACCCTTTCCCCAGGGGCCCAGGCCGCCGACCAGGGATGAATAATTTCATCCGGGTCCAGCATGCCTGAGCTGTCCTGCGGCAGAGAGGTGGAAGACCCAGCCGGGCGCCAAGAGCGCGAAGACCCCGTGTCGTCGTCCGAATCCCCCGGGGAATCCCCATCCTTGTTAGGGGAATCCGGTGCAGGGAACGGGACTGGTTCGGAGGCCGGAGGCGGGACAGGGGCGGGTGGAGTTGCCTTTGCCAAGAATGCGCTACGCAAGCGTTCAAATGCTCCCTTATCAACCCCATGAGCGTCCCCGGGGTCACCCTCACTACAAGCTCTCCTAGGGGGTGGGGGACCCTCCCCGGTGGGGCTACCGGCAGGGACCTGTGTCGGGACCTCCAAACGTGCCTGCGCCAACTTGGCGCTGCTCCATGGGCCCCACAACCTCATTAACACACCTATAAATGGATGAATCTACTGCCTCGAAAAAGGCATCATCATAAGGGAGGTACTCCACCTCTTCTTCAACATAGACATCGTCTTGCTCCATCATTAGTTAACAGTAAGGAACCAGTCACACCAAACTGAGGCAGTAACTTCAACTTAAGGCCCCCGGGGTTTCCAGAGGGAAAATTATGGGCAGACCTTCGGACTGCTAAGCTTTTTTGGGGCAGCAGAAACTCTGCAATTAGGGCAAACACTGACCCCAGGCATGCTAGACCCTCACAAAGGACCGGGCCTCTCACCGTCTCCCAGCGTGCCACCAAAGTGCTCAATTTAACAATCAGCCCGCAGGCATACAACCGCAGTCAAACCGCAATACGGACCCCCGCCGGGGCGTTCGTGATGGAAAGCAATGTAATGCGAGAAGTACAGACCCTAGAAAAGGGCGTTCAGGTGAGGCGGATTCGGGGACAAGGCTCTCGCGACTCGCTCCACACAGCGCGGCTCCTCAGATGAGGATCCGCGTCGCGGGACCAACGAGACGGGAGAGCGCCCCCGGCGGTGAGCTGGAACACCGCTACCAAGTTGGGCGGGGCCGCGTAAGGAGCGCTCCCGCGGCCGATTAGGAATCTGTGAGGAAAGAACATAGCAGTATACAATACAATAATGTAATAAAGCAATAATGCAATACGGCCCCCTCCCGGCGCCTCCCGTCACCGGAAAAAAACGCCTCGGGCCTAATGTAATGAGGAAAGAAAAATGCACTTAACTGGCTGCGTAAGCAGCGAAGAAAGAGGAAGGACAGCCAGGACGAGGAGACTATGTAGAGAGCATGGACACTATAGAAGGACTGTGTGGACATTGCCCCTGGGGACCATGGGATTTGCAGTCCGAGTTGGATTTTGTTCTTGTTGTTGCTTCATTTTCGTTGTTTCTTTCCCTCTTTGGAAAAACGATGAAGTTTATAGCTTTTCTGGCTGCTGGGAAAAATTGTTACAGAATAAAGCGAAGAGAGAAAAGCATAATCGGAGCCTCCGGTCCTGACATAGAATCCAGGATGTGCATCATGGCAGTGATAGGTTAATTTTATTTAAGACTGCACTGGTCATACTCATAGATTTTATTCACAAAATGGGTAAAATTCAGCTTCTTTGGGTAGCTCTTTATACCTGGACAAATCTCTGCTCATTCTCCCTCACTCTCGGTAATTAGCTGAGGAGAGCAGCTATCTCTGATGCTGACTTGGTAGTAATGACCACAGAGGTTTACAGATTTTGCATTCATAGGCACATTCCAGGATGTGTAATAAATGAGGTCTTAGAGGACCAGAAAGCCATGAAATTGAAATCAATTAAAGTTATATTCAACAGTTGTTACATTTCTACCACATGCAGGGATAGAAAGCATAGATACTACAAAAGGCCATTATACAAAAAGAGGGGTGCATGGTGGTGGCCCTGGATTAGGGCTCAAAGCGTAAAAACCCTACAGGGGACCGACTGAAACCTAAAAGAGATAACAGGCATTTGAGTGGGATAAGCAGAGAACGAAAATCTCTACATATTTACAGATAATTTACTCATTTCGGATTGAAGGAAATAATATCTCTGCTGGTTATTTCAGGGGGGTTTGTTTGGAGTAGGTTAAAGTGAGCAAACAAAAAGGGACAGCTCTGCTGGAGCAAGCCAGTTTGTCTAAGATCTCACATGCAGAAATAGTAATATTGAATGACAGGATTTATAAAGCATAAATTAGATACACTGCTAAAAACATCAGAAGGCACAGTTCACATTGTGGTCTGTGGCACTATGTTGAATTTTATGTGGATTATATTGATGCATTCTAACCCTGGCTGATGCGTAAGCTCAATGATTCCCCAGAGGAAAGTGTATTTGCAAGGTCCATGAGAGAAGCCCAACCCAATGGCGTAACCTGGCAAGAACAACTGTAATGCAGTTTATATATGTTGTTCTTCACAATGAAAACCAATAGGAATGTGCTGTGTAGACTGGGCAAGGCTACTATTGTCCTCAAGGATAGCTGCCATCATTGATGCTCAAAGAGCATTTGAGACCTACCATGCACTGGCAAATAGTAATGCTTACCCTGGATAAATTCTGATTAGGATCCTTCTTCATCTACTATGTAGGATTCTCCAACAAGTGTCTTTACAAATGGGGAGAGTTTATTTGAAATTAAATGCCAGAGGTATGAGGCTGAGATGCCTGTTTTTCCACTGATTTGCCGCTTTGGCCTTGAAGGCACTGGCATGACTGTTCTACAAGAATTTATCTGGGTAGGTGTCACATTTATGAATGCAGACGTGTGCTATGTGACAAATCCAGTTTTCATTCATTTCAGCAAATGTTGGAAATGATGCAGGGTTTTGGGATAGAGTAAGGGCTAAAAAGTATATTGTCAAAATCAGTCCTATAAAGCTTTACCGGGTTGTGAAATGAAATCAGTTACCTCTCATGATAGAGATGGAAGACTCCAAGCGCATGAGGGTCTGGGTGTGTAGTAGTTCGAACAACAATTATTCCTACAGCTCACAAGGCGTACTGAACACCATGCAAAAAGTGATTGAATTTTGTCTGACGATCTCCTCTGTGGTAAGAAGTGTTGACAGCACTGTTCAACTTAAAATATTTTTAGGCAATGCCAATGCTCATGACAGACTTTTTCCCCAGGCTGGACAAGCTGATGACAAAAATTGCACTCTGATGGGGATACCTCGGATTTGCTCCCTCAACGCAATTATTAGTTAATGAAAATGTGGACAAACTTTTACTGTGATTTGCTGAACTGGCTGTCACTGCTTGTTTTTTTCTTACACATGCCTGCCACATTACTCTCTCATCCTGCTGTCTCTTGCCACTGACTTAACCTCGGATTGATTCACTGCCATGCTTGTGCCCGCACACAATACAAGGCTACCCTAAATGTTGCCTTGCTGCCTGGATGATTGGTTGCTGCTGGCTCATCTTTGCAGCCCTTGCCTCATTCTGCCATGCTATCTACAACAGTTTTTCAGCTTCCTGCCATGATACATCCGTTAGGTGCTGTTAAAACCCTTGTGACACTCTTTATTTAACAGCACTTGGAACTATCAGACTGACAAATCACTGCCATTCTGAAACCAGACAGTGTGCACTGGCCACCGCCATTGTAAGCTGTATGCCACAACTCCACACCATGGCCTCACTGTTGCAGTGTGGGCTACCCTCTGCCTCCACTGTGTCCTCTCCTAGGGTGCTGGGAGTGGTGGAGGTTTAGAAGAACAACAGGAGGAAGCATGCCTCGACCTGGTAGCCGATCGGTCAGTGGCTCGGCAGTTAGTGATTAGTGGCCCAGCGGCTCCTCGTGTCCATCTTCTTTCTGGACCACCTTCCACCAGCAAGGTCAGTCTGCATTTGGAGTGGTCTATGAATTCCCCTGATTTTAAACAATATGGACCGTTCCCCTTTATATCGCTTCGATTTACATTAACTACATGTTTTCAATACTGTGGGGGAGACTGGGGCCGACCGTTGCTGGAGTTTCTTACATTTAAAACAGCTATTTACAATACACATTTACGATGACCTGTGCTAGACCTATGAGGTCTACGAAGCTCATTCATCGCACAAAGATTCTAACCAGAAGACAAACTACATCTAAGGCTTAGATAGCCACAAACATCACCGATGGCACTCGCCCCACTACTCAAAATAACAAAGTCTTTGTAACAAATAATATAATTTCAGATTTTTCTGTCAATAGTTTTAAATCAGGCTCCATAGTGAATCATTTATCTGATCCCACAAACAATGGTGCACTTTTGATGAAAGAAATTAATGCTTTTACAACAAAGGGCCAGGACCAAATGGGGTAATTGAAGCAATGGATGAATTTCTTAACAAAACCTCAGTGGGCCAGGCAGTAATACATGTCTCAGCAGAAGGAACGGCCCTAGTGCCTTCTCCATCTGCCACACTTGACCAGCTCTCACATTTACCTCCACACAGTATATGCTCCACCACCACTTGTATCCCTGCAGGACTCACAGAAAGACTCCTAGCCTACCACTCCACACTCCTACATTACATGCGCTGGACTGATCAGTGTAACCTGATCCTTTATCTGCTCAAATAAAACATACAGTCCCTCTCCAAGAGGTTTCAACAATCGGAGGGGACCTTTATAAATCAACCACCGGTAGTTCCATTTGAAATCTTTGTGGAATCAAACCTCTGAATACCAAACAAAAGAAAAGGCTCTGTACAACAACAAAGATTTGTAAACCAAAAGCTTTTGTGAATTCTCTGACAAGCTGAAGCCATAACATATCCAATTTTTTCTGTCAAAAAGTCACAGCACAGGAGATAAATGCAGACATGCTCAAAACAGTGTCCAGCATTGTGGCTTCTTCAGCAGATGCAAAGGCAATACTAACAGTCCAAGACAAAGCTTTTTCAAACTCACCTTTGCCAAAAAGCTTAGAAGCTTCGGAACCACCCGACCTCCTCACTTTCTTTATGCAGCCTTCTCTACCAATTATAGCTCAGGCAAGTCCGAAACAATCAACAATGGCACAATTGTCAAACACAAGGCCTTTTCTTCAAACTATTTCTTTGGTGTCAGACCATACATTACAATCAAAATTACTCAAGCTCAAAGACACTGTAGCTCTTAGTCAAGTCCTAAATGTCAGCAATAGAGGGTTGCACACCTCTGTTGTCAGTGACTCTCTAAGGCAATTCTCTCTCTACAAATTATAAATGAGTCAGTGAGCCATCTAAGCTTACCACCTAAGCTAAAAACCTCCCTAGTTTTTATTCCCGGCTAAAATAATAACTGCTCATCTCACCAGCTTCCTGAATTTATCCCTGCAAACATTAATACCCAATCTGAAATGGACACTAATTTCAAGAGCTCATAAGACAGTCTTGTAAAAACAGATGAGAGCTTGCGCTCTCTGTTTTTTAACTTCTGAATATATTTCAAGGGGCCAACAGGACATTTTAAACAGAGGGAACACCCTGAAGCTGCTTAACTCCCTTCATGACCTACAATGGCTGAACACAAATGCCACTGAAGGAACTGAATTTGTAGCAGGGGCTGTTATACTTGAGAAAGAGTCCACAAAGGTAATCTGGTCAGTAGTCGAGGGATACCCCGATCCATTCATTTACAACAGAACAGAGGCTACCGCATCAAGACCACTGTTAACTCAATTTTAAAGGGCCATCAAGGTGCAACATCTCCTAGGTAATCGGCAAATGATTTAACAATCAACATGCTGCCTGGAATTAGGGAGACAGGTGCACACATTGCAAAATATAAATCAGAATTTGAATAGGAGAGACATCTGGAGTTGGCTTGCCGCAACACTGACAAAGGTGCCACACATTTAAGGCAGCCCAAAATCAGTGCATACGATTAGTCCTTTTTCTAGTTCGCTCAATTACAATCCTCAACCTGCGACTGGTAAAGAAATTCTTTCATTACTTTCCAGGAATGTTGCAGGTCTCTCCAAGCTCCTCGCAGATGAGGTTTCTAACTCTTATATAAAGTACTATGATATAATTTGTGTCCAGGTAACCTGATGCTGTGAGCCTATATCACTAACACGCTCTCGTAGCTAATACCTAAAAGCCATCAAAGAAGGATGGGGCAAAGCATAAGGCGGATTATGCATTTTGATTTCAAACATCCTCAACTGCACAATTTATTATATCAACACAGGGTATGATAACAAACACACATTGCAACTTAAATGGAAACAAACGAGCAACAGCATATCTCGGAATCGTTTGCTAAATATTTACCATCACCGGGCTAATAAACTTCATCTAAAATCAATAGTGAATCTGATTTTCATTCTTAATTCAGATATTTCTGGGCTGAAAATGACTGTGCCGTTTAACAGGTGATTATAATTTAAATTTGACACTTAATGGAAGAACCATTTTTTGTTTATTAAGACTGCAAATGGGGTATTCAGTAGTGGCAATGGTGGGATCTGCAGGGCTATCATTTTTTAAAATGTTTTACATTCTTTTAATGAATGATTTCAAATTGGCAGGCTCCCTGAAGACAAACCTATGAAACGCACACTTTTTAAAACAAGGCATTTCGGTGTTAGATTACACTTTTCTCTCAGCTAAGCACATTAATTATTTTATATCCTTTTATGTAATCGCAAGATTCGAGAGTGACCATGCCGCTCAACAGGTCTGTGCTGCACATCAACCGCTCAGGCATTAACCTTAATTGGCAATGGGTGAATCCATTGGCTGTCATCAGCTAACGCGCCTTTTTGATCCAGTGTATTAACTGATAAACTCAACAACTAGGTTACCACAGCCAGTAGTACTAATCTAATCCAGAATGTGTAATCCTGGGACACTTCAATCAGACATGTGTTTCACATGTGACCAAATCATTAAAAAAATACTTAATTTGGAATCAGTGCGAATCAAACAACCTTTCCGCTCCTTTTGCTTGTGGTGCAAAACAGAAGTGTTGGTATAATCATGAGTTAAGTACTTAAAAGCATAATTATTTGATCTGGAAATTCGCTACCAGAACTAACAGACAGCGCACATAGAGTTGTTATATGTTGACTGACATATATGGTGGGACTGCCCTTATTCTGCAGCCTGCGCTGCTGTCCTAGTTGATTCTAGTTTAATAAGGGACAAAATTAAATCTTAAAAATCTGACACAGCGCCAAATCCTAATGACCTTTCAAACGTCTTTTCAAGCATAACAATAATTTCTGTGTTCTCTTCTATTTCGCTATACTTTTGAAACACAGAGAGTACTGTCATCCTTGCAAGGGTCTATTCTACATCCCGTATATAAGAAAAGTGACCCTAAAATACCGACAAACTACAGTCGGATTGCCTTACTTGATATGGAAGCTACATATTATGCAAAATCTCAGCTGAAGGAGTTAGAAATCTGGGTGGAGTCTAACAACGTAATCCCGGTGACTCAAACGGGTTTCTGGGACTCTAGCAGCACAACAGAGAACATTTTGGGGTCCGTCAATGCTAACACACGAGACACTCAGGGTGAAAAAATGCAGTTTATTTGTATACTTTAAAGATTACCAAATGGCTTTTGACAGAGTAGAGCACTCGATATCTACACTGCTGAGGGCCATATGGGTACGAGTCAAATTCGCACATAATGGTCATATTTCAAGAAGGATTAAGACCGATACAGGATTGAAACCGGACTGCATGTTGGCTCCTCTGCTTTTTATGTTATATATAGCAGCCCTGCCTGAAGTCATCAAGCCAAAATGTATACATTCCGCTAAACTAGGCTCACATAACCTTCAATCTTGAAGATGATACAATCATACAACTACAGTTCTGCCCTGTACAGGTTGAATGTTGATGATTAACAATAATGCAAATAAATCTGCAGTACTAGTTTTTAGCAACAAACACTGAACGTTGAATAGATGGCATGTGGGGAAAAACTGGTGCGGAGAGGGATAGAAAAAATTAACTTGGAGTTTGGATTGACTTTCGCAGCTCACCAAAAGAACACATTTAAGGATAAAATCGGCTTCAGTGGCATATGCCATCCGCTGCCTGTAAAGTAATCTGGAAACATCTTCAATCACTCCTCTACTATCGGTCATCCAACCACAATTACTCCCTTTTCATGACCATGGCTTGTCTTTTCTAAGAAAGCAGTCCTTTTGGCTAGGTAGAATACAATGTAATTTATTCAGGAAAATCTTTTTCCTCTTACGTAATTCTACTAGCCATCTGCACATTAGTCTAGCATTAACATGCAGCAACCATCATTAAAACTTGTCTTACTACTTAGTGAGTTCCTACACAATGTGGTGTGTCAGAGGTAACTCCTTTAAAGTTTTCCTTTGGCATGTTCTCGTACTGAGACAATCAAGATATGCACCTTGGTCAAACTACTTTAACAAGGCATTGAGCATGTTATGATTGCAGGCCATTTGGAACTTATTTACGACTTCCGGGAATTTTAAATTAGTGGCAAAATAGCAAGTAAGAGCATTATCTTTTATAGGTACATTGAGGCTCTTAAAAACAAGAAGCACTCAGACTACATTGTGGGGAATCACTTCAGAAACTCTTCCAAATTACCTTTTAGCCCCTCTGACTAAAGTAACAAGACATCTTTTTACTCGTATATGCATTTTATGCATCCCATTAATAGTATTCTGACACGCGTGGCCAGCCTACAAACACTTTTTTATTTGTTACTTCTTGTGTGACTACAAACAAGAACCAATAATCCATATATTGTGCATTTGTCCAACTCTTTTATCAGAAAGGCAAAAATATTCCAGGCCTTTGTGTATTAAAGATGGATGCTGCCAAGTGAAAGAGGCTCTGAGATTCACGATGACTGGTGAAAATGTTCAAATGATACCAAGTTGAATTTATGAATGCAATAATACATCAACTGGATAGCATTTAGGATAGGCATATTTAGCACTCTGTTTTAATAGGATTGTCAACTGATTATGTTGAACATTTTTAAAGTATCTGGAAACTGCTTTTGAAAATTTAATCAACTAGTTGGTTTTACTGCTTCTAGAAAACACTGCATGATTATAACTAATCAACAATATCAATTAACTGAACTGACTGGTTATTGGAGTATGTACAACATGGCTGTGATTTTCCGAACTGAATGAGGAGCACCACATTAACAAAACAATTAAGGACATGGGTAGACAAATTTCTGTGATGCACAAGGTGTGGTGTCAATCTCTATAGTGGACAAGTGAACAGTACCAGGAAGGTGGGAAATTGACTTTGAAACACAGCTCAGCAACACAGAATTAAGTAGAGTGTGCACACATCAGCTGTTTTAAATAAACATATCCAGTAAGCTTGCATTTATTACCCTGTTGCTGACATGTCATCTCTGACAGAGCTCTTGTCTGTCCAAGCTGTGGGGTCCAATGGCCAAATTTCTTCTCATATATGGGTGTATAATGCAATGTGCCTTTCTGGGAAAGAACTGATAAACATCTGACTGGGTGTTAATCGTTTTAGATGGAATAGTTGCTCACCATAGTGTGTCTGATTTCCGTTACTTTTCCTTAACCGAATACATTCCTTAGATAGCTGCCCTGCTTTAATCAATTACTCATGTTCATTCTGAATTTATCCAATAACAAATGTACCCACTCAAGAGGGATGTCATACTGGGACAAACAAAGGTTGGGTTATTGTTATGCAATACTGCAGAAGTAATCTGATGACATCTCCAGTGACGTGAACGGCTTTGAGTTTAGTGGCCAATTCAAGTGCATACAGAGACATCAGTATGGAATACAAACACATCCCGTTTGTTCTGGTTTGCTCTTGGTCTCTTTGTGGAACTTCAAGAACTGAACCCTTTTTGGGGTTTGTTGTTGTCTTTTTGGATTGCTGAAGCAGTATATTCAATTCAGTAATACTGAATTTTGTACTCAAGGATTACAGAATTTAGTTGTTGTTTGCCTGCTTTACACTATGAAGTTGTATGTGGTAGCAAATCCTCTTTCTAATTTTCAGGATTGAATTATAGGATATTGTGGGGTAAAGTTTTCCTATGAAAATTTCCTAGACGGGGTTTCAATGCTCAGAAAGATCCAATTATAGTAGGCACAATTCTACACAGAGAAAACTAGTTGAACAGTTTAGGCAAAGTTATAAATGTGATTATTCAGTGTCGCAAATAATTCCTAAAGTATCAGCTATAATTCTACATTTCGAAGGTGAAATCCCTGACTGGTCTGAGCAGAAGACTATTACCTCAACTGGTATTTCTCTTCCAAATTCCCCGTCCCCTCTAAAGGTCTTAGATGTTCATCATGTTGAAGGCCTTCATTGCAAGGTGGGTGTGATGGAGAAGCTTCTGATTCCTAACATTCCTGCAGGACCGGTGAGTCATGACAAGGGGCAATACCTAAGTTGCATGTAAGGTTCAATTAGGGTACTGATCGTGAGGCAGGCCCTTGTTAAACTACCTAAGACAAGTATCTGAATGGCCTGGACTCACATGAACTGATGCCACTTTGGAAGATTTTGTGTGATTTTGAGTTGCTGCAAAGTGAGTGGAATGCTCAACCAAAATGCTCTGTTTTAGGTGGTTCAATATCTAATGTGGGTTTTTGGTCTCAGAATTTGTTTGTGATACTAATTTTCCTCTGGCAACTGAACAGAGTATTACTTGTGACAGTTATAGGACACTGTAAATCAACTACATATTGACTATAAAGGCTGAATACAGAAATATACAAAACATCAGCAACCTTCATCAGACTTACTGGTGTTGTGAATATGTTTACAGAAATTATATTACATGTTTTATGTCAGTGCTTGCTTCCAGTTTTGCAGTATGAGAACAGCTAGTCGTAATGTAATAATGATACAGCTTTTAATATGGCTAGCCTATACGGGCGGAATAAGAGCCCATCTGTCAGTAACAATTGGAGGGACTGGATGCTGTAAAGATCTTTAAGTTTTCCTTCTTGACTGCCCAAAGAAAGGGCTCCTAGTAGTCACTGTGCCACCCTGAACTTAATATACTCATAAAACGTGTCAAGTGTCTCCTTAAGAGGGTCTCAGTTCAGAGAAACAGGTCATAAAGAGCAGAAAAAAACATCCTTGGCAATATTGTAGCTCTTGAGCGTAGTTAATGAATGTTACAGAACTTGATTAGCAAGGCACCCTTACTACCCTGAGTCAGAGTTGAATAAGAAACCAGCATACAGTCTTACAGGTGGTTGAGAGCATCCAATAAAGAAAAAGCATCTAAGTGAACGTGACAAAAATAAGGAAACAATCGTTGCGTCCTTTTTTGACCAAAACCTCGTTAAATACGGTCTAGCCTGGAAATGACATCACAGGGGAAAAAACTTGGTAACATCTTGGACTGTCAAATTCTGACAACAAACACTGAAAAGATCCCCATCTTGGATATGAATCGTTTTAGGCTAACCACAACTACTTCTTCAGGAGAATGGTTTTTTCACGAAATAGCAGGCATAGCTAAAAAAAAAAAAAGAGTCTCCTTGTTGCATATTAATGTGAATGCGTGAGCGTGACATTGATTATATGTTGCTCTCGTACCTCTTACAAATAATGCAAGTTCTGTGGGAAGCGAGTGTGCATAGTGTTGGTATATGCTGTGCTCGAGTCGTTATCATATAATTCATGTTTGCAAACTGTAATATCAAATGATGCTTTATTGTAAAATGGTACTATGCGCTTATCGTTGCCATGTTGTTGTTGAGGGAGTGGGAGCGTGAGATGGAATGCAGGGAGGAAATAAAAGAGTGTGGGGAAGGATCTTTGAGATTCATTGACTGGATTGGAATTGTACATGAAGGCTTTGTTGCTGATGAAACTCCTTTGTTCCAGAAGTTTCTTGGCTCCGTGGAATAATAATTTATTTCAGTGACATTATCGGCCTACCTTACACTTATGTTTATTATCCTTTTCCCCCATGCTCTTGAAGTTCATCATCCGATTCTTTCAGTCTAGCACGGCCAAGGGAACGATTACTGAGCAGTGGGGGAGCAACATCCTTATAGTGCACTTAGAGCAACTGTCAAAGACATACTCCCTCCCCCTCTGTAGACATGTGGCAAAACTACTAAGCCACCTCTGCCTTTAGCAAGTGTAGTTCCTATGGGCAAGAAAGAAGCTTATCTTACCAAGTGCCCTTGTACATCATGTGACACTACAAAATACCCACTAATAAATCAGTTCCACAGGTTATTTTGTTGGGTGTAGAAGCAGGATGACAATTAACCTATGTGAACAGGTCACCTCTGGTACATGCTCTATCTGATGTCTGGCTATGGACAGCTTTAGCTGTCCTTAGACATTTTGCAAATAATTCTTAAAACTATACATACAGCAGAGCCCGATGTGTATTACTCACTCAGTGCATGCTATTAGTCGTTTGGTCTATCATTTTCCCTATTATGCAGTGCTTTAATTGCAATTCGTCAGGCACAATTTTACGTCTAAAAATACGATTCATCACACATTTAATTCCTTACATCACAAATGCTGTTTTTTTTTTATTATAGTAAAGTTTGTATGTTTTTGTCTGGACTACCTCCACCATTATCAATACCACCATTGTAGCAACTACCTGCATCACTGCCACCACAACTACTATTATCATTATTACCACCATTCCTATCACCACTACTCCAACACTATTAACACCATTACTGTTATCACCACCACTGCCATTACCATTAAAGGTAATAGGTCTCGTTTAGTGAGCTAACTACTGGCTTTGCCAATGTTTGTTTCCCATTCAAAACTACTTTATAAAATGATGTAAAACTAGCCTAAAAGATGCGCTCTAGTAGCCATGTCTTCTGAAGTAGGACAACATACATAATTATAAATTAAGGTGGTTCACAAAATATTTAGTAAATCTTCACTTGGTATAAGAAGAGCGCTGAGATGTCATATGAACTAAAGTCAGAAGGTGATAAAGTCACATTTACTTCATGACAACGCTCTCAAATTCTTAATATGTGACATAAGAAGACCGTTACCTAAATCCTTCAGCAGCTCTTGACTGCTGAGGGTAATCTACATTGAAGATAAAGTGGTTGGTGGATGCAGACATCCTAAGCATGGCCGCTCACGAACGGCAACAAAAGACTTACTGTGACTATAAAATTCAGAGTTTTACAACCATCCTCTCTCCTATACCAGAAGTGTACCTTCTTCTCTTAGAATGTAATTGGATGTACTTTTGTACTTTATAACATTTTTATAAAGTTGCTGGGAGGCCGCCCTTTCTACACAGTAACTTCAAAAAGCAATGAATATCGAAGTATCCCCTTACACCATTCAACTACCTCTGAAGGTCAAATTGTGTCATATCATTAATGTAACTGGTAGTTTAAAGGACCAACAACATTCAGACAGCGTTTGCCGTTGATCTTGGTCGAGTAAACAAATGTATCTCATGGGATTAACACCTTTAAAACACCTGACATTTGGTTCTGCATGACCACAGGGCGGATTCAGATGAAGATAAGGTAAAGAGAGCATAACTAAGAAGTTTAAATGATGGCACCATGAATCTGAAAGTTTTTTCCCCATAGTCTAGGGTTTACGTGAAAACCTGAACAAACGGTCTCCAGGGTGTGCTACTTAAATGTAAGCAAAAATCTGTCGGGTGGTGTGGGGTGGGGTGGTGTGTGTGTGTGTGTGTGTGTAGATATATAGATATATAGATTTCGTTTTTTATAGCGCAAACTCGACCCCAAGGTATCAGGGCGCTTTACTTGATCACCAGTTGGTACAGACGGTGTTCCATCGAAGCGTTGTATGCAAGCAAAGGTTACAGTGAAGGGTTATTATATTTAATATTGTTCCTCTAAAATATCATGCAATCTGTTGACATCACGAACTTTTTGCTAAAATACGGCAATTAAACGTTTCAAAGAAACTGATGCAGTTTGTTTGATTTCCATTATTTCCAGTAGACCGCACGTCTTCAGAATAAACACACATTCACAGAAGAATGTTCAGTGAGCTATCCCTTCAAACACGGCAACAGAAGTGGCCGAGAGTGAGACTGACATGCATGTGCGACTGTGGAAAGCAGAAAGCCAAATCATGGCAGGTTTTTTGCAAGTTGTGAGCCGAGCTGGCCCAGTTGCAGAGCGAAGTGTATTCGGGCTAGGAGCCAGAGCTCTGTTTGTAGCGAAGACGCTTGGTTTGAAGGGACGCAGGGGGGAGAGCCATGCCTGTGCGCATGCTACAAACTCCATGCCAGCTTTGGCAAGATGTTAGGCACAGCCTGCAGTCTGCTTTGCCAGCAACAGCAGCTGTTTACGGTGCCAGAGAGTTGAAGCAAAGGAGGTATGGCGACGACAGGCAGAAGCTGGGGGCTGCCAGCTGGCAACAAGAAATACGAAACAAAGTGCTCCTAAGACGGACTCTAGGGGTCACTTTACTGCTGTGTCCTAAATATTACTTTTGCTGGCTGTAAGAAATTGAACTATTAGTTGAGGGGGTAATTGGCCACCTCAAATAATAGTCACAATCCTTGTAAGGGTGAATAACTAACTAAAATCACACCTGAGCTGAACCCCCTGGTAGCTTTGGCACAGACCGACAGGCTTAACTTAGAGACAATGTGAATAATATTTTTGCACTACCAAAACAATAATAAAGTAACAAAACAACCCAAGAAAAATCCCAAACCAATTTAGGGAAATAGAGTAAATTATAATAGATACAATGATACCAAAATGACAAAAATCCTATAAGAGGAAGCAGATATATTAACATGTAAAGCTTTAGAATGAAATAGTGGAAAAAAAGTTAAGTGCTAAAAAGTGTTAAGTGGCAACTGCAGTCATGGTAGACCGCGGGACCTATGTGTGATTCGAGGCCGACTGCGCTGGCACGTCGGTCGGCTACAGAAACATAATTCGACCAGGTCAGAAGTTTTACCTTCGGACTTAGTCTTTGAAATGGAAATCCAAAATCTTCAGCAGAAAAAGGCAGCAGGATTTGAAACTTCGGTCACAAAGGATGCTCAAAGCCTCCCTGCATATTCTGTCAGGTTCAGAGGGAACTCTCTGCCCATTTCGATCGGCCTATTTGCTTCTGGGAGGCATTTCACACCCATTCACACGTTTTCAAATGCTAATTACTGGCTGGTAGAAATGGGAGAAAAAATGCAGATGTGCCTTTCAAGGCTTTAGGCAATGAAAAAGGTAACTTTCTAAAAGTATCTTTCCATTGATATATTTAAAAACAAATCTGATTTCACCATTGAACTGGATTTTTAATACCTATTAAAAATAGTTATTTCATTATTTTTCTAACATGAAACCCACAAAAGGTGATGGGAGACTGCGTGCAATAAGTCTAACCACTGGCAATCGCTCAGGGTAGCTCTCCAACCCACCGTTCTTTTGCTCACCATGCCACCTCAGTTTGGACCCAGCCATATGCAAATCAGTCCTGACCCTCAAGGGTACAGTCCAGCCCGAACTACCAAGCCAGATTCTCCCTAAAGCAGAACACAAGCAACCCAGGACCGGGTATACCCTAGTTATGGGCTCATCAGCCGGGTACAGCTTGGTTCCAGTGACACAGTGAGTATGGGACCCACATGTGGGCATACCTTTGCCACTTGGGGCGGTACATGAAACCCAAAAAAGGTGATGGAAGGCTGTTTGCAATAAGTCTAACCACTATTACCCAGAGCAGAAGCAGCAATGGGCCCTGGTGGGTGCCAAGCAACACACCGCTGAGCAAGGAGGGGTGGGGAAGCAATGGAGATGGGGTCGTGGGTGCAGAAAACTTAACAAAACTAATGTGACCGGAAGGGTTTGCAATAACAACACATGAGCTGGGAAGGGAGCAAAATGAAGAGCGGGACCCAGGAATACTAGGGGAGTGTAGCACGTGGAGGAAAAAAGCAAAAAACACAAAGAAAAAAAGACAAAAGTAGCTCCCTCCATGTAAACAATGGAATGATACAACTCATCCATTCAAAACACCAAGACCAAAATGGTACCGAGCAGAATAATGACAATAATAGAGAAGAAAGCCATCAAATTAGCAGAAGGGAAGTGAGTTAGGCAAGAAAGTAATTCAATTACGAACAAGGGGCTGACTCAAAGCCCACTCTGTGTACTGTACTGTTCATAATAGGTCTTCGACAACACACATATAAAGCAGTCTGTCGCAACACCTAAATATGGCAACATATCTAACTTCATTAAGAAATTAAATAGAAGGCGAATGATGATGTGTCCAAATTAGTACATATTGTTTTCTGTATGCAGTGGAAAATCGGTTTGGCAATTTTTAATATAAAGGAAAAAACTGTTTCAAACTGTCGTCTGAGTGCATAAACCTTCTGACCCGGAGAATCCCATGCCACGTATTATCTTGTTCACAAAATCAATCACATCAGAAAAGTAGGCAACTACAATTAATGCACTTGACCAGAGAATTACAGCATTATATTAAAATGACATCACCATCCCCGCTTCATTACAATAGAAGTACTGATTTGCTCTTTATCGACTGCACAACCAGGTTAAAAAGTCTGACAATACAATAAAGGTATTCTACGCTACAGAAGAAACAAAGTTATACAATTAGTAAACTACTGTGCTAGAACAATCACTGAGCTGCATTAGGATTCTCTTTATATATGATTTCAGTGTAATGGTTCTGATGAGCCATACCCATGCTTCAATTTATACATTCAGAAAACAAGTCTTTAAATTAGAAGGCAATCTTTTGAATGATGAGAAAATCACAAATTATCAGAACAAATACTACTTCACTATTTCATACCGCTTATAATTAAACAGGTACAACGCTGTGATACAGCGAATAAGGGTGTCCATGGAGTTCTATAGGAAACCATCACTTGAAAGAACAGAAATTTACCTGAGCCACCAGTAATTAAATCAATTTTACTGAGGGCTCGAAAGATTAAAATACAAAGTCTGACTTCCAACATATGAGAACAACATATTACCCAACCACAATATTATCTTGACAGATCCAAATCACCCATCTCCCAATCTCCAGGGCCCAAGAGAAACCAAAAAGAATGGCTGGGACTTTTGGAAGACTCTCACTTAGGCAGACACACTTGTAAGGAAGAGTTCAAACTGGCCACCTTTTTTGGCAATTTAACAAATCTCAGTTGGAGATGTAGTAATTATAAATTCAACCATTTAGAAAGATCCAATCTACAAGTGGGTGCTTTCCTGTTTTCATTGCTTCTTAGTGTAGGCACATGCACATAAACCTTCTCACCTGTCGCTTAATCATTGCCAGGTTTTCTTTGGCTTGATTAACCAGCTTTTGCACTTCCTGAACATCTGAAACAGTTCTATTTTCTCTAAAGGCATCTCTGACTCTTCTGATAGCATATGTCCTGGGGAAAAAACACAGAAGACAAAACAATATGTACGGTTAGACGTCAAGACTACCTTTCATCAGTGGAACGTCTATAGAGGGAATATTTGCACACAACCCCGCACCTGTTTCCCCTCCTCCTCAATTAGTGAGTAGTAACGGAAGATAGGAGGAGTGAAGTACGCGAAACATGTAATCAGGTGAAGGGATAAAGCAATGTTCA
Source organism: Calotriton arnoldi (assembly GCA_963921515.1). Lineage (NCBI taxonomy): Eukaryota > Metazoa > Chordata > Amphibia > Caudata > Salamandridae > Calotriton > Calotriton arnoldi. The sequence continues at coordinate 1,315,530 of CAWUFW010001155.1, read as the reverse complement.
ATGTATAGGCATCAATCTCTGTATGCAGCAATGGAATAACGTACCACCGATTAGATTGTAAATAGTCCGTCAATTAGACAGGTCCATAATTGTAAGACAGACAAGAGATTGGCGATTCCAAACGTTTTTATGCCATTTCTTTGTACAATTCAGTTTGAACAACAGCCGACACGTGTTTCGTCGTATTTGATGACTTTTTCAAGGCTCCAACAAGTAGTCAATACACAGATGGTTAAATCCGTGGAAATGAGAAATTCAAATCCTAGTCCATATCTAGGTCCGCGTGTACGTGTTCAGAACACGTACACGCAGACTTAGATATGGACGGCCGATTGTCCACCAATACAAAGACACAAGCTTATTAGGGCTCTTGCTGGAACGGACGCACATATATATTTTTGTTATTGACTTCTCTTTGTGCGACAAGCTACATGATTCTCATTGCAAACCATTGCGTGGATATTAACTGTGAAGTTTTGTGTGGGGAGTAATGTATTCTATTTACAATCTAATCGGTGGTGCTCTGGACATCCAATGAATATTTATTGTTTAATCGGGGAATGTGTCTGATTTACTTTGCACTGTCAGGGGGGAATAGTGTTTTTTTGTTCCATTAAGCACACTTTACTGTGGATGTCTTAAAATTGTTCTCCTGGAAAATATGTATGTGCTAGCAACTTTATAGGCCACTGTTACCCTCATATTTGTTTAGTAACGTTTGTACTATATCAATATTGTCATCAATAAAAAGAATTATAAAAAAACTACCTTTCATCAATCTTTGCAATAAAACAGTTCTGTGAAGACATTTTTGTATGTTAAATGTTCGTTATGAACCGATTACTAGCTAATAAAAACCTCCTACAAGTTAAGTATGTAAAAAGTTCTTCAGCTGTGTAGTGACTTTTGTACTCTTAAACCAAGATTCACAAAGAAGGGCTGGCAGAAGTCAGGAATCTGCTCAGTAGGTGGAAATTCAGTCATGCCAATGATTTTTCTCCATCACAATTCAATGTATAATCTAAAAATTGCACCAAAGATGGATTATTAAAATCCTCATTGCATTTCTTGCTCTAAGTTTTACTTTGAAGCCCAAATCATTTAGCTCTCTCAATTTCAATGTGTGGGGGTAAACTGTTCCCTTGGGGGCAGTGATGAAAGAGTGGCAATGAAGCAAAAAATGAAGTGTCAAAGCCTCTGACCTAATGGCTAGATTCACATAAGTCATTTTTCGAAAAGTCAAAAATGTGTTCATGTAGGATAACGCCTACAATATACGGAAATATCAAAAGTTTAGAAGATGTCAAAGACTTCTGGTAGTGGTGCTTGGAAAGTGTTGCAAGGTCCAAGGAGTACTCATATTCATGTCCATTTATGCACAAGGAAACGCACAGGCTGGCATTTCTCCATACAGCAATTGAAATTAAATAGCATTTGCACTTTGTTTTGTTTCTATTGAGCGAAAATATTTTTTGTTTTCCACAAACACCTTTTCCTAGACCCCAATCGATTTCGCCGCCCCTGAATGAAGTAAATTTAAAGTTGTTTTCAGGGTGGGAAAATATCTTTTCAAAGTGTGTGAATATCAACAACCATGCACATTTTTGGGTGCTCAACAATGTTTACGGGTAGACCCACCGTCCAACACCCACAAAAACCTGCCTTAAAAGCAGATTTGCTCATGTGGAAATTTTACAATACTGGCAGATTTTCTGTTTGAGTGAATCCCTTATCGAGGTCAAAATCCCAAATTCCTGATTGTGTCATTCTGTAAAGCAGGCGATTTTGCTCTCATAAACATCTGTAAAATGAACTTCTTGAGACACGAGAAAATGCACTACCAAAGTGTATTATATAAAAAAAATGTGGCGCAAGCAAGTTGTATTGGTACAGTCACACAGGGTTCTGAACATTCAAAGTCTTGTACGAAAGTGACAGATAGAATTTCATATGTAAAGAAAAGAAAACAGATATGGAATATAATAACTTTGTTGTGTGGCAAAATAACTTAGCAATACATAAAATGTTTAAATCAATAAAAAAAGCAAGTTATAATTTGGGCCCTGGTCTCCCTCCTGCTTAGGAATATAGGGTACTGCTGGGAACAATGGACTGGTTATGGCTTAATTTTCTCTGTTTACGTCTCCTATACAGGTAACACCTTTTACCATTTAATGTTTAGAGCACTGGTGGTGATCGAACACTTTACTTTACCTGGTGTTAAATGCTGGTTACAAATTAAATATCTACTCATCCTTCCTTAGTACCGGTTTCAGGTCTTTGAAGCTACAGAATCATGGATTTTGGCTATTGATAACATAATGAACCAGAGGGTAAATTGCATATTGTTAAGATCTCAATATTCTGAGGTTTTGATCACTCTTTCCTGAGAGGTGATAGAGAACACCTCCGTGTGACGGGAGTGGAAGTGATTGTGATTACTGAAGGGGTAAACAGAGGTGGCAATCTGGATACCTCGTATCAGGGCCAGTCTCTCATAACAGTGCGCATGGTGAGACGTCCCACTGAGACGTCCAAAAATTAAACTGGCTCTGGCTGAAGCTTGGCAAGAATCATCTTAATCCCTCCTACAGAAATTAAATTAAGTTATTCCTTGTCTCAAGGTCGACTCTATCCCAGGGGGAACAAAAAAAGGCACAGGAGAAGTCTGAAATGGGTGCTTCGGTGCCCACATATAGCACCCTAACATTACAAATATTTTAAGGTAATCACAGAAAAATCAACAAACAGTATAGACGACAGAGTGACTCAAAACCTAAAAAAAAAAAAGAAATCCAGAAGGTGGACAAGTGGGCCACAGGAGTGGAGGCTAAGATTCTGGAAAATGGGATATCCAGTGACAGGGAGAAGTCCTGTCCTATTCCCACCACTTCTCAACTGGAATCTAAGAGACAACATTACTGTGCGTCAACGAAGAGACAAGGTAGCTGAGAATGGAGGCCTCCATGTGATAGGTGACTGAAGTCTGAGTAGTTTATTAGGGTAAGACTAACGGTGTAACCAAACAGTGGTTAAAGGCGACTCCGGATCTGTAAACAGAAAGAGAAAATGTCTGAGGAGACCCAGTTTGAAAATGTTCTTCAATGTTAGTTGAAGCATACATACCCTTGGCTTGTGGCCTACTAGACTGCTTGGACACTTTTCATAGAGGCCTCGTGGGATGGAAAGGCTTATTCAGACTCCTTTAAAATGTGGTCCTTTGGGATGACTGTTTCAGACACTGCCCTTCTTTTCCATCTCTCTTCCTCTTATGCCAATATTGTCACAGGCAGAAGATGCACTTTGGACTCAAAAGTATAAAAACAAGCCTTTTCTGAGATGTAACATAAGGTAACCGTTTAACTTTTTGTATGTTTTTTTCTGAATATACTTTAATTAGAGTTTTGGCTTATTGTATCTCACTTCACTAGATGATATCCAAATTGTTTGAAATCTTTAACATACATTTAAAAACACATGGACTCAGATGTCAGTAATGCTGTAGAACAAAATCAGTACCCAAGTATCATGCATATAATGGAACATGGATTGGGATCTTGCAGATAAATTAGTAGAAATATATGTCCCAGCTGAGCAAATGTAGAAGACTGCGAGCTTGAGATTTAATACTAACTACTAATATCTACATTTATACAGGGTCAAATGAGCTAGGTCCCTAAACCCCACTGACCAAAGCAAGTAATGATGGAAGTGAATTAGAAACAACATGCTGTGTATATCCTCAAGAGTTGGGAGGACGAGGATTCAACAGAGGGAGTGTATACAGACATTTGCAGAGTGTGTTTAACGTTTACCCCATGAAGCCGAAAAATAACATCATGGAGAATGGCTATGTCTATTCAAGGCTTTATGAGATGTTTGTAGTCTGGGCTGTGGTCTCTATCTGCGTTAAAGGCTTTGAAAATGTGTTCTGTGGCATAATCCATTGCCCAGGGGCAGGAGCCTCCTCACCGTCTCATGGGAACATGTAAAAAAATGTCAGCCTCAAAAACAGGACGACTGCCATGGGTGATCATAATTTGTCATGCGCCCACAGTCCAGATTTAAATCAGTAGTTCTAGATTTGAGCGAGTTTCAATTAGCAGGCATGGCATTCCATGTGCTTTGCAATTGCTATGCAAGTTCAAAGCTGGCGAATCCATTAAATTGTGCTTCACTAATGGAGAAATGTATACTCCCTTAGAGTTGGTATCATGCATTCAAAAAGGTGTATATTCACTCCTACTTGTAAAGAGGGTTTGATCTCGAGAAGTATGTCACAGACAGAAATTTCTTGCATTACATGATATAGACACTACTTTTGATTTAGCAATTGAAGTGTCTATTGACCTGGACAGTAACACTGTTAGACGCAGTGATGTATGTTTAGCCACAAGCATATTTGCAAGACTTGCACTTCTTCTACACTGGTTGGTTCATTAAGGTTTGCGGTAGGGTGGTTGGTAATACGTCATTGTCAATGGGTTCTAGAGCTTGAGCTATGAGTGGCAGAGGAAATATTTTATGCAGCTGCTCATCCCGTGGCAGCACGGGTTGCATAATACTGCTAAATATCAGTGGAGCTCCTGACTTATAATTTGTAATAAGGCATCCCCATTATTTCGACTGATCATTACTTCGATCTTGGACATTACATCAACCTCAACATGGCTACAGCACACAAACTGTTAAGACTACAGTTAGAATAGTAAACCCACTGTGCCCGCAATCTCTGTGGTAGCCATAATCGAAGTAATGACCGTAAGGGGCAGTCTCAGTATTGGCGATCCTTTGCATAGGGGAGAGGTACACAATATATGGTCTTACAATAGTAGGGTGCAGTGACCTTTTTGGGAAAATTCTTTGCCAGAGAGAAAAGCTGTGGATCTCTGATGTTTGAATCAATAAATAGGCTGCGTAATACGAATGACTGCCTGAAAATCACAGACTTCTTTTTTGCCTGTGGCGAAAAAATGTTGATTTGAAAAAATATACAGCAGTCTTTGGGTGTTATGTAAGCAGAAGTTCTTATGCGTGTATCCTCTTTCCTGAATATAGTTGTGTCAAGTGAGCTGATTGCAGTATTGAAATATTCAACAGTGGTTTAATGAAGCTGTGGTTAAAATCTACATGAAATGCTCTCGAAAGCCAGGTGTGCAAGTACGGATGATGAATACATGCTCTAAGTAACAAAAGTAGGCCAGCGGGTTATTTTTGTAATTTGGTCAGTAACTCGTTCGGGTAATAAAAAGGCTGCAAACTGAGAAGCCATTCTGGTTTCCATGGCATCCCACAAAGGACGTGCTAAAACTCTTTGTCATTTAAAATGAAGTTGTTGATTGTGAGCATTATTTCAACGAGTTTTGGGATTATAGGATATGTAAAGCTAGTGATTCTGTGTGTGAAAGTTTGGTAGCAATATCAACAACGTGGGGATGTTGAGGTTTACCACACTGGCCTAGCTTTAGCATTTTGTAAAGAAAGTCTGTTGTGTCTTGCATGACGTTTCTTATGGTTCTAACCAGTGGTGTCAAGTGGTATTTTCTTGGGTCTTAATCAGAAATAATTTGCTGACCAGGAAACGAGATTGGTATTTCTTGGACAGCATGTATCCCTTTGAAATACTTCTGCACCAACCACACTCATGGCCATGCCCCTTCATCTTCATTTTACAAATAATTCATCTGCGCAGCATAGGGTGTGCACAAACCATACTTTACACAAATGCAGCTGCTGAATTATGCCATTTACAAAATGCTATATTTTTGATTAGCAGGTATAAATCTTACCATTAACCAGTAAACGGTGAGAGTCTTGCACTCACACAACGGATGGTTAGAATGTTAATAAATGTTCAGAGAACGGAGAAGAGAAATACCTGCAATATTCTGTAGTTTCACCTAAGGAATGTCTCTCACATATCTTTAAGAGAAACACCTTTAAGCACATGAAGTGAGGGGTCCTTAAAAGGGGAGCAAAAGTTGGCCCAGGGACAGAATATGGCTATGGGTTTAGATCAAGCAAGGAAGAGTGTTAAATGTAAAAATGTAAATCCGTATTTGTAAAGCGCGAACTACTCACCCTTACGGGTCTCAAGGCGCTGGGGGCCGTCGTGGAAATTAAGTGAGCTATTGCCCAGAGTCACATGGTGCTGAGCTGAGCTGCCGCCGGAACCGGGGATCGAACCGTGAGCCCCGTGCTCCGAAGTCAGCTGCCCTGGCCGCTGCACCACACCTCTCCACAACAACGAAAGCTAATCCACACTTGGATAAAGATCAATTCCAGAGATTAATGAAATAATCTTAGGTACATACAAATTAACCAACAGTATATGTATAGACAAATAGGTATGGAATACGGGGAAGGAAACGCCTGTGCTCACATGGACGAGTTTATCACAAGGGAGTATGCTTTGGCTTAAGGTAATTTTGTACTCACAAAACGTGCAAGGTGATTGGTATAAAAATATTTATGCATAATCTCTTACATCACTTTCTGTTACTCTTTTCCATGTTGACAGCCAGGCCAGTTCTCCAGGGGCTCTGCAACTCAAGGGCACTTAGGCAAACCTTGTAACAAGTATTGCTATTGTCCCTACAAATGGAGGAACCTGATACTACTGCAAGTTCACTAAAATGCCAAGGGCCTCTTTAATAGGCCTTGACTTTCAGGGGCTAGCAAGCTTAACAGTCAAGGTTTATTCTTAGAGGTTTATGTGGGTAGAACAGGGGGCTTCAATGGGTTGCATGGCTGTTACTGATAGCTTGCCAGTACCCTGGAAATAGCTCCCTGAAGTGAAGCCCATCACAGTTCTTAATTTAGAGGGTCTACTATAGCAAAATCGAAGAAGGTCACTTTGCAAGTAAAGGAAAATATTCTCTTAGAGTGTGTTAACCCAAAATGGAAAGAACACATTTGACAGTAAGCCATGTATTTTGCTAAACTGACCTACTGATGTTTGAATATCAAAATGATTGAAAATCTATGACATATTTAAGATGCTATTTGAATGATAGGCCATACCGAGTTGTGGAGATTTATAGCCTGTATTATTTCCTTTGTGCCAGTGGGCACTTACTGCTGTGGCTATTTCATTAGTCATGTGGAGGCATTTTATTATGCTAAAGATTTTCCTGACATTGCTCTGTCTTATGCATCAAAGTGGTTGATGCTTTACTACTCAATCAAAATTTAAATATCAAGCCAATATACTGTATAAAGAATATAGCCTATCATAATGAAGATAAGTATATAAAGGCAAGTATAGTTTTATTTACGTTCTTAACTCCACACCTATTTATCTTGAGGATATACATATCTTCAAGGTATGCAGATGTGGAGTTCAGAATGGTAAATCTATACTTACCTATATATGTACCTTCATGATATTGTTCTAATCAATATTCTGGAAATTATATTTTAGGATCAGTCAATATTGTGACCTAAATCTGGGTGGCCACTACCAGGATTCTTTCAAGGTGGCCATCTCTGAGGTGGTCACCACTGCAACAATTGTCAAAGTCAGTAGCTTGGAACTATTTTCATCAATCAGAAGTAGCTCTAATTACAGAAGAGGCTGGAGACTTCTAGGGTAAAACATCTAGTTCAGGCACCACATATATCTCTTGCAATAAATAGTTTGTCCAAGCAGTTTTTTTTATATAAAAAGGAATAAGGGTTTTATGCTAGCAAGTAAACATGCAATCATTTTTAGGAGAGATACGCAATTGAGTTACTTAGGGAAGACACAGTAAACATGATCTTACCATCTCATCTTCTAGCAGCTTAGTCATCACTCTTAAGATGCTGATTAACAGGTACAGCTTCGGTAGAGGTGCTGAAGGTTCACAGGTGTGACAAAGCTACTTAACAGGATGCCTTTCGCAGTGTAACATACTGGCCTTGAGTAAACTGAGTGTCAGGCTCACACTGGTAATAGGCCACCTCATGTGGTGCCTTTCATTGGGTCACATGTCAAACTTAAGATGCAGAGTGCATCTCACTATACGCTCCTGGTGCAAAGACAACGATCTTCTTTCATGGCAGTCAAAAAGAAATTACAAGGTCTGAAGCTAAAGTACGCACTGCTATTCCCGGCACGATTGAAAATTATTCATGAGCAGAAGACATTTCTTTGAGAGCCCGGAGGATGTGGAGGAGTGGTTAGAAGTAATGGAACCGGATACATTAACAGGAGCTACCTCACAGAGCCCATCCAATAGCTCCAGACGGGCGAGAGACGTCGGCTACCGACGTAGCACGCGGACAGCCAGGTCAACACAGTCGACTAATCCGACGCAACAGCAGATGCAACAGGACAGAAAGCAGGCACTCGTGTTGGCATCCACCCTTAGAGACAGTACACATGCTGAGGACACAGCCTCCGCAGATGAAAACGTGAACAAATCGGACTCTGAGGGCAGCATGACGCTCTTCCCTGTGACACCACAGACGGCGGATGGTTTGTTCGGCTGAGAAGCAATGACCGCTGTTGGCTCCGATGCATGAACTCCAAGTAGACAGCATATCCTTTTTTTGTCTAAGTGATTATACACGGCATACCTCTGTTTTGATTTTTAGTCCCGGGCTCCGTCAGAGCTCAAGTGCATGCGGTGGTGCTGAAATGAACGGCGTTGGCGATGACCCCCTATTTGCGAACGCACTTGTTGTACATAGCATAGTTTTATTGGTTGTGTTCAGTTGTATGGCCCGGAGCAGTTCCCCACTCGGGCCTCGTATTGGGAGTTACGGGGTGGGAGAGAGTCCTGACAAATTTGTTAAATTAGCGAGAACCAGTGGCTCATATTCACCACAGACAGAGCAGGGGCCTATTCTTACATTACAATGCATACACCTAGTACATATAACATACTAACGTGGAACGTTCGAGGTTTGGGATCCGTCCACAAGAGGCACAGGGTACATGCGCAATTGCGAAGACGCAAAGCTCAGATAGTATATCTGCAGGAATCTCACATTGTAGAACAGGAAGCGGTGAAACGCCGCAAGAAATGGAGAGGCCAGATCTTCTCCACCAATTACTCAGGCTTTGCAAGGGGAGTCACAGTGTGGATCAGACATGGGGTGCCCTTCACGCCATTGGAACAAAGAGTGGACAAACAGGGTCGCTATATTCTTATACGGGGGACGTTAGATGGTCAGCAGGTGGTCCTCGGCAATATCTATGCCCCCAACTTTGACCAGGATACATTTTTGTCCAACCTTAATTTAGCATTGGTAGGGTGGGAAAGCACCCCTGGATTATAGGTGGCGACTGTAACACAGTAATGGACGTTGCACTAGATCGCTCCCACCTCCCCCTACACGGCATGGGAGTGATTAAGCAGATGAAGGCTCTATGTGGTTGGGCGGATGGTTGGGCCCTGTGTGATGTATGGAGAATGCGCCACCCAACGCACAGAGAATATTCCTACTATTCCCCGGTCCATTTGTTACACACAAGAATAGATAGAATCTATTGCTCGAAAGCAATAGCAATGCAAGTGACGCATGCCACTTACCTTGCTAAGACTTTTTCAGACCACAACCCAATGGAAATAGCGATTAATTGGGGTAGAGTCCCCACTCCGGTACCCACCTGGAGACTGTGGCCGCAGACACTAGAGGACACACTGTTTCACACCACCATAGCAGACACAATTACCCAATACTTCATAGAGAACAGCGACACTGCATCCAACATTTTGATAGAATGGGATGCCTTTAAGGCAGTCATACGGGGCAAGGCAATCAGTGCGATAGTGGGTGCTAGGCAGGAGGTACATAGAAACCTCATAGACACAGAAAATAAAATGAACAAATTGGAACAGGAGGCCACACATGACACTGGCAAACAAGCTGCACTACAAGAATCGCGAATCCAACACGCAGAGCTTTTAGAGACCCTTCGGGTTATAGATTACCAAAGATACACGCAGATGCGTCATGCTGAAGCGGACAAATCCGGGACACTATTGGCCAAACTGTTGCGGGACGACCCACCCACTATTATAATTAACGAAGTCACTACCCCCACGGGAGCAATGGCCCATACTCAACATGACATTAATGTTGCTTTTAGTCAATATTACGCCTCATTATATAGTGGACCTGCTAGCATAGAAAGCACTCACACTGAGGAATTCCTGGCTGCCCTGCCATACCCACGACTGACAGCAACAGCCCAAAAAGAATTAATAGGCCCCATTACCAAAGCTGAAATTAAAATTGCAATAAAAGGACTCCCGCGTAATAAAACCCCTGGACTCGATGGGCTCCCGGCAGAATTTTATGACGTATACGCGGACTCCCTTGTCCCCCAACTGGAATCATTATATAATAAAGCACTGGAATTGGGCAGGTTACCCCTTACTACAGCGCAGGCGCTGGTGGTATCACTCCCGAAGCCAGGCAGGGACCCCACAGACATGGCGAGCTACCGCCTATTGTCTTTGCTGGCGACGGAGTATAAAATACTTAGTAAGGTATTAGCAAACAGACTTCTACCAAATTTAAATAAACTTATACACACAGACCAAAACGGGGTTCTCCCAGCCCGCAGTACATCATTGAACACCAGGCGGTTACATCATATAATGTCGACTGCCCCAGAACACCATGAACATGCAGGGTGTGTATCGTTGGACTTAAGACAAGCCTTTGATACGATCAATTGGGACTACATGTTTGCAGCACTGGGGAAGTTTAGTTTACCCGCAGAATATCTTAAATGGCTCAGCTTACTCTATAACGCCCCTACAGCCCGTGCACGCACAGGGGGACACATTTCGGCTGAATACCCGATACATAGGGGTACAAGACAGGGATGCCCGCTGTCACCACTCTTATTCATACTGGCGTTAGAGCCCTTAGCACTTAAACTACGTACTGAAGCATACCATTTGGGCATAACGATTGGGGCCACAACGCATCTATTCTCCGAGTATGCGCACGATATCATTCTTTACATACGAGACCTTCGGGCCACCCTGGATCCTATCCCCGATATTTTTCGGAATTTTGAACAGATCTCGGGCTTGGCTATTAATGCAACAAAGTCACACGCCTTTTTCTTTCAAGAGGCTGTACACCTTATAGAAATTACATTTGGAGCGCAAGCCCTCCCAGTAGCGCAACACAGATTCAAGTACTTGGGGATACAGGTATATCGGACGCATACAGACATGCTAGAGGGTAACCTCAATAGAGCGATTAGATCTATCCGTTCGAGCATTGCCTTCTGGACTACGTTGCCACTTTCGGTTACTGGCAGGGCGGCCATATCCAAAATGGTGATCCTTCCAAGACTGATATATTACTTCACCAATTTACCGATTCTAATACCACACAACACCTTCAAACTATTGGACACCATGCTTATAGATCTTATATGGGGGTCTAGCAGACGCAGAATAAGCCTTAAAAAGCTACAACTCGGAACAGACAGAGGAGGCCTGGGAGTCCCGGACCTTAAAGCGTATTACTATGCATGCCAACTACAATGGCTTTCATACTGGACAGCTGGCCGTAACTTGCATGAAATAGGATATACCATGCAAGATATAGACAGGGGTACACTGCATACTCTTCTACTTCTCCGTTGCAAAATCCCCCAAAGCCTACCACCCTTGCTACCCACAGCACTGCAGTGCTGGAAAGCGACATTGCACTACAAGGCCAGACATCCTCCATATGCCGGAAACATTCCATTATTGGGGATACCACTGGCGAGTGGAAGTATCACAAAGCGCAGAATCGCACCTTGGCTTGAAGTGGGGATTAGCACAGTGACTGACTTATTTAACAATGAGGTACTCATGGACCACGACAATTTCGTGAGGGGAAACAGGGGCACCGGACCACTCTTATCTACTACACGCCGCACTGCTGCAATATGTCAAAAAGCAGTGGGCTCCACAGCGACAGGGACCCCCCACACATGAATTAGTTAAAGCCTTATACTACATGGGCAGAGGCAGGCACCTTATCAAGTGGCTGTATGTTGGAATACGTGCACACGCGGCGATCGAAATTACTACATTATGTAACACTTGGGCAGGCGACATAGGGCGGGACCTAGAGGAGAAAGAATGGGCGAAAATTATAGAGCACCCTAAGAAGGTATCCAGAAATGCGAAATTTAAATTTATACAGACCATGTTGCTCCACAGAGCCTATCTCACCCCCAAACGATTAGACCGCATGTTCCCACAGACACAACATCATTGCCCCAGATGTCAATTGGAGGGAGCTGATTTATTACACATGATATGGGCATGTCCCCACCTACGAGGATTCTGGGACTCCATCAGACGGCATACACAGGCTATTACACAGAGAGAAGTAGGAAATACCATAGAAGAATGTATACTGGGACTATACAAAAAATCGTCCAAACACAAAGTACAATACAGATTTACGTGCCTGGCCCTCATGTTAGCAAAAGGGGCCATCACTATGCGATGGAAGTCAAAGAAACCCCCCACGGCATACACTTGGCATAGTGAGCTGACTCGCTGGGGCAGCGATGAAAGCGCTGCAATACGCAGGGAGGAAGCAAAAGGTACGCGTAAAATTCCAATCGCTATGGAATGGGATATGATGTTGGAAGCCTTTAAAAACCTTGACTTGGATTCTAATGTTCATCAAGCTACCCCACAGTCGCAATAAGGTCAAAGTATTACCCCGAACGAAATGTACATGTGTAGAGGGTTGGATTCCACATGTAAAATTATAATCCTTAGCCGCTGCTATAGTGCTCTATGGTGTTGGTTTGAGCTATGATTACGAAGTTCTAAGTATATATAATAGGACTAGAGGGAGGGGGGAGGGAGACGAAAGGGGTGTTGTTTTGATAACAGGCTGCGGGGCATTAGATCCAGATACTGTTATACTGATCCGACTAGAGAACGAAATTTTGCAGAAGTTGCAGTTTTCATTTGCTAGATTGTCGGTGAGACAAGACAAACATGTAAAGTTATTGAATGCTAACCTATCCCAATCTGGGAAACGAATATCTGTATGTTGTTCCGACTTGTGCCACAAAATGTACTGAAGCACTGTACCAGTCTAAATCCAAAACTTAATCAAATTTGTTAAAAAAAAAAAAAAAAAAGATGCAGAGTGCAGCTGCTTACATATGTGATTGGCCACTTCGTGGGGCACCACTTGCAGGGCGACAAAACGGCCTCTGGTCAGCAATAATTCAACTAGTTAGCAGCAGGAAGGTGGGACTAAGCCATGGAGCATTGTCTGCAGTATCAGTCACACTTAGCACCTTATGGCAGCATAGATATACAGGATTTGAAGCTGTAGCAGTGCAAGACGAACTATAAGCGTACAAGGCAATCTACTTTCTCAGCAAAGCTCTGTACTATTAATCTTCTCTGCTGTCCTATGGATTTTGTAGTTTTCCTTTAAGGGAAGGCAGCCATGAATTTGGTCTCCAATCTGGCCCTTTCTCTAAAGGATTGCTCAATGCAAGTCAAAACAGTGGATACTGGATTAGTGAGAGAGGTGTGCTTATATCCAATCTTAGGGACAGTTGGTATCTCCAATTGTTTAGTCAAATTCCAAATTTACTACAAACTTTTGAGGGGAACCAGTTCTTGCTGAATGCATTTCTCTTTTAGGTAGCAGCATCTACAAGGAAACCATTTGGTGATGAAACAAATATCTTGTCATTTGTGTATTCCGGTAAGAGAGTTTATGCTCACAGCAGAAAGCACAAGTTGTGGGACGGCATTTTAGCTCTAACTCTTCTTTAAAGTGAGTGCCATCTGGCCAGGCCACCAAGCCAAAGTCTTTGTCTTAGTTTTGCTCTCCCTCACACCTTGACCAGCTGAAAATTAATATTAAGGAAAAACCAAGTCCTATACTTGCAATGAAATATTTAAGGCTATCTAGAAGATCAGCTTGTAATATTTCTGGGGAATGAAGGTGCCCAGCTTTCAGCTAAGTATCTTTAGTTCAATATTGTATTAAATACTAAGTTAACAACCATGAGGACTATTTGAAGGTTACTAATGCAGCCATGTGTTGCTTGGTTCTATGCAGATGTCACTATGCCAGAGACCTCTTTCTAGAAATTTCGGTTTCCCTAACTTTTGAGCTATGAGAAAACCAGGAAAAAATTGATTATTTTGGTATCCTTAATTCTGCCTGCCATACAGCAATGTAACATTCAAGTTGTTTAGATACGTTTTCATAGACAGCAGATTCTTGATAGACTCCTACAGAAGGTTTATGATATCGGAAGTACTCTTAACCTCAATAATGCATAGCAGAACTTTGTAACTATTTTCTCATTCAGTTACCATAAACTATAAGTGAGAACTACCCCTTAGAGAAGAAATGTATTTTGCATATATGTAGAGAAAGAATTGTGTATGTTGGGAGTTTGCTACAAGAGTGGTGCATAGGCATCATTACATGGGAGTTTAAATATAGCAATCACAGCAGTATACTACAATCAGAATTGCCAGAGGTTCATGAGAATTTATGGGGCTAAAGAGACTTTGGCTTAGGGAGTGAACTGGAACACTACTGGGACCAGTCAGAGAATTCAGGGACAATGGAAAAAGCAAGGTCAGGGTAAGGTAAGAGTTGCAAGTCATCAGGATTCGAAGAGATGCCACGCCTGTTTTGCAGAAGACAAAACAGAGGCCACAACAGAGGCCACATTATGAACAGTTGACTGTTCGGTTTGACAAAGCAGATCTACAGCAGATCAAAGACTTTAAAGTGGAAAAGCACGAGGTCTAGTAAAATAAAAGCAGAACACTTTGTTACAGCAGATGGGCCAATGGCTGTCACTAAGACTGAAACAAGGTGGCGTAAAAACAAGGCACCATGTTGTGCGAGTCTTCCACTGTAAGTATAACCCGGAAAATGGAACTGACCATTGGCAAAGTCCAGAAATTTCACTGCCTGCACCTTCTTGCTATGGGGACCCACACAAAAAACCAAGCTGTTCTGTCAGTAATTAGGCCAAATTGAAGAGGGGCCTAGAAGAGTGAGAGTAAAATAACTTCAGTATCATTGTATGGATGTATAAAAACGTTATTCCAAAGCATTCTCCTGGACATCTGAGACTAAAATTATGGAACAGAACAAAAATGTAATTATGTTAGCATGTGATGATACGCTGCTATATATTAGGAACCCGGAGCAAAATCTGACTCCAATGCTGCAAGAAGTGGAACGCTTTAGCCAACACTCAGGGCTTCACATTAACTGGCACAAGTCCCTTACATTTCCGCTTACACCTTGCACGGCCCCGGTACAGACTACTTATCCCCTGGAGTGGACCACAGATCTGGTCAGGTACCTGGGCATTAAAATTCACACAGATACTGATCTTGTTCTCTCTGAGAATTATGGTCGAGCAGTACACAAACTAACGGAGGTGGTAGAGGCATGGATTAAGCTCCCTCTGTCAATGGTAGGGCGGATCGCATTGACAAAGATGGTGGTGCTTCCCCGCTTTCTCTTTCTGTTTGCGAACATTCCTATCACTCTACCTCAATCCTTCTTTCACACTCTACGTGTTTTGATGTCCCGACTAGTGTGGGCAGGCAAACAGCCTAGGGTCAAATGAGTAATCTTTACTAAGCCTTTTGCGGAGGGTGGACTGAAGGCGCCTGACATGGAAAGATACTACAGAGCCGCACAGACTCTGCACGCTCACGTGTGGATACATGGGCCTAGCATTCTACCGCATCGACTTCTAGAAGATAACATGATCTCCCCTATCCCTCTTCCGAGGATGCTCACTGGGGCCTCGCGACCTGCCCCGCGCGCAATAGATCCAGTAAACTGCACAGGGCACCAGCTTAGCAGAATAGCTAGGAAACACAAGTTACAATTAATATACTCTGCTAAACTTCCGATACAGTGGTGTGATTGGCTCCCCCTCAGGGAGGACAGGGCCGTTCTGGCCACCCTGTCCAAACTAGGGTTGCAGGTGCTGGGAGATATTTTTCAAGAAGGGACGGTTAAATCGTGAAATCAGGTGGCGGCGCCGGAGCGGAACGTCACGCCACTGGACGCCTTTCAGTATTTTAGATTTCACAGCGCCTTGCGCGAGCTGTTGGGCCCAGAGTTGCACGAACCTCCAGGTTTAAATCCCTAACATACTTGCTGCAATCCCAGATGTCACAACATGGAATAACAGCATTATATACACTTTTTAGAGTTCAGGATATGCCGACTAAACTTAAGTTTCAGCTGGAATGAGAGGAGGAGTTAGGAACAGAAATTACACCAGCCCAATGGACATGGTGCTTTAACAAAACCAAATCGATCTCTTTAAATGGTCATCACAGGTTATTGCACTTTAAGTATTTACACCGCACTTACTATACTCCAGCGAGAATGTGCAGGTATGGTTTGAGGGACGACAGTAAATGCTTATGATGCTCCGTAACAGTCGCTAACTTCCTGCACTTGGCCTGGGACTGTCCAGGTATACGGAGGTTCTGGACTGAGGTTATTAGCGCTCTATCTAACATGCTAGAATGTATCGTTCCAGAGGTGCCACTCGTGGCCTTGTTGGGGCTTGATAAACAGATACCTAAGGGAGTGCGAAAGCTGGCTGCTATAGGCCTTCTTCTAGCGAAACGCAGAGTGGCAATGAGATGGATGAGGGGCCCTTTGCCCACTTTGGCGGAATGGCAAACTGACCTGGCGTATTGCTCAACACAATCTGAAAATTACAATGCCTTGATGCCAGTAAAATGTGTGCCCAAAGACATATGGGGGCCTTTCAGACAATATCTACTAGTCAGCGCAGCTATGGATGACTCCATGAGGAGCAGGATCAGGAGGGAGTTGGAAGAACGGGTATGGTCAGGAGGTAAATATTGTGTTTTTATTCTCACATGATGTATATAGCCATGGCACCTTCGTTTAATATTGTACATTTTCTGTACTATACTTGCCCATGGGAAGGGAAGCTCAAGATTATGCAGTCTGTTCATGATAATTGAAATGATGTAATTTCAATGTTCTGCACTGTAGGGGACTCATGCCTGCATTATGTGACCTTCTCTATGTTGTCTTGAATGCAATCAGCGATATGACCGCTTATTGTTGTCTGTGTGTGGTTGTATTTTTTGACATGCAAAATGACAAATAAAGTTAAAAAAAAAAAAAGATTTATGTTAGCATGTGCATTTAAATAAATTACAAAAAAATACTCCAAAGCTACAGGTTACAATAACATATTTTTTCTCAAGCGGGACTTTATTTAATCAGGAATTTATGTACTAATCTGATACTTCCAATCCAACTAATATGGAAGTGGTGTACCAAATTATTTTTACATCAATATTTACTTCTGAGAATAAATAAATCAATTTATCTATTCGTATACTTAAATAGGTTTCCATGAAAGACAGGAATCCTAGTTAACTGGGCCATTTTTCAAAAAAATAAGGCTTAAACAAGAGATCCTGCACCTTGGGGACAACGGAGGCTGTGCTCGAATAAATCACACAGTAATACATTTGAGCCCTGTACACATGCACAGTGATTGTGACTTAGTTCATCCACTAAATTACTATTTTAAGACCGAAAATCTTAGGTAAATTTGCTGGAAATAGATTACCACTTTGTTATTTATCTAGCTAGTGCACCTAAAGCAGTCTTGTAAACTGTAATACTACTGAAAGCCAAAGTTAAGGAAAACCGAATTCTAAAATATTGTTAACGTTATTGTCAATGGTGGGTGTCAACAGTCAGAAACTTGAGAGATTCAATATTGGCTAATATACGGAAATAATGTATCAATTCTTCCCAAAAGAAAAGCTGTTTTGGTTGCAAAAGTATACTTGGTTACAAACATTCACTTTAGATGTCAACATAGAATAATTAAATAGCAGGCATGTGAATCGAAGTTTCTGAATGTTATTCACTTAACCTATTTCCCATACTGCTGTTTTTTTCTCCCTGTTCCTTTTACAGGGCCAATAGAAATTCAGCGCTACCGAACTTACACATAACATATCGAACAAAAGACTACCTTTGGTACTTCTAGAACTAATCAATTTTAGACAAAAATGATCTAGTTTATGCAATTTCCTTTGCGGAAGGCAAATAACGAGACAAGAGATGTAGGGGCAAGTCAAGGTCACATAATAGCTAGTGGTAGAGATATGAGCCTTGCAGTAAAAAGCAGCCTTCTTCCAAAGTTTTTAGAGTGTAAGCATGAATAGGTAAGTAAACAGATGTGTTTTATCACTCTCCTAACCCCTATCATGTCAACTATATTGCTCCTTTTGGATGGCTGGCATGGCACAATTTTCTCTAGCATGGATCTGCATCTAATTTGACAAAAATATTTATTTCACAATATGCTAACAAGCAGTTTCATTTGTCCGTCAGGAAAGAGATGCTCACTCGTTAAAAAATTAAAAATAAGAACTAGCTCATAAAACGATGTAGTTGTTAGGTTTATTTCCAAACTCATAATATACGACTCCTACTTTTAATTTTTTTTAAATGCAACGCAGTAACTGTTCTGTGTCATTTAATTTGCACTAGAAAAAAACAAGCACTGGCAAAACCAAAGTCTTCTCTTTAAAAAGCAATGCAGATCTACTGAATTTGCTAATGCTTGTTACAGATACTGCTCCCCATCAGCAAAAAGAAGAAAAGCATGATTGTTTGTAAATGCTAAAGAGAATTAACACAACAACAAAAAACGCAATGATGTGAATGCATGAATGTGTCATTATGCTATGGCGGCCCAGAGTGATGACATATACATGAGCATACATCACAACGTATGCACACACATAGGATAATCATGCAGCATCACAATTTTTTGTTTTTTAATTTACCTTTCATGATGTAGGAAGCCTACCTTGCAGCAGTAAATAAAACCAACCTGCACTGTATAAGGGAAAATAGAATGCGTCTAGAGCTGAGACCTAAAAAGGAAGTGAATTTCTCAACCCAGTTTAAAAGGAACAAAGCACAGAAAAGCACAACAGGGCCAAGTACACACCATGTTCTAGAACATCAGAAGCACAAAAGGTGGATGAGTCAACTCAGCAGCCAGGGCACCCAGGAGGAAGGGATGTTCGTATGTGACACCAGTGTCAGAGTGTTGGATACAAATAAGTCCGTGATAATGATGCCAGAGTGGCGGGTGCCAAAGAGTTGCGAATATGAAATATCTTGTTATCGAAGAAGTACTAATATTTAGAGGAGCAACAGGGAACTGTTAAAATATGTCAGGCGAAAATATCCAAAGCAGAAAGAGGAAAATGAATATCCCTCTCTTACACTTCCTGCATGAAACGGAAATATTTGAAACACAGAAAAGGCTGTGGTGGCAGACTGGAGGTCCAGCATTAAAAGGAAATATTTGAAGCACACAAAAGGCTGTAGCGGCAAGACTGGAGGTCAGGCACGAAAAGAAATATTGGAAGCACAGAAAAGGCTCTAGTGGCAAGACTGGAGGTCCAGCACAAAAAGGAAATATTTGTAGTACAGAAAAGGCTCTGGTGGCAAGAGTGGAGGACCATATCTGTGGCGAACTATTTCTGATCACAATCCTGTGTTAGTCTTTCAGAATTAGGGGTTTGAGTGCCCTTGCATTACGATTTGACGTTTAAAAGGTAGAGGCCGTAGATGATTCAGTTTTAAAAAAAAATAATTATGGAGTGGCTATAAATGCTTACTTTAACAAAAATGTTGGAACAGCATCAGGGGTGGATGTAACACAGAGGTGGTTGGAGTGCGTAGAATTTTGGATGGTGAGGTGGAAACTCAGGAAAGGGTACTTAGAAGCCTTCAGCAACATAGGCCAGGTAATCCTGCTCTTAAATATCCCCTGCTTATTATTCATTTTAAATATTTGCATCAAATATATTACACCCCAGCACAATTGTTGAAATTTGGTCTGCGGGAGGATGCGAGATGCCGGCTGGACGGAGCGGACTTTATACACTTAGCATGGGGTTGCCCTGCTATATCTAATTTCTGGCGGAGAGTAGTGGGGGTTCTTGCAGATATAACACTCGAAAAAATTGAATGTACACCGGAGTTGTGTTTGTTAGGATTCCTAAACAGAATTAAACTGTGTAACCGACTTATTGTGGCTATTTCCACCCTGTTTGCCAAACGAGCTGTCGCAGTGCACTGGAATGCCAGGCCAGTGGATTCGGGACCTTGTCTTCTGCAAGGAACAAATGAACATCTATGCTGAGGAGCTACCAGAGGCCTCAAGGCCTAAAGACTTTTGGGTACCACCCACCACGTATCTGTTAGCGCACCCTGACATGGCATAAGCGCATGTGATTAACTTTGACACTTGGGATGCAACACTGCTATAAGTTCTGAAATTCACACTGCTATTCACTGTAGACTATGTGTTTTTTACCTGCTCTGCCTTGGGTTTGTTGGGTTAAGTGGGGGGGGGAGTTGGATGAGGTTATACAAAACGAAAATACTACTGTACACTACGTGGTCTTTTTTTTATTATTGATTGTAATATGATTGTGACACTTGCCTCTGTTGTGATCTGGCAATTTAATAAATAAATTTAAAAAAAAAATCCCCTGCTTGAGGCAAAGGAACTACTGGCAGTCTAAGTTGAAAATGTACTTTGTTTTGATTATAAGGAATATTTGGCACGTGCTCATGCTGAGCGGGATCCGTTTTGAAATGGCTTATTAATGTTCTCTTCCCTCGCCCTAAAAATAAGAAAACAACTACTAGATTTACTGACTTATGTTTGATTTTGGTAAAACAAGAAATGACTATGCACTGGAAATTGGCGCAAGGTCCTCAAGCTACTAGATGGAGTAAGGAAATGGTTAAATTCACAAGTCTGGAGAGTGCTGTGTTGTTTTGTGAGATAAAAAGAGGACGAGGGAAAATTGAAAGGGTTAAAGTGTGGGAACATCTGGTGGATAGCTTGTTGGCGCCGGAAGTAGACACAGATTCGTCGAACATCTCCCTGAGTCTACCTTGGTATATATATAACACTAATAAACTTTTTTAAAACACTCACAGTCAATGGATGATGTCATCAGTGATGTCATTTGAGATGTCACTGACCATGTCATGAGTGATGTAATATGTGAGGTCATAAGTAGTGCATTGCGGGGGCGCGAGTTATAGTTAGCTCAGCTAACTATAACTGCTGAATTTCACTGGTTTTGTACGAGTGGAATCTGACCCTATCTGTAACGTCCCTGTAACCTTTGATTCTTTCACTGAATATATATATATATATATATAGAAGAACTTCGTCACAAAACTCCAAATATGCAGGAAAGACGAATACGGACCCAGGATTTCGTGCAAGGTGTTTATTCGAGACCCAGCACTACCGCCATGACGCGTTTCGGCCTTCCAGAGGCCTGGAATATATATATATATATATACTTCCAACTCCCGTTCCACTTCAAAAAACAGGCACCAACACTGCCAGGGATCGTTTTCAATTCTCCAGATTTACTGCTGCATATTACGGCTTAGATGGCATATACATACATACATACATATATATATTATCTACTGGCGGTCGCCAGTAGATAGTTATAGTTAGGACCTATTATCCATAGGAAATCCGCGACATTCTATTTGAAATAACGTTGGCGCCGGTTGACGAATCTTCGCGAAAGTTTCCAACTTGTTGGGGCGCTCCGCTCCTACCCTGAAAGTCTCGGGTTGATTCGTCAAGCGGGGGCCGAGAAAAAGGGGGTCCCAAAACGCGTTTTCCCCATTCATTTTTCCATAGGAACCTTTAGTCGCAGCTACAGCCCGAACTGCCGAACGGAATTACACCAAATTTGGCAAAGAGGTAGCCCTTGGTTCAGACTGGTGCCTTTTGCTTAAATGGTGTAAATCCGTTCAGTAGTTCCTGAGAAAATCAAAAGTAAAGTCACATATATATCTATGGCCGAGTAGGGTCCGCGTACCCTCAGCGCACCCTGCGCGCACCGTCCCGATCACGAGCTGCATGCTAATTGGCTGTCAGCTGGCTGTCAACACTCCAAACCAGGAAGTGTTGGCAGCCATTTTGTCCCTCGGTAGAACCGAGGGACAGAAACAAGTGCGCAAAGCGCAAAAGGGGGCAGGGTAGAAACACCCTGACCCCCTAGGTCTGCTCAGGGGTCCCACAAGGACCCCTGGGCAGAAAAGCTTTTTTTTTAAACAGCGGGATGCGCTTAGGGTGCGCGGATCCTGCCGATTAAAAAAAAAAAGCACAAGAAACAAGTGCGCAAAACGCACAAAGGGGGCAGGGTAGAAACACCCTGACCCCTAGGTCTGCTCAGGGGGTCCCACAAGGACCCCTGGGCAGAAAAAGCACAAAAAAAAAAAGACCGGCATCATGCCGAGGCCCCGCCCCTCCCTGCAGCAGTCTGCAAACGCGCCCCCTGGCGCGTTTTAAGAAGGGGAAGTAATTCCCCTTGAATACTGGGGGTCCCTGGGGGCCAACTAGCCCACCAGGAACCTCCGGTATGCGCCAGGGGCTGCGTTGCAGAGAGGTGTACAGAGGCCACGCCCCTTTTACACCTCTCTGCAACGCAGCTCTGTGGCGCTTTGGAGGTACATGGTGGGCTAGTTGGACTCCAGGGACCCTCAGTATTCAAGGGGACTTAATCCCCCAACTTAAAACGCGCCACGGGGCACGTTTGCACAGTGGTGAAGGGAGGGGCGGGGCTTCAGGTGACATGTGTGCAAACAGGCCCCGTGGCGCATTTTAAGATGGGGAATGAAATCCCCTTCAATCCTGAGGGTCCCTGGAGGCGAACTAGCCCACCAGGTACGTCCAGAAAGCGCCACAGAGCTGCGTTGCAGAGAGGTGCACAAAGGGGCGTGGCCTCTGAACACCTCTCTGCAACGCAGCTCCTGGCGCATACTGGAGGTACAGGGTGGGCTAGTTGGACCCCAGGGACCCTCATGATTCAAGGGGACTTAATCCCCCAACTTAAAACGCGCCAAGGGGCGCGTTTGCACAGATGTCACCTAAGGCCCGCCCCCTCCCTTCACCATTGTGCAAATATTCCTCT